>CM051234.1:190034161-190708744 GCA_027917425.1 Gastrophryne carolinensis
TCCCTTACGGGAGAGGATGTACCGATCTGTACTCCATGCGCTCATAAGACCATAATGCGGAAGTCTGGGTCCCAGCCTTCTGGGTCGGCTCCTCCCGCTTCATCGCCTTCCCCTCCCCGCTTGATCCGTACCCCGAGTCACATTGGTGCCAACGGGGAGTCGCAGTCGGATGTTGGTGCCAGGTTGGCCAGCATTGAAAAGTTTATTGTTAGCATGGTGGGCAAGAAGACCCAAGCTAAAAAGAGACATTTGTCGTCGGCCCAGCCCGTGTGGGACGCGGACGACGACTCTATGGATTTGTCTTATTATTCCCCTTTAGAGGAGGGGGAAGTGTTTGAGGAGACAGAGTCTGCTTTTGTACAGTCTGGTGATGCTTTTGTTGGGCAGGCACCTGGGGATGCCGTAGATACGGCTGCTGTTTTGTCACATATGTTGAAGGTGTTGGATATTGATCCCCCGGAGGCGCCTCCCCTAAAGAAGGGGGAATTTTTTGGGGTCCGCAAGCCCCGTCTAGAATTCCCTACGCAGGATCATTTTGATGCACTGATCCAGAAGGAATGGGAGAGGCCCTGTCGGCTTCCTGGTGCTCCCCAGGGATGGGACAAGAAGTATCCTTTCCCGGTGGAGGCGGTCAAGCGATGGTCCTCTCCTCCTGAGGTCGATGCGCCTGTTTTGGGCTTGACCAATTCATCTGTGCTTAACACCCCTGACGCTACCTCCCTTAAGGATGACGAGGATAAGCGCCTTGATCAGATGGCTTGTCATGCGTTTGCCAGTGTGGGATCGGCCGGCTTGTTCATCTGCTCTAGTGTCGATTGCTACCAGGTCCCTGATCAGGGACTGGCTGAATGTTGGTCAGTTTGATCCGGATAGCGCTGAGTTCGCTACTCTTAAGAGGTGTGAATTGTTCATGGGTTTTGTTTTGTCTGCTATGGAAGATTCTACCGTCATGTGTAGCAGGACTTCGGCCTTATTGGTGGTCGTGCGCAGGTTGGTCTGGCTGCGTCAGTGGACGGCGGACTTTGGGGCCAAGAAGTCGCTTATGGCTCTTCCCTTTATGGGTACGCGGCTCTTTGGAGATAAATTGGATACTGTTGCTAAGGGAGGTAGGTTACCTCAGCGGAAGAAACAGCGCCGTCCCTTTCGGGGGGCTGGTTCCTTCACCCCTTCCTTTCGTGGAGCCAGAGCGACTAGGGGTCTGCCCGTCTTTGGTGTCAGGGGCTCGTCCTGGAATAGGGGCAGAGGTTGGGCGCACCTGACGGCTGCCTGGGGTTCCAAGCCTAAGCCCGCCGGTAAGCCGGCTCAGTAATGAAGGGGCGCCCTCACCCGAACGGGTGGGGGGACGGCTGCGTCTCTTCTTCCAGGTCTGGGCCCGGGTACTTGCCGCCTCCAAGGTTCTTAAGGTCTTGGGTGCCCTCGGACCATCAGGCTGTACAGGGGCTCCTGTTAGCAGTAAGAAACCTTCTGGACATGGGAGTTTGTCTTGGAGCTCAGAGCCATCCGGCTTGTTCTGCAACGGCTGATGTCATAATTACGGTGTCTACCGGTTCAGGTTCGGTCAGACAATCGAACGGCGGTAGCCTACATCAGTCACCAAGGAGGGACTCGCAGCAGGGGTGCCCCCAGGGAAGTCTCCCTGATTCTGCACTGGACGGAGAGCAATGTTCCTTGCATTTTGGCAGTTTACATTCCGGGAGTGGAGAACACGGAGGCGGATTCCCTGAGCAGGGGATCCTCTCGCCAAGGAGAGTGGTCTCCCAACCCCGAGGTTTTTCTGGATCTTTGCCGCATGTGGGGGACTCCAGAGGTGGATCTCTTTGCCTCGAGGCACAATCACAAACTTCCGGCCTTTGTGGATGCCTTGTCTCTTGCCTGGAAGGATCTGGGGTTTCTGTACCTGTTTCCGCCCTTCGCCATGCTGGGCAGGGTAATTCGCAAGCTGATTATGGAAGGGGCACCAGCAATTCTGGTGGCTCCAAGGTGGCCAAGAAGGGTTTGGTACGCAGATGTGGTAAGGCTGGCGGGCGGTAGATCAGTTACAGGATATTGCTCTTTCGGTTCTCACACAGAAGGTTGTTTTTTTGGTGGCTATTAACTCTGTTTGGCGTTTCTCTGAGTTGGCGGCTCTGTCTATTCAGGCCCCTTACTTTGAGAGACACCAGGATAAGGTGGTTTTTCATTTTAAGCCAGATTTCCTTCCTAAGGTGGTGTCTGCTTTCCACCTCAATCAGGATATTGTTCTCCCTTCCTTGTGTCCTAAGCCTAACAATGACAAGGAGAGGGTTCTGCACAATTTGGATGTTGTTCGCTGTGTGAAGTACTATTTGGTGACTACTTCTTCTTTCCGCAAGATGGATGCTTTTTTCGTAATGCCTTGCGGGCCCAGGAAAGGTTTGGCGCCTGCTAAGACTACGATTAGCAAATGGATTTGTCAGGCCATTGTTGGGGCCTATTCTGCTAAGGGGAGGACTCCCCCTTTTAGGGTCACTGCGCACTCTACTCGTGCTGTTGGTGCATCCTGGGCTTTTCAGCACCAGGCTTCTGTTGAACAAGTTTGTAAAGCTGCTACTTGGTCTTCCGTTCATACTTTTTCCAAGTTTTACAAGGTTGATGTACGGGCTTCAGCGGATGCTGTTTTTGGCCGCAAGGTTCTGCAAGCTGCAGTGGTTTGAGTTGGTACATTCTTTACTGTTTCTGGTTCCCACCCATGACGGACACTGCTATTGGATGTCCCATATGTCATGAAGATCGAAGTGGAGTGTATGGCACACTTAGAATAATACAGTTTTGTGAGTACTCGCCTTTAAAAAAATGAGTGTGCCATACACTCCACTTCGCCCCACCCCTTTTTTCAGGTATTCTGGAGCTTTTATATGGTGAACCATTGGTTTTGATAGTTAAGGTTATAATTGGTTCTTCCTGGTCCCCTTACTGCTTTTTTACACTGGGGAATTGGTGGGAGGTCCCAGGTATATATGGGCCAGGAGGGGCTTTCTTTTTTGCATATTCATCTCTGCAGAAGTTCGCCCTCTACTGGAGATTACCCATATGTCATGAAGAATCAAAGTGGAGTGTATGGCACACTCATAATACCCGTTTTAAAGGTGAGTACTCACAAAACTGTATTTTTGCAGTGGCATTAATACTAACATTTGTTTGTGTCCTCTTTCTCTCGAGAAGGAGCTACAAGTTCATGAGGGAAACACAGACTTTCTGATCCCAGAATATCGCTCTATTCTGGAAGAAGCCGACAAACTCCAGGAGGAATATAAGAAGCAGCCAGCACACCTTGAAAGGCTCTATGGTGAGATTTATCAGACGGATCTGTCTGGGTTTACCATTCCACCTACATTATATAAAATATCATAAGCTAGGACAGAAGTTACTATCAGGATAGCTTCTGGCACCTTCAGGCAGTTCTAAAGAGTGTTTTTTACTTTCATTTTTTTTTTTTTAATATTTTCAACTGTAAAATCAATAAGCCGATTGATAAGCATGCAAACTGCTGCATACTTATCAGAGTCGTGCATCTGTACATTGGCCGATAGATGAGAGCTGTGAACTTGCCTGGGAGATCAATAGCTTCTCATTGGGCTTTGCAGAATGTACCATACATTTATTGTGTTAACTGTTAACATAATGAGAACTTGCATACTATGAACCTTGTGGCAAGGGAAACAAAGAATATGCATGCTTGCCAAATAGTTAGTAAAAATACAAATTAAATTTGTATGCACCCCGTAATTAAAGTGGACCAATCACCAGCGACTCCAGGTCAATCCTGGCCAACTAGGTCTAGCAACTAGCATCCAAATACCCATACCCAATACTGTGTGACCCCCCACTTGGTCTGATGGAGGACAGGGGGGCGAGTAAAGGGAAATTTGTGTACTGGAAAATTTCTTTTCTCGTCCTCTACATTCCAGGGCACCACCATTCAGCTATACGTGGGTTAACTTCTGCAGTTGGCGGGACTGCAAAATAATGAAACAAAAGACTACTCCTATATAAGGCAGGCTGTGGTCGAATCCAAAAGCAGTACAGACACACCCCCGGAAGGGGAGGAAAACGTTAACTACCGCTGAACAGCACACAGGTGGACCATGGCCACCATTGACCAACCATGCAGAAAAAGCATCAAAGCAACTGGCATAACATAACATTCGGGTGGGTGTGGTTCCACCAGAATGAAGATAAGAAAAGAGTGGGTGAGTACCCAAATTTCCCTTCTCTCGTCCCTTCGGTTCCGGGGCACCACCATTCAGCTACATGTGGGACATCTCAAAGCAGTACCCTCCTCTCAGGGTGGGACATCTCAAAACTGCCAACATGCAGACTGCGTCAACCATAACCAGGAGCAGCAGAACTGAAAACAGATGGGCATAGTGACTAGACCCCTGCCAAGTGGTTCACCACCCCCTGCAACACCTTACAACCAACAGCTGCATTGGCCGATGCCCTCACATCAACCCTGCAAAACTTGGTAAAAGTGTGGAGGGAGGACCAAGTCACCGCCTTACACACCTGGTCCACACTTGCCTGGTGTTGGAAGACCCAGGACAAGGCAGCCTCAGTAGAGTGAGTGGTTACCCTTGCAGGCATAGTCTTGTACCACGCCTGATCCACGACTCATAAAAGACCTATCGACTGCCAGGCCTTTCCATAGCCCCCCCATCCCAGGAATCACAAACAAGAGCTCTGTTTGACGTAAAGCTTGAGTAGTAGCCAAGTAATATTTCAATGCCCTGACCACGTGCAGAGAATGCAGAATCCACTCTTTATGACGGGTGGGGCGTGGACAAAAGAGGGCAGAACAATATCCTGATTCCGATGGAAGGGACAAAACCACCTTTTGGCAGAAATCGTCCTGAACATTAAAGACCGCCTTGACCCTATGCAGTGCCAGAAAGGGTGACTTAATCGAAAGCACTGCCAGCTTCGATACCGGCCGAAAGAGCGTTGTTGCCCACCAGAAAAGCCACCTTCAAGGTGAGTATCGGCAAGGAGACCTCTGCCATAGATTCAAAGGGGGGCCCCTGAAGCGCCAACAGGACCAGGTTGAGATCCCAAGGCGGAACCAAAGACCCCCGTGAGGGGGCAAATATGTGCAGCACCCTGTAAGAATGTGCAAACCAACCTGTGCTCAGCAAGCGGTCGCTGGAAAAAAAATGGACAAGGCCGAGGCCTGACCCTCAAGGATGTTGAGTTGCAATCCAGAATCCACGCTGTGCGGAAGAAACTCCAAAATGCTGGGCACCAAGAACCTCCTACAGGAAGGCCCTCCACGTCCTGTAGTAAATTCTAGAAGACGATTATTTGTGGGTCCAAATCGAGGTCCAGATTACTGCAGTGGACAGAGCCCTCTCTTCCAAGATGAAAGTCTCAGTAGCCAAGCCAGTGCTTGAGAATTGGGGTGCCACAGAGGACCCTGCTGCAGAAGATCAGGGCGGTTGGGAAGACAACATCTGGGTTCCGCTGTCAGCCTTACCAGATCCGAGAACCACATCCTTCTGGGCTAGTGAGGGGCGATCAGGATCATGGAAAGTCCTTCGCTGTTTACCTTTTTAACAGGCGACCCAACTGTGGTAGTGGCGAAAAGGTAGAGCAGGTTGTAACCCAACCAGGGGGATGGATAACATGTCGACAGCCACAGCGAGGATATCCCTTACTTTGGACAAAAACCTCTAGACCTTCCAGTTGTGCCGGGATGCAAACAAGTCCACCTCTGGCACTCCCCACCGGCCGCTAAGAGCTCAAAACACCTCCTGGTGAAGAGATTATTCGCTCCACCAATCCACCATCTCCCTGCTCTAAAAATCTTCCTGCAGATTCTCCACCCACTTGATGTGAACAGCCGACATGCACGTAAAGTTCCGCCCACCTTATGTTACGACTTGCCTCCCGAACAGCTCGCCAACTCTTGGTACTTCCAATGGTTTATGTAGGCCACAGCCACGACGCACAGCACCCCAACATGACAGACTGGTGTCTGTGGTCAACACAGCACAGACCACCAGCTTGTTGAGCCACCACTCCAGTGATCACCATGCAGTGTCTGTCCAAGTGAAGAAGTGATCCAAAGTCCCCAATGTCCTGTCCCATTGTGGCAGAAGCAGCATCTATAGCTGTCTAGCATGAAATTGGGCATACGGCAGTGTGGGTGTCAATCCTAGGTAAGTAACCACCCTGGAGGGGATTTGGGAGTAGTTGACAATCCACACAAACAGTTCCAGCGTAGACAGCACAGTCCTGATATCCTGCATTGCCTCCGGCAGAGATGGGGCCCTGATGAGAAAATCATCAAGGTATGGTGTTATGCGCACCCCTTGACTTCCCAAGAGAGCCACGATGACTATTGAAACTTTGGTGAATACCCACGGGCCATGTACTGACTGAATGGCAGACACCCACCCCAAACCGTAGGTATCGCTGGTGACCCTCGAAAATAGGGACATGCAGATATTCATCCTTTTTGTCCACTGTCAATAGAAACTCTCCCTGTTCCAGAGATGAGAGCACAGGCTCTCCTATGTCACACCTCTAGTGTGGTGTGCCCCCCCTTCACCACCCCCCTCCCCCCCCCCCCCCCCCCAGAACAGCACACAATCAATCCAGCGACAGTGCGGCAAAATAAAAAAGTTCACGGGCACACCGGAGCCTGGGACTTCACACACAGGCCCACATTGGAATCAATGCCACTAGTCCAGTGTGGGTGGAGCTGGAGTAGGGGACAAGTAGGGAGATGGAAACGCCACATGTCCTACCATTACAGCCCTAAGTGCCTTCCCCCCCTTCGCTATCCTGAGGGGTCTTGATCCTCAAAATCCTTGGGCCAGCTGACCAGCTCTGGCCTGTGGCTCTAGGCACGCTTACCTGGACCCGAGCACCCTCCCCTCAAAACTGGTATTTCCCATGTTATCACTTTTCTTATCTTGCAGTCCTGTCTATGGCTGAGGTTAACCCATGAGTAGCTGAAAGGTGGGGCCTGGAATAGAAGGGACAAGAAAAGGGTTTTGTGCCGCTTTAAAGGTTTTATATAAGGCTTGCAAAGAACAGTAATAAATTAATATATGTGGCTGATGTAGGAGCAGTTGTGCAGCCTCCTTTATATATATATATATTATTATGTGTAAAGTTCCTGCCATTCATATAACCTCTTCAAATGTCTTGCAGGCATGATAACCGACCTCTTCATTGACAAGTTCAAATTCAAAGGAACCAATGTGAAAACCAAAGTGCCTCTCTTGCTGGAGATTTTGGACAATTATGACCAGAATGCACTGATGAGCTTCTTCGATACGGCATAATAAGCTTTTCCCCTATGAAACACATCTGTACTGTGAAGGACCTTTCTGCAGGCTCACATCTGAAACCAATGGCCACAGCTTTTTTTTTACACACTTTTGCAAGGAGCCGTGGTTCCTAACATTTATTTCATGTACAACCTTCCATGTTTGAATTATATCATGTACCACCTGGTGGTGGCGCATGTGGGTTGTCGGACACCTAAAAATGTGGTAAAAACACACAAAATCCATTTTAAGACCAATTAATAACACATTCACAAATTCACATAAATACTTTTGGAACAGTTTTGTATTTATGTGGAAAATTTGGATAAAGTAGATGGCAGAAGATCAGGCTGAAATACAGGTAGGTCTGCAGGCTTGTCAAGTACTGCCTGATAGGATCTCCAATACCACCAGTGGCACTAGTACTACCTGTTGGGAACCCCTGCTGTAGACTAGAGCATGTAATATGTTGGTGAATGTAAGTTCAGGTTTTCTGGTCTACAGCACCACTGTATTAGCAGCTGTTCTGCACCTTAATGTAGTCCTACACCCTAGAATAGACTTCCCCGAACCGTCAGCATCATTTAATGAAAAGCATCATATTTTACATTTGTAGTCATTTAATTTTTATGCTTTCCATCACTGGGCTTCAACTCTGTTCAGGACTCTATGATATGGGCTCCGCCATCTTGCCTCAGAAGCATCACATACTGAGGAGAGTAGAGGGGGCAAAAGTACAAGGGGGCGGGGTTATATCTGTGCTTTGTACAGACAGAGAAGAGCTGGGGTCAGGAAAAGGACAGCAATCCCAGACACTTCCTGTTTGCAGGCTGCCTGATGCTCCATGTGCCGCCATCTTGGATGTTTAAAGGCTCATAAAATGCAGTAGATACAGGTAGGACAATTTTTATTTAATGATGGCACCTTCTCCAGTAGGACATGCTGGATACTGAAGCGTGTGCTATGGCTCGTGGTCCTCGCCACACAGAGACCCAGTGGTAGAGAAGTGAATAAGGGAAGCCCAGTGATAGAGAGGTGAGAAGAAGCCTGTCCCACAGGAAACAAACAAAAGGTATTGTCCGCTTACAGTTCAGAAACATTTTGGGCCTGATTTGTCAAGAACTTCTGCCAGACAAGGCCATTTCAGTGCAAATTAGAATAGTGCAAACTATGATTTCTGAAATTCTCAGCAGGTTTCTTCACTACTAATGTTTTAGTAAATGTGTTTCTTGCAGGACAGCAACATGTGCAAGTGTGAAAAAAACAACTCTAATTTACACCGATGTGGTACTGTCTGGCATAAATCAGGCCCTTTGTGTTTTTATATTGAGTTCCTAGCAATTAAGAAGGCAATGCAAGGATGCGGGATGCCCCGCTGTGTGCAAAACCCCAGCACAGACTCTCCTTTTCCAGGAGACCCCATTTACAGGCTCCATGGCTGAGGTGCACTGTTAAATGGCTGGGCACGGGAGCATGTCACAAACTGCAGGGAGGCTGAGGATGGGGCTGCTCCATATGCAAGAGCGCTGTCTATATTAGTTCTGTGTACCATGCACTAATACACACAGCACACAGTGGACCAGAGCTCGTGCATGCATCGTGGGAACATGGCACGGTAAGTTTTAGGGACGATCCATCGTGTTTCACACGTCTGGGCATCCAAATCAGGATGCCCCAGGGAAAAAGACCAAAACTCGGCATAGTGAAATCACCACTTTGAGAGCAATCCCTTTTTTTTTTTTTTTTTCGCCTTCCCATGCCCTGATATAATACTGTGTTTTACAAAAGCCAGGGTTTCTTTATCTAGTTTAGCACATGAGATTCGCCAGCACGCCCTGTAGCCTGGGCTGAGACATTGGCTATTGAAGACATAAATCCATGGTGGGTGAGCAGTGACGAAAGAACAGCCAGCAGAAAATAAAATACATGTGCAATATCTAAAAAAATAGTGATGCAGGGATCTGCGGTAAATGAGTAGTTCTATATATTCATTAGCTAAGGCAGATCATTTTGTTATGTTGTTTGGGACACACAGGGTAATTGTTGACGTGTCATTTGTAATTAAAGTTATTTAACAACACAAAGCTTTGCTTCCAGCTTGGCTCAGTTGTTGGGGAGTTTCAAATATAAATGAGTCTTAATAACTGGCTTGCTTCTTCCAGTCTTTTCTTTATTCGGGTGAAGGTAGAAGAGCACTAGGGTCAAGTGCTCCTGGAGCGCAGCTCCAAGCCGCAGACCCTGTAACACAAAGGGTAGCCGGCCATAGGCTTTATGGTGAGCCTAATAGGGATGCGGAGTTTCTGTCTCGGCTTCTGAGGGGGTGAGAAGTTTGAGGACTGTGTCCCCTTATTTTCCTTTTTGGGTCCCCCCCCCCCCCCCGCACCCCCCACCCTCCCTAGCCATGGCTGCTCGGCGCTGCCTTCTCGTCTCTCTCTTCCCCCCCTCTCTCCCTGACTTCGTGGGGGGGGGGGGGTAGTGGTGATATCTGTGGTGTTTTGACGTATTTTGTGGTGTTTTTAGCTGCCGCGCCGCTTTGTACTGTGTTCCGCGGCTGTGGGCGCTATAACCTGAGGTGATTTTGCTTTGTCATGGCGCCGGCCGGGTCACGTGAGCGCCGTTTTTCGTGGTCTGTGCCTGTGTGACCCCACGGTGTCTTTGGTCCGTGAGTCCCCCTTGGGGTTTTTTTTTATTGAATTGGGGTGTATTTGCTGCAGGATGCTCATGTGTGTTTTCACTTATGTCTTTCAGGCGGGATACCATTGGGTTGTGGTTTCTCCTGGCTCCACTCCTTCCTCCCCCTCATTCCCCCTTTATTGACTTCTGGGGGCATCCCGGGTGGCTTCTGTCTTAAGCCTGTACCCACTGCTGGCCTATTGCGCTTGTGTTAATCACCATATGGAGGCTTCTGGGGATAGCGTGCTTGGTGGCCCTTCGGGGCAAGCCCGGCTGTGATCTATGTGTGGGGTATCCCCCCTGTGAGTAACAGTGTCAGGGTGTGCGTGCTCTGCGCCTCACTCCGCTTCACCTACTCCCCCGCTCCTGCAATTGGGCCCCAGTGAGGGGAATGTTGGCAGGGAGTCAGATTCTGATTTGGCTCTGCGGGTGGCTAACATTTAAAAGCAGCTTGCCAGGACTGTTCCTAGGAAAGCCTCTGGCAAGAAGAGACACCTGGATCCCAGGCCCGCTCCCCTTACTGAGATGTATGTGGGGATTGATCTTGGTGGCTGTCACCCCCTTGAGATGGGGGAGCTCTCCCAGGATTCTGACTCCTCTGGGAACCAGCAGGAGGGTTGAGATAGTGACCCTGGGTCTGCGTCCGGAGAGGAATCATGGTACCATGAGGACACTGATAATCTGCTGTCACATATTTTTGAAGTTTTCCACATTGCTGTCCCTTAGCTAAGAGAAAGCAGGGGGAGCTTTTTCACCCTGGTAAACAATGTCTAGAGTTCCCTGAGCAGGAACATTTTACCACCTTGCTGCTTAAAGAATGGAAACGTCCTAACAAGATGCCTGCTGTGCCAAAGGGTTTGGATAAAAGGTATCCCTTTCCTGCTGTTCTTGTAAAGAGGTGGTCATTTCCCCCTGAAGTGGACGCTCCCGTGCTTGGCTTGTCCAATACTTCGGTCATGCCTTCCCCTGACACTACCACTCTGAGGGACGGTGAGGACCGGCGCAAGGATCAATTGGCCTGCCATGCTTTTACCTGTGTGGGGGCTGGCTTGCGCCTGGTATGTGCTGCCGCCATTACTACTATTGCCCTTACTCTGCTCTGATTTTGTGGTGCTCTGACTCTCTTACTTTGCTCTGATTTTGTGGCCTTTATATTTACTGTTATGGATGATGCTGTGCGGCTGTGTGGTAGGACCTCTGCGCTCTTGGTGGCTATGCGCCGCTCTGTCTGGTTGCACCAGTAGGCAGCTGACGCTGTGGCTAAGAAAGCTCTCACTGGCCTCCCCTTCGTGGGGCTGCGGCTATTTGGGGAGCTTCTTGATGTTCTAGCCAAAGATAGAAGGCTGCCTCAGTGTAGGAGGCAGTCTCGGCCCTTTCGGGGGTCCTCTGCCCCCCTCCCTTCCTTCTGCATTCCCAGAGGGGGCCGTGGCTCCCTCCTCTCCAGTGGTCGCAGAGATTCCTGGGGCCGTGGCAGACCCCGTGGTTGTCCCGGTCTCTCCTGGAATCCTAAGCCCAAACCTCAGGCATGAAGGGGCGCCCTCACCCATCCAGGTGGGGGGACGGCTTCGGCTCTTTGCTCACGTCTGGCTTCATGTTTCAGACCGGTGGGTTCAGGAGGTAGTGTCCTCCGGTTACAAGATAGAGTTTGCATTCATTAGATCCCGGATGTCTTTAAACCCCCTGTCTGCTCAAGGGTTGCTTCTGGCTGTTCATTGCCTGTTAGAGTCCGGAGTCATTTGTTTGGTGCATCATCAAGAAAGGGGTCAGGGGTACTATTCCAATCTTTTCACAGTTCCCAAAAAGGACGGCTCTCTGAGGCCCATTCTGGATCTGAAGAGCCTCAACAAATTTGTCAGATTCAAGCACTTTCGCATGGAGACGCTGCACTCTGCTGTCAGTACACTTCGCCCGGGCGACTTCATGACCACTGTGGACATCAAGGATGTTTATCTTCATGTGCCTATCTTCCCAGGTCATCAGAGATTTCTAAGGTTTGAGCTGCAGGATCAGCATTACCAGTTTGTGGCTCTACCCTTCAGTATCACCTCGGCACCTCGGGTGTTCACCAAGGTACTGGTGGGAGTGATGGCTCTGCTAAGGAACCAGGGCATCCGCATCATTCCTTACCTGGACAACATGCTGATTGTGACCGAGTCTTTACCTTAGGCCGAGCGGGACACTCAAATGGTGACATCCACTCTAGAGTCTTTCGGCTGGGTGATCAACTATCCCAAGTCTTCTCTGTCTCCGTCCTTGGTGAGATGCTTTCTGGGCATGACTCTGGATACCTCTCAGGTCAAGGTGTTCCTTCCTCAGCAGAAGGTGGAGGGTCTTCAGCTGCAGGCTTGGGCTCTGCTGTCGTTTCCTCATTCCTCCATCCGTCAGGGGATGCAGTTGGTGGGCCTGATTGTGTCCTGCTTAGAGGCAGTCCCCTTTGCTCAGTTTCACATGAGACCTCTTCAGTTGCACCTCTTGTCAGTTTTGGATCAGGACCCTGTGTCCCTGGATCAGGAATTCTGTCTCCCCTGGCCAGACAGTCTCTCTCGTGGTGGCTGGACTCAAGGAACCTTCTGGAGGGCAGGTCCTTCCTGCCCCCGTGCTGGGAAATGGTCACCACCAATGCCAGTCTGACCGGCTGGGGGGGCTTCTGGAAGTCCCTGAGGTTCCTGGGTCGGTGGGGCCCACAAGAGGCCTATGCTTCCATCAACGTCCTGGAACTGAGGGCGATCAGTTTGGTTCTTTCTCGCCTATCCACTCACCTTCGGGGTCGGTGCTGTTCAGATCCGCTCAGACAACCAGACGGCGGTGGCCTACCTCAGTCATCAGGGAGGGACTCGGAGCAAGCAAGCCTTCAAGGAAGTGTCCCTGATTCTGTCTTGGGCGGAACAGCATGTTCCCTGCATCTCAGCGGTCTACATCCCAGGGGTGGAGAACCAGGTGGCGGACTCCCTGAGCAGGGGGACGTCTCGTCTGGGGGAGTGGTCTCTCAACAACTGGGTGTTTCTCTCCCTCTGTCACCGCTGGGATCAGCCGGATGTGGACCTGTTTGCGTCCAGTCACAATCACAAACTTCCCAGATTTGTCTCTCTGTCTCAGGAACCTCTGGCCTTCGCCACGGATGCCCTGGCAATACCTTGGACGGAGTTTCAGCTTCTCTATGTGTTCCCTCCGTTTCCTCTCCTGGGCAGGGACATGCGCAAGATAGCCCAGGAGCAGGTACCAGCTATACTAGTGGCCCCTTGTTGGCCAAGAAGAGTTTGGTTTGCAGACGTCGTGCAGTTGGCAGTAGACCGGCACGTCTTGCCCAAGGATCCAGATCTTCTCACTCAGGGGCAGCTACGCCATCCCAATTTACAAACTCTGGCTTTAACGGCTTGGCTGCTGAAACCTCCATATTGATGGAAAAGGGGTTGCCTGCCTCTGTTGTTGATACCATGATTCGGGCTAGGAAGAAGTCCTCGTCCTTTATCTATTACAGGGTCTGGCATGGTTACATTGCCTGGTGTGAGTCCAAGTCTCTTCCCTGTCCGGTGTTTTCTATTCCCAGGATTCTTACAACATGATCTTTTGCCAATCACCGGTTGGTTAAAACCTTTTTCCAGGGTGTTTCTCATGTGTGTCCACCCCGTAAGCCTTTGCTACCAGTCTGGGATTTGAATCTGGTGTTGTCTGCTCTGCAAGGGCCTCCCTTTGAGCCTATCCATGAGGCTGCCTTGTCTATTTTGACTCTTAAGGTAGCCTTTCTGGTGGCTATCACTTCTGTAAGGCGAGTTTCTGAGCTAGCGGAGCTTTCCGTCAAACCTTATTTTGAGAGGCATCAGGATAAGGTGGTGTCTGCCTTTCATCTCAATCAGAACATTTGTCTTGTCTATTAGTTTTAGGCGCGCTTTAAGGTATTGTTGGACAGGGGACAAAGCCGAGAGGGAAAAAGGGGGGGGGGTTTGGAAAAAGAAGAAGAGTAACCGTGGTCGTAGGGCTGTTAGAGGCTATTTGACACCAGATATCCTATGGTGCTAAGTAATATCTAGTTATATACAATACCTCTTGAGCGGGTAATTTCTGCTGCCTGATTTTAATCATGCAGCAGTTCAACTCAAATATTATGATAACTTCTAATTAATGCATCAGAGTCAAATAAGCATATATGTGTATTCATACGTCACTTTCTACAAAGTGTTACCCTTTACTCTTGTTATATTTTAAAAAACAGAGTAAGAAACTGAGTAAAAAAACTCACCGCCGCGGCCCGGGGGTACGCCGACCTACCCAGGGCCTCTGAGGTTCAATTGCCTGAACTGTAATTCCCCTCTACGGGATCTCTGCTGTGCTGGGTATATTCTTCTGAAGGGTTGCTCAGATGTTTGGTGCTTCTCGCTCTGTTCCTCGTTGCCTGCGCCCTGGAGTGCTTTACCTTCCAAGGTGTTTAGATGGTTAACAGCTGGATAGATAGAATTAGTTGCACCGGATCTCTTCCAGGTTGTTCCCGCTTCTTTAATAAATACTGTCAAGAATCTTCTTAAAAAGTAAAGGCTTTTTTATTTTATACAAATAATCAGTGTAATTAAAGGTAGTTGGTACAGTCACAAGGTCTCTAAAAACCGGGGGACATGGATAGACTCCAGATTTTGTAAGTTTGGGGCAGAGCGCTCGTATTTGTCCCAGTGCAGTGTCACTCAGGGTCCTCCTGCACGTCTGCGCTCGTCTGTTCTAAAAGGATTGTGTATCTGCCTGTTGGGGCTCTCAGGCAGAGATGGTGGAAGCGATGTCCGTTATGGGAGCAGAGGCGCAGTTATTTGCGGCTTCCCTGCTTCAAGTTTTCTTTGTGCTTCTTCCAGTTACAATGTAAATAAAACTCACCGACGCGCGTTTCGGCACTTCCTGCCGTCCTCTGGGTGCATTCTGGGCCTGCGTCCTGCGGCCCTTTTTATTGGTCATGAAAGAAACGTCATTCCTCCGCTGTGCCTTCTGGGAGGTGTAGTCTAAGGCTGTAGTTTTCAATTGCCGGCTTTTGACGCCGCTGCCGTCTTTCTGTTATTTAACAGTGGTTCACAGTTCTTCTTTAGCTGAGAATTTATTCTGGATCCCTCCAAAAGAAGGGGGGATGTGGTGAACAAAGAGAGGGTTAGGTTTTGCGGTATTAAATAAAAAAGATTCATTCTTGTGTGGATACACAGACTATGTGTGTTAATAAAATGACAGCCATTGTACTTTATCTAAACGGCTGCTTATAGATGTAGATACGGGTTAATGGGGATTAACAACAAGGGCGCAGTATAAAGCAAGGCTGGGTATATAGTTGAGTAAAGGGTAATTGTTCATGATTAAAAATTATTAATCAAGAATAATTATTCATGAGTAGACATAGTTATTATTAATCCAAACAGCGTATATTGGGACAATCTATGAAAACCAATGTTTTAATAAAAATAGTCAGTGAACATTTACATATATACTAATTGTGTCCATGATCCATATGGGACTGGGTGTCTGGTGGGAACTAACTGCTGCTGGACTTTAGACGGTTTATGCTGTGCTATACTGTGTTTGCTAAAACCATATAACAAGGAATGCTTGAGGAGTATTTTATTAAAAATATTTTACTATGTGCTGATTTGTAGATCTAATAAATAAATAAATTAAATAAAATACAATAAATTTATATATATGTAGGTAAAAATTCTAGATATATAATACTGACTCCCCAGGGATCAAGTATTGGTGACACCATCAACTCAAATAGAAACAAATAAAACCAATTGTGTTAAAAAGGCAATGTTGCTAATTGTTGGTGGACAATAAGTAATGCTGGGAATACATAACTTCTGGATGTGATAGTGTGGATTAAATACTGAGAACGGTTAATCAGGTTTGATTATGTCCCTGGTTTTTCAGTATCTGTTATGCTATAGGATCTTTCAATGTTATTTGTTCTCCAAAAAACAATTTAGATCCAGGTCTACATTGAGGCCATTTGGCACGAAACTGTCTAGTTCGTACATCCAGAACATCTCCCTTTGTGCCAAAGTCCGTTCTATATTGCTTCCCCTCCAATTTTTATGGATTTTTTCAATTATCCAGTAGTTTAAACCTGCTGCATCTTTATTGTGTTTTTCTGAGAAGTGTAAGGATAAATTGTGGGTTCTGAGTCCATTTTGTATGTTTCTTACATGCTCCGCTAGACGTATTTTGAGCTGTCTCTTGGTCTTCCCTACGTATAAAAGGTCACATGGACATTTCAGACAATAAATAACTTCTTTGGTGTTGCAAGTGGTATGTTCTTTTATTTTGTATTCTTGATTGTTTTTGGGATTGGTGAATGATCCTTGGCTTGGAACGAAAGATGCTGTTTTCAATGATAATTTGCAAGCTTTACAGTCCCTACATCTAGTGAACTTATTGGCTGTGGCAGCCTTCGTATTTGGTGGGTTAATGTAGCTGGTGGTTACTAGTTGCGCCAGGGTTTGGGGTCTTCTATATATGAAAGTCGGTTTTTCCTTGAGGATCTTCTCCAGTACAGGGTCTGATTGTAAGATGTTCCAGTGTTTTTTGATTATACTCTCTAATTTCCTGTAATCTTTATTATATTTCGTTATGAATGGTACACCTATAACTGTTTTTTTCTCCTGTTTTCTTATCTGAGTTTTGAATTCTTCATTTACTTCGGAGATGGCTTTACTAATTGTCTCTTCTGGGTACCCTTTTTCCATAAATCTAACCCCTAGTAGTTTCGCTTGTTCAAAAAACGTTGCGTCATTTGTGCAGTTCCTTCGGACCCGCTTAAATTGTCCCTTGGGGATATTCCGCAGCCAAGTTGGATGATGGCAGCTATCTACGGGTATGAAACTATTTCTGTCCGTGTCTTTGAAATAAGTTTTGGTCTTAATTTGTTGGTCTTCTTTGTAAATGGTAAGGTCCAGAAAGTTGATTTTTGCATCACTGGTCTCATATGTAAATTTGATGTTCCATGTATTGTTATTGAGTGACTGCAAAAACTGTTGAAGATCTAATTCTGTACCTTCCCAAAGGAAAATGCAGTCGTCTATATATCTTTTATAAAATCGTAGTTCTGGTGGTTTTAATTGGTACATTCTTTCTTCTTCCCAAAGCGCCATGAACAGGTTAGCTAGGCTGGGAGCAAATTTTCCTCCCATCGCCACACCGATGCGTTGTAGGTAGAATGAACCCTCGTACCAGAAATAATTGTGAGTTAAACAGAAGTGGAGGGTTTCTAGGATGAATTCTATCTGTTGGGGTGGTAACTTCCCATCTGTGGTTAGGAAAAACTGTACTGCTTCTAGTCCTTTTTCATGAGGTATTATTGTGTACAGTGCGCTGACATCAGCTGTTGCTAATACTAAGTTGTGTTTGGTTCGATATTCCTGTAGCATTTCTAACAGGGCACCTGAGTCTTTCAAGAACGCAGGCGTTTGCTGTACTAGAGGCTGGAGGAAGGAGTCGATGTATTCTCCTAGTCTGCTTGTTAAAGATCCTATCCCGCTTACGATTGGTCTGCCCGGTGGATGGTCTTTGTTCTTATGTACTTTTGGCAGATGATATATCGTCGGAATTCTCGGTGTCTCAAGGTTTAGATAGTTATACTCCTTTTTGGTTAGAATACCTGTTCTTCGACCTTTGTCCAGTAGATTCTTTAGTTTCTGGTGGAAGTCTCTGGTAGGATCTGTCTTCAGTTTCTCATATGTATCTGTGTCGCTTAATAGTCTATAAGTCTCTTGCAGATATTTCTCTTTTTCAAGGATTACTATTCCCCCTCCTTTGTCTGCAGATTTTATAACTATTTCCTTTTTCTTTTGTATTCCTTTGATAGTTTCCTTCATTCTTTTTTTCTCAAAAAATTGGTGTTTTCTATGCTTTAGTTCTAAATGTTTGAGGTCTTTAATAACTAAGTCTCTAAAAACAGTGATAGCTCCCTTGTTACTTTGGGGATTAAACGTGGAGTTATTCTTTAGTCCAGTATGAATATACTGCGGCTGTTGTGTCTCTCCATTGGTTCCTGGCACTGATGTGATCTCACTGTTTGGTTTGTCTTCAAAAAATTTTTTTATGTTAAGTTTTCTGGTAAATTTATGGATGTCAATGTACGCCTCAAACTTGTTCAGGCTGGAAGGGGGTGCATATTTCAGGCCTTTATTTAGTAACTCCACCTCTTTCTTATTGAATTTAATGTTGGTGAGGTTAAAGAGACCATCTGTAGGGGTTTGGGTTACTCCTCTTGCTCTCTCCTCCTTTTTTGATTTCTTAGATTGAATTCTGCTCCCTGCTCTTGTGCCTCTAAATCTGGATTTTTTCTTTTCGGTGTGTGAGGGAATTCCAAGCCTAAAAAACGGTCTGTGTGGGATCTTTTATGTTGCTCCAGTTCTGTTAGGTCTACAGGCTTGTTGTTCTCTTTATTAGGGTATTTTGAAAAGTGCTGGCCTTCCCTGTGCCTGTATCTACCATCTTTCCTTTGTGGTTTGGGGGTTGTCTCTACGGGTGATCTCAGTGTGGATCTCGTGTATGTCCTCGGTGTTTCTTGGTCTCCATAAGTTCTATGTTTTAGATGGAAAGGTGGTCTCCACATTGGGGAAGGAGATCTTCTTATGTGCCTGGGTTGGTTATAACGATAGTTTGAGTTTGGACGACTGCGATATTCATATTGGTATTGTCTATAAAGATCTCTGCGTGGACGGTTGTTGAAATGTCTGGTGGTCCTATAGTGTCCTTTATGGGGGTTGTAATGCTGTTCTCTGTGATTACCGTATTCATAGTGGCCTTTCATCTGATCTAAATTCTCATGTCTGGCCTGTCCTGTTCTTTTACGCCACCCTCTATCTGGTGTTGTTTCATTCTCTTGTTGGATCGTTGTGGAGTTCTGGATCTGGTTGTGTGTGGTGCCATCTGTCACTCCTTTCTGCCATTTATAGATCATGTTATTTTTCTGGTCTGCTAGGTCGCGGGTGAACTTGCGTTGTTTTTTTAGCTTTTGTTCTTTCTCAAAGTTTTTTAGATCTTGCTTTATCTCAGTGATGTGGTCCTGATATTCCTCCAGATCCTTACAGGGAGCTAAATTACCCTGCATTTCATCAATTCTAGTTGTAATGGTCTCCAACTTCCTCTTTTTGCGTTTTATAATCAGTTTCATTAGATTTACACTACAGTCATTAAAGAAACCTTGCCACTCTTCAATGTCTGGGATTGTCCCACCAATGTCTCTTTCCGGGGCTATATCCCATCTCAGGCTTCTTGGTATCAGGCCCTTCTGGATGTATGTTTCCAGTGTGGAGATATGCCATTTTATGGCTAGTTCTTTTTGGAGTAAGTGTTTCACTGTTTTGAAGAGTTCGTCAAAACTGTCTGTGATCTCCCTCATGTCTTCCTCTTCTTCTATTAGTAGTGTTGATCTATTAAATTCTCGCCTTAGTTGTGATATATCCATAGCTATTAGAGTGTTAGGTAGCTCTGAAATGTTATGATGTTGTATAGCCCTATAGCAGCTCCTTAGTGGTGACCAAAAATTAGTGTAAAAAATAGTAGCCCTTTCTTTAAAAAGAGAGGTTCTTTTAGGAGCGCTTCGGGTTGGGGATAGCAGCTGCCTAGAAATAAGGGGTCATACCTTATTCAAAATTGTGGAACTGGCTAGGGACTAATATACTTTGGAAAGTCTATTAGTTTTAGGCGCGCTTTAAGGTATTGTTGGACAGGGGACAAAGCCGAGAGGGAAAAAGGGGGGGGGGGTTTGGAAAAAGAAGAAGAGTAACCGTGGTCGTAGGGCTGTTAGAGGCTATTTGACACCAGATATCCTATGGTGCTAAGTAATATCTAGTTATATACAATACCTCTTGAGCGGGTAATTTCTGCTGCCTGATTTTAATCATGCAGCAGTTCAACTCAAATATTATGATAACTTCTAATTAATGCATCAGAGTCAAATAAGCATATATGTGTATTCATACGTCACTTTCTACAAAGTGTTACCCTTTACTCTTGTTATATTTTAAAAAACAGAGTAAGAAACTGAGTAAAAAAACTCACCGCCGCGGCCCGGGGGTACGCCGACCTACCCAGGGCCTCTGAGGTTCAATTGCCTGAACTGTAATTCCCCTCTACGGGATCTCTGCTGTGCTGGGTATATTCTTCTGAAGGGTTGCTCAGATGTTTGGTGCTTCTCGCTCTGTTCCTCGTTGCCTGCGCCCTGGAGTGCTTTACCTTCCAAGGTGTTTAGATGGTTAACAGCTGGATAGATAGAATTAGTTGCACCGGATCTCTTCCAGGTTGTTCCCGCTTCTTTAATAAATACTGTCAAGAATCTTCTTAAAAAGTAAAGGCTTTTTTATTTTATACAAATAATCAGTGTAATTAAAGGTAGTTGGTACAGTCACAAGGTCTCTAAAAACCGGGGGACATGGATAGACTCCAGATTTTGTAAGTTTGGGGCAGAGCGCTCGTATTTGTCCCAGTGCAGTGTCACTCAGGGTCCTCCTGCACGTCTGCGCTCGTCTGTTCTAAAAGGATTGTGTATCTGCCTGTTGGGGCTCTCAGGCAGAGATGGTGGAAGCGATGTCCGTTATGGGAGCAGAGGCGCAGTTATTTGCGGCTTCCCTGCTTCAAGTTTTCTTTGTGCTTCTTCCAGTTACAATGTAAATAAAACTCACCGACGCGCGTTTCGGCACTTCCTGCCGTCCTCTGGGTGCATTCTGGGCCTGCGTCCTGCGGCCCTTTTTATTGGTCATGAAAGAAACGTCATTCCTCCGCTGTGCCTTCTGGGAGGTGTAGTCTAAGGCTGTAGTTTTCAATTGCCGGCTTTTGACGCCGCTGCCGTCTTTCTGTTATTTAACAGTGGTTCACAGTTCTTCTTTAGCTGAGAATTTATTCTGGATCCCTCCAAAAGAAGGGGGGATGTGGTGAACAAAGAGAGGGTTAGGTTTTGCGGTATTAAATAAAAAAGATTCATTCTTGTGTGGATACACAGACTATGTGTGTTAATAAAATGACAGCCATTGTACTTTATCTAAACGGCTGCTTATAGATGTAGATACGGGTTAATGGGGATTAACAACAAGGGCGCAGTATAAAGCAAGGCTGGGTATATAGTTGAGTAAAGGGTAATTGTTCATGATTAAAAATTATTAATCAAGAATAATTATTCATGAGTAGACATAGTTATTATTAATCCAAACAGCGTATATTGGGACAATCTATGAAAACCAATGTTTTAATAAAAATAGTCAGTGAACATTTACATATATACTAATTGTGTCCATGATCCATATGGGACTGGGTGTCTGGTGGGAACTAACTGCTGCTGGACTTTAGACGGTTTATGCTGTGCTATACTGTGTTTGCTAAAACCATATAACAAGGAATGCTTGAGGAGTATTTTATTAAAAATATTTTACTATGTGCTGATTTGTAGATCTAATAAATAAATAAATTAAATAAAATACAATAAATTTATATATATGTAGGTAAAAATTCTAGATATATAATACTGACTCCCCAGGGATCAAGTATTGGTGACACCATCAACTCAAATAGAAACAAATAAAACCAATTGTGTTAAAAAGGCAATGTTGCTAATTGTTGGTGGACAATAAGTAATGCTGGGAATACATAACTTCTGGATGTGATAGTGTGGATTAAATACTGAGAACGGTTAATCAGGTTTGATTATGTCCCTGGTTTTTCAGTATCTGTTATGCTATAGGATCTTTCAATGTTATTTGTTCTCCAAAAAACAATTTAGATCCAAAGGCTGCCACAGCCAATAAGTTCACTAGATGTAGGGACTGTAAAGCTTGCAAATTATCATTGAAAACAGCATCTTTCGTTCCAAGCCAAGGATCATTCACCAATCCCAAAAACAATCAAGAATACAAAATAAAAGAACATACCACTTGCAACACCAAAGAAGTTATTTATTGTCTGAAATGTCCATGTGACCTTTTATACGTAGGGAAGACCAAGAGACAGCTCAAAATACGTCTAGCGGAGCATGTAAGAAACATACAAAATGGACTCAGAACCCACAATTTATCCTTACACTTCTCAGAAAAACACAATAAAGATGCAGCAGGTTTAAACTACTGGATAATTGAAAAAATCCATAAAAATTGGAGGGGAAGCAATATAGAACGGACTTTGGCACAAAGGGAGATGTTCTGGATGTACGAACTAGACAGTTTCGTGCCAAATGGCCTCAATGTAGACCTGGATCTAAATTGTTTTTTGGAGAACAAATAACATTGAAAGATCCTATAGCATAACAGATACTGAAAAACCAGGGACATAATCAAACCTGATTAACCGTTCTCAGTATTTAATCCACACTATCACATCCAGAAGTTATGTATTCCCAGCATTACTTATTGTCCACCAACAATTAGCAACATTGCCTTTTTAACACAATTGGTTTTATTTGTTTCTATTTGAGTTGATGGTGTCACCAATACTTGATCCCTGGGGAGTCAGTATTATATATCTAGAATTTTTACCTACATATATATAAATTTATTGTATTTTATTTAATTTATTTATTTATTAGATCTACAAATCAGCACATAGTAAAATATTTTTAATAAAATACTCCTCAAGCATTCCTTGTTATATGGTTTTAGCAAACACAGTATAGCACAGCATAAACCGTCTAAAGTCCAGCAGCAGTTAGTTCCCACCAGACACCCAGTCCCATATGGATCATGGACACAATTAGTATATATGTAAATGTTCACTGACTATTTTTATTAAAACATTGGTTTTCATAGATTGTCCCAATATACGCTGTTTGGATTAATAATAACTATGTCTACTCATGAATAATTATTCTTGATTAATAATTTTTAATCATGAACAATTACCCTTTACTCAACTATATACCCAGCCTTGCTTTATACTGCGCCCTTGTTGTTAATCCCCATTAACCCGTATCTACATCTATAAGCAGCCGTTTAGATAAAGTACAATGGCTGTCATTTTATTAACACACATAGTCTGTGTATCCACACAAGAATGAATCTTTTTTATTTAATACCGCAAAACCTAACCCTCTCTTTGTTCACCACATCCCCCCTTCTTTTGGAGGGATCCAGAATAAATTCTCAGCTAAAGAAGAACTGTGAACCACTGTTAAATAACAGAAAGACGGCAGCGGCGTCAAAAGCCGGCAATTGAAAACTACAGCCTTAGACTACACCTCCCAGAAGGCACAGCGGAGGAATGACGTTTCTTTCATGACCAATAAAAAGGGCCGCAGGACGCAGGCCCAGAATGCACCCAGAGGACGGCAGGAAGTGCCGAAACGCGCGTCGGTGAGTTTTATTTACATTGTAACTGGAAGAAGCACAAAGAAAACTTGAAGCAGGGAAGCCGCAAATAACTGCGCCTCTGCTCCCATAACGGACATCGCTTCCACCATCTCTGCCTGAGAGCCCCAACAGGCAGATACACAATCCTTTTAGAACAGACGAGCGCAGACGTGCAGGAGGACCCTGAGTGACACTGCACTGGGACAAATACGAGCGCTCTGCCCCAAACTTACAAAATCTGGAGTCTATCCATGTCCCCCGGTTTTTAGAGACCTTGTGACTGTACCAACTACCTTTAATTACACTGATTATTTGTATAAAATAAAAAAGCCTTTACTTTTTAAGAAGATTCTTGACAGTATTTATTAAAGAAGCGGGAACAACCTGGAAGAGATCCGGTGCAACTAATTCTATCTATCCAGCTGTTAACCATCTAAACACCTTGGAAGGTAAAGCACTCCAGGGCGCAGGCAACGAGGAACAGAGCGAGAAGCACCAAACATCTGAGCAACCCTTCAGAAGAATATACCCAGCACAGCAGAGATCCCGTAGAGGGGAATTACAGTTCAGGCAATTGAACCTCAGAGGCCCTGGGTAGGTCGGCGTACCCCCGGGCCGCGGCGGTGAGTTTTTTTACTCAGTTTCTTACTCTGTTTTTTAAAATATAACAAGAGTAAAGGGTAACACTTTGTAGAAAGTGACGTATGAATACACATATATGCTTATTTGACTCTGATGCATTAATTAGAAGTTATCATAATATTTGAGTTGAACTGCTGCATGATTAAAATCAGGCAGCAGAAATTACCCGCTCAAGAGGTATTGTATATAACTAGATATTACTTAGCACCATAGGATATCTGGTGTCAAATAGCCTCTAACAGCCCTACGACCACGGTTACTCTTCTTCTTTTTCCAAACCCCCCCCCCCTTTTTCCCTCTCGGCTTTGTCCCCTGTCCAACAATACCTTAAAGCGCGCCTAAAACTAATAGACTTTCCAAAGTATATTAGTCCCTAGCCAGTTCCACAATTTTGAATAAGGTATGACCCCTTATTTCTAGGCAGCTGCTATCCCCAACCCGAAGCGCTCCTAAAAGAACCTCTCTTTTTAAAGAAAGGGCTACTATTTTTTACACTAATTTTTGGTCACCACTAAGGAGCTGCTATAGGGCTATACAACATCATAACATTTCAGAGCTACCTAACACTCTAATAGCTATGGATATATCACAACTAAGGCGAGAATTTAATAGATCAACACTACTAATAGAAGAAGAGGAAGACATGAGGGAGATCACAGACAGTTTTGACGAACTCTTCAAAACAGTGAAACACTTACTCCAAAAAGAACTAGCCATAAAATGGCATATCTCCACACTGGAAACATACATCCAGAAGGGCCTGATACCAAGAAGCCTGAGATGGGATATAGCCCCGGAAAGAGACATTGGTGGGACAATCCCAGACATTGAAGAGTGGCAAGGTTTCTTTAATGACTGTAGTGTAAATCTAATGAAACTGATTATAAAACGCAAAAAGAGGAAGTTGGAGACCATTACAACTAGAATTGATGAAATGCAGGGTAATTTAGCTCCCTGTAAGGATCTGGAGGAATATCAGGACCACATCACTGAGATAAAGCAAGATCTAAAAAACTTTGAGAAAGAACAAAAGCTAAAAAAACAACGCAAGTTCACCCGCGACCTAGCAGACCAGAAAAATAACATGATCTATAAATGGCAGAAAGGAGTGACAGATGGCACCACACACAACCAGATCCAGAACTCCACAACGATCCAACAAGAGAATGAAACAACACCAGATAGAGGGTGGCGTAAAAGAACAGGACAGGCCAGACATGAGAATTTAGATCAGATGAAAGGCCACTATGAATACGGTAATCACAGAGAACAGCATTACAACCCCCATAAAGGACACTATAGGACCACCAGACATTTCAACAACCGTCCACGCAGAGATCTTTATAGACAATACCAATATGAATATCGCAGTCGTCCAAACTCAAACTATCGTTATAACCAACCCAGGCACATAAGAAGATCTCCTTCCCCAATGTGGAGACCACCTTTCCATCTAAAACATAGAACTTATGGAGACCAAGAAACACCGAGGACATACACGAGATCCACACTGAGATCACCCGTAGAGACAACCCCCAAACCACAAAGGAAAGATGGTAGATACAGGCACAGGGAAGGCCAGCACTTTTCAAAATACCCTAATAAAGAGAACAACAAGCCTGTAGACCTAACAGAACTGGAGCAACATAAAAGATCCCACACAGACCGTTTTTTAGGCTTGGAATTCCCTCACACACCGAAAAGAAAAAATCCAGATTTAGAGGCACAAGAGCAGGGAGCAGAATTCAATCTAAGAAATCAAAAAAGGAGGAGAGAGCAAGAGGAGTAACCCAAACCCCTACAGATGGTCTCTTTAACCTCACCAACATTAAATTCAATAAGAAAGAGGTGGAGTTACTAAATAAAGGCCTGAAATATGCACCCCCTTCCAGCCTGAACAAGTTTGAGGCGTACATTGACATCCATAAATTTACCAGAAAACTTAACATAAAAAAATTTTTTGAAGACAAACCAAACAGTGAGATCACATCAGTGCCAGGAACCAATGGAGAGACACAACAGCCGCAGTATATTCATACTGGACTAAAGAATAACTCCACGTTTAATCCCCAAAGTAACAAGGGAGCTATCACTGTTTTTAGAGACTTAGTTATTAAAGACCTCAAACATTTAGAACTAAAGCATAGAAAACACCAATTTTTTGAGAAAAAAAGAATGAAGGAAACTATCAAAGGAATACAAAAGAAAAAGGAAATAGTTATAAAATCTGCAGACAAAGGAGGGGGAATAGTAATCCTTGAAAAAGAGAAATATCTGCAAGAGACTTATAGACTATTAAGCGACACAGATACATATGAGAAACTGAAGACAGATCCTACCAGAGACTTCCACCAGAAACTAAAGAATCTACTGGACAAAGGTCGAAGAACAGGTATTCTAACCAAAAAGGAGTATAACTATCTAAACCTTGAGACACCGAGAATTCCGACGATATATCATCTGCCAAAAGTACATAAGAACAAAGACCATCCACCGGGCAGACCAATCGTAAGCGGGATAGGATCTTTAACAAGCAGACTAGGAGAATACATCGACTCCTTCCTCCAGCCTCTAGTACAGCAAACGCCTGCGTTCTTGAAAGACTCAGGTGCCCTGTTAGAAATGCTACAGGAATATCGAACCAAACACAACTTAGTATTAGCAACAGCTGATGTCAGCGCACTGTACACAATAATACCTCATGAAAAAGGACTAGAAGCAGTACAGTTTTTCCTAACCACAGATGGGAAGTTACCACCCCAACAGATAGAATTCATCCTAGAAACCCTCCACTTCTGTTTAACTCACAATTATTTCTGGTACGAGGGTTCATTCTACCTACAACGCATCGGTGTGGCGATGGGAGGAAAATTTGCTCCCAGCCTAGCTAACCTGTTCATGGCGCTTTGGGAAGAAGAAAGAATGTACCAATTAAAACCACCAGAACTACGATTTTATAAAAGATATATAGACGACTGCATTTTCCTTTGGGAAGGTACAGAATTAGATCTTCAACAGTTTTTGCAGTCACTCAATAACAATACATGGAACATCAAATTTACATATGAGACCAGTGATGCAAAAATCAACTTTCTGGACCTTACCATTTACAAAGAAGACCAACAAATTAAGACCAAAACTTATTTCAAAGACACGGACAGAAATAGTTTCATACCCGTAGATAGCTGCCATCATCCAACTTGGCTGCGGAATATCCCCAAGGGACAATTTAAGCGGGTCCGAAGGAACTGCACAAATGACGCAACGTTTTTTGAACAAGCGAAACTACTAGGGGTTAGATTTATGGAAAAAGGGTACCCAGAAGAGACAATTAGTAAAGCCATCTCCGAAGTAAATGAAGAATTCAAAACTCAGATAAGAAAACAGGAGAAAAAAACAGTTATAGGTGTACCATTCATAACGAAATATAATAAAGATTACAGGAAATTAGAGAGTATAATCAAAAAACACTGGAACATCTTACAATCAGACCCTGTACTGGAGAAGATCCTCAAGGAAAAACCGACTTTCATATATAGAAGACCCCAAACCCTGGCGCAACTAGTAACCACCAGCTACATTAACCCACCAAATACGAAGGCTGCCACAGCCAATAAGTTCACTAGATGTAGGGACTGTAAAGCTTGCAAATTATCATTGAAAACAGCATCTTTCGTTCCAAGCCAAGGATCATTCACCAATCCCAAAAACAATCAAGAATACAAAATAAAAGAACATACCACTTGCAACACCAAAGAAGTTATTTATTGTCTGAAATGTCCATGTGACCTTTTATACGTAGGGAAGACCAAGAGACAGCTCAAAATACGTCTAGCGGAGCATGTAAGAAACATACAAAATGGACTCAGAACCCACAATTTATCCTTACACTTCTCAGAAAAACACAATAAAGATGCAGCAGGTTTAAACTACTGGATAATTGAAAAAATCCATAAAAATTGGAGGGGAAGCAATATAGAACGGACTTTGGCACAAAGGGAGATGTTCTGGATGTACGAACTAGACAGTTTCGTGCCAAATGGCCTCAATGTAGACCTGGATCTAAATTGTTTTTTGGAGAACAAATAACATTGAAAGATCCTATAGCATAACAGATACTGAAAAACCAGGGACATAATCAAACCTGATTAACCGTTCTCAGTATTTAATCCACACTATCACATCCAGAAGTTATGTATTCCCAGCATTACTTATTGTCCACCAACAATTAGCAACATTGCCTTTTTAACACAATTGGTTTTATTTGTTTCTATTTGAGTTGATGGTGTCACCAATACTTGATCCCTGGGGAGTCAGTATTATATATCTAGAATTTTTACCTACATATATATAAATTTATTGTATTTTATTTAATTTATTTATTTATTAGATCTACAAATCAGCACATAGTAAAATATTTTTAATAAAATACTCCTCAAGCATTCCTTGTTATATGGTTTTAGCAAACACAGTATAGCACAGCATAAACCGTCTAAAGTCCAGCAGCAGTTAGTTCCCACCAGACACCCAGTCCCATATGGATCATGGACACAATTAGTATATATGTAAATGTTCACTGACTATTTTTATTAAAACATTGGTTTTCATAGATTGTCCCAATATACGCTGTTTGGATTAATAATAACTATGTCTACTCATGAATAATTATTCTTGATTAATAATTTTTAATCATGAACAATTACCCTTTACTCAACTATATACCCAGCCTTGCTTTATACTGCGCCCTTGTTGTTAATCCCCATTAACCCGTATCTACATCTATAAGCAGCCGTTTAGATAAAGTACAATGGCTGTCATTTTATTAACACACATAGTCTGTGTATCCACACAAGAATGAATCTTTTTTATTTAATACCGCAAAACCTAACCCTCTCTTTGTTCACCACATCCCCCCTTCTTTTGGAGGGATCCAGAATAAATTCTCAGCTAAAGAAGAACTGTGAACCACTGTTAAATAACAGAAAGACGGCAGCGGCGTCAAAAGCCGGCAATTGAAAACTACAGCCTTAGACTACACCTCCCAGAAGGCACAGCGGAGGAATGACGTTTCTTTCATGACCAATAAAAAGGGCCGCAGGACGCAGGCCCAGAATGCACCCAGAGGACGGCAGGAAGTGCCGAAACGCGCGTCGGTGAGTTTTATTTACATTGTAACTGGAAGAAGCACAAAGAAAACTTGAAGCAGGGAAGCCGCAAATAACTGCGCCTCTGCTCCCATAACGGACATCGCTTCCACCATCTCTGCCTGAGAGCCCCAACAGGCAGATACACAATCCTTTTAGAACAGACGAGCGCAGACGTGCAGGAGGACCCTGAGTGACACTGCACTGGGACAAATACGAGCGCTCTGCCCCAAACTTACAAAATCTGGAGTCTATCCATGTCCCCCGGTTTTTAGAGACCTTGTGACTGTACCAACTACCTTTAATTACACTGATTATTTGTATAAAATAAAAAAGCCTTTACTTTTTAAGAAGATTCTTGACAGTATTTATTAAAGAAGCGGGAACAACCTGGAAGAGATCCGGTGCAACTAATTCTATCTATCCAGCTGTTAACCATCTAAACACCTTGGAAGGTAAAGCACTCCAGGGCGCAGGCAACGAGGAACAGAGCGAGAAGCACCAAACATCTGAGCAACCCTTCAGAAGAATATACCCAGCACAGCAGAGATCCCGTAGAGGGGAATTACAGTTCAGGCAATTGAACCTCAGAGGCCCTGGGTAGGTCGGCGTACCCCCGGGCCGCGGCGGTGAGTTTTTTTACTCAGTTTCTTACTCTGTTTTTTAAAATATAACAAGAGTAAAGGGTAACACTTTGTAGAAAGTGACGTATGAATACACATATATGCTTATTTGACTCTGATGCATTAATTAGAAGTTATCATAATATTTGAGTTGAACTGCTGCATGATTAAAATCAGGCAGCAGAAATTACCCGCTCAAGAGGTATTGTATATAACTAGATATTACTTAGCACCATAGGATATCTGGTGTCAAATAGCCTCTAACAGCCCTACGACCACGGTTACTCTTCTTCTTTTTCCAAACCCCCCCCCCCCTTTTTCCCTCTCGGCTTTGTCCCCTGTCCAACAATACCTTAAAGCGCGCCTAAAACTAATAGACTTTCCAAAGTATATTAGTCCCTAGCCAGTTCCACAATTTTGAATAAGGTATGACCCCTTATTTCTAGGCAGCTGCTATCCCCAACCCGAAGCGCTCCTAAAAGAACCTCTCTTTTTAAAGAAAGGGCTACTATTTTTTAGAACATTTGTCTTGCCTTCATTGTGTCCTAATCCTGTAATTCCAAGGAGCGGACTCTGCAGGCAGTAGTGACTTGAACTACTGGCTGTTACTCTTTGGGGATCCCACCCTAGTCTGGACACTGCTTTTGGATGTCCCAACTATTATGAATACCGAAGCGGGCCGTGCCATGCAATAAAGAAAAAAGCAATTCTGTGAGTACTCACCTGTAGAATTGTTTTTTTTCTTGCATGGCACGGCCCTCTTCGCCCCACCCTTGTTATCGTTTTTCTTGGTTGCCTCTTTATGGTGATCTAAGTTAATTGGGGTTTTTTACCTTTTTCAAATTTTTTACTTTATTCTCCCCCGGCTTCTTGTCTCACTGCTTGTCTACCCTGGGAACTCTATGGTTAATCCCGTTTTTATAGGGAGCCGGGAGATGCCACAGCTTTCTGCAGTACCACTGCGCCACCTTGTGGCGGAATAACCCAACTGTTATGAATACTGAAGCGGCCCGTGCCATGCAAGAATAAAAACAATTCTACAGGTGAGTACTCACAGAATTGCTTTTTTCTTCCCGTCGATTCACTACAGAGCAGAAGCACATTGTGCTCGCCTCCGATAAATCCCATAATAAATCAGACCTTTTATAGGTGAGGTTTTTATGGATCACATAGAGAAACAAGACACTGTCTATTATTTTCTGTGGGTGAGTCCACATCAAATTGCCCATAGAAGTCTAGGGCAGAATAGACTACAAAACGAACGCAATTCAAAGAAGAGAAAACCCGGTACAAATAGTGATACTGAGCTGTATGTGAGCCCTATAACATTAGAAAAGGGGTTATATGAATGTAGCCTTGTATAGATGAGTGTATAGATCTATTATTGAGTATGTAAATCTGTAGAAAAAAATAACCTGTCATAACACAGGAAGTGATATATTTTGTATAACCTTAGTGTGTTTGTAATTTATCTGAACACTACATTGAATTTGTTTATTTGAAGCAAGTATTTAAAGTGCACCAAAACCCATCTGGATCGGCCCAGCCGCATCCCTGCTATCCCTCTGGCAGGTTGCGTGCCTGCGCCGGCCATGCTATCTGTTAGAGGGAAGCGTGATATGCGGCTGCCAGCGCACTCAGAGCCGCTGAGCTAAGACGTCGCTCAGACGTGCATAGCCCAACTGCTCCTAGCGCGGTGATTGGATGAGCGGCCGCGCATTGCGCCGTAGGACCGTGGTGAGGTGAGTTGATGCGGGCGATCTGGGGGGTTTCACATAGCAGGGCACCAGACCAAAACCCAGGTTAGTCAAAATCCTGGGTTTTGGTCCACTTTAAAGCAGAAGGCAGGACAGGGGAGGGGTTACAAAGAACAAAACCTCTTACCTCACCCGAGGTCCAGCTCTGTTCTCCCAGCTTCCCCTGCGCTGTGTGTAGCCCCGCCCACCCATTCACTTAAATGGGCAGACGGGAATGCGCACTTAGCGGGGGATGCTGCTCTGTCTGTGTGGCAGCCGCATGTGTCTGGGAGAATGGCGCGCTGGGCTGGAATGCAGGTGAGGTAAGGGTTTTTTTTTTCCTTGTAACCCCACATCCTGCCTAAGCGCCGGGAAGGGGGGGGTTAGGGGGTCGACTTGACTTCCATTTCAAAACAGAAGTCTAGTCAAACCCCCCCCCCCACAACGCTCTCCTGTCAATGAGGCAGAACGAACAGGGGGGTTACAAGAAAAAAACCTTACCTGGGGGACACGGGCGGCAGCTGCACAGAAAGCCACAAAGTGACACCCCCTAACCCCTTGCGCGCCATTCAAGTGAATGTGTATGGAGCGCTGGAAGCTACTTTGTGACTTTCTCAGTGGGCTATAAGTGCGGCTGAGGTATCGGTGACTGCGCTGGAGTGTGGCTGAGGTAAAAGGTTGCTTTTAAACCGGATGGAAACCCCAAAATGGGTCCACTGCTCAATCTACCCCCCCCCCCCCCACACACACACTTGAGCAGCTGGTAAGTTTTGTTTTTTTTTTTAAAGAAAAACATGATTTTCCACTGCCGAAGCCATGCCATGTGGCTTTATTGGCTCTCTCAAAGGTGCTTCTGTAACATGGTGCAGCCGGCTGGCCGCATTCCTGGCACGCTGTTTGGGCGAGCGCTAAAGCCTGTGCCCAGCGTGCATAGCCAAAGAGAAGGCAGGAATGCGTTGTGAGACCGGGGTTCATACAGCGGAGCATCTGGTGTAGAATGCCCCAGGGCAGGATAGCGGCCGGGCCTGGAGTCTTTTAGTTTCTAGGGCCTGGCCACAAGGGATTTGAATATTTATTTATATATTTTGTCTGTAATTCTATGCCATTCGGTCATTCTGTGTTTATTTTGTTCACATAATAAAGATTGGTTAAATCACTGCAGTTCTTTTGTGGTTTGTTATTGACTAGTGGAGCACCTTCTTTAATAGACAGGAAGTTAGATTGAAAACCAAACAAGCCATTCCTATACAGCCTTCGGCTTCTTATGGGCCACGGAGGACTAAAAAACAAGGATCTGGGCCACTAGGGACATTACTAGGCAGACCAAATGTCTTTACAGACTTGTGGTCTACTTTAAGCCGACATACCTCCTTTTGTATTGAAGTTGATGGAATTCTGAAAAACAGGAGGGGATTCTGCCAAGGGAGAATTTTTTCAACAAACCGGAAGTAACACTTTACAAATCAACAGAGATCAGTGGAACAATGAAATGCCATTTGAATAGTTTGGGGATCACCAGAGTTTCACAGAATTACAAGGTATGTTATGATTAATTTTTTAGTGTCGGAGTCTGATTACACTCCCCACTCAGAATCTTACAGGAAATGAAAAGCAATCTCCTCAAACAATAAACTCAAACAATAAAATAAAGCATTAAAGACACACAGCCTTCCTGAAAACTTTGTCCAAGGGTGCAGGAGACCCTCCTGCGTCCAGTCCCCAAAGAAATAGCTTTCCTATTACATAAGGAATAGGTAGTAATGTGTTGTACATGTTAGCCATTGAGAATAGTAGCAAAGTGAGGAAATAAGGCGATAACTTTTGAAGGCTAACTGGATATATTCCAGTGAGCTTTGGAGGATACTTCAAGCGGACCGTCACTCTGAATAAGTCTATCTTATATGTTTCCCACACCCTGCACATACAGATTGCCGACATTAAAAATCATCCTACCCGCATCTACTGCATGTTATGAGCCTTTAAACAACCAAAATGGCGTCTCATGGGACATCAGGCTGCCTGCAAACAGGAAGTGCCTTCTGACTGTGCTGCTCTGCATTCTGGGATTGCTGACTTTTTCCTGACCCCAGCTATGCTCTGTCTGAGCAAAGCACAGCTATAACCCGCCCCCTGTACTTTATCCCACTCTCATCTCCTCAGTAGGTGTGATGCTTCTGAGTCAAGATAGCGGCGCCCGTATCCTAAAGTCCTGAACAGAGTTGCAGCCCAGTGGGGGAAAGAATAATAAGTAAGTGACTAAAAACGTAAAATGTATTAATTTTATATGCTGGGGAACCGTTTTTAAGGGTTTGGGCTTTTCAATAATACATGGTGAAGGTTCAGTTTCTTTGTCAGACAGGGTATGTAACATTATGTCTGATGAAGAGGACTAAGTATCCTCCAAAGCTCACCTCAAAATTGATATCTTACAAAATGTATCTCCTTATTTCTTCACTTTGCTACAGGGGACTTCTAGTCAGAATCATTTTTATTTGTCAAGTACACTGCAGTTGTTTCATTTTTTTTTTTGCAGCTGCTTACAGGGGATAGGGGCACTGGGGGAACAAAAGAAAATGAAATGCTATAAATACACATAATACTGAACCAAACATCATTGTATACAATACATTCAGTGGGTCGGGATGCCCCACTGTGTAAAACCCCCCCAGATGGTCCTTTCAAGCTCACCTCTTGCCAGTCCAATGCCGCATACGTGGGCTCTCGTCCACTCAGAGCCGTTCAATCCACATATTGATTGCTCTGCAAACGTGTTCTGTTTCCATGAGAGCCCGGCAGTGGGAGCGAGAGCAGCTGCATCCCTCTAGCTGAATGGCTGGCCGTGGGAGTGCGCACACAGCCCAAAGGAGTGGGGATGTTTCCATTGGCGAGGGAGCGCCAGGCTGGGATATCCCAATCTAGGATGCCTCTGGGGGAAGGCCAGTGGCCAGCACTGGAAATCTTTTAGATTGAGTGCTGACCCAGCCTGGGTTTTGTTCCACTTTCAAGTGGAACACAACCTGGCATTTTGACTATCCAAGGTTTTATTGCTTGCCCCTGGGACATCCCCAAGCTGTATGAAACCTGCCAGGTCACCCATAAAAACTTACCTTTACCTGGTCTTACAGTGCATGTGCGGGCCAACAGCCAATCAGCATGCTCCACTTCATTCGCCCCATTCGCTAAGAATCAGCTAAGGGAGGAATGTGGAGGCCTCAATCAGGGGACCTGCCTGCACCAACCATTCACAAATGCTTGGCACAGGCACGCACCTGGCCAAAGTGAATCTGCAGTCTGCACATGGGTTTCACTGGGATTCATGGGGGTTTGTCACAGCAGGGCATCCGAAGTCGAGAAGCCCCAGGCAGAGGGAATCTGGCAGCCCTTATAGGCCACCTCTGATTGGTTTTGCTCCACTTTAAACCAAAACAACACCCATGCACAAAATGGGATCGGGGGTGCCCCGCTGTGTGAAACCCCCCCAGATCGCCACAGCAACTCCCAGTTGCCAGTCCCATGGCGCGTCTAAGAGCAGCAGCTCTGACGGCTGCATCCTCCGCCTCTCTCTAACAGGGAGTGTGCCCACGCCGCTTATTCCCAAATGCCTGGCGCGGACACGCGCACTGATACCGGGAAGCGGAGGATGCGGCAGTCAGAGCTGCTGCTCTTAGACACGCGGTGGGATCGGGATAAGGTGAGTTGGCTGCAGCGATCTGGGGGTGTTTCACACAGCGAGGCACCCCCCCATTGGGGTGCCCCCGGGGAAATGACCAAAACCCAGGATAGTCAAAATCCTGGGTTTTGGTCGACTTTAAGTTTCAACTCATCCACCAAGCACATTACATATTGGGGTCGAATCAGAAATAGGTGAGAATTCTAACACTTTTTTAGGAGAGAAAACTGCCTTTCAGTATCATTGTCTACCTTGGGGCTGATTCAAAGCCAGGTGAAAATTTACACCCGATAGATGATAAAAGTGAATGACAGTTTTCTCACCTGGCTCTGAATCAACCCCATTGTGACACAACACTGCAGCCTCTGATAATGACACATCACCAGCGCCAAAGCTTTTGTGGCATGGCACTCAGTGTTAATATTTATTGTAGCGTCTTATATTAATAATTGATGTAATATCAGCTTAAAGCGCACCAACAGTTAAAAATGACTTTATGTCTCTTCAAACCTTGCCCCCTCCCCTCCTCAGGCATCCCAGTAGAGATACGCAACAGTTAAAGATGCTAAGAAAGCCATACCTGGTCATTAAAACAGACCTTCAGCATGATTTAATGAAAAGCCCCAAACCCTTAAAAAAACTATAACCCAGCATCTAAAATTAATATATTTTAAGTTTATAGTCACTTATTATTCTTTTCCCCATCAGGCTGCATCTCTGTTCAGGAAGCATCACATACTGAGGAGAGCGGGATAAAGTACAGGGGGCAGGGTTATAGCTGTGCTTTGCACAAACAGAGCAAAGCTGGGGTCAGGGAAAGAACAGCAATCCCAGAATTCAGAGCGGCACAGTCAGAAGACACTTCCTGTTTGCAGGCTGCCTGATGCTCCATGAGCCACCATCTTGGATGTTTAAAGGCTCAAAACATGCAGTAGATGCAGGTAGGATGATTTTTAATGTGAGCAATCTGTATGTACAGGGTGTGGGAAACATATAAGATATGCTCTTATTCAGGGTGAAGGACCACTTTAAGCTCTTTATGATGGGGCAGGAAGTAGCTGCACACTTCAGTGCAGCAAGTCTCCTATTGGATGAGCTGCACATTCTGCACATGTGTGTCGCTATTATCTGTCCTCCAACTGATGCAACTCTGCTCGAAAAAAGTCACTATCTTAGCATCTCTAATGCAGAGGGGTTAGGTTAGGAGTTTAGTGTCCTTGTCAACCACACTGGCACATGGTTGCAAAGGAGAGTGTAGGTTCTCTTTAATGATAAAATCCTTTGAGTTTGTAATATTACATGTTTATCTTTCATTAGTAATAATATTACTGTTATTATACTACTGAAATGAATACATGACAATATTTGTGGGTATCTTACCCCTCCTGCAAGCAGAATACAAGGTTAGGATTCCCCGTTTGGAACAGTGTAATGTTTATTTACTCCCCACAAGGCAGTGACACACGGGCCATCTCCATGATAAAAGATTAGTTAGCGATTCACCACTGAACACCATCAGCTGTTTTTTCTTGGTTATTTGAAATTGCAAATAAGACAATTCTGTGAGTACTCACCTGTAGAATTGTTTTTGTTCTTGCATGGCACGGCCCGCTTCGGTATTCATAACAGTTGGGTTATTCCGCCACAAGGTGGCGCAGTGGTATTGCAGAAAAGCTGTGGCATCTCCCGGCCCCCTATAAAAACGTGATTAACCATAGAGTTCCCAGCGTACACAAGCAGTGAGACAAGAAGCCGGGAGAGAATAAAGGTAAAAAATGTAAAAAAGATTAAAAAAAAAAAACAATTAACTTGGAACAATCACCATAAAGAGGCAACCAACAATAACGATAACAAGGGTGGGGTGAAGCAGGCCGTGCCATGCAAGAACAAAAACAATTCTACAGGCGAGTACTCACAGAATTGCTTTTTTCTTTATTGCATGGCACGGTCTGCTTCGGTATTCATAACAGTTGGGACATCCAAAAGCAGTGTCCAAAAGTAGGGTGGGATCCCCAATGAGTAACGGCCGGCAGTTCAAGTCACTACCGCCTGAAGTACCTTGCGGCCAAAAGCAGCATCCGCTGAGACCTTAACATCAACCTTGTAAAACTTGGAAAAAGTATGAACAGAAGACCAAGTAGCGGCCTTACAAACTTGTTCAACAGAAGCTTGGTGCTGAAAAGCACAAAAGGCACCAATAGCACGAGTGGAATGAGCAGTAAGGCGGAAGGGAGGTTCCTTCCCCTTAGCAGAATAGGCTTGAACCACCGCCTGACGGATCCACTTGCTGATAGTGGATTTAGCCGGAGGCAAAACCTTCCTAGGTCCAGAAGTGAGAACAAAAAGAGCATCAGATTTCCTGAAAGGCTCAGTGGCGACCAAATAAAACTTCAGAGTCCTCACCACATCCAGAGAATGCAGCGTCCGCTCCTTAGAATTAGCAGGATTAGGACACAAGGAAGGCATGACAATGTCCTGATTGAGATGAAAGGCAGACACCACCTTAGGCAAGAAATCCGGCTTAAGCCGAAACACCACCTTGTCCTGATACCTTAAGAGTCAGAATGGGCAAGGCAGCCCTACGTATAGGCTCAAAGGCAGGACCCTGCAGAGCAGACAACACCAGATTCAAGTCCCAGACTGGTAGCATAGGCTTACGAGGTGGACGCACATGAGTAACACCCTGAAAAAAGGGTTTAACCAACCGGTGATTGGCAAAGGATCTTTGGAAAAAAATGCCAGAGCTGAAACATGGTCCTTGAGGGTACTCAGTTGAAGGCCGGAATCGAAACCATGTTGCAAAAATTCCAGAATCCTGTGGATGGAAAAAAACAGACAGGGAAGAGACTTGGACTCACACCAGGCAATGTAAGCAGGCCAGACCCTGTAATAGATAAAGGACGAGGACTTCTTCCTAGCCCGAATCATAGTATCAACAACAGAGGCCGGCAACCCCTTGTCCATCAAGATGGAGGTTTCAGAAGCCAAGCCGTTAAAGCCAGAGTTTGTAAATTGGGATGGCGTAGCTGCCCCTGAGTGAGAAGATCTGGATCCTTGGGCAAGACGTACTGATCTACTGCCAACTGCACGACGTCTGCGAACCACACTCTTCTTGGCCAACAGGGGGCCACCAGAATGGCGGGTACCCGCTCCTGGGCTATCTTGCGCAGTACCCTGCCCAGTAGAGGGAACACAGGGAACACATAGAGAAGCCGAAACTCTGTCCAAGGCATTGCCAGTGCATCCGTGGCGAAGGCCAGAGGATCCTGTGACAGGGAGACAAACTTGGGAAGTTTGTGATTGTGACGCAAACAGGTCCACATCCGGCTGACCCCAGCGGTGATCCAGGGATAGAAACATCTGGTTGTTGAGGGACCATTCCCCCAGACGAGACGTCCCCCTGCTCAGGGAGTCCGCCGCCTGGTTCTCCATCCCCGGAATGTATACCGCTGAGATGCAGGGAACAATCTGACAGCCGAGCGTAGCGTCTCCATGCGAAAATGCTTGAATCTGACAAACTTGTTGAGGCCCTTCAAGTCCAGGATGGGCCTCAGAGAGCCGTCCTTTTTGGGGACCGTGAAAAGATTGGAATAGTACCCCTGACCCTGTTCTTGAGGGGGCACCAGACAAATGACCCCTGACTCCAGCAGGCATTGAACCACTGAAAGAAACCCTTGAGCTGACGGGGTTTATCATCTGGGATCCGACATTCGGGATCTGATGAATCTTGGGGGCGGCCAGGCTGCAAACTCTATCTTGTAACCGGAGGACACCATCTCTTGAATCCACCGGTCTGAGACCTGGAGCCTCCAGACGTGAGCAAGGAGCCGAATCCGTCCTCCACCTGGATGGGTGAGGGCGCCCCCTCATGCCTGAGGGGCCTTGGGAGGGGGTTTGGGCTTGGAACCCTAGGAGAGAAGGAGACGACCACAGGATCTGCCACGGCTCAAGAATCTCTGCGGCTACTTGAGAAGAGAGAGCCACGACCACCTCTAGGAATACAAAGGGAGGGGAAGGAGGCGGAGGCCCTGAAGGTAAAGAAAAAGACACAGTCCCCCAAAACTCCCCCCCTCAGAAGCCAGGACAGGGACTCTGCATCCCTAGTAGGCTCACCATAAAGCCTATGGCAGGCTACCCTTTGTGGCACAGGGTCTGCGGCTTGGAGCAGCGCTCCAGGAGCACTTGACCCTAGTGCTCTTCTACCCTCACCCGATCTGTCAGCCAAGGCTGGGAGGCAGAGAGGGTCCAGAAACGGGTGGAAATAGATTTGCAGGGCCACAGGCTTGGTTGCCCCGCTCACCTGCGCATAGAGAGAGAGCCATCTCTACTCGTTTCACTGCAGAGGAAACACTGGGAACTCCCAGATGTTGTTCCTACTCTACAGCAGTCCAATATGGGATGCCCCTTTAGTTAAAGCTTTCTAGGTAGCCTGATATCTGACAGCGTTACTTTTGCTTTTGTGACCCATGTGACTGCGAGGGCCCATCAGACCCCCAGTATACATACACGTGATAACAAACAACCCATTCGTTTCCATCACATGCCCAATTTCAACCTGGATAAGGATCTTTAACCGCAGAGGTATCCCAAGTTAGGATGCCCTGCAAATGCTTATTCTAGGTCTTAGAGCAGGGGCCACATTGTCTTACAGTTCCCCCTCAAGGGGCCACGATAAAATGGAAGCAGCAAAAATGCACACAGCTTATTGCAAGAAAGCTGTAACCTAAAAACCCAGCTCGATCAAGCCAAGAATCTATACGATTCCTGGGCTGATCGAATCCCTCCCCCTGGGGAATCCCACTGTGTGAAACCCCCCAGGTCACCCCGTTGAATTACCTTACTTCCCGGTCCAATGGCGCATGCGTGGGCCATGGCTGCCCATTATCCCTCTAACAGGGCGTGTGCCCGTGGCAGCCGGCGCATGCTCCCTGTTAGAGGGGAGCAGGGGATGCGGCCACCAGGCCCACGGCACATGCGCGACCGATCGTCCAATCGGCACACTCGGAGCCACTGTCCTTAGACGCCGTCTCAGATGGCGTGACATCAGCGGCTCAGAGCGTGCTGATTGGACGAGTGGCCGTGCATGTGCCGTGGGTTTTGGTCCACTTTAAAGCCTGGAATCCCCTCTTCCGTGGGACAGCCCGCTGAATTAAACCCCCCGGGTGCCCATAAAACTCATCTTTACTTGCTCCAACAGTGCATGCTCGGGATCTCGTCCAATGAGAGTCGCCTGCCATGAGTATGTCATTCATGGATTTGAATGGGGAGCTTGCTCTGCCGCATCCCCTGAATCCCCGGCGGTGTGCGCACGCTCCCATCCCAGCCATTCAGATGGGATGCGAGCCCGCACAAGGCCGGGGATGAGAGCCATTTGCTGAAAGAGGTAAACACAGCAAACGGTTCTCATTGGCTAAGTGCATGCGCCATAGAAATAGGGAAGAGTTGAGTTGTTTTGGGCATTCTGGAGAGTTTCACACAGAGGGGTCTCCCAAATCAGCATGCCATGCGGAATTGAACAAATCCTGGGAAAGTCCTGGGTTTTGTTTCACTTTAAAGCAATATATATGCTTTTATGCATATGCATAGCTGAGCAGACGTGGGCCTAGGTGAGGAGAGTAAAAGTGAGGTGAGCAGAGATTAGAAGAGATGATGTAGGCATAGGTAAGAAGGGGAAGAGATAGATAGTGGTAGGCAAAGGGGCAGCAAGCTGAGGTCTTGTGGGCAGCTGTATGACAGACAGAGACGGGAAGAACTGAGGTGGAGTGGGCCCAGTTTTAAAAATCCCGAATTTTGACTATCCTGGGTTTTGGTTCTTGCCTCCCGGGCACCCCGATTGGGCATGTCCCGCCATGTGAAACCCTCCAGGTCGCCCGATCTCACTCACCCTTTCTCGGTCCTACGGTGCATTGCCAACCTCTCGTCCAGTCAGTGCACTGGCGCCCACATCCCCTGCTACCCTTTAACAGGGAATGTGCCAGCGCTGGCCATTCACAAATGTCTGCCATGAGCACGTGGCCTGCTAATGGAATAGCGGGGATGAGGCCGCTGCTCGTGCATGCGCCATTGGACCGGGGAAGAAGGTGAGTTTTCGGGTGACTTGGGGGGGGTTTGACACAGCGGGGCATCCCAAATCTGCATGCCCCCAGGGGAGCGAGTATGCATGCCCTGGAGTCTCATAGACTCCAGGCTTGGTTTTAGTCCTCTTTAAGAATTATCACTGCACTGCCTTTAGTGGGCAGCTACCTGCTCCTCAGCTTTACAACTCATTAAAAGAACTAAGGATGCCAGGGGCCGCAACTGAGGGAACTGCAGGTTGCATGCGGCCCCCATTCCACAGGTTGTGCATCTTTGGTTTAGAGTCTTTCAAAGAGGACCAAAACCCAGGTTACCCAGCTCTAGAGTCTGAAACTTTTCAGGGTGGGAAAGAGGGACATTTGTTAAATTAGGCCACGCCCCCTCATTGAGGAATGTATAGGATAGGCAAATGAATCATTTATTGATGCAGATCTGCATGTTACACCTCAAAGAGGGACAAATGAGAATGAGGGAATGGGGACATGGACTCAAAAGAGGGACAGTCCCTCCAAATCAGGGACACTTGGGAGGTATGCACTGGGGGCATCTTCACTCTCTCCACTACGGGTTACATACTTATAATACAATGCAATATACCAGCAATTGTGATAGAGTAAGCATAAATGATGTAAAAAAGTACTTCTGGGCCATGTTGCAGAAAAGTTAGAAGACGGTAAACAGGTTTTGAATTGTTGGGATTGATTTGAAGGTTGTAATGGCTTTATGTCATGCTGGGATTTTGCCGTTCACAGGTAGCACAGTCATATCATCCAGTGATCACATATAAAGCAGATGTAAACCTTTCAGTGCTGTTGTTTTGAAGGTGTAAACAGCAAATACACATTGTTCTGCCAAAATAAAAACAAAAAACAGTACCTGACCCACCCACAGGCTTCATCCCATGGCTCCAGTTCAGTCCAGTTTTGACACTTTCTGCTCCCAAGCTAACGCAGCCTCCTGATTGGATGATGGCGTACATTTCAGTATCCACTGCTAATAGCATATTTATCTCAGTATGTTAGTGGGATAGTTCCTTTAGGTGGCCAGGTAAGTACTGTTTTTTTTAATGTGGCTGGTAACTACAATATGCATTCCTGTATCTGCAATAAGGGAAGCCACATAAGCATTGATCTGGCCAGACCACTAGCAGCTCTTAGAAAGGAATGATGGCTGGGTGTAGATAGTATGTCTTTATAAAGCCAGGGCAATGCAATGCTGCTCCTTGTCAGGGAATGGCCACAGATGTAAAGGTTACCAGTGTGTGTCTGTGGGAGGGGTCCTGGCAGCTATTGTAAGACAGAATGGCCTGTAGTGTGTCAGGGGAAGTCCTAGCCTCAGGGCACCCCCCCCCCCCCATCACATCTCCATACAGACCTCCGCTGTCACACTGCTCCTCCATCTGTTGTTAGATGGCCACATGCTGTCAGAGCTGCAAACACATCAAATAATGTTTTTGTTTTTTTAAAGTGGACCAAAACCCAGGATTTTGAATCCTGGGTTTTGGTCCTTTCCCCGGGGGATGTCCCCCTGAAGGAAACCCCCCATATCACCGAAGGTAACTTACCTCTTCCAGGTCCTGCGGTGCATGCGTGGCCGCTCATCCAATCAGGGCGCTAGGAGCCGCTGATGTCACGCCGTGTAAGGCTTCCTCTATGCCAACAGCTCAGGGAGCGTTTTCCATTCACAAATGGCTGACGCAGGCACGCGCCCTGCTAGAGGGATAGCGGGGATGCGGCCGCGGCTCACGCATGCGCAGTTGGACCGGGAAGCAAGGTAAGTGTATGGAGTGACCTGGGGGGTTTCACACAGCGGGGCATCCCGATTTTGGATGCCCCAGGAGGAGGGATTTGTTTATTCCCAGGCCAATCATGGTAGGTTTTGGTCTACTTTAAGGGACTCTTAACTTAACGGTAATAGTTATCCAGCAAGCAGCTCACCTTATTTCCTCTTTTCCATTTCCTGCAGTGCGAGAAGCTGTAGCAGTGCTCCAAAGATTGTTGCCCCCCATACTAGACATTAGGATAAGGGCCTATTAAAGCGGAACTATAGTCAAAAATGACCATAGTTCTGCTGTACTATATAGCAGCCGTTAAAAAAAGATACCAGGAGCCCAGGTACTTACCACTGACGGGGCCTTTTCTGTGACCACTGCAGCGCCGCTTATCAGCCTCCAGGGCCAGCGGCGCCCAGCAGTGAAAGGCTCGCCCACTGGCTGCACAGTTAGGCTGTTCGCGATCACATGGAAGGGCCCTGTAGGGTGATAGGCTGTACCACAGCAGGCACAAAGGCCCAGAAGTGGTGAGTTTCTTGTTGTAATGGCGGCACTGCCCCGCTGCAGTATAGTACAGAGGATCTATGGTGGACCATAGTTCCGCTTTAACACCAATGCAGTAACACAATCAGGCGACATACACTTCTGTGTACTGTCCTTTACAAGCCTTGGTTTTGTTAAATTTGTTAAAGTGGACTGAAACCCAGCAGGATCCATTCCCTCCCCACGGTATGTCGGTATGTCTCAATGTGTGAAACCCCCCAGGTCGGCCGCTACACTTACCTTAATCCTGGTCCAATGGCGCATGTGCAGGCCGCGGACGCACCCCCGGCAACCCTCTAGCAGGGCGCGTTCCCGCGTCGGCCATTTGTGAATCGCTGGCGCGGGCGTGCTCCCTGTTAGATGGAAGCGCGAGATGCGGCGGCCTGCGCGTTCGGAGACGCTGAGCTTAGACGTCTAGACGTCGGGTTAGCGGCTCCAAGTGCGCTGATTGGACGAGCAGCCGTGCATGCACCGTAGGACCGCGGTGAGGTGAGTTGAGGCTGGCGATCTGGGGGGTTTCATATAGCGGGGTGCCCCGGGGGAGTGGACCAAAACCCAGGACAGTCAAAATCCTGGGTTTTGGTCCACTTTAAATTAGACCACACCACTTCATTGAGGCATGGATAGGTGATAACAGTTAAAACAATATAAACACTTTAAAGTGATCTGCATGTTACACCTCAAAGAGGGACAAATGAGAACCATGAGGGACATGTATTGAAAAGAGGAACAGTCCCTCCAAATCAGGGACTCTTGGGAGGTATGCTTGATGCTGCTGGTGGCCTCTGAAAACCAGGCTCCCCTATGCAGTGGGAGGCCGGCATCAGTAACATATATTGCATACCTCCCAAGTGTCCCTGATTTGGAGGGACTGTCCCTCTTTTGAGTCCATGTCCCCCTGTCCCATGTTGGTCTCATTTGTCCCTCTTTGAAGTATAACATGCAGATTTGCATCGATAAATGATTAATTTACCTATTCAAAGTGTTTCTATTGTTTCAACTGTTACACCCTCCTATCCATCCCTCAATTAGGGGGCGTGGCCTAATTTAACATATGTCCCTCTTAACCACCCTGAAAAGTTGGTAGGTATGTATGTACAGTAGCAGCAGGCAGTGACTTGCTGGTGGCTGAGGTCACTGCAGGGAATGGGGCAAAAACAAGGTGGTTGAGGAGATGTCTGCCTCACAGTCACCGCCTTCACTTTGAGGGTTTATGTCTGCTCCTGTCACCTACATGACAATACACACAATTAAAGCCTAGGCCACATATTTCCTCTGCACTTGCCTCCATTTGCCTCTACCAAGGTGTGAGGAGCAGCTGCTGCTGAAGCTTTTCTGTGCAAACCAGAAAATGAAACCTGAGGAGATGCAAGGAGGGACATAAAAGTTATCTCCAGTGGCGTAACTAAATGTGATGGGGCCCTGGTGCGAACATTAAATGGGGCCGTCTCACTGCTCATACAGTAAACCTTTTACTTTCTTTTACCTCAGTTGGATGCAGCTAGACAACAAAAGACTGAAACAGCATCAATACATGTCATGTCCTTTCTTTAAATAGTGAGCACAAATATGATAAATAAGCTGGAGGAGCAACAATGATGGGGCCCCCTGACCTCCTGGGCCTTAGTGCGGTCGCACCCCCTCAAGTTACGCCCCTGGTTATCTCTGCTCCCGGCAGCTTTTTTATTACTGCACGCTAGCGACTACTTTTTCGTTTTCACAAAGGTTTGCGAGACTTCATCATTTCTCATTTTTTAAATCTTTTTATTTGAAATGTATTTCCACAAACACAGAGTAGGTGAACCTTCTTCTACAGAAGCATGATGTCCAACCATGCTTCTGACATTTCAGAGTGCCCGCTAGTTCAAAGAGAAGCGCCCCTGTTCAAAGAGAAGTAAAAGAACGTCCATTGAAATGTATGGGAGAGCGACAGGTAGCGAGAGGTAAGACGTGGCGCTCTGCAAGGCTGAATGCCGGCGCTGTATAATGATGAATCGGACGCTACATGGCGTTATCCCAGTCACTCAACAGATTCTGCTTTATAAATGTGGAATTGCGTGCCGTGTCCGGCGTTCACCTGCAGCTTTAAAAAAAGATTCGATTGCTTTCCATTTTTCACCAAACAAGTACCTTAAAGAGGATCAACAACCCAGAAATGGACTTTCTTGGGTTTTGTTCCTCCCTGGTGAGGCATCCCATTTGGGATGCCCTGTTGTATGCATTCTCTGGGATTGCCCAGAAATTCATCTTTACCTTGTGCCAATGGCGCATATGTGGGCCGCTAAGCCAACAGCTTTCGTTCCATTAATATTCCCTTTGCCACACTGAGCTGAGTGCGGCTAAGAAATCTGGAACGGGCGCCACTGGGCGCAGCCCCGCCTCCATTCAGAAAGGCTTGGCGTGGACGCATTGGGGATATGCCCACGGTGCTAAAATGTGGTGCAGGCTTATGGAAGAGATCGGGCGATCCAGGGGGCTTCACACAGTGGGGCATCACAAATAGGAATGCTCCATAAAGAGGTAGACTTATAGACTCAAGAGGGTTGTTGCTCCACTTTGACTCCTTAACAGATTTTCCTTGTTCAGAAAACAAAAGGACCTCCCGGTTTAAAACAAGCCCAGCTAGGGGAGCCATTTCAGTTGTGTCTGCCTGCATCAGCCAGCAGCTGCTGTGTATACCACATGACAGAATCCCCTTCATTGGCTGGCAGCCAATTCACATAGCACCGCCACCGCGTTTGGCGCAGGATTTCCTCCCCCGGGCCATCCAAAACCGGGATGTTCCGCTGTGTGAAACCCCCCAGGTCATCCCATATGCTTACCTCGCATCCAAGTCCAACAGCGCACGCGTGACCTGCGACCGCATCCCCGCTAGCCCTCTAGCAGGGCACTGACAGGAAAAGTCAGTAATTCTTACCTCACAAATCATCGGTTTGCACTCCATTCAGCTTTACTAACCCACTAACCCATCAGTCAGTCAGAGCAGTATAGTAAAGCTGAATGGAGTCGGCTCATTTCTGACTGGAGGTCGAGTCAAAAATGACTAGTTTCTCAGTACTACTTAGCAGTGGGTCAGCACGACCAGGGCTTCCCTGCTGCGTAACGCTGCAGTTTAAATAAGAAACCGGGTGCCGGGCTACCCGCCACCTCCGGGCCATTTCTGCGATGGCCAAGGCGCAGCCAATTAGCGGTGACGCTCCTATGTGACCGCGAGCAGTATATCAGCGCGGCAGCGGGTGAGCCTATCAGGGCTGGCCGCGGTTCTGACAGGCTGTGCCGCGGCCACCGCAGAAGTGGCCGGGAAGTGGTGAGTATCCCGGCACCCGGTTTCTTATTTTAATGGCAATGGTACGCTGCAGGGCAGCCCAGGTCGAGCTGACCTGCTGCTAAGTAGTACTGCGAAACTACAGTCATTTTTTACTGTAGTTCTGCTTTAAATGCCACCTTCAGCCTAAAATGTTATTTGAATAGGAAACACTTTAGCTTTATTTTTTCTATATGTGACCTCTTTGTGAAGGTCATCCCACAACTAACAAAAAACTAGCAACCATTTCCAGTTACCAAGGCAAGCTCCAGGTCTATGTGGGCCTTTGGGCAAGAGTCTCATTGGGCTCCTTTGTGTTGTGTAATGTTGCATGCCATGTCACCCTTCACCCTGCCACCGATGGGTCCTCCTCTCCTACTGATAACCTTCCAGTCCTCACTGCCACCTCCACTGCCATCAATTGCCCTCCAGTCCTCACTGTCATCTCCACTGCTGCCAATCACCCTCCAGTCCTCACTGTCATCTCCACTGCTGCCAATCACCCTCCAGTCCTCACTGTCATCTCCACTGCTGCCAATCACCCTCCAGTCCTCACTGCCACCTCCACTGCTGCCAATCACCCTCCAGTCCTCACTGCCACCTCCACTGCTGCCAATCACCCTCCAGTCCTCACTGCCACCTCCACTGCTGCCAATCACCCTCCAGTCCTCCCTACCTTCTCCACTGCTGCCAATCACCTTCCAGTCCTCACTGCCACCTCCACTGCTGCCAATCACCCTCCAGTCCTCACTGCCACCTCCACTGCTGCCAATCACCCTCCAGTCCTCACTGCCATCTCCACTGCTGCCAATCACCCTCCAGTGCTCACTGCCATCTCCACTGCTGCCAATCGCCCTCCAGTCCTCACTGCCACCTCCACTGCTGCCAATCGCCCTCGAGTCCTCACTGCCACCTCCACTGCTGCCAATCACCCTCCAGTCCTCACTGCCATCTCCACTGCTGCCAATCACCCTCCAGTCCTCACTGTCATCTCCACTCATGCCAATTACCCTCCAGTCCTCGCGGCCATCTCCACTCCTGCCAATTACCCTCCAGTCCTCACTGCCAACTCCACTGCTGCCAATTACCCTCCAGTCCTCACTGCCTTCTCCACTGCCATCAATTGCCCTCCAGTCCTCACTGCCACCTCCACTGCTGCCAATCACCATCCAGTTCTCACTGCCAACTCCACTGCTGCCAATCACCCTTCTGTCCTCACTGCCTTCGCCACTGCTGGCAATCACCCTCCAGTCCTCACTGTCATCTCCACTCCTGCCAATTACCCTCCAGTCCTCACGGTCATCTCCACTCCTGCCAATCACCCTCCAGTCCTCACTGCCAACTCCACTGCTGCCAATTACCCTCCAGTCCTCACTGCCTTCTCCACTGCCATCAATTGCCCTCCAGTTCTCACTGCCATCTCCACTGCTGCCAATCACCATCCAGTCCTCACTGCCAACTCCACTGCTGCCAATCACCCTTCTGTCCTCACTGCATTCGCCACTGCTGGCAATCACCCTCCAGTCCTCACTGCCTTCTCCACTGCTGCCAATCACCCTCCAGTCCTCACTGCCACCTCCACTGCTGTCAGTTAGGCCTCCAGTCCTCACTACTATCTCCACTGCTGTCAGTTAGGCCTCCAGTCCTCACTACTATCTCCACTGCTGCCAATCACCCTCCAGTCCTCACTGCCAACTCCACTGCTGCCAATCACCCTACAGTCCTCACTGCCTTATCCACTGCTGCCAATCACCCTCCAGTCCTCACTGCCTTCTCCACTGCTGCCAATCACCCTCCAGTCCTCACTGCCTTCTCCAATGCTGTCAATCACCCTCCTGTCCTCACTGTCACCTCCACTGCTGTCAGTTAGGCCTCCAGTCCTTACTACTATCTCCACTGCTGCCAATCACCCTCCAGTCCTCACTGCCAACTCCACTGCTGCCAATCACCCTTCAGTCCTCACTGCCTTCTCCACTGTTGCCAATCACCCTTCAGTCCTCACTGCCTTCCTCCACTGCTGTCAGTTAGGCCTCCAGTCCTCAGTGCCTTCTCGAATGCTGCCAATCACCCTTCAGTCCTCACTGCCACCTCCACTGCTGCCAATCACCCTCCAGTCCTTACTAAGATCTCCACTGCAACCAATCACCCTCCAGTCCTCACTGCCAACTCCACTGCTGCCAATCACCCTCCAGTCCTTACTACCATCTCCACTGCTGCCAACCACCCTCCAGTCCTCACTGCCAACTCCACTGCTGCCAATCACCCTTCTGCCCTCACTGCCTTCTCCACTGCTTCCAATCACCCTCCAGTCCTCAATGCCAATTCCACTGCTGCCAATCACCCTCCTGTCCTCACTGTCACCTCCACTGCTGCCAATCACCTTCCTCTCCTCACTGCCATCTCCACTGCTGCCAATCACCCTCCTGTCCTCACTGCCTTCTCCACTGCTGCCAATCACCCTCCTGTCCTCCCTACCTTCTCCACTGCTGCCAATCACCTTCCGGTCCTCACTGCCTTCTCCACTGCTGCCAATCACCCTCCTGTCCTCACTACCAACTCCACTGCTGCCAATAACCCTTCAGTCCTCACTGCCTTCCTCCACTGCTGTCAGTTAGGCCTACAGTCCTTAGTGCCTTCTCCACTGCTGCCACTCAGCCTCCAGTCCTCACTGCCGCCTCCACTGCTGCCAATCACCCTTTTGTCCTCACTGCCTTCTCCACTGCTGCCAATCACCCTCCTGTCCTCACTGCCTTCTCCACTGTTGCCAATCACCCTCCAGTCCTCAATGCCAACTCCACTGCTGCCAATCACCCTCCTGTCCTCACTGCCATCTCCACTGCTGCAATTCACTCTCCTGTCCTCACTGCCACCTCCACTGCTGTCAGGCCTCCAGTCCACACTGCCTTCTCAACTGCTGCCAATCACCCTCCAGTCCTTACTGCCATCTCCACTGCTGCCAATCACCCTTCAGTACTCACTGCCAATTCCACTGCTGCCAATCACCCTCCAGTCCTCACTGCCAACTCCACTGCTGCCAATCACCCTCCAGTCCTCACGGCCATCTCCATTGCTGCCAATCACCATCCAGTCCTCACTGCCATCTCCACTGCTGCCAATCACCCTCCAGTCCTCACTGCCTTCTCCACTGCCATCAATTGCCCTCCAGTCCACACGGCCCTCTCCACTGCTGCCAATCACCCTCCAGTCCACACGGCCATCTCCACTGCTGCCAATCACCCTCCAGTCCTCACGGCCATCTCCACTGCTGCCAATCACCCTCCAGTCCTCACGGCCATCTCCACTGCTGCCAATCACCCTCCAGTCCTCACTGCCATCTCCACTGCTGCCAATCACCCTTCAGTCCTCATTGCCTTCTCCACTGCTGCCAATCACCCTCCAGTCCTCACTGCCACCTCCACTGCTGCCAATCACCCTCCAGTCCTCACTGCCAACTCCACTGTTGCCAATCACCCTCCAGTCCTCACGGCCATCTCCATTGCTGCCAATCACCATCCAGTCCTCACTGCCATCTCCACTGCTGCCAATCACCCTCCAGTCCTCACTGCCTTCTCCACTGCCATCAATTGCCCTCCAGTCCACACGGCCCTCTCCACTGCTGCCAATCACCCTCCAGTCCACACGGCCATCTCCACTGCTGCCAATCACCCTCCAGTCCTCACGGCCATCTCCACTGCTGCCAATCACCCTCCAGTCCTCACGGCCATCTCCACTGCTGCCAATCACCCTCCAGTCCTCACTGCCATCTCCACTGCTGCCAATCACCCTTCAGTCCTCATTGTCTTCTCCACTGCTGCCAATCACCCTCCAGTCCTCACTGCCATCTTCACTGCTGCCAATCACCCTCCAGTCCTCACGGCCATCTCCACTGCTGCCAATCACCCTCCAGTCCTCACGGCCATCTCCACTGCTGCCAATCACCCTCCTGTCCTCACTGCCTTCTCCACTGCTGCCAATCACCCTCCAGTCCTCACTGCCAACTCCACTGCTGCCAATCACCCTCCAGTCCTCCTTGCCATCTCCACTTCTGCCAATCACCCTCCAGTCCTCACTGCCTTCTCCACTGCTGCCAATCACCCTCCAGTCCACACGGCCATCTCCACTGCTGCCAATCACCCTTCAGTCCTCACTGCCAACTCCACTGCTGCCAATCACCCTCCAGTCCTCACTGCCTTCTCCACTGCTGCCAATCACCCTCCAGTCCACACGGCCATCTCCACTGCTGCTAATCACCCTCCAGTCCTCACGGCCATCTCCACTGCTGCCAATCACCCTCAAGTCCTCACTGCCACCTCCACTGCCATCAATTGCCCTCCAGTCCTCACTGCCATCTCCACTGCTGCCAATCACCCTTCAGTCCTCACTGCCAACTCCACTGCTGCCAATCACCCTCCAGTCCTCACTGCCATCTCCACTGCTGCCAATCACCCTCCAGTCCTCACTGCTAGCTCCACTGCTGCCAATCACCCTCCAGTCCTCACGGCCATCTCCATTGCTGCCAATCACCATCCAGTCCTCACTGCCCTCTCCACTGCTGTTAATCACCCTCCAGTCCTCAATGCCATCTCTACTGCTGCCAATCTCTCTCCAGTCCTCACTGCCAACTCCACTGCTGCCAATCACCCTCCAGTCCTTACTGCCATCTCCACTGCTGCCAATCACCCTTCAGTACTCACTGCCAATTCCACTGCTGCCAATCACCCTCCAGTCCTCACAGCCATCTCCACTGCTGCCAATCACCCTCCAGTCCTCACTGCCACCTCCACTGCTGCCAATCACCCTCCAGTCCTCACTGCCAACTCCACTGCGGCCAATCACCCTCCAGTCCTCACGGCCATCTCCACTGCTGCCAATCAACCTCCAGTCCTCACTGCCATCTCCACTGCTGCCAATCACCCTCCAGTCCTCACTGCCTTCTCCACTGCCATCAATTGCCCTCCAGTCCACACGGCCCTCTCCACTGCTGCCAATCACCCTCCAGTCCACACGGCCATCTCCACTGCTGCCAATCACCCTCCAGTCCTCACGGCCATCTCCACTGCTGCCAATCACCCTCCAGTCCTCACGGCCATCTCCACTGCTGCCAATCACCCTCCAGTCCTCACGGCCATCTCCACTGCTGCCAATCACCCTCCAGTCCTCACTGCCATCTCCACTGCTGCCAATCACCCTTCAGTCCTCATTGCCTTCTCCACTGCTGCCAATCACCCTCCAGTCCTCACTGCCATCTCCACTGCTGCCAATCACCCTTCAGTCCTCATTGCCTTCTCCACTGCTGCCAATCACCCTCCAGTCCTCACTGCCATCTCCACTGCTGCCAATCACCCTCCAGTCCTCACTGCCAACTCCACTGCTGCCAATCACCCTCCAGTCCTCACGGCCATCTCCATTGCTGCCAATCACCATCCAGTCCTCACTGCCATCTCCACTGCTGCCAATCACCCTCCAGTCCTCACTGCCTTCTCCACTGCCATTAATTGCCCTCCAGTCCACACGGCCCTCTCCACTGCTGCCAATCACCCTCCAGTCCACACGGCCATCTCCACTGCTGCCAATCACCCTCCAGTCCTCACGGCCATCTCCACTGCTGCCAATCACCCTCCAGTCCTCACGGCCATCTCCACTGCTGCCAATCACCCTCCAGTCCTCACGGCCATCTCCACTGCTGCCAATCACCCTCCAGTCCTCACTGCCATCTCCACTGCTGCCAATCACCCTTCAGTCCTCATTGCCTTCTCCACTGCTGCCAATCACCCTCCAGTCCTCACTGCCATCTCCACTGCTGCCAATCACCCTTCAGTCCTCATTGCCTTCTCCACTGCTGCCAATCACCCTCCAGTCCTCACTGCCATCTCCACTGCTGCCAATCACCCTCCAGTCCTCACTGCCAACTCCACTGCTGCCAATCACCCTCCAGTCCTCACGGCCATCTCCATTGCTGCCAATCACCATCCAGTCCTCACTGCCATCTCCACTGCTGCCAATCACCCTCCAGTCCTCACTGCCTTCTCCACTGCCATTAATTGCCCTCCAGTCCACACGGCCCTCTCCACTGCTGCCAATCACCCTCCAGTCCACACGGCCATCTCCACTGCTGCCAATCACCCTCCAGTCCTCACGGCCATCTCCACTGCTGCCAATCACCCTCCAGTCCTCACGGCCATCTCCACTGCTGCCAATCACCCTCCAGTCCTCACTGCCATCTCCACTGCTGCCAATCACCCTTCAGTCCTCATTGCCTTCTCCACTGCTGCCAATCACCCTCCAGTGCTCACTGCCAACTACACTGCTGCCAATCGCCCTCCAGTCTTCACTGCCACCTCCACTGCTGCCAATCACCCTCCTGTCCTCACTGCCACCTCCACTGCTATCAGTTAGGCCTCCAGTCCTTACTACCATCTCCACTGCTGCCAATCACCCTCCTGTATTCACTGCCTTCTCCCCTGCTGCAATTCACCCTCCTGTCCTCACTGCCTTCTCCACTGCTGCCAATCACAATCCAGTCCTCACTGCCTTCTACACTGCTGCCAATCACCCTCCAGTCCTCACTGCCGCCAATAACAATCCAGTCCTCACTGCCTTCTACACTGCTGCCAATCACCCTCCAGTCCTCACTGCCTTCTACACTGCTGCCAATCACCCTCCAGTCCTCACTGCCAACTCCACTGCTACCAATCACCCTTCTGTCCTCACTGCCTTCTCTTACCAGCATCTTACCAGCTCCTACAGTTTCCTCCAAAATGGCCAGGTGTGGCCTAATTTAACAAAGGTCCCTCTTTCCCACCCTGAAAAGTTGGTAGGTATGCATTAAACCGGACCTTCAGCATTATTTAATGAAAAGCTCAAACCCTTAAAAAACTATTCCCCAGCATCTAAAATAAATGTATTTATATACGTTTTTAGATGCTTATTATTCTTTCCCCCACTGGGTTGTAACTCTGTTCAGCACTCTAGGATACGGGCGCCGCCATCTTGCCTCAGAAGCATCACATACTAAGGAGAGGAGAGGTGCGAAAAGTACAGGTGGGACGGGGTTATAGCTGCGCTTTGCACAGACAGAGCAGAGCTGGGTTCAGGAAAAGGACAGCAGTCCCAGAATGCATAGCGGCATAGTCAGAAAGCACTTTCTGCCTTCAGGCAGCCTGAGACTCCAAGGGCCGCCATCTTGGATGTTAAAAAGTTTTTAAAAATGCAATAGGCGCAGGTAGGATGATTTTTGAGCAATCTGTATGTACAGGGTGGGGGAAATATACAAGATAGACTTTTATTCATGCACGAGCCGCATCCCTCTAGCAGGGCACATGCCCATGCCAGGAATTTGTAAATGGCCAGCACGCTTCCTGTTGGGGGGATGCGGCCTTCAGCGTACTCGGAGCTGCTGGCCTTAGAGGAAAGCTTAGACTACGTCACGGATCCAAGCACGTTGATTGGACACATGCGCCATAGGACCAAAACCCAGGATAGTCAAAATCCCGGGTTTTGGTCCACTTTAAGAAGTTTGGACCTCTTGTCATACTTGCCTCTTAGTTCCTCTGTTCACCTGGGTGTCACTGGCACACAATACTTTATGTTGCTACTCATGCCTATTCGGTTTTATGCCGGTATTTGTGTGTCCAGCGGCCAATCAGGAAGTAAAGCCAGATCTCCACTATCACGTCACACACAGACAGGCACAAATGGTTCTCCCAATTCTCCTGCAGCTATATAATAAATGGGCGTAATACACTGAAAATGTGCTGTACGCTGCAGCTGGCAGCATGCAGAGACAAAATGTCAGCAGGCGCCAAACACCGCACACACATAACAAGGAGACACTTGGCAGCAAAGGGCGCTGTGACGTCAGCGACAGCTGAGCCCTTTGGCTTTATGGCCGCGTTTTCCCTTCCGGGCTGCCGTAGCTGTGCTGACGTTCCCCCGCGCTCGCGTGTGATTGGTCGATTTCAATAGTCGCGGGCTACTTGAACTGAGAAAGCGGTGTGTGGTGCAGCGCGCAGGGATTGTCGGACACGGTGGCGGGAGCAGGCCGGAGAGAAAGGACGGATTAGGTGGCGGTGAGGGCGAGCTTGCTGGCTGGACCGGAGCGCGCTAGTCACCAGTGTGCGGCTCTACCTCTCTCCGGTCACTGAGTATCCGCCATTGCCTGCGGAAACATGTCGCAGTTCGTGCTACGGGATGAAAACCAGGAGAACGTGCAGCCCCGGAAGGCGCCGGTGTCTCAGGCTGGCCGCACCGTGCTGGGTGTATTGCACGAGAACCGGGAGCACCGTGGTGTGCCAGGCAGAGGAGGTGGCAAGCAGCACCCACCACCGGTATGTTCCCCGGAGGACCCTGCACCCCCCCCCCCCCCCCACCATATGTCTTCCCCTGCCGGTTATTGTGACTGCAGGCAAAGGGTTAATGTCCCTGGCCGCTCTTTACTGCAGCAGATCAGGGTGCGCCGCTTTCCCTCCAACCCTGATCAATGGCTAACTGCCCCACCTCCCTGCTTGGACTCCCTCCATGGGGCCTGATCACCATGGCGGCCATCACATATTCATTGCTGCCACATGTATGGGCTGTACAGGGGAGCAGGGCACCTGTGCCTGGCCTACCCATTACTGTCACTATAAAGCATGACTATTGCATGTGATGACATGGCTCCTTCCTAATTTACACAATTGTGGATTTAATCATTGGAGCTACAGGGTTAATATAGGTACAATCTCCTGCAAAGACCCTGCCTAGTAACCTGGATATATTCTAGTCACTGTCGTTGGATTAAGTATTTAATGGGATCTAAACCTTCATGGTAACCCTGCCAGTGGGGTCCTAGGGCACTGCTTAACCCCCCCCCCACCAGTCCATCTGTGAGCATTGCATTAAATGCCTCCTCCCAGCAGAGTTCATTTTGATGGGGATACAGCAGCACCCCCTCTGTTGCATGGCACTGCATTGTGTAGTGGTTCTGTCCCTCATTTGAAGGCTGTTCTTGGAGGCCTGTTCACCCACTGAAACTTGTCTTTCTCTGCTCCAAATGGAGCATGTGCTGGATCTCATCCAATCACATCCATTTGCGCTGATTATGTCCTTCAGCAAATGGCTCTAGTTGAATTCGGTGGGGAGTGTGTGCTGCCATATCCCTGGCGGTGTGCTCCTACACCAGTCTAGCTGAATGACGGGGATGGGAATTCATGTTTTTTTGTAACCTTGACCCTTTTAAACCTGCTTAAAGCTGAACAAAACATGGAATTATGGTTTCCATGTGTCTTGTTCCATTTCTCTGGACTTGGTATCTGCCCCTGACTTGGTATGCCCCAATTAAAGAGAAAAATCTGACCTAAGATAAAAAAGGAGCTGCTACATTTTGATGTTGCCTGCTGAAGGACCCAATCCTCAACCCACCATCCTTAGCTGACAAGCATGGCCTTAGCTGGCCTCGTCAATATCCCACGGCGATAAGCAAAGTCTTGTGGGATTTTGGGTGGCTCCATTGCATCCATTCATGGGCACTGTTCAGGCACAAGATCGGGGCAGCGTGGAGTACCTGATGAGATGTAAGATGGTGCTGCCTGTCAGGTTGCCTGGAAGCCATGGGACTCTGAAGATTGCTCCCCTGGCAAGGTGATTAGCATGGCAATACTGCTCAGAGCTAAAACCGGAGGGGGGCAGCAGATCAGCATGGTTTTAACTTCCTGATGTTCCTGGCCTCTCATTGGTCCAACGATATTGGGCGCTCAACCAATCAAAGCTGCTTGCTATGTTTACATATTTTGCCGGGTGGCTCTTATTGAAAATAATGGTGGGTATGCTGCTGTCTGGCAGTATACATGCTCCCACCAGATGGTGGGAGAAGCCAAATGGCCCCTTGGAATTCTTTGCATGGTCTCCTGAAATAGTTTTTTATGTAATGAATTTTCTGCATCGGATATTCACCAGTTTTGTCTTTACAGGTTCTTGCATCACACAACCATTTGGGCATCAACAATGAGAACTTTGGCAGACTACCAGCCGGCAAAGCAGCCAGCAAACAATCCTCCTTTACAATACATGTTGATGAACCAGACTGTGCGAACTACAAGAAGCAGGTGGCCCCCAAAAAGCCTGTGCAAGATGACCAGCTTAAACAGCTAAACAAAGTAGTTATATCTCTGGGAGAGCGAAAACCACTAGCACCCCTAGAAATCCCAACAATACCTACATACTATGGTAAGATTTGGTGATGCTACTTCTAGTACGTCAAATCATTGGTTGGCCTTTAACAGCTATGTTGAATTGCCCTTCAAGGTTGTAGCCAGTGACAAGGAATGGTGCATATGCACCTGATGGCGTGGGTCAGTTTTTCTGCCATTGGATAAGTGGGAGTATCTGAATCTACCCTGTACTAAATATTTTCATATATTTCATGCATGGCTGTGGATATGATTGTATAGGACCTAAACCCTGCTTTGCAATCTTAGTCCGGAATCTAAAGCAACTCAATGTGCTTGGTGAGCATTGAGAAACCCCCTTCCAGTAGAACATCATTGGCAGGCAGGAAACTGATGCACATGTGTGGTAGCCTAACCTCCAATAGAGGGGTGTGCGCACAATCTCTGATCATGCAGATTTCTGGTTTCTTTGGAATCATTAAAGTGGACCAACACCCAGGATTTTGACTATCCTGGGTTTTGGTCCACTTCAGGGGGCACCCCGATTAGGGGTGTCCCGCTGTGTAAAACCCCCCAGAACCCCGAAAAACTCACCTCGCCACGCTCACGGACAAGCGGCGGACAAGACAGTGCGCCCACCGCCGCCTCCCGCACGTCTAGAGGAGCGGGAGGCGGCGGCGGCATGAGGTGAGTTTTTGGGGGGGGGTCCCTCACCGCGGGACATCCCGATCTCGGATGTCCCGCGGTGAGGGAGGTGATCGGCCCGGGAATCTTATAGATTCCCGGGCCGATCAGGGGTGGGTGACAGTCCACTTTAACTGGTGATGGAAACCTAAATTAGACTGGTCATCCTGGAGGCTATTTAAACGGGGACCCCATGCAAAATATTTGAAGCAGACCTACAAAGCTGTCCTGTACATGGCAATTGGGGATTGGTTAACAAATTGGGCTCTCAATACTTGCCTAAGCACCGCTAAGATGCTGTGTTGGATTCCTTTCTGATATATTTTTAGCCATCAGAAATCCCAATTAAGCAGACCATTAGTTAACAGGTGCCCAATTAAGGGTGCAGGATACGTGGCTGAAGCATGCAGATCGCACGTAGAATCTTGCTTGTTCCTACACTTTCCATGTCACCATGTAAAAAAGTTCACCTTTTATAGAGCTCGGCATTATTGGCTTTTGTGGATTTATGAAGCTCAATACTTTTCTCACATTTTGCTTGCCAACCTGTTAGAAAAATTTAGCAAATGTACTGAAATATTTTTTGGGCACTTTTTCAACCTTGTGTTAAATAGAACACTCCATTCTACTTTATGTTTAAGATTGTGTACAGAGATGGGTAGGCCAAAATATTGAATGCACTAAAATGAAATGAGCTGTTAACACTTATCCATCTTACAGATTCTCCAATGGATATGTCGATAGTGGATGAGGAAGAAAAGCCTGCCAGTAGCAACGAAGTTTCAGACTATGCAGAAGAGATTCACTTATACCTTAGGGAAATGGAGGTACTGAATTCAATCACATGTATTGGTGGTAAAGAAATTAAAGAACTATACGCCCGTGTAATATTGGACTAGGTTGACTGACTGCTGCGTATCTTGGAACATAGGAGTGTAAGTCATTCCGGTTCCTGGCTTTGTAGTCTGGTTGCTAGTAGAACACTTGAGCTGGCATTTGTAGGTAAATGCATAGCCAATGGCGGGTTCCATTTACAGCCTCCTATAATTGTGCTGTACTGATCTGTGAGGCTTTCTTATCTGTTGATGGCTTCTCTGACATTTGTGTTGTGCTGCCTTGTGATTGTGTAATGCCGCACAAGTATTGAGCTGTGCTTATTAGGGATTTAAGTGGTGTTGACTTGGTGTTTGACAGGGTAATGTTTCAGGGTTGTGCTGTCTGCTTACAGGTAAAATGTAAACCCAAAGCTGGCTACATGCAGAAACAGCCCGATATCACAAATAACATGCGTGCAATCCTTGTGGACTGGCTGGTGGAAGTTGGTGAAGAATACAAGCTGCAGAATGAAACCCTGTATCTAGCTGTGAATTATATTGACCGTTTCCTGTCCTCCATGTCTGTGCTGCGAGGGAAGCTTCAGCTGGTGGGCACTGCTGCTATGCTTTTAGCTTCGTAAGTATTTTGCCAGTTACTTTCTACATGGTTTCAGATGCATAAGCTTGTGTTCTAATGGCCCCTTTTTCTGCTAATGTAGAAAATTTGAAGAGATCTACCCGCCTGAAGTTGCAGAGTTTGTATACATAACTGATGACACTTACAACAAGAAACAAGTTCTAAAAATGGAACATTTGGTGCTAAAAGTGCTGTCTTTTGACCTTGCTGCTCCAACCATCCTTCAATACCTCAATCAGTATTTTCGTCTGCATAAAGTGGATCCTAAAGTGGAAAGCTTATGCATGGTAGGTGTTAGTTTTGCAACCAACTTAAAGCGGAACAAAACCCACTGGCCAGCCCTGGAGTCTAAGATTGCTGGCCTTTCCTAGGGATGTCTCACTGAGTATGCTTAAGATGGGCTGTGGGCAGGAACCAGTGTGCTTCTAAGCATGTAGCTGCTCATGCTCCTCCATGTAAATGGAGTGGGTTGCTGAACATTACATGAGCAAAACTGCTTTGGAAGAGGGCCCACACCATAGGGTCAAAAAGAGGTGGGTTTTATCTGGGGGGTCACACAGCAAAGCAGCACAGTTTACCCCAGGGCACAGAAAAAACCCAGGAAATCTGTTTTTTTGCCCTCTAGTCATATTGGACTACAGGTGGGTTTTAACCCTCACTGATCTCCTGGGTTGGCATAGCCCGTAAATGTATCATATCCCTCAGCCAGTGTTATGGGGGCTGCAACTCTGCAAGAGCCAGGTTAAGCTTTCAGTGGGCACCGCTATTCTGGATGCTCGGGGTGGAGGTGCATGGGCCACAAAAGATTTTATTTGGAACTGCAGGTTTGTTTTAAAGCAGAATAAATCCCAGGAATCTGATGCGGGTGGCCCACTGTGAAACTCTTCTGTGTGGGCTCTCATCCTATACGGGCGTCTCCTCAAGGCAGCTACCATTTACTGGATTGGCTGGGACAGGAGCATGTACATGATACCAGGGAAGTGGTACTGCATACTCTCCATTGTCAAAGTGGTGGAAAGGTCAGCTTCTTTGGGGGGGGGGGGGCAGTTTCACACTGCAGGGCATTCCGAGAAAGCCAGCCCTGGAATCCTGTAGACTCTAGGCCGACTGCTGCTGGGTTTGTTGCACTTTTACACTTTAAGTGCTAAGCACGTAACACCTACGTGTTGGCTTGGCTGGGCCTTAAGTGCCAAGCCCATAGGTGTTACGGCAGCTGCTAACTGTAAAAAAATAAAAATGACATTTACTTGTGGCCGTGCTGCCTCCCGCCGGGTCTTCTCTTCACTGGGGGGGGGCCTCTGATCGCGCCGCCCCCCCCCCCCCGGCTCTTCAGGGGAGAGCCTGAAAGGGCTCTTTCCCGACAGGCGCCGCCATCTTACTGTTAAGCCCCACCCCTTTGGGGGCAGGGCTTATGACGTCACTCACCGGGTGTCATCCAGGCTCCCTGCTGCTCTTCATTCAGATGCGATCATGCTGGCCACAGGAGCAGGTGATGATCACCTGCCCCTCTGCTATTGCAGCCAGCATGATCGCATCTGCCATCGCATCGAGGGACAAAGGAGCTGACAATCGGAGGGAAGTAAAGTAAAAAAATTTTAATTCATTTTTTTCTTATGTCAGTTTTTTTTTTTTAACTGTTAACCCCTTGTGAACTGGTAAGGGGTCCATGAGACCCCTTATACCAGTTCACAAGGCTGGGGGCTGGCAAGTTGCCTGCTAGCCGCAGGTGACTTGCCATTAACCCCAGGTCCCCCAATTACCTGCCTCCCCAAAGCCCAAGGGGGGGGGGGGGGCAGAAGAGCCTGGGCCCACATAGGCTATGTAGGCTGCAGGGTGGGGGGGCCACAAAAGCTGCCCCCCACTCTGTGCTTACAAGCCCCCATAGCTGGTCCCTGGCTTGTAATGCTGGGTAAGGGGGACCCCATTTCATCTTTTTGGGGGGATTTTAGGGGTTTTAACCCTTAAAATTCCCAAAAAATGGGCTTCCCCCTGGGAGGGGACTTTTTTTTTTTTTTTTTTTTTTTTTCCCCCCTTATGTTTATAGTGTGGATAGTAGTAGTTTATTTGTAAATGTTAGAGTGCTATTTTCAGTTTAGGGGGGTCTCCTGGGCAAGAATGGGGTGGTTACCGATACATATGTACCGTTGTAATCAGAAGAAATGGGGCTTTCACATGCAATATGGTTTTCTCTAAAGTAAATGTTTTATTTAAAATGAGACCATTTTCTAATTTTTTTACGCAGAAATATTTAGAAAAAACAGAATTACAAACAAGACATTTCATGTTAAAGCCTAAACCCTGCTGAAAAAATATCTATAATTTTCCTTGAAATTCCTCCAAAAATCACGGTTAAACATGGTGCAAAATGGTGAAAAATTACCTTTCAACAGAGGGTGAAAACATTTCCAAGTAGACGGGCAATTAAAAGGGGTTAATAGTACATATGCATGTGAAGTATTCTGCTCGGGGGGGGGGGGGGGGACCTTGCTCTTTCAGATTTAGCTTTTTTTTTTTTCTTGTTTGCATATTTTTTTTTAAGAAAATGTTTTATTTATCCCTTTTTTGAGGGAAACCTCGTGCAACCTAAGAATTCTTCAAGGGATTACTTCTAAAATGATGAGCCCACTACAACAAGCTGGGTACACTTAGAAAGCTTAACATATGTTCTTTCAGGGAATATATGGTTTCTGGGGGGTATTCCAGATGTAAAGGATTGTTTTGGTAGAAAAAGTAAAAGGTGCGCACTTTGTCTGCAGAGCTGAAATTTTAAGTAAAATTACCCTTACGCACATGCTTTGCTTTGAGGTGTTTGACAACTTTCCTTGACCGTAGCTAGCTAAGCATGTTGGGTATTCTGTTCGGGGCATGTTGCTTTTTAATATTGGGCTTTTTTTTTGCTATTTTTTTTTTTCGGAAAATGAGTGATTCTGCTTTCTTTTTTTAGTGAAACTCTGTTCTACCAAAGAATTCATTGAGGAATTACTTCCAGAAAACTGCACCTATGTAAACAAGCCTGGTACACCTAGAAACCCTGAAGTGTATACTTTCAGGGAATATATAGTTTGGGGGGGGTATTTCAAATGTAAAGGGTTGTAACTGCAAGGTGCACTTAGCATATTTGTATTTTATCTGTATTTTATCTGAAAATCTCCTAAAGCGTTGTTTCAGTTTGGGGGAGTCTCCTGGGCAGGAAAGGGTGTCTACCAATACATATGTGGTAACGCTGTGACCGGGAGAAATTAGGATTTCACATGCAATAATATTTTATTGACTAAATTCCTTTTTATTACAAAAAACACTACAAATTGTAAATTTTATTTTTTTGCACATATTTCACCCCAAAATATTGAGAATACCTAAAACAATGACAGACAAGACATTTCATGTCAAAGCCCAGATTCTGCTGAAAAAAGTATATAGTTCCCTGGGAAATCCCTGGAAATCCCTTAAATCACAGTAGAACATGTGGAGCGCAAAATGGTCTTTCAACAAAGGGTGACAAACTCCAGGTAGCCTGGCAGCGAAAGGGTTAAGGATAGACGACAAAATTGACACACTGGCACTTGCTCCGCTTGCTGTGGCAGACTTAAACTGTTCTTACTTTCATAGGTGTTGGTCCTGCTGATAAGCTCTGGGGTGGCATCCAGAATGCTGGAGCCCCCTCACATCTAACCGCCAAGCTGTTGGTCAGGTTTAATTCCTGTGGTGGCAGGGCAACTCATTGCTTTCTCTGCATATGGCAGAGCAGTTGCATCTTTGCTGGCGGTCATGTGCAGAGAGTAAGGGATGCCCCCTAGGGAGGTGTGTTCAATCTTTTCACACATTGGGACTGCTTTAAATTTGCTAGTACCTTAACGCATGCTGCCATTTAGATTTGGCTAAGAATTTAGTAATCTCTGCGCCTAGGTTTAGGCCTGAGCATCTGCTACACTCAGTGATGGGATCTGATAAAGTACAGAGGTCATGGCAGAAAATGGTTTCCAGCCTTAATTTCTTATCTTATCGTTTTACAATGATTGAAGTATTCAGAATAAGGCAGCCATTAACATGATCCGGAAAAGGGGGTGTTCAAGTATACTTGTAAATATACTTTGCACCCCACTTTGTGACCCCTATTGTCCAGATCAGTCTCCATTAAAAGCAAGCCATGCAAAATATAACTTTCCAGATTCTATTCCAAGTTTTACATTATAGTACTTGCAAAATGGTGGCCTAAATGGCGAGGTCTAGCTGCCTTAATTCACTTGCTGAACAATATTATAGGAAATGATCCAAGTTGAGTATATAGGTTTCAGATTGCTACTACACTTGAGGTTTCATGCTCATTTGGGCAGGGAAATGTCTGTGGGCTTTGTCATATATGAAATGTCCTAATGTTACATTCTGTCCTCAATCCTTTTAATTATTGTAAATACAATAAATTGTCATTTAGTATTTCTAAACTATCTCTTCTGTTGCAGTTTCTGGGAGAGCTGAGCTTAATAGACTCTGACCCATTTCTCCGATACCTACCCTCTGTTGTGGCTGCATCTGCTTTTGTTATTGCAAACTTCACACTAAATGATGAGACATGGGTATGTGTGTGTTTTTTTTTTTTTTTATAATTTGATATGAAACTTCAATTAAAATTGACCCCCCCCCCGCCCTCTCATGCAGGATGAGGGGGTTACTAAGAAAAACCCTTACCTTAGCTGGGAGCCCATGCTCCAGATCCTGGTTGTTGCAATCTTGCTCGGTAACCTGTCCTGCCAGTGTAGGATGGGGGGGGGGGGGGGGGGGGGTTGGGTCAATTTTAACTGAAGTTATGCTTTAAGGATTGTGAAGTCTATAGGTTGATGATTCCTAAATGCCACAAGTCTGAATCCCAGCCTTCATGACCTGGCTCTAGAATGTCTGATCTGACAGCTTTTCTGGAGATTGGAAGAATTTCTGGGTGACCGTTTTCAGGCAGATATTCCATTACTGCCTGTGGTGTCTGTTCCAATTGGTTCTGTGCAGGCATTATGGAGGTCTGATCAGCTTGTAAAGTTGCATGGCAGGGAGGTACTACAGAGGGTGGTAACATTTGTGTAGTACAGCTGTATCAGAAATTGAGGTCTTACTGGGCCTTGCCTAATCTTATAGCTGCTACCCTAATGTCTTAAAGGAAAGGTGCTCTTTCAATGGCATTTCTGAAACCATTTGTGCCAAATGTGTCCAAGGTACTGCGCTAAAGCTTTATTTTGGAAGCAGTTACCACTGCCAGCAATTTGTATACAGATTCCAGTAGTAAAGATCAGCGGGACAGTTATAAACCTGGGAGAGGGAATCCTGGGTCGTGGTCCACTTTAAAGGCAAATTGCCTCTTAACAATGTTAAGGTCATTTTAACCACCTCCTTGCCATTGGCGGCAAGTTGTCATAATTGTGTTGGATAGTTGTAAATGCAACTGAAACGGCACTTGACTTTTTTTCAGTATGAAAAAGCTAATGATGCTTTTTAATCTTTTTGGTGTATGCGTTTGCAGTGCAGTTTTCCAGTCAACTACAATACAACTAAACCCATAAAGTTTGCCAGACTAAAGAGGTCTTTGTGGGCTCTTAGAGAAGATCCATGCATGGAGCTCCTGGCAGGAGAGAAACTAACTTGGGTCAGCTTTAAAGCAGAACAAAACCTGGGATTATAACTTTTCTGGGGCATCTTGAATCGTGAGACCCCCTGTTCTCCCAGTAAAACTCGCCTCTCGGTCCAATGGCGCATGCACAGGCTATTGTCCAATCGGAGTCCTTTGCTGTGTTTACATCGACAAATGGCTAATTGATTTCAATGGGGAGCGACCACATCCCTTGTATCCTCCAGCTGTGCGCACTCCCCACTCCATTTAGTTAAGACTGGGCATACTCTTGCTCCCCCTTGAAATCAATGAGCCAATTGCCGAAGGATGTAAGCGCAGCAAAAGCTGGGAGTTCCTCTTGGATGACAGGATTTGTCTTAAGTTTAGTTACAATATCAACTGACATGTATCTGTTTTTCTGCAGCCTGATTCCTTGTCCCAATTCACGGGTTATTCTTTGGAAAGTCTTAAACCTTGCATCTTGGACCTCCATTGCACATACCTTGCTGCAGCAACACACCAGCAACAGGCAGTTCGAGAGAAATACAAGAACACAAAGTAAGTATATCCTATTTTAGTTTGTCTGGCTTACATAGTTGCCCGATGGCTGTAGATCACACATGCTTGGCCTGCTGTGGCTCTCTGGGCTATCTGTGGCCCCTGAGGGCAATTGGAAGTAATTGGATCAGGGTACAGAAAGGATGAGTTTGCAGTTATATTGGGGCACATAGCAAATGTAGGTCACTGACGTTCATCCAAGTGACCACTGCCACATTAGTACACCACCCATGGCAAACTCTTGTATTCTTGGTATTAGTGGGGAATTTAGATGAGTTGTATATTGGGGACATAGAATATAATTTTACCAAGTATGTCTCACACCCTGCTTCAAAAGTATTCATTACACTTGGGTTATGTCCAGTAGAGGGCGAACTTCTGCAGAGATGAATAGAAAATAAAAAAAAGGAGCCCCTCCCGGCCCATAAATACCTGGGACCTCCCACACATTCCCCAGTAATCGTCTCTGCAGACGGTGAGCAAGTCAGAAGATGAAGTCTCCTCCTTGCAGGTAAGCCGGGTTCACACTCGGCCATTCTTATCCCTATTTCTGCCCGGACCTAGTTATAATTAAGTCCCCTAATGCCTCCCAGCCTTGGCTGTAGGTCCAGGTGACGGTAGGATTCACCTTAACAGGTGTACTGATAGGAGCCATGCTCCTCCGTGAGACCCCCATTACAAGGGGTAGGCGGCTACCAGGTTGGTGACCCTGGTTTGGGATGCCCTGTCCATTTCCCCATGGTCTACTACAGTAGTTGGGGATCCCTCCCTCCTTTACTTCCACTCTATTCACTATGGGAGGGGGGGCCTGTGACTTTTCCCTTGTCCAGTTGATGTGGCGCATCGGGAAATCCTTCAATCAATTGGTGTCTGCCTGTGTGTGATTGTGACATCTGTTTATACATGCGGCGGCCGTAGTCAAAGCGGCTGCCCTGTCATGGTGTCGCTGGGCGAGGAGGCTAAGGGGAGCTTGTCCCTCCCCTTGCTGTGAGGAAAGGGGGCCGGGCGCTCGGCGTGCTGGCAGCAGCCTGCCCCACTCCCTCGGCGGCGCCCAGTTAATGTAAGCGCGTTGCTGGGAGGAGGGGGCAGGGCCAGGTGTGGCGCGCAATCCGCGCCGGCCCTTCTCCTTTTTGCCTTCAGACTGGGGATCGCCTTTTGCTTGCGGTGAGTGCCCTGCGGGGCTTTGCCTTGTACAGTGTTGCTTGAGGCGCCTTATCCAGCGCGGTGGCCTAGAATATTGAGGAATCGTGTTGTCCCTTCTTGCGGTTTCTTGGTCTTGTTAAAACTACTTGTGCATGCATTCTGTTGTACTACATGAAGAAATAAGCATGCCATATTCTTATATGCATTACTATTAGTATTATATACTATATTACTTTCAATGTTATACTTATATGTACATATATATTTTATGTTTTGCCACACTTTTTTTACTTTCTGCATGTATGAGTGCTTGTCTTGGTGTACCTTACTTAACGGGGGCCTCCATTTTGCTATGTGTCCTGGGGTCCCTTGGGCTTGAAAATCCTCCCACTAACGAACTTAAACCGGACCTTCAGCGTGATTTAATGAAAAGGCCAAACTCTTCAAAAACGAGTCCGCAGCATTTGAAACTAATATTTTTAAAGTTTTTAGTCACTAACTTATTCTTTCCCCCACTGGGCTGCAACTCTGTTCAGGAATTTAGGATACGGGCGCCGCCATCTTGACTCAGAAGCATCACATTTACTGAGGAGAGTGGGATAAGGTACAGGGGGTGGGTTATAGCTGTGCTTTGCTCAGAGCAGAGCTGTGCTCTGGAAAAGGTCAGCAATCCCAGAATGCAGAGCAGCACAGTTAGAAGGCACTTCCTGTTTGCAGGCTGCCTGAGAAGATGGCGGCTTCCATAATCCACCATCTTGGATGTTTAAAGGCTCATAACATGCACTAGGTGCAGGTAGGATGAATTTTAATGTGGGCAATCTGTATGTACAGGGTGTGGGAAACATATAGACTCTTATTCAGAGTGAAGGTCCACTTTAAGGGGCATCCCGGGTTCTAGCATAATTCCCGCTGGTCATTGCGATTACCATACAAATCACCATATGGAGGCTCCCTGGGATACCGGGCTCCGGCTCCCTTCGGGGCAGTCACGGCAGTGTGGGTTGGGAGGGTATCCCTTGTGGGGGATAATGTGCTGGTTGCATACCATGTGTTCAGCAGGCAATAACACGACAGTCGGGGGCCCAGACGTCTGGGTCAGTGCCGCTGGCCTCATCACCTACCCCACCTTGACTTATCCATACCCCAAGTGACATGGTCATTAGCGGAGTCGCAATCTGATGTATGTGCTAGATTGGCCAACATTGAGAAATGGTTTTCTAGCTCTGCGGCCAGGGAGGCCCCGGCTGAGAGAAGGCATCTGTCTCCGGCAATGCTGGTTCTTGATGATCATGATTCCCTTGACTGGTCTGTTTTATATTCTAAGTTGTTGGTCAAATGCTTCTAATTTTGACAGTGGTAATTTATGCTGTGGTTTTATTCATACAGCTGCTGGATATTTAACCCAAATACATGAAACCTAAAGGGTTACAATGGATGATGGATTTATTGAGACACTCACCGCCGTGGCCCGGGGGTGTCTCTTTGCCTAGAGAGACAAGAGACAAACTTTGAACAGGAAATAATGGTGTTGATACCCTTAAGTTTACATCTGGCTGTTCTACTAACAGCAGGTTTGGCCGCAAAGTTCTGCAAGCTGCAGTGGTTTAAGTTGTGCTTTATTGCCTTGTTTGGATCCCCGCCCATTATGGACACTGCTATTGGATGTCCCACATGTAATGAATATTCGTTTTGAAGCGGGGTGTGTGACATACTTAGAATACCATTTTGTGAATACTCACCTGTAAAATGGGTATTAAGTATGTCACACACCCCGTTTCACCCTGCCCTTTTGTATTCTGGATCCTTTATATGGTGAACTTTTCGTTATGACTTATTTGGCTCTTCCTGGTCCCTTACCTTACTGCTATCTTTATACTGGGTAATGAGTGGGAGGTCCCAGGTATTTATGGACCGGGAGGGGTTCTTTTTTCATTTACATCTCTGCAAGATCCCCATCTACAGGTCAGTATAACCCACATGTAATGAATGTTTTGCATCTCTGCAAGATCCCCATCTACAGGTCAGTATAACTCACATGTAACGAATGTTTTGAAGTGGGGGATGTGACATACTTATAATACCCATATTCTAAGCATACAGCATGTCCTGCTCCAGTAGTAGTAACGTGGGTAGTCCTCCGGCGCCGTGCACTGCAGACATGTAGAAAACAAGCTCCTCCCAGCCCTTCATATACCGAGGGACCTCCCACAAATCCCCAGATTTCTCTGCAGTGCTGGAGCTGTGAAGACATGAAGTATCACTCTCTCACAGGCGAGCGGGGCTTGACAGCCCGAGGCCCTGCAGGACTATTTCCACCCGTCCTTAAGAATATGCCTCCCAGCCTGGGCTGCGTTGGTTGGGTGAAGGTAGGCAGCACCTAGTGTGCTTATGGAGCTAGTCTGCACCACAATCCCCCTCCATAGGGTAGGCGGTTAAGGCGAATGGTGAGCCTTCAGTGGATGCCCCTCCCGCACTAGTGCCCCCATGCCCCATCTAACGGTGAACCCTCTATTCGGGTCACCTTCCTTCCCAGATTCCCCCGTTAGTGGGGGAAAAAGAGGGGGGGGGGCTGTGTGTTGATGGCCTACTCCTTGCCCTAAGTACACTTAGACTCTTACCGCTACTGGGTGTCAGAGCGCGCTTCACTTGCTTATTTTTAAACTGACTGCAGAGTTTTACTGTGCCTTATGCGCACACAGCAGCACTGTTTGGGGAAGCTACGGCGTTTTCAATTTCCCTTGCTCACTTCGTCAGACTTCTTCTCTGAAGTGATGCTGACGTAGCTACATTCTCTCCTGCGCGCCTTCCAACTTTGCGTGCTCCGGGGGGGAGGCAGGGTTCGGTCTGGCGCATTCCACGTCATCGCCTGCTATTGCCCGCCCTTCGAGGTTCGCTGGGCGCAATTTCCTTCTCGCATGCGTGTGGTGAAGACAGTCCTCCCCTCGCAGACTGTAAGTGCCCTCATGGGCGATCCTTTTTCTAGCTTGTTTCCTCACGCTCGGCTCTGACATCCCCGGTCCCCATGTGTCTTTCAGACTGCGATCGGTGGCTTCCCCTGGCCCGACGTAGCGCCCGGTCCAGACCATTTTTCAGATTTTACTCCCACTTCCCAGCGGGTTATAGGGGCATCCAGGGTTGCTTAAAGCGTCAATCCCTACTGGCATATTTAATAATCACCATATGGAGGCATCCCAGGACACCGCGAACGGGGTCCCCCTGGGACAAGCCTGTCTGTGTGCTGCTTGTGGGGTTTCACCTAGCAGCAGTGACAATTCACGGATCTGCGTACCTTGTGCTCAACAGGTGTTAGCCGGTCTTCCCACCTCGTCTGAGGCTGGGCCCGCACCTCACCTTATTTCCCCTACTCCCCCAAGCTTGAGCATAACCCCCAATACTAGTGGGGATTCTCGCGCTGATTTGGCCTCTAGATTGGCCAGTGTGGAAAGCTTTATTGCTGGCTCCCTGGCGCGCAAGGCTACTGCCAAGAAGCGTCATTTGAACCCTGAAGCTACTATTCTCCCTGTAGAATCTGATGATTTGCTGCTTTCCTATGCTCGGTCCCCATCAGAGGAAGGGGAACTGCTATCTGACTCAGGATCCTACGAGGACGAGTCCAGGAGTCAGGAGGAGTCTGGCTCTGATCTTTGGTCCCAGGACGACATTTGACAGACTGTCTCAGATCTTTGATGTTTTATCCCTCTCTCCCCCTCCCGCGGCAGAGGGGTGATCTGTTTCATACCGCTAGGGTGCGGTTGGAGTTTCCCGAACAAACTCACTTTAACCTAGTGCTGAAAGAATGGGGAACATCCCAGTAAACTCCAGGGGATTCCCAAGGCTGTGGATAAGTATCCATTTCCTGCCGATCTGGTTAAGTGTTGGACATCGGCACCCGAGGTCGATGCCCCGATTCTGAGTCTGTCCAATACCTCTATTATGCACTCCCCTGACACTACTACGCTGCGGGATTTAGAGGATCGGCGAGTTGATCAATTGGCATGTCACGCCTTTGCATTTGGGGAGCATCGCTCCGCCCGGTTTGCGCCTTAGCCATCACGGCGGTGGCGCTCAGGACTGTGGTTAAGACTGCTCTGGAAGGGGCGGATGACTTGCCCTCTGATACCGCCAATGCTCTGGCCACCTGTGAGACCTTTGTGAATTATATCCTATCTGCATCGGACGATGCTATTAAGCTGAGTGCTAGATCCTCTGCTCTGGTGGTAGCCATTCGCTGTGCGGTCTGGTTACGCCAGTGGGCTGCTGACAATGTCGCCAAGAAGGCACTTACGGGGCTTCCATTTAAAGGACTGCGCCTGTTTGGAGAAAGATTAGATATCTTTGACGTTTGCGCTGGGGCAGCTTGCCCCCCTTGGCAGATTCGGCCCTTTCGTGGTCCAAGATCCCATTCTACCCCCTACTGGGGGACCAAGCAAGGTAGAGGGGTGTCCTTCTCTGGGTCGCGCTCAGAACCCTGGAACAAGAACAGGACGCCGTCCTGGCTCCTCCTGGGGGCCCAAGCCCAAAGCCCCCCCAAGCATGAAGGGGCGCCCTCGCCCGTCAGGGTGGGGGGACGTCTACAGCACTTCGAGCATGTCTGGAGATGCCTCATCCCAGACCAGTGGATTCAGGAGGTAGTCTCCTCCAGTTACAAGATAATTTGTGGTGCTGCCCCCTACCAGGTTCGGGTCTCGGATCCTGCCTCAGCTCGGGTCTTGATGCTGGCGGTGCAGGACCTTCTGGAGCTCGGTCATCTGCGAGGTCCCCTTAAGAGACGGGGCATGGGGTTTTATTCCAACCTGTTCACGGTGCCCAAAAAGGACGGGTCAGTCAGACCCATTCTGGATTTGAAAATCCTAAACAAGTTTGTCAGGAGCAGGCATTTTCGTATGGAAACTCTGCGCTCGGCCATTGCCTCGCTGCGTCCAGGGGACTTCATGACATCTGGGGACATCAAGGACTCTTACCTGCACGTGCCGGTGTTCTCAGGGCACCAAAGGTTCCTCAGATTTGCGCTGTTGGATCAGCACTATCAGTTCGTGGCTCTCCCATTCGGCCTCACGTCGGCCCCCAGGGTCTTCACCAAGGTGCTGGCAGGGGTGATGTCTCTCAAGACTAAAGGGCATACGCATGTTGCCCTACCTGGACAATATTCTCAACACCTCTCAGTCTCTGCGGCAGGCAGAGCTGGACACTCGATTGGCGGTGTCCACCCTGGAGTCCTTCGGCTGGATGATCAATTACCCAAAGTCCTCTCTGTCCCCCTCAGTGACCCCATTTCTGGGGATGATTCTGGACTCTGTTCAGTCAAGGATATTCCTTCCTCCGCAGAAGGTGGAAGCTCTGACAACCCAGGCGAGATCCCTGCTCGCGAACCCTCATCCCTCCATCCGGCAGGGAATGCAGTTGGTGGGCTTGATGGTGGCAAGCTTCGAGGCGGTGCCCTTTGCCCAGTTTCATCTGAGAACTCTGCAGCTTCACCTTCTGTCAGTATGGAACAAGGACCCAGTATCTCTGGACGACAGCTGGGCGATTCCCCCCTCGGTCAGACAATCCCTTGCGTGGTGGTTGGACCACAGGAATTTGACAAGGGGCAGATCCTTCCTGGCTCCCTCCTGGGAGACGGTCACAATGGATGCCAGTCTTTCGGGCTGGGGGGGGGGGGGGGGTTTCTGGAAGTCCCTGCGCTTCCAGGGGAGATGGGGCCCTCGGGAGGCCCATCTTCCTATCAATGTAGCAGAAGTGAGTGCCCAGTGGTCACTATTAAAAATGGCCATCTTAAAGGCAACTAAGCAATATGTGAAACAAACTAGCAAGAATAAAAGGAAGAAACCATTATGGTTTACTAGGGAAGTCAGCACTATCATGAAAGATAAGAAGTCTGCCTATAAGAAGTATAAAGTGGAAGTGTAGCTGACAAGAGGCGTATAAAATTAAACAGAGGGAAACAAAACTGATTATAAGGACTGCTAAAGGGCAAAAGGAGGAAGAAATGGCCAAATCTATGAAGAGGGGAGATAAAACCCTTTTCCGATATATTGGTGACAGAAGAAAAACAATGCAGTCTCAAAAATTAGAAATAGGGAAAATATATTGACGGAGATAAGGCTGTGGCTGACCATCTGAATAGCTACTTTTGTTCGGTATTCTCATATAGTAGCAGGCATGGCCATAGCACAGCATCCCGCTGGGAGGGCACAGCTCCGGAATTTCAGGAGGCTGATGTCTTAGCTGAGCTGGCACATCTAAAGGTAAGTAAGGCGATGGGTCCAGATGGAATCCACCCCAGACTTCTAAGGGAACTTAGGTTTGTGATTGCAGCCCCTCTGACTGATTTACTTAACCATTCCCTTTCAACTGGTGAGGTTCCAGATGATTGGAGAATGGCCAGTGTCATACCAATCCATAAAAAGGGGAGTAGAGAAGAAGCCAGTAATTACAGGCCAGTTAGTTTAACATCTATAGTTGTCAAATTAATGGGAACACTCTTAAAAAAACAGATAATTTCCCATCTAAAAATGAATGACCTATTGGACCCAAAACAGCACGGCTTTACTGAGGGCAGATCATGTCAGACAAATCTTATTGATTTCTTTGACAATGTCACTAAAGTGTTAGGCGATATCCACAGCACCACCTTCATCTATCTGGATTTTAGCAAAGCCTTTGACACTGTACCACATAAGGAGCTCATAGATAAGTTATTGAAGGTAGGACTCAATCCCTGGATAGTTCAGTGGATTTCCAGTTGGCTGAGGGATCGGTATCAGAGTGTTGTTGTAAATGGTGTGCAATCTGAACAAAGGCGAGTTACAAGTGGTGTGCCGCAAGGCTCTGTCCTGGGCCCCATTCTTTTTAATATATTTGTAAGTGACATAGAAGGCTTGGTAGGAAAAGTTTGTCTGTTTGCTGATGATACAAAGGTTAGTAATAGGGTGGATATTCCTGGAGGTGTCTGCAACATGGGGAAAATGGTTTAGCTTTACTGGATAGATGGTCAAAACTGTGGAAACTAGAGTTTAATGTCTCTAAATGTAAAATCATGCACTTGGGTAGAAGGAATCCCTGCTCTGATTAACGTATGGGCAGTACGGTGTTTGCCAGGACCTCGGAGGAGAGAGATTTAGGGGTACTGATTACTGATAGCTACAAGATGAGTGGACAGTGTAGCCAGGCAGTGGGAAAAGCAAGCAGGATGCTCGGCTGCATAGCTCGAGGCATCACCAGTAGGAAGAGGGAGGTTGTGATGCCGCTCTATAGAGCCCTGGTGAGGCCACAGCTAGAATACTGTGTGCAGTTCTGGAGACCTTACCTGCAAAAAGACATTATTCAAATAGAACGTGTCCAAAGGAGGGCAACAAAAATGGTGGAAGGACTTAAACCTTACCAGGAGAGACTTAAAGAACTTCATTTGTACAGTCTGGAGGAAAGAAGGGAGAGGGGGGACATGATTGAGACCTTTAAATATGTGAAAGGATTGAATAAGGTTCAGGAGGGAAGTGTGTTTAAGAAGCTTAATGATAGAACAAGGGGGCACAACCTGAAGCTACGGGGGGGAAGATCAGGAGCAATGCTAGAAAATATTTTACAGAGAGTAGTAGATGCTTGGAACAAACTTCCAGCAGAGGTAGTTGAAAAATCAACAGTCACTGAATTTAAACATGCCTGGGATAAGCACACATCTATCCTAAGAGTACATACAATATACACATAAGGGCAGACTAGATGGACCATATGGTCTCCTTCTGACGTCAACCTTCTATGTTTCAATGTCCTGGAACTCAGGGCAGTCAGGTTGGTACTGGAAAGACTGACCCAGCACCTGAAGGGTCTGGCGGTTCAGGTACGCTCAGACAACAGGACGGCCGTAGCCTACATCAATCATCAGGGAGGAACCCGGAGCAAGGGTGCTCTCCAGGAGGTGTCTCTGATTCTAACTTGGGCAGAGACCAATGTACAATGCATCTCGGCTGTCTACATTCCGGGGACGGAGAATCTGCTAGCAGATGCTCTGAGCAGGGGGTCGTCCCGTCGTGGGGGGGGGGGGGGAATGGTCCCTCTGCGACAGGGTATTTCAGTCACTTTGTCACAGTTGGGGTGTGCCAGACGTGGATCTCTTTGCGTCAGTCACAAGCTCCCGAGCTTTGTATCCCTGTCTCAGGATGCTCTGGCCACGGATGCCCTGTCAATGTCTTGGAAGGAGTTTTGGCTCTTGTATGTGTTTCCACCAATTCCCCCTGGGCAGAGTGCTGCGCAAGATCGCTCTGGAAGGGGTACCTGCAATTCTGGTGGCCAAGAGTGTGGTTCGAGGATGTGGTTCAAATGGCAGTAGATCAGTGCAATCTGCCAAGGTTGCCAGACCTTCTGTCCCAAGGGTCTCTACGCCATCCCAATTTACTAACGCTGGCTTTGACGGCCTGGCTATTGAAACCTCCATCTTGATGGAAAAGGCTTTGTCTGCGTCTGTTGTGGCTACCATGGTGCAAGGAAGAAGACTTCTGCTGCCATCTACTGTAGAGTGTGGCGGGCTTACATTGACTGGTGTGAATCCAGGTCTCTTCCCTGCCGGGAATTCTTAGTATCCAGGGTGCTGGAGTTCTTACAACATGGCCTAGACTTAGGTCTCAAGCTCAGTACCTTGAAGGGCCAGGTTTCGGCCCTGTCCATCTTCTTTCAGAAGACCTTTGCCCATCACTCTCTTATCAAGACCTTCTTTCAGGGGGTCGCTCATGTGCGCCCCCCTCGGAAACCTATGGTTCCTGTCTGGGATCTGAACTTGGTGTTGTCGGCCCTGCAGGGGGCTCCTTTTGAGCCTATCCATGAGGCCGCCCTAGCTGTGCTCACGCTCAAGGTTGTCTTCCTGGTAGCCATTACTTCGGTCAGACGTGTGTCTGAGTTGGCTGCTTTGTCTATTCAGCCTCCCTACTTTGAGAGACACCGGGACAAGGTGGTGTTTTGCTTCAAGCCAGACTTCCTGCCTAAGGTTGTGTCTGCATTTCATTTGAATCAAGATATCGTACTTCCTTCCTTGTGCCCCAATCCTAGTAACCCTAAGGAAAGGGTTTTGCATTCCTTGGATGTGGTCAGGTGTGTCAAGTCTTACTTGGTTACCACGCAGGCCTTTAGGAAGACGGATGCTCTCTTCGTTGTGCCTCATGGGCCTAGGAAGGGTTTGGCTCCCGCCAAGTCTACCATCAGTAAATGGATTTGTCAGGCTGTTCAAGCCTATACTGGGAAGACTCCCCCCTTCGTCTTACTAGAGCTGTTGGGGCTTCTTGGGCTTTTCAGCACCAGGCCTCTGAACAAGTCTGCAAGGCCGCTACTTGGTCTTCTGTACATAACTTTACTAAGTTTTACAAGGTTGATGTTCAGGCCTCAGCTGATGCTGTGTTTGGCTGCAAGGTTCTGCAGGCGGCAGTAGTTTAGACTGCTTGCTGCTGCCTTCTGTTGGGGATCCCACCCTTCTTTATGGACACTGCTATTGGATGTCCCACATGTTATTACTACTGGAGCAGGACGTGCTGTATGCTTTGAATATAACTCTGTGAAGTACTCGCCTGTAGAGTTGGTATTATATGCATACAGCACGTCCTGCTCCACCCCACCCTGTTTCACATTGTTCTGGATCCCCTGTTGGTGATCTTTGATATTTTTGCCAGTTTTGGGTGGTTGCTTTCTCCTGGTCTCTATTTCTCACTGCTTTTCAATGCTGGGGATTTGTGGGAGGTCCCTCGGTATGTGAAGGGCCAGGAGGAGCTTGTTTTCTACATGTCTGCAGTGCACGGCGCCGGAGGACTACCCACATGTTATTACTACTACTGGAGCAGGACGTGCTGTATGCATATAATACCAACTCTACAGGTGAGTACTTCACAGAGTTGTATTGTTACAGGTGAGTATTCACAAAATGGTATTTTTTCCGCTTGCGGAAGGGGAACGGTTTACGGAATCTGATGGCTGAGGATCAGTTTTTGGATGCGGATGCCAGGCAGGGGCTTGGGGATGCCGTGGATACCCCCAAGATCCTGACCCATTTATTTGAGGTGCTGGCTATTCTTCCTCCGGCGGAGTCCCCTCCGCAGAAGGGGGAATTTTTCCTTGAGCCTCATCTGGAGTTCCCAAATCAGATTCATTTCTAATATCTTAATGGGAAGGACCTAGCCGGCTTCCCAGTTTTCCTCAGGAATGGGATAGGAAGTATCCCTTTCCGGTGGACGTGGTGATGCGCTGGTCGTCTCCTCCCGAGGTCGGTGCGCCCGTTCTGGGATTGTCTAACACATCTGTGGTGCACTCTCCAGACGCCACCATGATTAAGGATTGTGAGGACCGTTGTATTGATCAGATGGTTTGACATGCCTTTGCTGGCGTGGGTTCTGCCTTGCGGCCTGTTTGTACTTCTGTACTCCCGGTTGTGGCTTCTGTACTCCCGGTTGTGGCTATCAGGTCTGTGGTTAGGGGCCTGTTGAGGGGTCCCAGCTGGACCCAGCCAGTGATGAATTTGCAGCGCTTATGCGGTGTGTATCGTTCATGATCATTTGTCTTGTCTGCCTTGGATGACACAATATGTATGTATAGCAGAACCTTAGTGTTGCTTGTGGCTATATGATGCTCTGTCTGGTTGCGCCAGTGGCAGCTAACATTGCGGCTAAGTCACTTACAGGGCTATGAAGAAAATTTAAAAAAACACTGGGAGGCCCCCTCTTATTGATTCATACAGGCACTGCCCCTATCACAGTGAAGGGTGCCCAGCTAACCTAAATCCAACACTGATAAACTATCACAATTGGTTAAATGCTGGGCTGGCCATTAATGTACAGGCAATATAGCCAAGACACATTTTATCAAAAATTATGGCACCAAACAGATACATGTATGAAAAGACCAGGGTACATACATAAATTAAAAAAACCGCAATTGTATGTTAAAATACAAGTACATTAAACTAAGGGCCCCTGCCAGATCGACCTGGACTCCATGCACACACCTGCATTCACCTCGCTCACACAGAAAAAATGCTGGCCAGCAAAAATCATAGGGACAACACTGTATCCTCTCTTGGAACCTGAAAGATTGTACAATTGTAAATCAGCACTTGACTTTTCCTCTCCACCCGGACTAAGCTGATGTCCACTATAGGAAAGTCCAGGAACCTACACCTGGGTGCTGTAATACTGGTTGCAACCAGGACTCATCACAGGGACCACGTGAATTCCAGCCAAATTGCTTCAGCTCATCTGCTGAGCCACAGTATACTGACAACATATATGGGATGATTCAGCTTTAATGCTCACATTCACAGCACAGTTGGAATATCAGCACTGTGTAGAAAGCAGGCATATAGGCATCAGCCTTCCAAAGTAGGTAACAGGTTCAGTGTGCATACAGCACAGTCACTCCTGGGCGCTCCAAACTCAGCCCAGAGTGTATGTAAGGGGAGATGCAACAACCCGTCACCCCTGCATCTTGCGGCGATATTTGCCAGTGATCTCACCCCTCCCGAGTATCACCAGGAAGTCCAAGCAGCCAGTGTCAGGTTTACAGGTTACTTTCCAGCGCAACCATCCAGCGTGAGCAGGCGTGCGTGGTGGGCATGGTCAGGGGCCCTGACCGACAGCTGTTTCACTCCGCCTCCGGAGCTTCGCCTGACTAAAGCTGAATCATCCCATATATGTCGGTATACTGTGGCTCAGCAGATGAGCTGAAGCAATTTGGCTGGAATTCACGTGGTCCCTGTGAGTCCTGGTTGCAACTAGTATTACAGCACCCAGGTGTAGGCTCCTGGACTTTCCTATAGTGGACATCAGCTTAGTCCCGGTGGAGAGGAAAAGTCAAGTGCTGATGTGCTGATTTACAATTGTACAATCTTTCAGGTTCCAAGAGGATACAGTGTTGTCCCTATGACTTTTGCTGGCCAGCATTTTTTCTGTGTGAGCGAGGTGAATGCAGGTGTGTGCATGGAGTCCAGGTCGATCTGGCAGGGGCCCTTAGTTTAATGTACTTGTATTTTAACATGCAATTGCGGTTTTTACATTTATGTATGCACCCTGGTTGTTTCATACATGTATCTGTTTGGTGCCATAATATTCTTGGTGTGCCACACACCCCGCTTCACCTTTAATATTCTTCACTTATTGGGTTAACTCACCGCCAGGTGACGCTGTGCAGAGAGGAAGTCTTGTAACGAGCCCCCTTCCGGCCTATATATACCTGGTACCTCCCATTTATCACCAGTATTTTTCTCTCTGACAACAAAGAAGATTGAAGTCTCCTGCTTACAGGTAGCCGGGGTCTTACCCCGGCACCCCCTTTTGGTCTATTTCTGCCCGGTTTTGATTGTTTATACCTTTATGGTGGATTGGAAGCCTCCCAGCCTAGGCTGCTCACTGGGCAATTGGTAGACGGCACTATAGGTGCCTAGGAGCTTATCTCCTCCGCTCGACCCCCTCTTTTGGGGGCAATGCGGCTATCCGGCATGGTGATCCGGAAATGGGATGCCCCTGTCCCGAGGGTCCCCTTAGCCCCTTACTCTCCCGTTACGGTCCCTTCACTATGGGGGGGGGGGTAGAGGGTTGTGTAGTGTGTGTGTGTGTGTGTGTATTTCACTGTATGACTTTGCTAAGTGCATGAAAGTAAAACACACGTTACAAAGACTGCACTGCAAGTGTGCACTCGGTCTGATTGTTCCTCTTATTTTTCCTCTTAAAGGACTTTCCTTGGTCTTGCAGATAAGTACTGGCCGGCTTGGCCAGCGCTTAGGTCTGCTTTAGGGGGCAGCTGGGGCTTGGCTGCGCTGATTGCAGGCAGCTTGCTGCCTGAGCCTTTGCTATAGCAGCCTCCCTCCCCCCCTCCCCCGTTGGTCTTTCCTTCCCTCCCTCCTCCCCCCTCCTCCTGCCTTTGTGTTGACCGGCCCCCGCCTCACTTCCTTCCTTCCTGGCTTAAAGGAAGTCACGTGGGGGGGGGGCTCGCTGCCACACATGGTTTGGTTTACTTTTGGCTGGCTGCTGCATCGTCCATACTATTGCTGCGGCCGCCCTCGGTTCCTTGCAGGTAAGCGGCCCCACCTTGTGTGGGGCCGTTGAGTGTCTTTTTAAAAACTATATTTATAGTGTTTAGACGGGGGGGGGGGGGGGGGAGAGATCTATAAGGGGATTCATCATGATTGAGGGTTTTTCCTTTGTTTATTTAAAGGCACCTTGGTGCCATGCATTAGTATGTTTGCATGTTGCCACATGTTTGGGGATCTGACTGTTGGTTTTTCTTCCCCTTCAGATCCCGGGAACCCCTGATCAAAGCGGCCTCCCGGCTCTATATTACTTGGCTAGTCTTTCTTTTTAAAAATAAAAAAATAAAAGGAAAGGAAAATTGGGATAGATTATTAAGGGGATCTTTTTGAATTCTCCCAAAAAAATCCGGGACATTTACAATAAGGGGGCATCCCGGGTCGGCTTATGCCTTAAATACCAAAAGAATTGCCAATACCATAAATCGCCATATGGAGGCTTCCGTTATTACCGGAAATGGTTCTTCTGGGCCATCTAGGGGGTGCGCAAGATGTGGGACTCCGCTCCCAGATGTCTTTGTATGCATTCCTTGTGCAAGGCAGAGTATTGCGCGTCAGTCCGTCGCTTCGGCTGCTGGCCCGTCGCATCTTCCATCATCTCCTACCTCTCCCTTCCTGTTCCGGACCCCGCATGACACTGTCAGAGTGGGGATTCGCAATCCGGGGTGGCGGCGCGATTGGCCAGCCCCCGGGAAAATAGTGCCCGTTTAAAGCAGGGTCAAAAGCCACTGCAAAACGGAAGCACCTGACTCCGCTACCTTCGGCTTCACAGGATGAGGTATGTGAGCCTGTGGAATGGTCCGATGGCTCCCCGGACGAGGGAGAATTTCTGTTGGAGTCAGATGAGCCTGCAGATCAGCTTGAGGCTGATGCGATTGGATCGGCGGGTGTTTCCCTTGACACCCCCTCCATTCTGGCTCAGATGTTTGAAATTCTGAATTTAGATCCGCCTGAGGCTGTCACCCGGCCAAAGGGCCAGTTGTTTAAAGAGCCTCAGCCGCGTTGGGTTTTTCCCAGACAACACCACTTTGAGAGGGTGGTCCTTAAGGAATGGGAACATCCCACGCGGTTATCTGGAATCCCTTCCAGTTGGGAAAAGCGTTATCCTTTTCCGCCAGAATTGGTGAAGCTCTGGTCCGTCCCTCCTGACGTCGATACCCCTGTGCTAGGGCTCTCCAGCATGGCTATGGTAGTCTGCTGAGACCACTGTCCCTAAAGATGGGGAGGATCGTCGGATTGACCAGTACGCTCGCCATGGTTTTATTTATGCTGGGTCAACGATGCGCCCGGTGTGTGCTTCGGCCCTTCTTCTATTGACGGTTAGGTCTGTAATTCAGGAGCTGTATGAGGATCTAGATCCCACTTGCAAAGAGTTTACTGCGCTCAAGCAGTGTGAATCTTTTGTTTCCTATGTTCTATCCGCTCAGGACGATGCGCTGGCTATGAGTAGCAAGACGGCTGCAATGCTGGTGGCTATTCGTCGGTCAGTATGGCTGCGTCAGTGGTCGGCGGACTCGGCTTCTAAAAGGGTGCTCACAGCTCTTCCCTTTTTGGGCTTGCGTCTGTTTGAGAAAATTGATTCAGTCGCAAAGGGTGGTAAGATGCCACAACGCAAGAGGCCTCGTCGTCCCTTTAAGGGGGCAAGTGCTGGTAGGCCTTCATTTCAGGGATTCAGAGCGGGTAGGGGGGCTTCCTTTCCCGCTACCAGAGGTGCAGGTTGGACTCGGGAGGGGCCATGGCCGTCCTGCTCAGTCCTGGGGCACAAGCCCAAGCCTGCTGGTAAACCCGCTCAGCAATGAGGGGCTGCCCTCACCCGTGCTGGTGGGGGGACGATTACGACACTTCTCCCAGGTTTGGGACCAGGAGATTCCGGACAGATGGATCCGGGAGGTAGTGTCGTCCGGTTACAAACTGGAATTCGACTCTCACCCTCCTTCACGGTTCTTTCGGTCTCGGGTGCCCATCGATCCTTTGGCCGCACAGGGGCGCCTGGCGTCGGTAAAGAATCTGTTAGAGATGGCGGTCATCTGGCCGGTACCGCGCTTAGAGATGGGCCTCAGGTTTTATTCCAATCTTTTCGCAGTCCCCAAGAAAGACGGGTCAGTCCGTCTCGTCCTGGACCTGAAATTACTCAACAGGTTCATCCGTGTTCGGAAGTTTCGCATGGAAACCTTGCGTACGGCCGTCGGTTCCCTTCGGCAAGGGGACTTCATGACGTCCATAGACATCAAGGATGCTTATCTTCATGTTCCCATCTGCCACGCTCATCGACGTTTTCTTCGATTCGTGATGGAAAATCAGCATTATCAATTCGTGGCACTTCCGTTTGGCCTTACCTCAGCTCTAAGAGTGTTCACCAAGGTGCTGGCAGGGGTCATGGCCATTTTCAGATCTCGGGGCATTCGTGTCGTACCTTATTTGGACGACCTTCTCATCATGGCTCCGTCGCTCAATCAATCGGAGACAGACACCAGGTTGGTGGTCTCCACGCTGGAAAGCTTTGGTTGGGGGATCAACTTCCCCAAGTCCTCCCTCGCTCCGGCCAGGGTGGTGTCCTTTCTGGGGATGCAGTTGGACTCTCTTCAACACAGGGTGTTTCTCCCCAGTCCAAAATTCATCTGATCCAGAAGTTGGCTCGGGTCCTACTTTCCAATCCTCGGCCGTCCATCCGTCTGGGGATGAGGCTGATGGGGTTGATGGTCGCCTCTTTCGAGGCAGTTCCTTTTGCTCAATTTCACACGAGGACGCTTCAGCTTTATCTGTTGGCGTCCTGGGACCGGCAGCCTCGGTCGCTGGATCAGCCCTTCCAGTTGTCCTCCCAGGTCCGGCAGTCCCTCCAGTGGTGGTTGGTCTCGACCAATCTTGTGAAGGGCAGGTCTTTCCTGACCCCTCTTTGGGAAATTGTCACCACGGACGCCAGTCTGTCGGGTTGGGGCGGATTTTGGAAGGAGCTGCAGTTCCAGGGGCAGTGGGGACCTCAAGAGGCCCACTTACCCATCAATGTGAGAGCCATCCGTCGGGTGCTTGCTCTCCTGACTCAGCACGTTCTGGGCCTTCCGGTCCAGGTGCGTTCAGACAATCGAACAGCGGTTGCTTACATCAATCAGGGAGGGACTCGCAGTCTGAGTGCTCTCAGAGGTGTCCCTGATCTGGGCAGAGGCCCATGTTCCTTGTCTCTCGGCGGTATACATTCCAGGAGTGGAGAACCAGGAAGCGGACCGGTTGAGCAGGGGCTCTCCCCGTCTGGGAGAATGGCTCCCCATCCTCGGGTATTTCGCTCACTGTGTCGCCAATGGGGGACTCCAGAGGTGGACCTGTTTGCCTCTCGTCACAATCACAGGCTCCTGAACTTCGTGTCTCTCTCCCAGGATGCTCTGGCAGTGGACGCCATGTCCCTGAGCTGGGGGGATCTGGGATTTCTATACCTGTTTCCTCCGATACCCATGCTGGGCAGGGTGCTTCGGAAGTTGGCTCTGGAAAGGGTGTCCGCCGTTCTCGTGGCCAAGGCGAGTGTGGTTCGCAGACATCGTTCGGCTGGCAGTGGACCAGTTCGCCCTGCCTCTTCGGCCCGATCTGCTCACTCAGGGTCGGTTGTGTTACCCCAATTTACCAGCGCTGGGTTTGACGGCCTGACTGCTGAAACCTCCATCTTGGAGGAGGGTCTTTCTGACTCAGTCGTTAGACTCTGATCAGTGCCCGGAAGAGGTCTTCTTCGATCATCTACTATAGGACTTGGAAAGCCTACATCACTTGGTGTGAGATGAGATCTTTTCCTTGTAGGGTCTTTTCGGTCTCCAGGATTCTGGAGTTTTTACAATCTGGGCTGGACTCTGGTCTTCAGCTAAGTATGTTGAAAGGGCAAGTTTCTGCCTTATCGATCTTTTTTTCAGAAGCGTGTTGCGCTTCAGCCTTTAGTTTAAAACTTTTTTCCAGGGGGTTACGCATGTGCGGCCTCCCAGGAAACCATTACTCCCGGTTTGGGATTTGAACTTGGTTCTTTCTGTTCTTCAGGCTCCTCCTTTTGAGCCTTTGCAAGATATTGCTTTGTCTACCCTGACTCAGAAGATTGTCTTCTTGGTAGCGATCACTTTGGTCCGGCGTGTCTCGGAATTGGCGGCCTTGTCTATCCAGGCACCGTACTTTGAGAGGCATCAGGATAAAGTGGTCTTTCGGTTCAAGCCAGACTTTCTTCCTAAGGTTGTTTCTGCTTTTCATTTGAACCAAGATATTATTCTTCCCTCCTTGTGTCCTAATCCTAAGAATGACAAAGAGGGTTTTGCATTGTTTGGATGTAGTACGTTGTGTTAAGTACTACTTGATTATCACGTCTCCTTTTCGTAAGACGATTCCTTTTTTGTTGTGCCCTATGGGCCTAAGAAGGGTTTGGCACCAGCCAAATCTGCCATTAGCAAGTGGATACGTCAGGCCGTTACTGCGGCCTATTCTGCTAAGGGGAAAGTTCCCCCTTTTCGTATCACTGCTCATTCTACTCGCGCCATTGGGGCGTCTTGGGCTTTTCAGCACCAAGCTTCTGTTGAACAAGTTTGTAAGGCCGCCACTTGGTCTTCTGTTCATACTTCTTCTAAGTTTTACAAGGTTGATGTGCGAGCCTCAGCGGATGCTGTTTTTGGCCGCAAAGTTCTGCAGACTGCAGTCATTTAAGTTATGCTTCACCTGGCCTTGAGTTGCCCATCCCTTGTGGACACTGCTTTTGGATGTCCCAATAAGTGAAGAATATTAAAGGTGAAGCGGGGTGTGGCACACCAAGAATACCATTTTGTGAGTACTCGCCTGGAAAATGGATATTGTTGGTGTGCCACACACCCCGCTTCACTCCCACCCTTTTCGGTATTCCGAATCCATTATATGGTGAAGCTTTTATTTATATTGATTTATTTTGAGGTTACCGTTAATTTACTGGTACCTTGTCTTTCTGCTTTTTAATATACTGGTGATAAATGGGAGGTACCAGGTATATATAGGCCGGAAGGGGGCTCGTTACAAGACTTCCTTTCTGCACAGCGTCACCTGGCGGTGAGTTAACCCAATAAGTGAAGAATATTAAAGGTGAAGCGGGGTGTGTGGCACACCAACAATATCCATTTTCCAGGCGAGTACTCACAAAATGGTATATTCTTGGTGTGCCACACACCCCGCTTCACTTCTTAAATATTCATTACTTCATGGGTTAATCCACCGCAGGTGATGTAGTGCAGAGAGGAAGTCTTGTAACGAGCCCCCTTCCGGCCTATATATACCTGGTACCTCCCTTCAATCACCAGTATTTTTCTCTCTGCTTGACAAACAGAGGTTGGAAGTTTCCTGCTTACAGGTAGGTCGGGGCTTACCCCGCCACCCCCCTTTTGGTCTATTTCTGCCCGGTTTGAGTTGTATACCTTTATGGTGGATAGGAAGCCTCCCAGCCTAGGCTGCTCACCGGGTAATTGGTAGACGGCACTATTGGTGCCTAGGAGCTTATCTCCTCCGCTTGTCCCCCTCTTTTGGGGGCAATGCGGCAATCCGGCATGGTGATCCGGAAATGGGATGCCCCTGTCCCGAGGGTCCCCGTAGCCCCTTACTTCCCCGTTCCGGTCCCTTCTCCCTTCACTTGGGGGGGGGGGGGGGGGGTTATAGAGGGTTGTGTATCTTGTATGGTGTTTTTACTGTATTGCTATTTTCTGTGTGTTCACTTTTACATAGTAGCAGACTGCGCAGCAGGTGCGCTTTGTCTGTTTTTGGCTGGAGCTCCGGGCAGATACTTTAGGGATGGCCAGTGTATTTGGTCTGCTTTATGGGGGTGGGACAGCGGACCGCGCTCAGCTGGCTTCAGATGGTCCCCTCCCGCCTCCCTCCCTTCCCCGCTGCTCCGTGCGGCAGCCTGTGTGGCTGCGCTTATGTCTCCTTTCCCCCTCCTCCTCCTCCGCCGCCTGGCTGGGTGTCAGCCAGCGCAGCTGGTGGCAATCCCTCGTTGAATTGAGCAGGGCGGCTCCCTGTGACGCGGGGGGGCGTGGCGCCGGCAGAAGCGGCGCTCGGCGGCCTCAGCCTCACTTCCTTCCTGTTTTCTGTGACAAGAAGTCACGTGGGGGGGGCGCGCGCTGCAGCAACACATGGGTTTGTGTTCTACTGCTGCGGCTGCTACATGTCCCTCCGGTCTGGCTCCTGGCGTCGGTAGCAGGTAAGCGGCCCCGCTTTTGTGGGGCCAGAATGAGTTTTCTTATGGGGCAAACTTTTAAGGAGGCACTCTTTTTATACTATTGTGAACATGCTGCATTGTTACACTCACAAGGGATCTGATGGTTTGTTTTTCTTTCCTTTCAGATCCTGGGATCCCTCTTTTATTGCGGCCCTCCGGCTCTGTATTGCCTGGCTAGTCATTTTTGATATGAAATTACACATTTTAGATATATATATACATATATATATATTTATTTTGAGACTGTTAAGGGGGACCTTTTTCTCTTAAAAAAAAAAAAAAAAAAGAGTGTATTTACAAAAAAAAAACCCTCCCTTCCGGGACATTCTTTATAAAGGGGGCATCCCGGGTTGGCTTATGCCTTAAAAGTCCCAGTATTTGCGATACCATAAATCACCAATATGGAGGCTTCTGTTACTACCGGAAACGACTCGTCAGAGCCGTCCAGGGGGTGTGTAAAATGTGGGGCTGCGCTCCCTGCTGATGATATCTTTATTTGCATTTCTTGTGCAAGGCAGATTGTTGCGCGTCAGTCTGTTGATCCGGCTGCTGACCCATCGCAACCTCTATCATCTCCTGCCTCTCCCTCCCTGTTCCGGACCCCGCATGACACTGTCAAGGGTGGGGATTCGCAATCCGAGGTGGTGGTAAAATCAGCCAATCTTCGGGAAGTATTGCCCGTTAAAGCGGGGCTAAAGGCCCCTGCAAAACGGAAGCGCCTGACTCGGTATCTTCGGCTCCTCAGGACGAATTGTGTGAGCCTGTGGAATGGTCCGATGGCTCCCCGGATGAGGGTGAATTCCTCTTGGAGTCAGATGAGCCGGCAGATCAGCTTAAGGCTGATGCGATTGGCGATTGGTCGGCGGGGGTTGCCCTTGACACCCCCTCCATTCTGGCTCAAATGTTTGAAATTCTGAATTTAGATCCGCCTGAGGCTGTCACCCTGCCAAAGGGTCAGTTGTTTAAAGAGCCTCAGCCGCGTTTGGTTTTTCCCAGACAGCACCACTTTGAGAGGGTGGTCCTTAAAGAATGGGAACATCCCACGCGGTTATCTGGAATCCCTTCCAGTTGGGAAAAGCGTTATCCTTTTCCGCCAGAATTGCTGAAGCTTTGGTCCGTCCCTCCTGAAGTCGATACCCCTGTGCTAGGGCTATCTAGCTCCGCTATGGTACAGTCTGCTGAGACCTCTGTCCCTAAAGATGGGGAGGATCGTAGGATTGACCAGTATGCTCGCCATGGCTTTGTTTATGCTGGGTCAACGATGCGCCCCCTGTGCGCTTCGGCCCTTCTTCTTTTAGCAGTAAGATCTGTTATCCAGGGGCTATGCGAGGATCTCAATCCCGCTTGTGATGAGTTCGCTGCGCTTAAGCAGTGCGATTCTTTTGTGTCTTACGTTCTATCCGCTCAGGACGATGCGCTGGCTATGAGTAGCAAGACAGCGGCAATGCTGGTCGCTATTCGTCGGTCAGTATGGCTGCGACAGTGGTCGGCGGACTCAGCTTCTAAAAAGGTGCTCACAGCTCTCCCCTTTTTGGGGTTGCGTCTGTTCGGGGAGAAAATTGATTCAGTCGCAAAGGGTGGCAAGATGCCACAACGCAAGAGGCCTCGACGCCCCTTTAGAGGGGCAGCTTCTGGTAGGCCGTCCTTTCGAGGATACAGAGCGGGTAGGGGGGCTTCCCTTCCCTCTACCAGTCGTACAGGTTGGACGCGGGGGAGGGGCCGTGGCCGTCCCGCCCAGTCCTGGGGCTCCAAGCCCAAACCTGCTGGTAAACCCGCTCAGCAATGAGGGGCTGCCCTCACCCGTGCGGGTGGGGGGACGATTGCGACACTTCTCCCAGGTTTGGAACCGGGAGGTTCCGGACAGATGGATTCAGGAGATAGTGTCGTCCGGTTACAAGCTGGAATTCGAGTCTCGCCCTCCTTCACGGTTCTTTCGGTCTCGGGTGCCCATCGATGCTTTTGCCGCACAGGGGCTCCTGGCGTCGGTAGGGAATCTGTTAGAGATGGCGGTCATCCGGCCGGTACCGCGTTTAGAGATGGGCCTCGGTTTCTACTCCAATCTGTTCGCAGTCCCCAAGAGGGATGGGTCAGTTCGTCCCGTCCTGGACCTGAAGTTGCTCAACAGGTTCATCCGTTTTCGGAAGTTTCACATGGAAACCTTGCGCACTGCCGTCGGCTCTCTTCGGCAAGGGGACTTCATGACGTCTATAGACATCAAGGATGCTTATCTGCATGTTCCCATCTGCCTCCCTCATCAACGTTTTCTTCGATTCATGATGATCGGCATTATCAATTCGTGGCACTTCCGTTTGGCCTTACCTCAGCTCCAAGAGTGTTCACCAAGGTGCTGGCAGGGGTCATGGCCATTTTCAGAGCTCGGGGCATTCGTGTCGTACCTTATTTGGACGACCTTCTTATCATGGCTCCTTCACTCGATCAATCGGAGAAAGACACCAGGGTGGTGCTCTCCACGCTGGAAAGTTTCGGTTGGGTGATCAACCTCTCCAAGTCCTCCCTCGCTCCGGCCAGGGTGGTGTCCTTTCTGGGGATGCAGTTGGACTCTCATCAACACAGTGTTACTCCCTCAGTCCAAAATTCTTCTGATTCAGGAGTTGGCTCGGGTCCTACTCTCCAATCCTCGGCCGTCCATCCGTCTGGGGATGAGGCTGGTAGGGTTGATGGTTGCCTCCTTCGAGGCAGTTCCTTTTGCTCAATTCCACACGAGGACGCTTCAGCTTTATCTGTTGGCGTCTTGGGACCGGCAGCCTCGGTCACTGGATCAGCCCTTCCAGTTGTCCTCCCGGGTCCGGCAGTCCCTCCAGTGGTGGTTGGTCTCGACCAATCTCGTGAAGGGCAGGTCTTTCCTGGCCCCCCTTTGGGAAATTGTCACCACGGACGCCAGTCTGTCGGGATGGGGCGGATTCTGGAAGGAGCTGCAGTTCCAGGGGCAGTGGGGACCTCAGGAGGCCCACTTACCCATCAATATTCTGGAACTGAGAGCCATCCGTCGGGTGCTTACTCTCCTGACTCAGCACGTTCTGGGCCTTCCGGTCCAGGTGCGTTCAGACAATCGAACAGCGGTTGCTTACATCAATCATCAGGGAGGGACTCGCAGCCTGAGTGCTCTCAGAGAGGTGTCCCTGATCCTGACCTGGGCAAAAGCCCATGTTCCTTGTCTCTCGGCGGTATACATCCCAGGAGTGGAGAACCTGGAAGCGGACCGCTTGAGCAGGGGCTCTCCCCGTCGGGGAGAATGGGCCCTCCATCCTCGGGTATTTCGCTCACTGTGTCGCCAATGGGGGACTCCAGAGGTGGACCTGTTTGCCTCTCGTCACAATCACAGGCTCCTGAACTTCGTATCGCTCTCCCAGGATCCTCTGGCTCTGGCAGTGGACGCCATGTCCCTGAGCTGGGGGGATCTGGGGTTTCTGTACCTGTTTCCTCCGACACCCATGCTAGGCAGAGTGCTTCGGAAGTTGGCTCTGGAAGGGGTGTCCGCCGTCCTCGTGGCCCCAAGGTGGCCGAGGCGAGTGTGGTTCGCAGACATCGTTCGGCTGGCAGTGGACCAGGTCGTTCTGCCTCTTCGGCCCGATCTGCTCACTCAGGGTCAATTGTGTTACCCCAATTTACCAGCGCTAGCTTTGACGGCCTGGCTGCTGAGACCTCCATCCTAAAGGAGGAGGGTCTTTCTGATTCTGTCGTTAAGACTTTGATCAGTGCCCGGAAGAGGTCTTCTTCTATCATCTACTATAGGACCTAGAAAGCCTATATCGCTTGGTGCGAGATGAGATCTTTTCCTTGTAGGGTATTTTCGGTCTCCAGGGTTCTGGAGTTTTTACAATCTGGGCTGGACTCTGGTCTTCAGCTAAGTACGTTGAAAGGGCAAGTTTCTGCCTTATCTATCTTTTTTCAGAAGCGTGTTGCGCTTAAGCCTTTAGTTAAAACTTTTTTCCAGGGGGTTACGCATGTGCGGCCTCCCAGGAAACCATTACTCCCGGTTTGGGATTTGAATTTGGTTCTTTCTGCTCTTCAGGCTCCTCCTTTTGAGCCTTTGCAAGGGATTGCTTTATCTACCCTGACTCAGAAGATGGTCTTCTTGGTAGCGATCACTTCGATCCGGCGTGTCTCGGAATTGGCGGCCTTGTCTATTCAGGCGCCCTACTTCGAGAAGCATCGGGATAAGGTGGTCTTTCGGTTCAAGCCAGACTTTCTTCCTAAGGTTGTTTCTAAGTTTTACAAAGTTGATGTGCGGGCCTCAGCGGATGCTGTTTTCGGCCGCAAAGTTCTGCAGACTGCAGTCGTTTAAGTTATGCTTCACCTGGCCTTGAGTTGCCCAGCCCTTGTGGACACTGCTTTTGGATGTCCCATGAAGTAATGAATATTTAAGAAGTGAAGCGGGGTGTGTGGCACACCAAGAATAATACCATTTTGTGAGTACTCACCTGAAAAATGGATATTGTTGGTGTGCCACACACCCCGCTTCACACCCGCCCTTTTCGGTATTACCGAAGCCTTTATATGGTGAAGCCTTTTTATATCAAATTTGATTTTGAGGTTACTGGTGGAATACTGGTACCTTGTATTACTGCTTTTTGAATATACTGGTGATTGAAGGGAGGTACCAGGTGTATATATAGGCCGGAAGGGGGCTCGTTACAAGACTTCCTCTCTGCACTACGTCACCTGCGGTGGATTAACCCATGAAGTAATGAATATTTAAGAAGTGAAGCGGGGTGTGTGGCACACCAACAATATCCATTTTTCAGGTGAGTACTCACAAAATGGTATTTTTTTGATAATAAAATGTCTTTTGGCTATATTGCCCGTACATTAATGGCCAGCCCAGCATTTAACCAATTGTGATAGTTTGTGTTTTATCACACTTACAGGGCTACCCTTCTGGGTATGCGGCTGTTTGGAGATAAATTGGATTCAGTTGCGGAAGGAGGCAGGCTTCCGCCACGCTAGAAGCGGTGTTGCTCCTTTCGGGGGGCAGGCTCCTCTAATCCATCCTTTTGCGGTGCCAGAGCAGGCAGAGGTGCTGCCTTTATCTTCAGGGGTGATTCCTGGAGCAGAGGTGGAGGATGGGCCCATCCAGGACCTGTCTGGGGTTCCAAGCACGCTGCCGAGCCAGCTCAGCAATGAGGGGACGCCCTCACCTTGGCGGCTGGGGGGGTCGGCTGCGGCACTATTCTAAGCATACAGCACGTCCTGCTCCAGGTATAGTATAGTAATAACATGTGGGTAATCCTCCACCTGAGGACTTGTTCACTGCAGACATGTAGAAAACAGGCTCCTCCCAGCCCTACATATACCAAAGGACCTCCCACAAATCCCCAGATTTCTCTGCAGTGCTGAACTGCAAAGACATGAAGTATCACGCTCTCGCAGGCGAGCGGGGCTTTACAGCCCGAGGCCCTGCGGGACTATTTCCACCTGTCCTTTGTGAAGAATATGCCTCCCAGCCTGGGCTGCGTTGGTCGGGTGAAGGTAGGCAGCACCGTGTGTGCTTAACGGAGCCATGCTCCACCGCAATCCCCCACCATAGGGTAGACTGTTTAGGCTGATGGTGAGCCTCAAGTGGATGCCCCTCCCGCATTATTGCCCTGTACCCCGGGTAGTGCTGGACCCTGTGTAAAGGGTCGCCATCCTCCCTAATTTCCCCAACTAGTTATGGGGGGAAAAGGGGGGGGGGGGGGGTGGTCCCAGTGTACCAGTATGTCACGCTTATGGCCTTATTTCTGCCCTCCATTAACATTGAGTTGTCAGAGCCGCGCTGCTTGCTCGTTGTTCGGTTTCGGCTGCCGCCGTATGCCTTATACATAGTTTGCTGCGTCGTCTAGATGCTGTGGTGCCTTTTCCTTACTAGATGTAACGGTTTTTCTATGAATCCTTAAGCGTGTGATTGTATCCTTGCCTTTACCTCAGAGCTTCGCGCTCTTCGGAGTGGGCGGGGACTTGAATTGGCGCACTCCGCGTCACGGCCGAGCATCGAGCCCGCCCTTCGAGGTTCACTGGGCACCATTTTGTTGATCTGCGCGCGGTGGCAGTTCCCCTCCTCCCTTGGTCTGTAAGTGCCCTCGCGGGTGACTCCTTTTGTTCCAGCTGCGCATGGCTGACACCCATTTTTCTCCTTATGTCTTTCAGACGCCAAGATTCCAGTGGCATCTCCCGGCCTGATATATATCTTTAAACAGGTTCACATTTAATTTCTCCCACATTCCAGGGGGCATCCAGGGTTGCTTACAGCATAAATCCCTGGTGGCATATTGCTTAGATAATCACCATATGGAGGCATCTCAGAATTGTCTGGGGTCCCGCGGGGACAAGACCGGCTGTGTACTGCGTGTGGACAACCCCATGCTGATGCTGACAGAGCACGGGTCTGCGGACCGTGTGCTGAACAAGTACTGGCCCTGCAATCAGGTTTACCAGTGGCTGCACCTCGCTTCAATACACCTGTCTCCCTGTGTTTAAATCTCACTCCTGAGCAGTCGCACTTGAGCGGGGATGACCAGCAGGTGGTGCCACGCAGGCTACCTACGGCTGAGCAGGTGATGTCTGGTCTGGCGGAGCGCTGGAAAGAAGCGGTCCCTGGCGCCTCCTGGTTCTATGTTTCCCGCTGAAACTGAGGAGTCTGCTGCTAAGCAGGACCTTGATCCTTCTGATGAAGGTGAACTTTTCTCAGGTTCCAGTTCCTCAGACGAGATGCCTTGGAGCCGTGACAATTCTGGCCCTGGTTCCTGGGGCCTGTGACACTGATGAATTACTCATTAAGATCTTTGAAGTACTATCCATCTCTCCTCCGGGAGGAGGGAGTTTCCACAAGGCGACGCCGCACTTGGAATTTCTGGAGCAGGATAATTTCCAGGCTCTTATATCTAAGGAATGGGAATCGCCTTGTGAACTTACAGGAGGTCTGGGATTGGAAGTACCCTTTTCCCCCTGACGTGGTTGACTGTTGGTCAGTATCTCCTGAGGGGGATGCACCTATTATTGGGGTTGCTAACCCTCCATGACAGCTTCTACTCATCGTACCCTTTGGGATGCTGAGGACCGGCGCATTGACAGACTGGCTTCCCACGCCTTCTCGTGTGCAGAGACGGCTCTGTGCCGCGGCCATCACGACGGTGGCCGCCAGGACCCTTAGGAAGATACTTTATCACCAGCCCGAGGATCTCCCTTGGGAGGTCTTTAATGCACTTTCCGATTGTGAGGTTTTTGAGGTTTATCCTCTCAGCGATGGATGACACTATTAAGATGGGCGCTAGAACCTCTGTTCTTGTGGTAGCTATTCGCAGCCTGCTTTGGCTGCGACAGTGGGGGGCTGACAATGAAAGGAAGGCCAGTAAGAGCCTTTTTTGTGTCAGAGGATGATGCTTATTTGGGGCCCATTTGGACCTTTTTGGGAAAAAGGGTAAGGCACCCTCGCGCAGAAGGCCGTCTCGGCCTCCTAGGGGCAGGGAGACCCCTCCCCCTCCCTACATTAGTGTCAAGCGCGAACCAGAAGTGTGCTTCCAGCTCTTTGGAGTGGAGGGCCGCCCCAGGGGGCCAAAACCACACAAGCATGAAGGGACGCCCTGGCCCTTTTGGGTGAGGGGACTGCTGCAGCACTTGGCTCTTATTGCAGGGCGCCAGGCTTCTTCAGGTTGTTACAGGAGGTAGTCCCCCTGGATGCAGAATGGAGTTTGCTGGGCGGTCTTTCTGAGGTTGTCGGGGTTCTTCTAGTCCCTGTTTTCTCTTCGGGAGTTGAGGCAGGCCGAGTTCGGCTTGCAGGGTCTGGGCTCTTACAGGTTGGCCCCTTGACTTGTGATTGCATCCACGTTACCTTTTCCCTCTGGGATGAGGCAGTCTGACCCGGGCTGGCCTTATGGGCCTTGTAGTTATACCTTCACAGGCACTTCCTACTTGGTATCTGTTGGGCCGCAGACACTCTTGTCCAGTGGGCCTCTCGATGCCTGTGAGGATCTACGATCCTTTTTTGGTCTCCTGTGCCTTCAGGACACCGAGGCCATTACTAGACATGTTTTGGACGTATCCATGTGGCATCCACGCTAGGATCTACTTGATAGTCTTTCTTCACTTCTAATTTCTGCGTCAGGCCGTGTTGGCTACTGACTTGTGGCTCCTTTTGGGAGTCTTTTGGATTGGTGCTCAGGCACCTCACTTACTTAGTGTCCCCTGGTTCAGTGTCTCCCTACTTTAGATTTGGTTCATGCTAGAGCCGTCCTTCAAAATGTGCACACATTATGGAAAGGGCTTTGCCCTCTTTTGATGTCGCCTTACCTTCACCTTGCAGCTGGTGGGCCTGTTGGTGGCGGCCCAGATGCTGTCCCTTATTCTCAGAAGCCCTTGGGCCCTGCGCCACCTTTGGTTACTTATCCTGGACAGGGTTCCAGCACCCCTGCTTCCCCCTTAAGGGGGGTTCCTTTTGAGGTTGTAAGGAGTATGTCTTCCTCCTTGCTTCTCCTTGTAGATGGTCACCATGGGTACCAAGTCTTGCAGGTTGACTGGGGGGATTTATTTCTTCAGAAACCCCCCGTGATTCCAAAGGGAGGCCCTTTAGGGGGTCCATTTTCATTGTTTTTTTGGATTGACACAGTGAGCCTTTGGTGGGCTCTAATTTGCTGGACTACTCTCTTCAGGACTTGTTTTTTTTTTTGGGGGGGGGGACTCAGTCTGAGGACAGTGGCCTGTCCTTTTTATCTGTGAAGGTCTCGGATCAGAAGCAGAACCTTCTTGAAGGATCAACCTGTTCCAAGTGGGGGTTTACATTCCTGGCACTTCATTGGTATTGGCTTTGATGGCTGTCGTCCTGTGGCAGGAGGTTCTATTCTAGTCTCACTGAGTCCTTACTGGTGTGGCCTTGTGGGGCCCTGTTGCTATTACAGGGACTCTGCCCTGGATTATTGTCCCAGAACTCTCTGGCCTTGGTCATGGGGGCCTAGTATTGCCTTTCTGTCAGGAACATTATATTCTATGTCTTACCTTCTTTCACCCTGCTAGGCGGGGTGCTGCACAACATTGCTGTAGAAAGGGAGAACCATTACGCTGGGGCCCTGGGTGGCCCAGTGGTGTGGTTTGCAGATTCTGCTGAGGACAGTCATCCTGTATGCTCTCTCACGAGGGCTGTTCTGCCTATTCAGGCTCCTTACTATATCGCCCCTATCTACAGGCCTTTTAGGCGATTGGAAATGGGTATCTCTGGGTGTCTTGTCGCTATTGGAGGGCTAGACCTAGCTCCCTCCTCTTCTCCCTTTTCTGCCAACTATGTTGGATTTTGTTCTAATTTGCCTTGTTTGGACTGGCTCTCTCCTGCGGGATGTTCTCCGTTCCCTGGGTCCTAGAGTTATTACAGCACGGTTGAAGTTGGCTCCCCAACTCTGTTCCCTTAAGGTTTTCAGGGCTTGCCTTGTTCGCCTACTGCAGAAGTCTAGTTCAAGCTCCCCTTTGGGGGGGGGGGGGGGGGTACTTATCCTGATGCCCTGCTAAGGGTTCCCTTGGGTCTTATTCAGGTTCTTGTCTGACCTGTTCCTTCCCTCAGATCGCTCTTCTGGGGTGGTTGCTCCAGTCAGAAGTGCCATAAAGGATGGCTGTTAGTGGTCCTAGTCATTATATATATATATATATATTTCATGAGGTGGGGGTGCTCCAGCTTACGCCGAGTTTGGGTCCAGGCGGTGCTTTTATTCTCCTTTTATTCCAGACCCTCTGGGCTATTTGTCTTGATTACTATGAGTTAAAGGGATCTGTATCCCTCTACAGGTGTTGGAGATTTTCCTGGACTGTCTCTTGTCCCTGGTAAGGTTTATGCCTTTGGGGCTTATTGGTGTCTCCATCCTTAAGTACCGGATCTGATTGCCTCCATGGGTGTAGGTGCCCTTTGGATTGGTCTTACTCGGTTGGTTTTGTCCTGAGCCTAGAGTAAACGTTTCGGCTCTTGCTGAGTATTGTTGTGGTGGTCTTCAGCATTCCTGCCGGTCTTGCCTGAGACCAGGGTTCATATTCCCCGATGGGGGAGAGTTCTAAGGTTGCCATGGCTTTTGCAGTAGCATGGTTAGGCTGTTACTCTGGCCTATTTTAGGGGAAGATTCTTCTTCTCTCGGTTTTTTGTTCCCCTTACTACTTGTGCTTGGCTTGGGCCTTTCAGCACTAGGCTCTGTTGAGCAAGCTGGCTAGTCCGCTGCTTGTGTTCAGTTCTTCTTTTACAAGGTTTCAAAGGTTGAGTTAGAGCATTGCTCTCGTTTGCTCTTGGTAGCATGGTTGCGGGTGACAGCGCTTTTACTGTTGGCTGTGCCTTTTTCAAGGGGATCCCACCCTACTTTATGGACACTATTGGATGTCCCACATGTTGTTACTATATCTGGAGCAGGACGTGCTGTATGCTTAGAATAATACAATTTCTGTGAAATACTCACCTGTAGAATTGGTGTTATATGCATACAGCACGTCCTGCTCCACCCCACCCTGGTTTCACGTTGTTCTGGGTCCCCTGTATGGTGATTGTTATCATTGATATTATTGCCATTTTCTGGGTGGTTGGTTTCTCCCGGCTTCTCTTTCTCACTGCTTTTCTATGCTGGGGATTTGTGGGAGGTCTGGTATATGTAGGGCCGGGAGGAGCCTGTTTTCTACATGTCTGCAGTGAACACGCCCTCAGGCGGAGGATTACCCACATGTTACTATATCTGGAGCAGGACGTGCTGTATGCGTATAATACCAATTCTACAGGTGAGTATTTCACAGAATTGTATTTTTTCCAGGCCTGGGAGGTCACAGGCAAGTGGATTGTGGACGTGGTCTCTTCCGGGTACAAGTTGGTGTTCGAGTACCGGCCTTCCCCAGATTCCTCAGTTCTCGGGTTCCCTCGGACCCCCGGGCTGCGCAGGGGCTCCTGTTGGCAGGGCTAAATCTTCTGGACATGGAGGTCATATGTCCGGAGGTCATATGTCCGGTGCCTTTCTCGGGGAGAGGCCGGGGCTATTATTCCAACCTCTTTACGGTTCCCTAACAGGATGGATCCATCAGAACCATTCTGTTTTTTGAAGCTTCTCTACAGGTTCATCAGATCCCAGAAGTTCCGCATGGAGACTCTGCGCTCAGTCATCAATTCCCTTCAGGGGGATTTTGTGACATTTATAGACATCAAGGTTGTTTACCTTATGTACCATCTACCCCGCACGCCAGAGATTTCTCGGGTTTGGGGTGGGAGATTGGCATTTTCAGTTTTTGGCCCTCCCTTTCGGGTTGACTTCAGTACCAAGGGTGTTCACCAAGGGGCTGGCGGGCATAATGGCCCTTCTCAGAGCCCAGGGCATTTACATTGTGCCATATCTGGACGACCTACTCATTACAGCATCTTTTCTATGCCAGGTGGAGACGGACTCCAGGGTGGTGATGATGCTGGAAAGGTTCGGATGGGTGATCAACCACCCCAAGTCCTCTCTCTCCCCTTCAAGGGAGATCTCATTTCTGGGCATGAATCTGGATACCAGTCAGGCCAGAGTGTTCCTTCCTCACCCAAGGGTGCAGAGGGTTCAGGATCTGATACGTATTCTCCTGGACAATCCTCGCCTCTCTATCCGGCTGGGGATGAAACTGGTAGGATTGATGGTGGTTTCCTTCTAGGCAGTCCCCTTTGCTCAGTTCCACATGAGGTCGCTCTAACTCCATCTATTGCTGAACTGGGACGGATGTTCCCGGTACTTGGATCAGTCCTTTCTGCAGTCTCCCCGGGTTCGGCAGTCCTTTCAGTGGCGGCTGGAGCCAAGCAATCTGAGGGGCAGATCCTTTTTGGCCCCTTGTTGGGAGATGGTTACCATGGATGCTAGCCTGTCGGGCTGGGGAGGTGTCTGGACGGATTTTCAGTTCCAGGGGCTGGGGGGTCCTCAGGAGGCTCACACCCCCATCTATGTCTTGGAGTTCAGAGCTATTCGGTTGGTTTGTCATGCTGGATGCATCACTGCAGTTCATCTGATCGAACCTGAACCGGTAAGCCCTGTAAGTCGCTTACATCAATCGCCAAGGAGGGCCTTGCAGCAGGAGTGCCCTCAGGGAAGTTTCGCTGATTCTTGCATGGGTGGAGAGCGATGTTCCATGCATCTCAGCGGAATTCATTCCGGGAGAGTAAAACACTGAGGCGGACTCCTTGAGCAGGGATCCTCTCGCTGAGGGGGATGATCTTTCAACCACAAGGTATTCCAGTCCCTCTGTCGCAAGTGGGGGACTCCGGAGGTGGATCTCTTTGCCCCACGTTGCATCGCAAGCTCCCAACATTTGAGTTTGTCTCAGGTTCCTCTGACACTGGCAGTGGTCGCCATGTCTCTTGCCTGGAGGGAGCTGGGGTTCCTGTACCTGTTTCCTTCCTTCTCCATGGTGGGCAAGGTGGTGGGCAAGGTGGTGCGCAAGCTGGCTCAAGAGGGTGTGCCAGCAATTCTGGTGCCTCCAGGGTGGCCAAGATAGGTTTGGTTCGTACTACAGTTTACAAACCCTGGCTTAAACGGCGTGGCTGCTGCAACCTCCTCCATCTTAATAGGTCTGTCTGTGCTTCAGACACTTGTCTGGGCTAGGAAGTGGTCTTCCTCTAACATCTTCTACAGGTCTTGGAGGTCCTATATTGATGGGTGTGAGGCTAGGGCCTTGCAAGGTGTGTTCGATCCCTAGGATTTTGGACTTTCTTCAGCACGGTCTGGGGCTCCAGCTTAAGTACCTTGAAAGGGCATGCCTCTGCCCTGGTGGTCTTCTTCTAAGGCCCTTAGAAATGCAAAATTCGGAGTGCGCATGCGCGAAGTGCAGGGATGACTCTCTGACCCCGCGCTCCGCAAGAACCGGCCCCCTACAACCGCTAGCAACTTGCGGTTTTCTGCCCTAGAGCCTCGGGCAGGCCCCAGGACCCTCCTGTCAATTTTGGGGCTGATCGGTGACTGTCCCAAAACCGCCGTTTAAAGCAGCAGGCGCCTGCGAGAAGCCGCCGCCATACTGCCAATAAGCGCTCCCTGCGCACTGTGCTGACCTCTTACCTGCGGGTTCTCCCTGGAGGGGCTCCGCAGGGGACATAACTCTCCCTCGCCCCATCAATCCACCCCATAGCGTGGAGCACCAGTCTGTGGATTTACAGCAGCACCCAGAACCAGCCCTGGAGGATTACTCTGGATCTTCTCTCCCATAGCTGGCCATCCGGGTTTTTCCCTGGGCTCCTCTGACCCCTTGGCAGCCCTACAAGCCTGTCCACGCTCATCTGACCGGCAAGTAGCAAAAGTAAATTTATTTATTTATTTTTTTTTTTTGCTCACTATTTTCAGCCTCTTATTCAGCCCCCGGGTCGTCTTAAAGGGGTAACGTCTCCTTTTGAATTATGTTAGGATACACTTAATAGGGAGTCAGAGGAAGAGTAAGGGGGATAGGGGTAGGGATAGGCCCCTCCGCACCATCTCACCACCTCAGGGTGCTCCAATCACATCCCTGCCCTCTGCCGATTCCACAAACATGTTCCATGGAGTCCAGCGGAGCCTATGTCCCTCCTCCCGTCTGTTTGAGGGTAGCTGTAAGATCCTCCATACGCCTAATATCCTCTACTTTCCTTGCCCACAAGCCTATGAGGGTGGCGCTTGGTTTCTCCAGTATGTTAGGCGTCCATTTAACAGCCAACTACGACTCCCTCTTTGCTGCTAACTACCCTGCTATGGCTAAGGATCTTTGCGCCTTTTTATCCTCCTGGGCTAGGCTCCACCTCTCGTGGCTAGGTAGGATAACGGCTGTGAAAATGACCTGGCTCCCTAAAATGCTATATTTTTTCGAGTTTTACCAATTCCAATCTCGGCCCCTTTTTATTAAGGGCCTCCAAGCCTCGAATTCTTTCATTTGGGGGAAACAAAAGCCGAGAACACTTTACAGGCCTAAACAACAAGGAGGACTAGGAGTTCCTAATATCTCGCGTTACTATTCAGCGTGCCAGATCGCTCAAATGTCTGCCGTTCACGTGGGGGTGAGTAGACCGCTGTAGGTGGACATTAAGCAGGTTAGTTGTTCTCCGATATTGCAAACTTGTGGCTGCCCCCAACTGCTTACAAAACTATTGATAACCCAGTCTTGAGCCACTCCCTCAGAATCTGGAAGGCAAATAGACTGAAGGGGAACCTCTTCTCGCCCCAGTCTCCCCTGCTCTCTATATTGGGCAACCCTGAGTTCCTCCCGGCCTATCGGGAACCAGTAGCCTTCTCCTGGTGGAAGGCGCAAAACTTAATAAGACTTAGTCACATATAGGGGCCTACCAGCCTTCTCTGAGCTTCAGTCTTCTTAGGGGAGTTCCAAATAGGGAATACCTCTGTTTTTCGCAAATTATTCATTATGTAGGTACTAAAAATCCCGAAGGGGTTTGTACCAAGGCCCTCTTCACCCTTTTGAGATCATCTGTGAATTGCGACCTCTTGGAGGAGGGACCTTGGCTGCAGTTTATAGGCTATTAGGTGAGGCGGAAGGGGCACCTTCGAGGAATGGCGCTCAGCGTGGAAGAACTCGTTTACTAAATTCTTGCACACTGGTGCCCAGGAGGTTAACACTAAGGTTCTTCTCCGTTGGTATCTGGTCCCAGAAAGAATCCATAGATTGTGCCCAGCCTACCCATCGGACTGCTTTAGAGACTGTCTTAACCCAGGTACTTATATCCACATCTGGTGGGAGTGTAGGGTAGTCAGACAGTTCTGGGCCAAGGTCTTTTACTTTATAAAGGCTATGGGCCTGCATCTGACTCCCTCACCCCAACTGGCTCTTCATCTTAAACCCCCTGGTTGCTCCGGAGCACAATTTGAACTTGTCAGGCATATTCTCACAGCTGCTAAATTGACCATAGCACGATCATGGAAGGCTAGGTCCATCTCTAGCGGTAGTCTAGAGGTAATGTTGTTTGAAAAGATGGCTGCCTCAATGCAGGGAGATCTTGCCCCCTTCCTGGTTACTTGGGAGGGATGGATCGCCCATTTTAATTCACCAAAATTGGACCGCTACCTCCTTACAATATAACCTCTCGGCACTCACTGAGTTGGTCGGAGCTTGGACACCCATCTTTCTCTCTCCTCTCCCTTTCTAGTCTCCTTCCCTATTCTCCTATCTTTTCTAACCCACTTTTTCTTTCCCTTTCTCCTGCCCTGTATTCTTTATCTTCATATTATCCTCATATAAAGATCAATGTGTTCAGGTATACATTTAGATGGGATGTTATTTTTGTGCACAAAATCTATAGTCTGTCACAAATTGCCGTATCTTTATACCTTCAATAAAAATCCCAAACTGTCGTCGAAAGCCTTGTGTCTATGCTTACACAAGATTGCCTTTTTGGTGGCTATTACCTCTGTTCGCTGTGTTTCTGGGTTGGCGGCCCTGTCTATTCAGGCCTCTTACTTTGAGAGACACCGGGACAAGGTTTTCCGCTTTAAGCCAGATTTCCTTCCTAAAATGGTATCTGTTTTTCCATCTCATTCAGGATGTGGTTCTCTCTTCCTTGTGTCTTAGTCTAGCAATGACGAGGAGAGGGCCCTGCACTTTTTGGATGTTTGTGTGTGAAGTACTATTTCTTGGCTACTTCACTTTTCTGTAGGACGGTCGCCTTGTTTGTGGTGCAAGACTAGTTTGGCGCCGTCAAGTCTACCATTTATTAAATGGATATGTCTGGTCATTGTTGGGGCCTATATTGCCAAGGGGAGGGTTCCTCCTTTCAGTTTACTGCTCTTTCTACTAGTACTGTTGGGGCTTCCTGGGCTTTATAGCACCAGGCTTCTATTGAACAAGTTTGTACAGCTGCTACTTGGTCTTCTGTTCATACCTTTTCCAAGTTTTTATAAGGTTGATGTGCAGGCCTTAGCGGATGCTGTTTTTTGGCTGCAATGTTCCCGCCTGGAACAGGGGCAGGGGTCGTGCCCATCCTGGACACTCTTGGGGCTCCAAGTCATTTGCCCGGTGTCTTCCGCGGAAAGGGGCCTGGGCTACTATTCAAATCTGTTCAGTGCCCAAAAAGACGGATCTGTCCGTCCCATCCTGGATCTGAAGCTCCTCAACAGGTTTATTCGTCCTCGAAGTTCCGCATGGAAACCCTGTGCTCAGCCATCAATTCTTTGTCAGGGGGACTTCATGACGTCCATAGACATCAAGGATGCTTATCTACACGTTCCCATCTTCCTGGCACACCAGAGATTTCTCAGGTTCGTGGTGGAGGATCGGCATTTTCATGGTGGAGGATAGGCATTTTCAATTTGTGGCTCTTCCGTTCGGCCTTACCTCGGCTCTAAGGGTTTTCACCAAGGTGCTGGCAGGGGTGATGGCCCTCAGGGCACAGGGAATTCGCGTTGTGCCTTATCTGGACGACCTTCTCATTATGGCTTAGTCGCTCAGCCAATCGGAGACACACCAGGACTATGGTAGCCACTCTGGATAGTTGATCACACAGCCGAATCTCTCAAGTCCTCCCTCTTTCCGTCCAGGGTGGTGTCCTTTCTGGGAATGTCTCTGGATTCTTCCCAACACCGTTTCTTCCTCACTCCAAGGTTCTCTTGATTCAGGACTTGATTCAGCTTCTTTGGTCCAACCCTTGCCCGTCTATCAGGCAGGGAATGAGGCTGGTGGGATTGATGGTGGCCTCGTTCGAGGCAGTTCCCTTTGCTCAGTTTCACACAAGGACGCTTCAGCTTCATCTGTTGGTGGCTTGGGACCGGTGTCCAAGGTCGTTGGATCTGTCCTTCCGGATGTCCTCCCGGGTTCGGCAGTCTCTTCAGTGGTGGCTGGTTCAGGCCAATCTATTGAGGGGTCTGTCTTTTCTGCCGCCTCTTTGGAAGACAGTCACCACGGATGCCAGTCTGTCGGGGTGGGGAGGTTTCTGGAAGGATATTCAGTTTCAGGGGCTGTGGGGGCCTCAGGAGGCCCACTTGCCCATCAATGTTCTGGAGCTGAGAGCCATCAGGTTGGTTCTGTCTCACTTGACACAGCAGTTACAGGGCTTGCCGGTTCAAGTTCGGTCGGACAATCGGACGGCTGTTGCCTACATCAATCACCAGGGAGGGACTCGCAGCTGGAGTGCCCTCAGGGAGGTGTCTCTGATTCTGGCTTGGGCGGAGAGCCATGTCCCTTGCATCTTGGCGGTGTACATCCCGGGCGCGGAGAACACGGAGGCGGACTCTGAGCAGGTTGTTCTTCTTGCCGGGGGAAATGGTCTCTCAATCCCAAGGTTTTTCGGCCTCTTTGCCTCCAGTGGGGGACAACGGATGTGGACCTGTTTGCCTCTCGTCACAATCACAAACTTCCGGCCTTTGTGTCTCTCTCTCAGGATCCTCTGGCAGTGGATGCCATGTCTCTGAGCTGGAGGGACCTGGGGTTCCTTTATCTGTTTCCTCTGATTCCCATGGTGGGCAGGGTGTTGCGAAAGCTGGCTCTAGAAGGGGTTCCCGCCATTCTGGTGGCTCCAAGGTGGCCAAGGAGGGTGTGGTTCGCATACATCGTCCGGCTGGCAGTGGATCAGTTCGTTCTGCCTCTTCGGCCGGACTTGCTCACTCAGGGTCAATTACTTTACCCCAATTTACCAACGTTGGCTTTGACGGCTTGGCTGCTGAAACCTCCATCTTGAAGGAGAAAGGTCTCTCTGATTCAGTGATCCAGACTCTTGTTAGTGCTAGGAAGAGATCTTCTACCATCTACTATAGGACTTGGACGTCTTATATTGATTGGTGTGAGGTCAGGGCCTTGCCCTGCAGGGTGTTTTCTATTTCTAGAATTTTTGCAACATGGGCTGGACTTGGGTCTCCAGCTGAGTACCTTTTGAAAGGGCAGGTCTTGTCTGTCTTTTTTCAAAGGTCTTTTGCGCTTGATCCTTTGGTTAAGACCTTCTTCCAGGGGGTTTCGCATGTGCGACCTCCTAGGAAACCTATGCTCTCAGTGTGGGATTTGAATTTGGTTCTTTCTGCTCTTCAGGGTCCTCCCTTTGAGCCTTTGCAGGATATTGCTCTTTCTACGTTAACTCAGAAAGTTGTCTTTTTGGTTGCCATCACCTCTGTTCGGCGTGTCTCGAATTTGGCGGCCTTGTCAATTCAGGCTCCTTTGAGAGGCATCAGGACAAGGTGGTTTTTCGTTTCAAACCAGATTTTCTTCCCAAGGTGGTTTCTTCCTTTCACCTTAAGACATTGTTCTTCCTTCCTTGTGTCCTAAGCTCCTTCCTTGTGTCCTAAGCCTAGGAATGACAAGGAGAGGGTTTTGCATTCTTAGTACTTCACACAACGTACCACGTCCAATTTGCTTGCTACTTCACACAACGTACCACGTCCAATTTGCTTGCTACTTCTCCTTTTCGTAAGACTGATGCTTTGTTTGTGGTTCCTTGTGGGCCTAGGAAAGGTTTGGCTCCTGCTAAGTCTTCCATTAGTAAATTGATTCGCCAGGCTATTGTTGGGGCCTATTCTGCCAAGGGGAAGGTTCTACTCGTGCTATTGGAGAGTCTTGGGCTTTTCAGCACCAGGCTTCTGTTGAACAAGTTTGTAAGGCTGTTACTTGGTCTTCTTTTCACACCCTTTCCAAGTTTATAAGGTTGATGTGCGGGCCTCAGCGGATGCTGTTTGGCCGCAAGGTTCTGCAAGCTGCAGTGGTTTGAGTTATGCATCATTGCCTTGTTGGATACCCGCCCTTTGTGGGCACTGCTTTTGGATGTCCCAAGTGTAATAGTTTTGAAGCGGGGTGTGTGACATACTTATAATAATACAATTTTGTGAATACTCACCTGTAAAATGGGTATTAGTATGTCGCACACCCCGCTTCACCCCACCCTTTGGTATCCTGGATTCTTTATATGGTGAAGCTTTTTTCAATTTAAGGTTTACAGTTGGATCTTCCTGGTCCATTTGCCTTACTGCTGTTTGAAAACTGGGATATAGTGGGAGGTCCCAGGTATTTATAGACTGGGGAGGGGCTCTTTTTTTTTTTTTTTGACTTCTCTGCAATATCGCCCTCTACAGGTAGGTAAACCCAAGTGTAATAGTTTTGAAGCGGGGTGTGACATACTTATAACCATTTTACAGGTGAGTATTCACAAAATGGTATTTTTTAGAATGAGCCTGTCTAGTTGTAGATCTGGCCTGTCTACTGGGCTTTTAATGTCATATTGCAGCTCTAATGTGTACTAGTTCTCATACTGTTGTGCCATAAAATATCTAAATTTCTTTTCTTCCTTGCTTTAGGTATCACGGAGTGTCAACAATCGAGCCCCCAGAGTCCCTGTCTATATTTTTATAATGTTCAAGGTTGGACTTTTTCTAATGTATATTTACAGAAAGCACATGATGTACAGTTATTTTTTTATTATGAAAACTTTGTTTTTGTACTTCAATTGGGTATGTGGCATCTGATTTCAAAGAATTATGAAGCAAAGTTTTTAGTTTGTTTTTATGGTTTTAAATTTTGTAAATTTTTTTATGTATGTTTTAGGTATCTGCTTAGCTCTTTTATAAAAGCTGTTCTGCCCAAATTGCACTAACCATGCAGTTTGCAAATTTGTATAAACTTTATACATCAGTTATTTACAATAAATGTTAACTAAACGGCAAGGTGTTTACTTTGGTATTGGCATTCAAACAAGTTCAACAAGGCTCATTAAATTGTTGGATTAACCATGACAACTGGGTTATCCAAAAAATGCTAAACCTTTCAGAACTGCAATAATTTAATGTTTATTATACATTCACATGTCATGAGTTTTCTCTAAAGGAAAGTATATTGGCTTTTTTGTCTGGTGTAATCCTGATGTGGGGGGGGGGGGGGGGTTGAAGCATTTTGCTATGCACACAATGTATCTGTAAATCCTAGAAACAAAGGTTTCTACCACAATATAGTAGTGATGGCAAAAGGTACTGTCTTCCAAAGACATGTGTTCTGCATGCTTAATGTGCATTATCTATTTGTAAAGTAGTTTTGGCCTTTACCACAAGACCATCTGCTGCTTTCACATTTCTAGTCTAGAACAGTTTCTCAGCCATGTCCTCAAACCTTCAATGAGTCGTGTGTTATTTGAGATGCACAAGTTAAATGGTTTCAGTAGAACTACAGAGTTGCCTGTGTGGCAGTTCACAAGATTTGTAGAAGTCACTAGAAGGAATCTGGCTCTTAGATCTATTTTTTATTAAAGTTTTAAAGATGGTACATTAAATAGCAAGTTACAATGCAGCCTGTGTCACCAAAAAAGGGAAAAACATCCAATTAAGTGTGAACTTATACATAACTAAATGCTGATGGCTACTTACACATAGCATTCAATGTACATGAAAAAAGACATTAGGTTGGAAGGTGCGAAACATAGTAAAAGAAAATTAGTAAGTAAGAGCAAGGGGTAAAAGAAAATTAGTAAGTAAGAGCAAGGGGAAAGGTAAGAGAAAATGAAAAAGGGGACTAGGGGTGGGTGTCCAAACTCCATCTAAAAACAGGGATGATGGGAGACTAGGCTGTGAGAAGGCGACGGTCAGTTTTTAGACTGAAAGTGGGCGATCCAACCCTCCCAGGTGGCCAGGAAGGGGGTAAGGTCACCTTGCATCGAGGCAGCCATCTTTTCAAAGAGCATTACCTCGTTGACGCAAGGTATCATGCTTCCACTTAGAATGGATTCACACTTCATGACTGCGCTATAATCAGTTTAGCCGCTGTAAGGATATGCCTTATAAGCTTGAATTGTGTTCTGGAACATTCGGGGGGGGGGGTATGGGGTTTAGATTGAGGGCCAGCTGGGGTGATGGGGTCAGGCACAAGCCTGTTGCCTTTTTTATAATGTAAAAGACCTTGGCCCAAAACTGCTTATCCAACCTACACTCCCACCAAATATGGATATATGTTCCTTGGCTTTGGCAGTTTCTAAAACATTCTGGCGAGTAGGAAGGGCAGAACTTATGAATTCTGTCTGGGACCAGATACCAGTGGAGCAGAACCTTGGTGTTAACTTTGCCCACCTAGTGGTGTAGGCTGGGAGAGGTGTCCCTACAGGCTCACATAATACTCTATATACCTCAGATATCATCCCCTTACCCAACGGTTGTGTCCCACATATAGACTCAAATGACGTGGAGGGTCTAGGTCTAAACCCTGGTCCAAATCTAGTGTTTATATAGTGAGTTATTTGTGAAAAACAAAGAAATTCATTATTCGGAATACCCCTACGGGGCTGGAGCTTAGGAAAGATTAACATACCTCTATGAGTAAAGAAATCTTTGATATTTAACACATTTTGTGCCTTCCACCAGGCAAAGGCCGACGGTTCCTGGAAGGCCGGTAAGAATTCGGGATTACCTAATATAGACAGCAAGGGCAGCTTGTTTGCTTTCCAAATTCTGAGGGAATGAGTCAGGACTGGGTTGTCAAAAAATCTCTAGAAGTCGCAGGGGACAGCCATATCGCTAATTTGTTATCTATTGGAGCAGCTGGCTTGCTCAATGTCCACCCACAGTGGTCTATCTACCCCTGCATGGACGGCAGACAATTGAGCAATCTGGCAAGCAGAAAAGTAACGTGCTATATTGGGAACCCCAAGTCCCCCCTGCTGCTTGGATCTCTATAGTGTTGCTCGGTTGACCCGTGGATTTTGCTTTCCCCAAATGAAAGAGTTTAAGGTCCGTTGGAGACCTTTTATGAAGGAGGCCGGGATTGGTATCGGTAGGACCCGGAAAAAGTAAAGCAGTGTAGGCAGCCATGTCATTTTTACAGCCGTTATCCTACTGAGCCAAGAGAGATGAAGCTTAGCCCAGGTGGATATTAGGGTGCGGAGGTCTTTAGCAATGGCTGGATAGTTAGGTGTCCAATTGACAGCTGACTACGATTCCCTTTATGCTGCTAAGTATTTAATATGATTATCTTGCCACGAGAAGTCAAAGGAGGCTTTAAGTGTGGTCCATGTTTGCTCTGGGAGGGAGATGTTGAGAGCTTGGGACTTTGAGGTATTAATTTGTAGACCAGAGATCCTGGAGAAGTCGTCTAAGGTGCGGAACAAGTTCGGGAGGGATATAGTGGGATTAGATACTAGCATCAAAACATCGTCTGCAAAAAGGGAAATCTTGTGGTCATGGGCCCCTATTGTAATTCCTGTAATATTAGTGTTAGTCTGTATTAGTTTGGAGAGGGGCTCAATGGCGAGGGCAAATAATAGAGGGGACAGCCTTGCCTGGTGCCCCTACCAAGGGTAAACCTGTTGGAGTACCCTGAATATTTAATGCTCCTGGAGTGGAGTATAGCGAGGCAATCCATGCTGTAAAGGAGGGGCCCAATCCCCACCTTTCCAATATGAACTGAAGATAGTCCCAAGCTACAGTATCAAGCTTTACGGACGTCAAAAGCATGGCCCGGTGCCCCTCCTTTCCAGCATGGTGGATCAGGTTAACCGCCTTGCGCATATTACCTGACGCTGGGGGATAAATCCTGCTTGCTCTTTAGAGATTAGGGACACAAACTTATTGAGTCGCAATGCAAGAACTTTAGCAAGGAGCTTAATATCTATGTTCAATAGAGATGGGCCTATTGTTGGACCAAAGAGTAGAGTCTGGTTTGGGTATCATGCAGACGGCCGCAGTAAGTGCGTCCGTGCTCCATGCATCACCACTACTAAAGGAGTTAAATGTTCTGACCAATCGCGGGGAGAGTGTCAGAATTTATAGTAAAGGGCGGTGAAGCCATCTGGGCCCGGCTGCTTGCCTAATTTTAAAGAACTAATTGCTTCCTGGACTTCAAAAAGTTCGACTGGCCTATCTAGTAGGGCCTTGGCCTCAGGGGGGAGGGAGGGTAGTTGGATTTGGGATAGCAGCTTTTCTGCAAAGCGCTTATCCAGTATAGTCTTGGGTTTGTAAAGATCCGCAAGGTGTTTGCTGAAGGTTGCCACCTTCTTTGCTGGGTTGCTTGAAAGTGTGCCATCCAGGGTCTTAACATGCAAAGGTTTGACCCTATGAGTAACCCCCCCCCCCCCCCCCCCCCAAGTCTTCTGGCGAGAGGTGTGTTTGGTTTATTGCTGAGACGGTACCACTTAAACCTGGATCTGTTTAGTTGGCTCTCAGCCTCTCTAGAAAGACACATGTTGAGCTGGTCGCCAGCTTGGTGAAGCCTAATCCTATTACATTTTGTTGGGCGAAGCTTGTAATCTGAAGAGGCTAAATGGTAGGCGTCCAGCAACAATTGAAGTTGCTTCCTATACGCAGCCTTGCGCCTAGCTGATTCCTGAAGGAAGTGGCCCCGGATAACCGCTTTATGGGCTTCCCAAAGCAAGGCATCAGAGCTTACTGACCCCACATTATCCGAGAAAAAGTCCTCAATCGCTTTGCGCACGCGGTCGAGGAGCATCTCATCAGAGCATAGGGTTGTAAAGTTTCCAAGATTTCTGGGGGAATCTTTGAGTAAGGGAAGACAACTCGGCTATAACAAAGTCATGATCCGACCAAACAATTGGGACAATAGAGGAGTGGGTTAAGTGTGGCATGGAGGGAAGCTGCAGGAAAATGTGGTCAATTCTGGTGAAGACACTATGGGAAAGAGTAATGAGTATAGTCCCTCCTAGAGGGGTGGAGTTCCCTCCATACATCAACTAAATGGTACTGGTTTAGGAGGGAGCCAAATGCTTTACCTGAGGACCCGCCCCTGAATCCGTCAGCGAGCCGGTCGACCGCGTGGCGGTCCAAGGTTAGATGCAGAGTTTGGTTTGAATCCCTGGCTACTATAAGAAGTCCTTGGACTAGAGGGTCCAGGGTCCTCAGGAATGCCTCAAGAAAAGCATTCTGGCTCTGGTTGGTAGCATAATATGTAGCAATTGTCACTGGTTGATCTTGAACCGTGCCTATTACAATAAGGAAACTACCTTGGGGGTCCCATATTGTCTGCTCCGAGGAGAAGGGGAGATAACGTTTAAAAGTATGACTCCTCTCTGTTTAGTATCAGCCGAGGCTGTGTAGAAGAGGGGGTAATCTGCACTCAGATATTTAGGCGTATTCTTCTTAGTGAAGTGAGTCTCCTGGAGGCAGACAATATGAGCATGCAGGGCCCTCATCTGTCAGAAGGCCTTAACTCTCTTCTGAGGGGCATTCAGACCCTGCAAACTGCCATTAATACCCTGTTTAAATGCCATTACAGTAGAGGGGAAGGACACCCGGGAGAAGAGGAGAGGAGAAGCAGGAAGAATAAAGAAACCATACAGAAAACATTTTAAAACTATAACAGAGAAAGGCGAATACCTTCTGAAGCAAAAATTCCCCATCGAGTAGAGGAGACCCCCACCCTGCTGCGGAAAGCTATCTCAACTGAGGGACTCCAAAGAGGAGGACCCAGTTAAAAGTGGTGGAGTAACCAACCCTCAACCAGGGGTCGGATTCTAAAGCTTCCTACCTCAGCGGAACCCGACGAGATAGGAAGCGGGGAAGTGCACAGGCCTGTAGAACCCAGTCCGCCGGCCCACTCAATAATAAATCAAAGCATTAAACAACGGTTAACAAAAATACCATTTTGTGAATACTCACCTGTAAAATAAGTATGTCACACACCCCGCTTCAAACATTAATCATTAGACTTGGGTTACTCCACTAGCAGGTGGTGACGTTGCAGAGAAGTCTTGAAAAATGAGCCCCTCCTGATCTAGAATACCTGGGACCTCCCACTTATCTCCCAGTTTTCAAACAGCAGTAAAGACAAGGTACCAGGAAAAAAAACCATTGGTAACCCTCAACTGTAAACGAAGCTTCACCCTATAAAGAATCCAGGATACCAAAAAGGGCGGGTGAAGCGGGGTGTGTGACATACTTCTAATACCCATTTTACAGGTGAGTATTCACAAAATGGTATTATTCTAAGGATGTCACACACCCCGCTTCAAACATTAATCATTAGACTTGGGACATCCAAAAGCAGTGTCCAGAAAGGGCGGGTATCCAACAAGGCCATAATGCAAAACTCAAACCACTGCAGCCTGCAGAACCTTGCGGGCAAACACAGCATCCGCTGAAGCCCGCACGTCAACCTTATAAAACTTGGAAAAAGTGTGAACAGAAGACCAAGTAGCAGCCTTACAAACTTGTTCAACAGAAACCTGGTGCTGAAAAGCCCAAGACGCTTCAACAGCACGAGTAGAATGAACAGTGATACGAAAAGGTGGAACCTTCCCCTTGGCAGAATAGGCCCCAACAACAGCCTGACGAATCCATTTGCTAATGGAAGACTTAGCGGGAGCCAAAACCTTTCCTAGGTCCACAGGGCACCATGAAAAAGACATGAGTCTTATGAAAAGGAGATGTAGTAAACAAACAGTACTTCACACGGCGTACCATGGCCAAACAGTGCAAACCCTCTCCTTGTCATTCCTAGGCTTAGGACACAAGGACGGAAGAACAATGTCCTGGTTAAGATGAAAAGCAGAGACCACCTTAGGAAGAAAGTCCGGTTTGAAGCGGAAAACCACCTTGTCCTGATGTCTCTCAAAGTGAGGAGCCTGAATCGACAAGGCTGCCAACTCTGAAACGCGCCGAACCGAAGTGATGGCCACCCAAAAAGGCAACCTTCTGAGTCCGAGTAGAAAGAGCAATATCCTGCAAAGGCTCAAAAGGAGGAGCCTGAAGAGCAGAGAGAACCAAATTCAAATCCCAAACAGGGATCAAAGGCTTCCTAGGAGGCCGCAGATGCGAGACCCCCTGGAAGAAAGTCTTGACCAAAGGATGAAGCGCAAATGACTTTTGAAAAAAAGACAGACAAGGCAGAAACCTGCCCCTTCAAAGTACTCAGCTGAAGCTGAGTCCAGCCCCGATTGAAGAATTCCAAAATCCTAGAAACAGAAAAGACCCAATAGGGCAAAGATCTAGCCTCACACCAATCAATATAAGATCTCCAAGTCCTATAGTAGAAGATAGAAGAGGACCTCTTCCTGGCACTAATAAGAGTCTAAAGAACAGAATCCGAAAGACCTTCCTCCCATAAGATGGAGGTTTTAGCAGCCAGGCCGCCAAAGCCAGCGTTGGTAAATTGGGGTAACGCAGTTGACCCTGTGTGAGAAGATCCGGCCGAAGAGGCAGATCGAACTGATCCACCGCCAGACGAACAATGTCTGCGAACCACACCCTCCTTGGCCACCATGTAGCCACGAGAATTGCGGGAACCCCTTCCAGGGCCAGCGTTCGCAACACCTTGCCTAGCATGGGGATCGGAGGACATGGCATCCACAGCCAGAGCCAGAGGATCCTGAGAAAGCGAGACTTATGTCGGAAGCTTGTAACTGTGACGGGTGGCAAACAGATCCACCTCCGGCGTCCCCCACCGGAGACAAAGCGACCGAAAAACCTGGGGGTGGAGAGACCAATCCCCCCCGGCGGGAAGAGCACCTGCTCAGGAAGTCCGCCTCCGTGTTTTCCACTCCTGGAATGTACACTGCTGAGATGCTAGGGACATGAGTCTCCGCCCAGGCTAGAATCAGAGACACCTCTCTGAGGGCACTCAGACTGCGAGTCCCTCCCTGGCGATTGATGTAAGCAACCGCAGACCGATTGTCCGACCGAACCTTAACCGGCAAACCCTGTAAATGCTATGTCAAGTGAGACAGAACCAACCTGATGGCTCTCAACTCCAGAACGTTGATGGGCAAGTGGGCCTCCAGAGGACCCCACCACCCCCGGAACTGAAGGTCCTTCCAGAAACCACCCAATCCTGACAAACTGGCGTCCGTGGTGACAGCTTCCCAAAGAGGCGTCAGAAAAGACCTGCCCCTCAAGAGATTGTCCGAGACCATCCACCACTGTAGAGACTGCCGAACCCGGGAGGGCATCCGGAAGGACCGATCCAACGACTGCGGTCGCCGGACCCAAGATGCCAACAGATGAAGCTGAAACGTCCTCGTGTGAAACTGAGCAAAGAGAACTGCCCCGAAGGAAGCTACCATCAACCCCACCAGTCTCATCCCTAGCCGGATGGACGGGCAAGGATTGGAAGGAAGAAACTGCGCCAAGACCTGAATCAAGAGAACTTTGGCTTGAGGCAGAACCACTCTGTGTTGGCAAGAATCCAAGGACATCCCCAGGAAAGGCACCACCCTGGCCGGAACGAGAGAGGACTTGGGATAGTTGATCACCCAGCCGAAACTCTCCATGGTGGATACCACCGTCCTGGTGTCCATCTCCGCTTGACTGAAGAAAGGAGCCATGATGAGAAAAACATCCAGATAAGACACAATGCAAATCCCCTGAGCTCCGGGAAGGGCCATCACGCCCGCCAACACCTTGGTGAACACTCTCGGAGCCGAGGTAAGGCCGAACGGAAAAGCCACAAATTGACAATGCCGATCTTCCACCATGAAGCGAAGAAACCTTTGGTGAGCCGGAAAGATAGGAATATGAAGGTAGGCATCCTTGATGTCTATGGACGTCGTGAAGTCCCCCTGCCAAAGAGAATTGATGGCAGAGTGCAGAGTTTCCATGCGAAACTTCCGGGGACGAATAAACACGTTGAGAAACTTCAGATCCAGGATGGGACGAACCGACCCGTCCTTCTTGGGTACTGTGAAGAGATTGTAATAATACCCGTGGCCCACCTCCGAGGGAGGGACCGGGCAGATGATTGCCATCTCCAGAAGATTCCTCACCGCCGCCAGGAGCCCCTGCGCGGCCGCCAGGACCTGAAAAATCTTGGGAGGACGGGACTCGAACTCCAGCTTGTAACCGGCCGACACCACCTCCCGGATCTACCTGTCCGAGACCGTCTGGTCCAACACCCGGGAGAAGTGTCGCCACCGTCCCCCCACCCGCAAGGCTGAGGGTGCCCCTTCATTGCTGAGCGGCCTTGGCAGCGGGCTTGGGTTTGGCACCCCAGGAGTGACCGAGACGGCCACGGTCTCTACCCCTGATCCAGCTTGCACCCCTGGAGGCCGAAAAGCCTGCACCGCTGCCAGCTCTGGCTCCCCGAAAGTAGGGATTAAAAAAGGGCCGCCCCCCGAAAGGAACAACGAAATTTCTTGCGCTGAGGTAACTTACCCCCCTTTGCAACCGAATCCAATTTCTCACCAAACAGGCGCAAACCCAGAAAGGGAAGAGCTGTAAGCGACTTTTTAGAATGAAAGTCAGCAGTCCATTGCCGCAACCACGCCAACCGTTGGATAGTCACCGACAAAGCTGTGATCCTGCCACACATCACCATGGCGTCATCCTGAGCGGCTAGGATAGACGAAACAAAGGACTCACAACTTTTGAGAGCAAGGAACTCATCCCAAGTAGGATCAAGGTCCGCACATAAATCCCTGACAAAGGACCTAACTGCCAACACCAAAAGTGCCGAAGCACAAACAGGCCTCAAAGCCGAACCCGCACAGGTAAAACCGTGGCGAGCCAGCTGGTCAATCCGGTGATCTTCTCCAGCCTTAAGGGTAGTCGTGTCAGGAGAATGCAACACCGCCATGTTAGATGGCCCCAAAACCGGAGCATCAACCTCGGGAGGAAAAGCCAACGCTTCACCAAGTCCGCCGGAAAAGGATTTATTATCCCAACTCGGCGGAACACCAACGAGACGCGTAGGCTGTTCCCATTCCTTAAGGACGACATTCTCAAAATGTCGTTGACTGGGAAACTCCAAACGCGGCTTGGCCACATCAAACAACTCACCCTTAGGCGGAGGAACCGCCTCGGGAGGGTCCAAATCCAAAACTTCAAACAATTGAGTCAATATGGAAAGGGTGTCAAATACCGTCCCCGCCGCCTGGTCAGCCTCAGCGCCAAACAACTGCTAGACCTCAGGGTCGACCAGTTCCTCTAGAATCTCCCCCTCTCAGTCGGGGGGCAATCTAACCAATCCAATGCCTCAATAACATCCACGTCTGAGTCCGGCGGAGGCGGGGACAAGTGTTTCCGCTTAGCCGTAGCCTTCTGAGCCACCGCGGCGGAAAACATCTTCTCAAGGCTGGCCAACCGTGCGCACACCTCGGATTGCGAATCCCCACCTATGACAACGTCACACGGGGTCCGGAATAGGCGGGGGGGTGTCGGAGATGACGGAGGTTGCGAGGAGCCAGAAGCCGGAGTGCCGGACTGGCGCGCAATATTACGCTGTGCACATGGAATACATAATATGACATCATTGCCTGGGAGCGGAGCCCCACAACCCCCACACAGCCTGGATTGCCCCGAAGAGCCGTGTCCGGTAATGTCGGAAGCCTCCATATGGTGAAATTGTGGTATTCGCAATAACCCAGGGATTTACACAGTATGCAACTCGGGATGCCCCTTTATAATTAAAGTCCCGGGAGTGGGAGGATTTTAAGCCTAGAGAAAAAACCCAATTTGCAGTAAGACTAGCCAGGTATATCAGACCGAGAGACCCAAACAGCAAGGGTATCCCAGGATCTGTAACAGAAAAAGACCACAATCAGTCTTCAGAGAATAAAGTCACAAGGAACAAAACAATGAAAAAAGGCCATAATGAACACACACACACACACACGTAAATGACCTGAAAGATATATCATGGGGCAGGCAGGACCGATTCTGATAATACATGCCAACCAGTCAGGCATAATAATATAAGTATCAGAATCTGAATACAATTATTAACAGAGGAGAACTGTTAGGATATATATATATAATATATATATATATAAAAAAATACAATTCTGTGAAACATAACACTCATGGGACAGCCAGGGCCTCATCTGATAAATAAGCCAAGCCAGGCCAAGAATAAAAGAATCAAGCAAGGTTGCTAAGGGAAGAGCCGTTAGGCTCACCACTATCTAAAATTAAGGACAACTGCACCTGGCCTGTCCTATGAATTGCTTATGCCCATGAATAGTCTACGTGCAACTAAACCCCAACCGCATAAACACCACACGGCACCTGAGACGGCGAAGCAAGGACCCGGGGCGGGGAGGCACAGGAGCTGAGACGGAGAGAGACGAAAGACGGGCCGGCAAAACGCGCGCGAAGCGCTCCGGCCCCGCCCACCGCCATAGACCGCACAGCGCTGGCTGCGATGGAGCGCGGCCCCGCCCCCCCTTCCCCGATCACCTCAAGCCACAATGGCGGCGGCGCCGCCGACACTTAACAAGAAACAGGCGCCCAATAAAAACTGCAAGTGAAACACGCACACAATTAATGATGCACACACACTTGCGCACAGGGTCCAGCTGCTCAAGACAAACGCCCGTACTCCACAGCGCCGACCCAGAACAGCTAGAACACCATCCACTGGAATTACCACACGGATAAAGCACCACAATGCCAACCCCCCCCCCCCATCATAGCGAAGGGAGAAGGGAACTACCAAGCAGGGGACAGGGAGGCTAAGGGGGGAACATCGGGACGGGGCATCCCAAATCCGGATCACCAGCCGGATAACCGCGTTGCCCCACGCGTGGTGTCTAGCGGAGGAGATAAGCTCCTAGGCACCACAAGGTGCCATCTACCATTACCCAGCCAGCAGCCTAGGCTGGGAGGCTTCCATCTTTAACTAACAAACAAACAAAAAATGACTGGGTAGAAATAGACCATGGGGGTGCCCCGGCTACCTGCAAGCAGGAGACTTCTTTCTTCTGTCTTGTCGCCATCTTGCAGAGAAGAACACTGGGAGATAAGTGGGAGGTCCCAGGTATTATAGATCAGGAGGGGCTCGTTTTTCAAGACTTCTCTGCAACGTCGCCACCTGCTGGTGGAGTAACCCAAGTCTAATGATTAATGTTTGAAGCGGGGTATGTGACATACTTAGAATACACTCATGTAGCGCTCAAAGAGATAGGGATGAGCTTGCGCGTTGAGGAATGCGGTCCATACCTCAAAGAACGCCATGGAGTGATCCCAGAGGGTCAAATATAAAAGAGATATGCGCACGTTAATTAAGTGTCCCAGCAAACATAGAACCGAAGTCCCAACAACACTAGACGGGAACTTTAGTGGGAAACACTTGGTGTCATCTCAGCGATCACAGGGTGAGGGGCAAGATCCCCAGAATAATACACAGGGAATCAGACCCATCACCCCTCTCCAGGAGCCGGCTCACCGAACTTGTGGGACAGTCCGCTCACAGACTTGCTCGTCGATGGAACGCCCCTCCTTGGACCACGTTTGTCCTTAGGCACCGGTGAGAATGAGAGAGCTCTCTTCTTTTGCGGGGGAGGAACCGAACCTGTCACTGGAGCTTTCAAACCTGCCGCGGCTAGTGCTTCTTCTAGGTCATGCGCAGTAGTGGCCTCGTACCGCTGGTCTGAATAGAAAAAGGAAATTTTAAAAGGGAACCCCCACATGTACTTGATTCCTTTGGCTTGCAGAATTTCCAGGGACGATTACATAGCTTGCCGCCTTGCGATGGTTTGTGGGGTAAATATCAGCGAAGAGCTGGTAGTCAAAGTTCTGGAATTTGAGCGTGTTTTGATCTCGTGCCGCCGCCATGAGCTGTTCCTTTGTGCGGTAAAAGTGGAGTTTTACCAGGACGTGGCGTGGAAGGCCGTCTGTTCTCTTCTTCTGTAAGGCACGGTGAATCCTGTCGAACTCCAGCCTCTCAATTGGTATGGCCGGGGCAAGCTCTTGAAAAAGGGCGGTAACTGTAGATTGCAGGTCAAGGACTGTTTCAGGAATACCTCTGACTCTGATATTGGCTCTGCGAGAGCTGTTTTCCATATCCTCGAGCTTGTGGTGTAGGGTAAGATTTTCCTCTTTTAAGGCCACGAGTTCCGTTCCAAGAGAGGACAGCTCAGAACTTTGTGCCGAATGATGTTGCTCTAGATCAGCAACTCTTTGGCACAGTTCCTTGATTTCCGCCGAGAGGTTGGTGGTAATCTGGGACGTAAAGTTTAGGGCCCAGCGCTCCAGGGCCTTCTCAAGCATAGCCTCGTAGCGATCGAACAGCAGTGGCTGAAACTTGGACGGTGAGCCATGCAAGGAGCCGTCCATCCAGGGCTCATCCTCTGGGAGTAAATCGGAGGGAATCTGGGGGTCGCTCTGAGAGGGTGTGGAGACTTTCATTTTAAAAGTGGCACGTGACTATGCGGACTGCTTAGATTTAATGTAGAGGCTTAAATGGGCCGAGGGTAGCGGGAGACACCCTCTTGTGGGATCCTGGCAGAAGCTTGAGTGGGCACACAGGTCAAACACCCCGGGGTACCAGATGAAAGGGGCTCACGGACTACCTGGGCAGCACCGAATATTAAACGATACAGACCAGGAAGAAAGCATTAAGACTGATGGTACTTGCGTTTGGAAATCTTCAATGGGCGAGGCCAGGATATTTCTAGGCTGCTGAAGGTAGTGGTGGGAGCTGCCTGTTTATCTTAGAATATGTTCTGAGCTGTTAGCTGTGGACAAGATACAGCAGGTGCCTCCAGAGCACTATGGGCTTGCTGGCTAAGGCAACCCACTGGGCTGGCACTGAGACTCCTCAGAGGGCTTATAGAAGTACCCAAAAGGTAAGGGGGTACACCAGGGAGGACGCAGAGTTAGACTCACTGTGCAGGGTGAGGCTGTTGTCAGCAGGGCGGCCGTTTTCAAGATGGCGGCGGCCGCTCTCCCCTGCCTGCAGCTTTAAATCCCGATTTCGGGGACCCCCGCAGATCCTTCTAAAAATGGGCAGGTAAGGTCCTGGGGTCTGCCCCACACCGTGGAGCCTAAAACCGCCGGTCGCTGAGGGCTAGGGGGGGCCGGGGACACAGGAACGTGCGGAGCGCGGATTCAGGCAGCCATCCGCGCCGCACGCATGTGCACTCTCCACCCTGGCTCTTAGATCTTTGTGGGATGACAACTCCTCATCAAACCTGTGGATAAGGGTGGTGCAATCGTTGATTATAAAATGTCCCAGGAGGGCATTTTGAGTAGGCTGTCAGACACTGCCAGTTATGAAAAATCATGGGCAATCACACGGGGAAGGGGGTGCAATGGCGTGAAACAATGTCTCACTGGGCCTCAAATGGGTGGATTGATGAGGACACAGACAAATGTATTGACATTGATCACCCAAAGTTCATAAGGCCTGTAACTCGTTGAAATACAGACCCATTGTGACCAGGACAAAATCGGCCACACAACCCCCTAGCACAATGGCTGGACTACTATCTCCAGACTTGTGTGTAAGCTACCCTCGTATCTAAGGGATACTAGTAACTTCTTGGAGAAATTCCAAAACGCAAAAATTGGCACATAAGACCTGATGGACATGACATCTCTGTATACCAATATTCCAAACAATCATGGTATCAAAGCCGTGAAACACTTCCAGATATCCCAACAGAATTTCTTCTTGCTGGTCTGGAGATTGTACTGTGTAACAATTCCAGTTTGAGGACACTTATTATAGACCCTCGGAACAGCGATGTTTGCCTTCAGGAAGAGATTTCCAACCTTCCCCCATGTACACTTAACATGCTACTATTCTTAGTATACAGTACGTCCTGCTCCAGATAAGAATCATTACACTTGGGTATTACTCCGCCAGATGGCGCTGGACTGCAGAGACAGCGAAAATTGGCTCCTCCCGGCCCCTCAAATACCCAGGACCTCCCACAAATCCCCAGAATTTCTCTGTAGTCTGGACTGCAAAGGACAAGAAGATGGCTCTCTTCTCACAGGTGAGCGGGGTTATTAGCATGCAGCCCTGTAGGACTATTCCCACCCGTTCAATTATTAATGTGCCTCCCAGCCTTGGCTGCGCTGGTCCGGGTGATGGTAGGCAGCACCACTGTCAGGTGCTTAGGAGCGCTGCTCCACCGCAATCCCCCACCAAAGGGTAGGTGGTATAGGCTGATGGTGAGCCTCTATGGGATGCCCTTCCCACCCTATTGCCCCTGTATCAGTGGGCCCTCTGTAAAGTGGCCGCTGCTCTCCCTTGTAGTTGGTGGGGGGTGTTGGTGTTTTCACTGTACTATGTACTTCTTGTTGGTGTCAGTCTCCGTGCTGACTTGCTTGCACTGGTTGCCTTTTTAAAAATGCCGCAGCGTGCGTCTGCGGTTGGCGGCGGCATTACCTCAGGCGCTGTTGCGCAGTCATTGGCTGCTCGTCACGTGTGCTGTTTCGTGCTCTTTGGGGGGGGGCGGGGCCCACATCGCCATCTCTGCGGCCCGCCCCTCGAGGTATACCCGGCGCCATTTTTCTCTGGATTCGGCTGCTGCGTGGCTGGCACCTACCTACTGGGGTCCATGAGTGCCCTCGCGGGCGGCTTTATTTGCCCTATGTCATTATACATGTCATTTATGGGGTTCTCTTCGCTTATGTCTTTCAGACGGGTCGAACTCTATTGGTTTCTCCCAGCCCCACTCCCTCCTATTTAGTTATTAAACTTGTAAGGCCTAGTGTGTAAATTACTCCCACTTCCCTAGTGGGTTATTGGGGCATCCCGGGTTGCTTTTATAGCGTGAATCCCTATCAGCTTATTGTGCCGCTATAATCACCATATGGAGGCGTCTCAGGATAATGTGCTCGGGGTTCCTTCGGGACAAGCCCGGCTGTGTAGCTTGTGGGGTGTCCCCTACTAGTGCTGACAATGTGCTGGTCTGTATACCTTGTGCCCAGCAGGTGCTTGAGCTGCAGCCTGGTTTACCAGTAGCTGGGCCTGCGCCACATATGGCTTCACCTACTCCCCAAGCTTAAATTTGACTCCCATTGAGTTGCATACCAGTGGGGATTTTCAGCCTGATGTGTCTTCCAGACTGGCTAGTGTTGAGAAGTTGCTTGCTAATACCTTGGCACGTAAGGCCTCTGCTAAGAAGCGGCACTTGATGCCTGATGTCACTCTTTTCCCTATGGAGGCTGAGTTCTTGGAACTGTCTGGTTATACCCCCTTGACAGAAGGGGAGCTATTCTCTGACTCAGAGTCATCTGAGAGGCCCAGGGGCCATGATTCTGGCTCTGATCCCTGGGCCCCAGATGATACTGATAGACAGTACCTCAAAAATCAGAGCCAACAGCCTATCTCTCCCCCGGTTGCAGCCCCCAGGCAGCAGGGGGAACTGTTTCACACGGCTAAGCCACGTTTAGAGTTTCCTGACCAAGCCCATTTTAATAACCTCGTGCTCAAGGAATGGGAGCATCCCAGCCGGCTCCCAGGGTTTCCTAAGAGTTGGGATAAGAGGTATCCCTTTCCTGCTGATGTGGTGAAGCGTTGGTCATCCCCTCCAGAGGTGGATGCCCCGGTCCTAGGGTTATCTAACACCTGTCATGCATTCCGCTGACTCTACTACCCTGCGGGATAGTGAGGACCGGTGTATTGATCAGCTGGCGTCCCATGCTTTTGCCTGTGTGGGGGTCTGTGCCTCTGCCATTACAGCGGTGGCTATTAGGACCCTGCTTAGAAGGTGCTACTGATGTATCTAGAGAGGAGTTTCATGCTCTCTCTCGTTGTGAGGTTTTTGTGACGTATGTCCTCTCTGCCTTGGATGATACCATTAGGATGTATGGCAGAGCCTCTGCCCTGGTGGTGGCTATATGCCGCTCGGTTTGGCTGCGACAGTGGGCAGCTGACAACGCTGCCAAGAAAGCTCTCACTGGTTTTCCCTTCAAAGGACTATGCCTGTTTGGGGACCGCCTGGACCTGTTTGCTAAAGGAAGGCAGGTTACCCCAGCGCAGGCGGCAGTCTCGGCCGTTTCGGGGCCAGGGCTCCTTTTCTTCCTCCTACCGTGGAGCCAGACAGGGAGGGGGGGTCTCCCTTACCGGGGCCCGAGGAGATTTCTGGGGAAGGGACAGAGGACGGGGACGCCCTGGCTCATCCTGGGGCTCCAAGCTTAAGTCTTCTCCCAAGCCCCCTCAGGCATGAAGGGGCGCCCTCACCCATCCGGGTGGGGGACTGTTTCAGCATTTTGCTCACGTCTGGAGGCTTCATGTCTCAGACCGGTGGATTCAGGAGGTGTCCTCCGGTTACATGATAGTTTGCTGCCTGGCCGCCCCCCCAAGATTCATCAGATCCCGGATGTCTCAAGACCCCATGTCAGCTCAGGCTCTAATTCTGGCGGTGCAAAGCCTTCTGGAGCTGGGGGTCATCTGTCAGGTACCCTTACGAGAAAGGGGCAAGGGGTTCTATTCCAACCTTTTCACCGTGCCCAAAAGAGATGGCTCTGTCAGGCCCATCCTGGACTTGAAGATCCTCAACAAATTTGTCGGGTGCAGGCGCTTTCGCATGGAAACTTTGCGCTCTGCTATCGGTTCCCTGTGTCCAGGGGACTTCATGACCTCTGTGGACATCAAGGATGCTTACCTTCATATTCCTGTTTTTCCAGGTCAAAGATTCCTCAGGTTCGCTCTGGAGGATCAGCACTACCAATTTGTGGCATTGCCCTTCGGTCTCACTTCAGCAACCAGAGTGTTCACCAAGGTGCTGGCAGGAGTGATGGCTCTGCTCAGGTCTCAGGGCAGTCACGTTCTGCCCTATTTGGACGACATTCTCATCACTTCTCAGTCCCTCCAACAAGCAGAGCTGGATACTCAGCATGTAGTGTCCATCCACACTGGAATAATTTGGGTGATCAACCATCCCAAGTCTTCCCTGTCTCCCTCCTTGGTGACATCCTTCCTGGGAATGAATCTGGATACAGTTCAGGCAAGGATTTTTCTTCCTCAGCAGAAGGTGTACAGTCTACTGGTGCAGGTTCAGTCCCTGCTTTCTTGCCCTCATCCCTCCATCAGGCAGGGAATGCAGCTGGTGGGCCTGATGGTGTCGTGCTTCGAGGCGGTTCCTTATGCACAGTTTCACATGAGGCCTCTGCAACTCCACCTCTTGTCAGTATGGGACAAGGATCCTGCGTCCCTGGACCAGGTCCTTGTTCTCTCCCCCCTAGCCAGGCGGGGTTCCTCTCCAGGAACCTGCTGGCGGGCAGATCCTTTCTGGCCCCCTCCTGGGAGACAGTCACCACGGATGCCAGTCTGATGGGTTGGGGGGGGGGGGGGTCTTCTGGAGGACCCTCCAGTTCCAAGGGCGGTGGGGCCCTCAGGAGGCCCACACACCCATCAACATTCTGGAACTAAGGGCGATCAGGTTGGTGCTGGCTCACCTGACCCACCACCTTCGAGGCCGGCCTGTTTAGGTGCTCTCGGACAACCAGACAGCGGTTGCCTACATCAATCATCAGGGAGGGACACGGAGCAAGGGGGCCCTCAAGGAAGTGTCTCTGATCCGGTCCTGGGCGGAGGACAATGTTCCCTGCATATCAGTTGTGTACATTCTGGGGGTGGAGAATCTGCAGGCAGACTCTGAGCAGGGGGACCTCTCGCCTGGGAGAATGGTCCCTCTGCGAGAGGGTGTTTCACTCTCTGTTGGGGCTAACCAGATGTGGATCTGTTTGCGTCCCGTCACAACCACAAGCTCCCGGCCTTTGTCTCCCTGTCTCAGGACCCTCTGGCCTTGGCAACAGATGCTCTAGCAATGTCATGGCAGGACTTTCAGCTCCTTCTATTCCTGGCCGCTATTTGCATGTGTGTGTTTTTCACTTTATGTGTGTGCGTGTATGTTTACTGTCAGCCCGCGCGCAGGCTCTCTGCAGCGGTGGGCCAGTTCTCTCTCAGGGTCGGCTCCGCGGCCATATTGGCCGGGGAGCGCAACCTTCTGCCTTCCACAGTGAGGGGGGCGTGTCGGCCCGCCCCTCTCGGCGTCGTCAGCCGGCTCCAGCCCTATTGGCTGGAAGCGCGGCTTGGGGGGGGGGAATTCCTCGTCGGTGGGGGGCGGGGCCATGTGCGGGCGCGCTCCGCGCTGGCCCGCCCCCTACTCCCACTCCTCGTCTGGACGCCATCTGCCGCGTGAGTGCCCCATACGGGCTCCTTAGCTGGTAATCCTATTCTTATGCCCTACTTGCGGACATGTCGCCGGGCGTCATTGTGCCCGTGGGCTTCATCCATCGGGGGCATATTTTGTTATATGGAGATATCATTTCTGGGCATGATCTATATATATATATATATATATATATTATATATATATTTGTGTGTGCCTATATGCCTTTTTAATTGCTCTGTATGGCTGCTTGGCGATATATTTATATGTATACGCAGTCATGTACCTTATATGAATATTTCGGCAGTGTGACCGTATATCTATGCTAGGGCATCCCTTACTGTGCACCGCTCTTATGTGTCCTTTTTTGTGTTACAGGTGTCCCCGTATAAGTGCATTTTAAGGGGTCTCTCCTGGTCCTGGGGTCCCTAGCTATAAATATTGTCCACCCCCAAAAAATCCTCCCACCGGGACATTTAAGGGGCATCCCGGGTTGCTTATGCGTAATTCCCTACGGTCTCGCGACTGACCACAAAAATTCACCATATGGAGGCTCTGCAGGATACCAGGCCCGGGATCCCTTCGGGACAATCCGGGCCATGTGTGGGGTATCCCTTACGGGGGAGAATGTGCTGATCTGTATACCATGCGCACAAAAGGCCATAACGCGGCAGTCTGGTACCCAGCCTTCTGGGTCGGCTCCTCCCACCTCATCGCCTTCCCCTCCCCACCTGATCCGTACCCCAAGTGACATTGGTACTAGTGGGGAGTCGCTTTCTCATGTTTGGGCTAAGTTGGCCAGCATAGAGAAAATTATTGCTAGCACAGTGGGCAAGAAGCCCCAGGCTAAAAAGAGACAGTTGTCGTCAGCCCAGCCCTTGTGGGACACTGACGATGAATCCGCTGAATTGTCCGATTATTCCCCGCTTGAGGAGGGGGAATTGTATCAGGATTCAGAGGCTGACTATGGTCAGCCTGGGAATTTCAATGCCGGGCAGGCGCTGGGGGATGCTGTTGATATGGCCACTGTTTTGTCACATTTATTGGAGGTGTTGGATATTGATCCACCTGAGGCGCCCCCTCTTAAGAAGGGGGAATTTTTTGGGGCCTACAAGCCCCGTCTAGAATTCCCTACCCAGGGTCACTTTGATGCGCTGATACTTAGGGAATGGAAGAGGCCCTGTCGGCTCCCTGGTGTGCCTCAGGGATGGGATAAGAAGTATACCTTTCCGGTGGAGGCGGTCAAGCGCTGGTCTTCTCCTCCCGAGGTCGACGCGCCTGTGTTAGGGTTGACCAACTCTTCTGTACTTAACACCCCTGACGCCTCTTCCCTTAAGGATGGCGAGGACAAGCACCTTGATCAGATGGCGTGCCACGCATTTGCCAACGTGGGCTCGACCCTGCGACCGGTTAGTGCATATGCCATGGTGTCGCTTGCTACCAGGTCTCTTATCAGGGACTGGCTGAATAACACTCAGCTTGATCCGGATAGCGCTGAGTTCGCTGTACTTAAGAAGTGCGAATTGTTCATGGATTTTGTCATGGCTGCGATGGAAGACTCCATTGTCATGTGTAGTAGGATGTCAGCCTTGCTGGTGGCCATGCGCAGACTGGTCTGGACCGTCAGTGGACAGCGGACGTTGGAGCCAAGAAGTCACTCACAGCTCTCCCCTTCTTGGGGGCGCGGCTGTTTGGAGATAAATTGGATGCTGTTGCTAAAGGCAGTAAGTTACCTCAGCGGAGGAAGCAGCGCCGTCCCTATCGGGGGGGTGGGCACGTTCACTCCTTCCGTCTAGGGGTCTGGCCTTCTCGGGGGTCAGGGGCTCGTCCTGGAACAGAGGCAGAGGTCGGGCAAGTCCCGCAGCTGCCTGGGGTTCCAAGCCCAAGCCTGCCGTTAAACCGGCTCAGCAATGAAGGGGCGCCCTCACCCGTAAGGGTGGGGGGACGGCTGCGACTCTTCTTCCAGGTCTGGGCCCGGGAGGTCACAGCCAATTGGATCTTGGAAGTGGTCTCCTCTGGGTACAAGCTGGAGTTCGAGTACTGGCCGCCCCCAAGATTCTTAAGGTCTCGGGTGCCCTCGGACCCTCAGGCTGCGCAGGGGCTCCTGTTGGCAGTGAAAAGCCTTCTGGATATGGGGGTTATATGCCCGATGCCTCCGTTGGAAAGAGGCAAGGGTTACTACTCCAACCTTTTCACGGTCTCCAAAAAGGTGGGTTCGGTGAGACCCATTCTAGACCTCAAGATTCTCAACAGGTTTATCAGAGCCAAAAAGTTCCGCAGGGAGACTCTGCGCTCGGCTATCAATTCCCTTCACCAAGGAGATTTTATATACATCAAGGAGCCATTCGTCTGGTTCTGGCTCGGTTAACCCCACAGTTACGGGGTCTTCCGGTTCAGGTGCGTTCGGACAACCGAACGGCAGTGGCCTACATAAATCACCAAGGAGGGACTCGCAGCAGGAGTGCCCTCAGGGAAGTCTCTCTGATCCTGCACTGGGCGGAGAGCAATGTTCCTTGCCTTTCGGCAGTCTACATTCGGGGGGTGGAGAATACGGAGGCGGATTCCCTGAGCAAGGGGTCCTCTCGCCGCGTAGAGTGGTCTCACAAACCCGAGGTTTTTCTGGATCTTTGCCCCAAGTGGGGGACTCCGGAGGTGGATCTCTTTGCCTCGAGGCACAATCACAAACTTCCGGCATTTGTGTCTCTTTCTCAGGATCCCCTGGCCTTGGCAGTGGATGCCTTGTCTCTGGCGTGGAAGGACCTGGGTTTTCTGTACCTGTTTCCACCTGTCTCCATGCTGGGCAGGGTGGTTCGCAAACTGGTTCTAGAAGGGGCACCAGCGATTCTGGTGGCCAAGAAGGGTTTGGTACGCAGACGTGGTAAGGATGGCCGTAGACCAGTACCGGCTTCCTCTAGATGACCCTGGGATAGCAGGTCCGGTATCACTTTACCCCAATTTACAAACGCTGGCTTTGACGGCCTGGCTGCTGAAACCTTCATCTTGAAAGAGGAAGGTTTGTCTGAGGCAGTCGTTCAGACCCTGATTAGGGCTAGGAAGCGGTCCTCTTCTGGCATTTACTATAGGACTTGGAGGTCCTATATTGATTGGTGTGAGGCCTTGCAGGGTTTTTTCTGTACCCAGGATTTTGGAGTTTCTTCAGCATAATCTGGACCTGGGGTTCCAGCTTAGTACTTTGAAAGGACAGGTTTCTGCTCTGTCGGTTTTCTTCCAGAGGTCTTTTGCTTTACACCCGCTGGTTAAGACTTTTTTCCAAGGGGTGGCGCATGTGCGGCCCCCTCGAAAAGCTGTAGTTCCTGTTTCGGACTTGAATTTGGTTCTTTCGGCTCTGCAGGGTCCTCCTTTTGAGCCGCTACATGATATTGCTCTTTCGGTTCTCACTGAGAAGGTTGCCTTCTTGGTGGCGATTACCTCGGTTCGGCGTGTCTCTGAGTTGGCGGCTCTGTCGATTCAGGCCCCTTACTTTGAGAGACACCAGGATAAGGTGGTTTTTCGTTTTAAACCGGATTTCCTTCCTAAGGTGGTGTCTGCTTTCCACTTCAATCAGGATATTGTTCTCCCTTCCTTGTGTCCTAAGCCTAACAATGACAAGGAGAGGGTTCTGCACAATTTGGATGTTGTTCGCTGTGTGAAGTACTATTTGGTGACTTCTTCCTTCCGCAAGACGGACGACCTTTTCACGGGCCCAGGAAAGGTTTGGCACCTGCTAAGTCTACGATTAGCAAATGGATTCGTCAGGCCATTGTTGGGGCCTATTCTGCTAAGGGGAGAACTCCCCCTTTTAGGGTCACTGCGCACTCTACTCGTGCTGTGGGTGCATCCTGGGCTTTTCAGCACCAGGCTTCTGTTGAACAAGTTTGTAAGGCTGCTACTTGGTCTTCTGTTCATCCAAGTTTTACAAGGTTGATGTGCGGGCTTCAGTGGATGCTGTTTTTGGCTGCAAGGTTCTGCCAGCTGCAGTGGTTTGAGTTGGTGTATTCTTTACTGTTTATGGTTCCCACCCTTGACGGACACTGCTATTGGATGTCCCAACTGTCAAGACTATTGAAGCGGAGTGTATGTCACACTTGGAATAATACCGTTTTGTGATTACTCACCTTTAAAACGGATATTATAAGTGTGACATACACTCCGCTTCACCCACCCTGTTTGGTATTCTGGATCCTTTATATGGTGAACCATTGTTTTTTGTTAATATTGTTATATTTGGTTCTTCCTGGTCCCTTTATTGCTATCTTACACTGGGGAATTGGTGGGAGGTCCCAGGTAGTTATGGACCGGGAGGGGCTTCTTTTTTTGCATTCACCTCTGCAGAAGTTCGCCCTCTACTGGAGAATAACCCAACTGTCAAGACTTATTGAATGTATGTCACACTTATAATATCCGTTTTAAAGGTGAGTAATCACAAAACTGTATTTTTCCCCCATTCCCTGCGTTCTGCGCAAGATAGCTCAGGAGGGGGTGCCAGCTATCCTGGTGGCTCCCAGGTGGCCAAGAAGAGTGTGTTTGCAGACCTGGTGCAGCTGGCAGTAGATCAGTACGCTCTGCCCAGGGTGCCAGACCTGCTCACTCAGGGTCATTTACGCCATCCCAATTTACAAACTCTGGCTTTGACGGCCTGGCTGCTGAAACTTCCATCTTGATGGAGAAGGGGCTGTCTGCCTCTGTTGTTGACACCATGATAAAGACTCCATTTACTATAGGGTTTGGCGTGCCTACATTGACTGGTGTGAGGCTAGGTCTCTTCCCTGTCGTGTGTTCTCTATTCCCAGGATCCTGGAGTTCCTGCAGCATGGATTGGAGCTGGGGCTCCAACTCGGTACTCTGAAGGGTCATGTCTCTGCCCTGGCTGTTTTCTTCCAGAGGTCCTTTGCTCAGCATTCACTGATCAGGACTTTTTTTTCCAGGGGGTTACTCATGTGCGTCCCCCACATAAGCCTATGTTGCCTGTTTGGGATTTGAATTTGGTTTTGTCTGCCTTGCAGGGTGCTCCCTTGGCCAGGGCAGCATCCTGCACAGGTTCAATTCTTACTCTCAAGGTTGTCTTTTTGGTGGCTATCACTTCTGTTAGGCATGTTTCTGAGTTGGCGGCGCTTTCCATCCAGCCCCCCTACTTTGAGAGACACCAGGACAAGGTGGTGTTTCGCTTCTAGCCAGATTTTCCGCCCAAGGTCGTATCTGTCGTATCTGCCTTTCATCTGAATCAGGACATTGTTCTTCCTTCTTTGTGCCCTAATCCTAGTAATGCTAAGGAGAGGGGTTTGCATTCATTGGATGTGGTTAGGTGTCTGAAGTACTATCTGGTGGCTACTGCACCTTTCAGAAAAACTGATGCTCTTTTTGTGGTCCCTTCTGGTCCTAGGAAGGGTTTGGCTCCTGCCAAGTCTACTATCAGCAAATGGATCCATCAGGCTGATGCTCTTTTTGTGGTCCCTTCTGGTCCTAGGAAGGGTTTGGCTCCTGCCAAGTCTACTATCAGCAAATGGATCCATCAGGCTGTGATCCAGGCCTATTCTGCTAAGGGGAAGAATCCTCCCTTCCGCCTTACTGCTCATTCTACTCGTGCTATTGGTGCCTCTTGGGCTTTTCAGCACCAGGCTTCTGTTGAACAAGTTTGCAAGGCCGCTACTTTGTCTTCTGTTCATACCTTTTCAAAGTTTTACAAGGTTGATGTTAGGGCCTCAGCTGATGCTGCTATTGGCTGCAAGGTTCTGCAGGTGGCAGTGGTCTGACCTGTCTGTTGTTACCGTTGGGGATCCCACCCTACTTTATGGACACTGCTATTGGATGTCCCAAGTGTAAGTAATCTTATCTGGAGCAGGACGTACTGTATACTAAGAATAATACCAATTCTACAGGTGAGTAATCACAGAATTGTATGAGTATACAGTACGTCCTGCTCCACCCCACCCTTGGTTTGCATTATTCTTGGATCCCCTGTATGGTGATTGTTATTGTTATAGTTACTGGTTGGTTCTGTTATCTTTCTCCCGGCTTCTCGTTAACTGCTTTTCAATGCTGGGGATTTGTGGGAGGTCCCGGGTATTTGAGGGGCAGGGAGGAGCCAATTTTCGCGGTCTCTGCAGTCCAGCGCCCTCTGGCGGAGTATTACCCAAGTGTAATGATTCTTATCTGGAGCAGGACGTACTGTATACTCATATCAATTCTACAGGTGAGTAATCACAGAATTGTATTTTTTGGGGTGGCTACATAGATGTAATGATTGGTTTCATTGCCTTGCCAAATCTCATTTCTGGGTTAGGGATGAAACTGGTAGGATTGATGGTGGTTTCCTTCGAGGCAGTCCCCTTTGCTCAGTTCCACATGAGGTCGCTCTAACTCAATCTATTGCTGATCTGGGACGGATGTCCCCGGTACTTGGATCAGTCCTTTCTGCTGTCTCCCAGGGTCCGGCAGTCCCTTCAGTGGTGGCTGGAGCCAAGCAATCTGGTGAGGGGCAGATCCTTTTTGGCCCCTTGTTGGGAGACGGTTACCACGGATGCCAGCCTGTCGGGCTGCGGAGGTTTCTGGACGGATTTTCAGTTCCAGGGGCTGGGGGGTCCTCAGGAGGCTCACACCCCCATCTATGTCTTGGAGCTCAGAGCTATTCGGTTGGTTTTGTCATGCTTGACGCATCACTTACAGGGCTTACCGGTTCAGGTTCGATCAGATGATTGAACTGCGGTCGTTTACATCAATTACCAAGGAGGGACTCGCAGCAGGAGTGCCCTCAGGGAAGTTTCGCTGATTCTTGCATGGGCGGAGAGCGATGTTCCATGCATCTCAGCGGTATTCATTCCAGGAGTGTTAAACACGGAGGTGGACTCCTTGAGCAGGGGATCCTCTCGCTGAGGGGAATGGTCGCTCAACCACAAGGTATTCCGGTCCCTCTGTCGCAAGTGGGGGACTCCGGAGGTGGATTTCTTTGCCTCACGTTGCAATCACAAGCTCCCAACGTTTGGGTCTCTGTCTCAGGTTCCTCTGGCCCTGGCAGTGGACGCCATGTCTCTTGCCTGGAAGGCTCTGGGGTTCCTGTACCTGTTTCCTCCCTTCTCCATGGTGGGCAAGGTGGTGCGCAAGCTGGCTCAAGAGGGTGCACCAGCAATTCTGGTGGCTCCAGGGTGGCCAAGATAGGTTTGGTTCGTACCACAGTTTACAAACGCTGGCTTGACGGCGTGGCTGCTGAAACCTCCTCCGTCTTATTAGAAGTTTTGTCTGATGTTGTGATTCAGACACTTGTCTGGGTTAGGAAGTGATCTTCCTCTAACATCTTCTACAGGACTTGGAGATCCTATATTGATTGGTGTGAGGCTAGGGCCTTGTCTTGCAAGGTGTTTTCGATCCCTAGGATTTTGGACTTTCTTCAGCACGGTCTGGGTCTGGGGCCAGTTTGGGATTTGAATTTTGCATTTTATATGCTTACACAAGATTGCCTTTTTGGTGGCTATTACCTCTGTTCGCTGTGTTTCTGGGTTGGCGGCCCTGTCCATTCAGGCCTCTTACTTTGAGAGACACCAGGACAAGGTGATTTTCCGCTTTAAGCCGGATTTCCTTCCTAAAATGGTATCTGTTTTTCCATCTCATTCAGGATGTGGTTCTCTCTTCCTTGTGTCCTTAGTCTAGCAATGACGAGGAGAGGGCCCTGCACTTTTTGGATGTTTGTGTGTGAAGTACTATTTCTTGGCTACTTCTCTTTTTTCTGTAGGACGGATGCCTTGTTTGTGGTGCCCTCTGGGCCCAAGACTGGTTTGGCGCCGCCAAGTATACCATTATTAAATGGATATGTCTGGTCATTGTTGGGGCCTATATTGCCAAGGGGAGGGTCCCTCCTTTCAGTTTACTGCTCCTTCTACTAGTACTGTTGGGGTTTCCTGGGTTTTTTAGCACCAGGCTTCTGTTGAACAAGTTTTTATAAGGTTGATGTGCGGACCTTAGCGGATGCTGTTTTTGGCCGCAAAGTTCTACAAGCAGCAGGGGTTTCATTTGTGCACTTTTGCCTGTTGGGATACCCACCCTTTTTGGACACTGCTATTGGATGTCCCAAGTGTAATGAATATTTCCGAAGCAGGGTGTGAGACATACTTAGAATAATACCATTTTGTGATTACTCACCTGTAAAATGGGTATTATAAGTATGTCTCACACCCTGCTTCGCCCTGCCCTGAGTTGTATATTGGATCCTCTGTTTGGTGATACTGTTTTTTCTCATAGATTTTATTTGCTCTTCCTGGTCCCCTTACTGCTTTCTTATACTGGGGAATGTGTGGGAGGTCCCAGGTATTTGTGGGCCAGGAGGGGCTCCTTTTTTTCTATTCATCTCTGCAGAAGTTCGCCCTCTACTGGACATAACTCGAGTGTAATGAATATTTTCGAAGCAGGGTGTGAGACATACTTATAATACCCATTTTACAGGTGAGTAATCACAAAATGGTATTTTTGGGGGGTAGCTACATAGATGTAATGATTGGTTTCGTTGCCTTTCCAAATCTCCATACATTTACTGAGTTCATTAATTCAATTTTCCCAACTAATTTCAATCCAGAAATATCAGGCACGTATATTGCCTTCCTTGATGTAGCCATTGAAGAAAAACCCAATGGGACAGTTAGTAATGTATCTGTCCGTGGGTTTAGAAAGGGGAGAGTTACCACTGGACTTTCTAAAGCATCAGGTTTTTTCAATGGCTACATCAAGGAAAGTGATATACGATACATTGTATCGTATTTTGAGTGCACTTGAAGGTAGAGGAGTCATTTTGTATAGTAGTAATCGCCTCCTCTGAGGTATCTTTATGGTAAGTATATCTGTGCCAATTATCCCTATAGGAGGTATATGGGCTGTTATCATAATTCAGGTTTGAGGCATAAGGTGCTTGTTTGCAAGGTTATTATATATAGAAATTATGCCTCAATCCTGAATTATAATAACACAGCCCATATACATCCTATAGGGATAATTGGCACAGATATACTTACCATAAAGATACCTCAGATGAGGCAATTACTTGTAGGTATAGGAGTCATTATTAAGTGGCTACCTGCACATTCCAATTTTGCTCCCCAAAGCAGATTTCTGCGGTTTGCGATTAAGACAGACCAGAGGCTCTGTATTTCAAGCTGTCATCAACCCTAGAAAGTCTCCAATGGTGGACAGATCTGGAAAACTAAGAAGACAGTGGAGACAAAAGAATCCAGTAGTTATAACAGATTCCAGCTCCTGGCGTTGGGGAGCCCACTGGGACAGCCAGAGTGTCCAGGGGAGTTGGCCATGATACATAGCAAGCCAGTACTTCAACTTCAGGGAACTAAGGGTGGTCAAGCTGGCAATGGGTCATTTTTTTTTAACCAGTAATCTCAGGCAGAGATGTACAGATTCACTCCAACAAGGTTTCCACTGTAGCATACATAAAGCATCAGGGTGGGACCAGGTCCCTGTCACTGATAAAGCTCTCAAACAATTTTTCCCTTACTGGAACAAGTGCTGTGAATATCAGCAGTTCATTTAAGGGGTAACATAGTATGTAAGGCTGAATAAAGACTTTAGTCCATCCAGTCCATCTAGTTCAGCCTGTTTAACTCCTTCCAGTGGTCTAGTAGCCGTAGCTGGAAATGTTATTACATGCCAGGAAGGCATCAAGGCCACTTTTGAACGTGTCCTGAACATGATTGCAGATCTTTTAAAGTTGAATCAACAGACAAGTAGTGCGTAAATCAAGAGGATTTCCTCCAGCTTGTAGCCTCGTGGAGCCTTCCTCAGATCTTTTTACCACTGCCAACAATTCAAAGTGCAAAATATACTACTCACTGATGAGGGTGCGTTAGCAGTGGATGCTCTGACTCGTCCCTGGAATTTTCACCTAGCTTATGCTTTCCCTCCTTTCAGAATACTGCCACAAGTAATCCAGAATATGGTGCAAGAGATTAATGTTATCCTCATAGCTCTGTTTTGGCCAAGAAGGTCCTGGTTCTGCTGGAAAGGATGGTGAAAAAAGGGCCAAGGCATCTACCAAGCATTCTGAATGCATTCAGCAGGGTCCCATTCTACATCCAGAACCAAATAATTGATATATCTGCAGTTTGGGCTGCGATGACTAGAAGTTGGCTCTCTCTACTTGCAGGTGAGCAGGGCTATTAGCCTGCGGCCCTGTAGGACTATTCCCACCCGTTTCCATTTACTGCCTCCCAGCTTAGGCTGCACTGGTTCGGGTGAAGGTAGGCAACACCGCTGTCAGGTGCTAAGGAGCGCTGCTCCAACCGCAGTCCCCCACCAAAGGGTAGGCGGTATAGGCCCATGGTGAGCCTTATGGGATGCCCCTCCCGCGTCTTCTGCCCCTCGCCCCCTGTCGCCGCAGTTTGCTCCCTTTAGGCTGGCCGTCGCTTCCCTTTGCTCTCCCTCTTAGATCTCGAAGGGGGGGGGGTGCATGTCTTTACTATATGGTTGTGTTTTGATCCCTTTTGAATTTATTGCACTGATTTCTTTTGCCGCCGCACACTTGTACTACGCTCCGACATCGCCTCAGGCGCTGCTGCGCCATCATTGGCTGGCCTTGTCAGGTGGGCGCGTTTTTGCACTCTTCGGCTGACGCGTTCTGCATTACTGTCTCCGCAGCCTGTCCCTCGAGGTATATGCGGGCGCCATTTTAGTTCTCTGCTGCGTGTGTCTGGCGTCCCCCTATCGCGCTCCGTAAGTGCCCATACAGGCTGATTTATTTTGTATTTCTCTGTATTGCATATTGCTTATGGGATCTTTTTGCTTATGTCTTGCAGGCAGGTCAAACGTTGTGGTTTCTCCCGGTCCTATCTCCTCTATTTAGTGTTAACGCTTATTGGAGGGCTATTATATTCCCTTACCTCCCACTTCCCTAGCGGGTTATTGGGGCATCCTGGGGCATCCGGGTTGCCCGGCTGTGTGTGGCGTGTGGGGTATCCCGTCAGTGACGACGTCAGGGTTTGTGTACCCTGCGCCCAGCAGACGCTTGCGCTGCAGTCTGGGTTACCTGCGGCTGGGCCTAGTGCTGCGCCCCCTCTGGCTTCGCTTACTCCCCCCACGCTTACATCTGACTCCCAGTGAGGTACATACCAGTGGGGAGTCTCAACCTGATTTGGCTGCCCGGGTAGCCAGCATTGAAAGGCATATTGCCGGGTCTGGTCCGCGTAAGTCTCCTGCTAAGCGGCAGCATCTGGCACCCGGTGTTACCCTCTTTCCTGTGGAAGCTGAGGATTTTTTTGATATTACTGGATATACCCCCTGGAAGAAGGGGAATTATTCTCTGATTCAGCATCATCTGAGGATCAGCCTAGGGGTTATGCAGAGTCTGGGTCTGACCCATGGGCTTCAGATGATACTGACAGACTTTTGGCTCACATTTTTGAAGTGCTCTGTATCTCTCCTCCTGCCGTGGCCCCGCGGCAGCAGGGGGAGCTGTTTCATACTGTTAAACCATGCTTGGAGTTTCCTGAACAAACTCATTTTAATAATCTGAGTGGGAACGACCTAGCAGGCTTCCCGGGGTACCAAAGAGTTGGGATAAGAGGTATCCCTTTCCCGCTGAGATGGTTAAACGTTGGTCATGTCTTCCCGAGGTGGATGCACCAGTTCTGGGGTTGTCTAACACATCCGTCATGCATTCCCCTGACTCTACTACACTGAGGGATGGGGAGGACAGGCACATTGATCAGCTGGCTTGCCATGCCTTTGGCTGTGTGGGGACTGCACTCTGTCCGGTCTGTGCCTCTGCCATTACGGCTGTTGCTATTAAAAGCCTGCTCAGGGGTCTCTTAGACGGGGCTCCTGATGATGCAGGTAGTGAAGAGTATAGAGCTCTTCTGCTTTGTGAGGAATTTGTTGCATATGTTCTCTCTGCCTTGTATGATACCATTAGAATTTGTGGCAGGGCATCTGCCTTGTTGTTGGCGATATGCCACTCGGTCTGGCTGGCTCTCACTGAGTTTCCCCTTCAAGGGGCTGCACCTCTTTGGGGAACGTTTGGACTTGTTTGCTAAGGGAGGCAAGTTGCCTCAGCGTAGAAGGCAGCCCCGGTCCTTTCGGGGTTCAGGTGCCTTTTCTCCTTCCTTCAGGGGCTCCAGAATTGGACGGGGAGCTTCCTTTGCTGGAGCCCATGGAAATTTTTGGGGCGGGGCAGAGGGCGTGGCCGCCCTGGCCCCTCCTGGGGTCCCAAGCCCCCTCAGGCATGAAGGGGAGCCCTCACCCATCCGGGTGGGGGGATGGCTTCGGCTCATGTCTGGAGGCGTCATGTCCCAGACCGGTGGATTCAGGAGGTAGTATCCTCCGGTTACAAGATAGAGTTTGCAGCCTGGCTGCCCCCAAGATTCATCAAATCTCAGTTAGCTCCAAACCCCCTGTCAGCTCAGGGTCTGTCCCTAGCTGTCCAAGGCCTTCTGGAACTAGGTGTCATCTGCCAGGTGCCCTTGAGGGAAAGGGGTAAAGGCTATTATTCCAATCTTTTCATTGTTCCCAAAAAAGATGGGTCCATCAGACCCATCCTGGATTTGAAGCTCCTCAACAAATTTGTCAGATTCAGACACTTTCGCATGGAGACTCTGCGCTCAGCTGTGACTTTCCTATGCCCATGACCTCTGTAGACATCAAGGATGCTTACCTTCACGTCCCAGTTTGTGGCCTTGCCCTTCAGTCTCACCTCGGCTCCCAGGGTACTCACCAAGGTGCTGGCAGGAGTGATGGCTCTGATGAGATCTCAGGGCATCCGCATTCTTCCCTACTTGAAAACCAAGAAAAAAAACCCGCACCAGCCTTAATCTATTGGAGTGTGCACATCAGGGTGACAGAAGCACAATAGTGCATATATAAGACAAAACTAAAGAGCGAAGAGTCCCACCACTCCCCACTCTGTCCTCCCAAACAATGGCACCACTCACTTATATGATTAACCTTAATAATTACTTTATTAATTCAAAAAGGTCATATGTACAATGTACACACTATTAAAACCAATTAAAATACATATATACAAACTGTGGAGATAGAGAGGGGGGGGGAACGGGGGGGGGTAGAAATATGTAAACACACCCCCCAGATGCTGAGCCCATTAATAATATATCATATATGGATAATAAACATGACTGCTACTCCAGACCTGGCTGATAATTATTTGTGATGTGTTAAAACCTAATTAATACACTAATGTAAACTAATATTTTTCTTAATTTATGTGCAAAAGAAGATTAATAAAGTGCTAAGTGCAATGTGCAAACTATCTAACCAAGGACAGCCAGGTAGAGAAACCAAGCAGACACATATATAATGGATAAATAAACTTACATCTCAGAACGGCCAGTAAGCAAACCCCCCCTCCGCTCACACAGACGCCGACGCGTTGCGTGACGTCACCCGTCACTTCTCCAGGGCACCACAAACACACAGCCACACGCATACCTTGTATTTATACCCCAGCCTGCCCCTCGCTCTCCGCCCAACACCGCATGTCTTCATAGTACCGGAGACTCATGACACCGGAACTGCGTCACCCGAGAGGCCCCCTACTTGGACGACATGCTTATGGCTTCTCAGTCCTTCCATCAGGCAGAGCTGGACACTCAGCGGGTGGTGTCCACACTGGAGTCATTTGGCTGGGTGATCAACCACCCCAAATTTTCCCTGTCTCCTTCCATGGTGAAGACTTGATTCTGGATTCATCTCAGGTCAAGATCTTTCTTCCTCAGCAGAAGGTGTCTTGTCCTCATCCATCCATCAGGCAGGGAATGCAGCTGGTGGGCGTCCTGCTTCGAGGCGGTTCCATATGCTCCGTTTCACATGAGGCCTCTTCAGCTTCACCTCTTGTCAGTATGGGATCGGGACCCTGTGTCCTTGGATCAGGTGTTTGTCCTGTCCCCTCTGGTGAGGCGGTCTCTATTGTGGTGGCTGGACTCAAGGAACCTGCTGGGGAGCAGATCCTTTCTGGCCCCCTGCTGGGAGACTGTCACCACGGATGACAGTCTGACAGGTTGGGGGGGGATTTTGGAAGTCCCTGAAATTCCAGGGTCAGTGGGGCCCTCAGGAGGCCCATGCCCCTATCAACATTCTGGAGTTGAGGGTGATCAGGTTGGTTCTCGCCCACTTAACCCCACACCTGCGGGGTCGGGCTGTGCAGGTCCGCTCGGACAACCAGACGGTGGTTGCCTACGTCAATCATCAGGGAGGGACCCGGAGCAAGAGGGCCCTCAAGGAAGTGTCCCTGATGCTGTCTTGGGCGGAGGAGAATGTTCCCTGCATCTCAGCTGTGTACATCGCGGGGGTGGAGAATCTGGAGGCAGACTCTCTGAGCAGGGGGACCTCTTGTCTGGGAGAATGGTCTCTCAGCAGCAGGGTGTTTCGCTCCCTGTGCCACCGCTGGGGTCAGCCGGATGTGGATCTGTTTGCGTCCAGTCACAATCACAAGCTTCCAGTCTTTGTATCTCTGTCCCAGGATCCTCTGGCCTTGGCCGTGGATGCCCTGGCAATGTCTTGGAAGGGGTTTCAGCTTCTGCATGTGTTTCCCCTTTTTTCTGCTGGGCAGGGTACTGCGCAAGATAGCTCAGGAAAGGGTGCCAGCCATATTGGTGGCCCCCTGTTGGCCAAGAAGAGTGTGGTTTGCAGACATCGTGCAGCTGGCAATAGATCATTACGCCCTGCCCTTGGTTCCAGATCTGCTCAGTCAGGGGCACCTACACCACCCCAATTTACAAATGCTGGCTTTCTATCAAGGCTCCTTATTTTGAGAGACACCAGGACAAGGTGGTGTTTATAGCCAGATTTTCTGCCAAAGGTTGTTTCTGCCTTTCATCTCAATCAGGACATTGTTTTGCCTACTCTGTGTCCTAATCCTAGTAATTCTAAGGAGAGGGTTTTACACACTCTGGATGTGGTCAGGACTCTGAAATTCTATTTGGTGGCTACTGAATCCTTCAGGAAGACGGACGCTCTCTTTGTGCTCCCGTCTGGACCTAAGAAGGGTTTGCCTGCGGCTAAGTCCACTATCAGCAAGTGGATCCGTCAGGCTGTGATACAGGCCTACTCTGCTAAAGTGGAAGGAGCCTCCCTTCCGCCTTACTGCTCATTCTACACTCATCCCACCCTACCTTACGGACACTGCTATTGGATGTCCCAAGAGTAAGAAATACCTTCTGGAACAGGACGTGCTGTATACTTTTCTGTGATTACTCACCTGTAGAATTGGTATTATTTCTATGTATACAGCACGTCCTGTTCCACCCCACACTTATCATTATTCTTAGTTACCTCTTTATGGTGATTGTTTAATTTTTTATAATGGTTATAGTTCTCCCGGTTTCATTTAACTGCTTTTCAATACTGGGGATTTTGTGGGAGGTACCTGGTATAGATGGGGCCAGGAGGAGCCACTTTTATGTCTCTGCAGTCCAGCGCCATCTACTGGATGTATAACCCAAGAGTAAGGAATATCTTCTGGAACAGGAAGTGCTGTATACATATAATACCAATTCTACAGGCGAGTACTCACAGAATTGTATTTTTGAGGGGGGCCATCTTAGAGAAGTGATTGAAACTCTATTGGACAGTCACAAAGTGACCACTAGAAGAGTCTAGGCAAACGTTTTTCTTCATTTTGTGAGACTAACAGACTGAAGAAAGAAGAGATACCAGCAGTCCTTGAATTTCTGCAGGAAGGGTTTGAGAAAGGACTGGTAGTAAGTACACTTAAGGCACAGGCAGGATCAACTAACCAATTGATTCTTTAAACCAGACTAACAGCCTGGCACAGTTGGAAAAGAAAGGTAGCTATCATTTTGGAGCTTCCTCTCCCAGCATCTCAGCCATGCTGCTGCCTGGATTCAACTGACAATGCACAGTAACATGAAGCCCAGTAGCACTTCCTGTTTGCAGGTGGCCTGCAAATGCATGAGCCGCCATTTTGTTTCTACAATTTATTACAGCAGTTAGGTAAATTATTTTTATGTGCAGCAATTGAAATTGCCCAGTGGGATACATATGAGCACTGTTTGTTGTGTTGGTCGGCTAGCACAGTGAATGTTTTAAAATGTTGCTTTTTACTGGCAATCACTTTGGCCAGGCGGGTAAGTGAGCTGCAAGCCCTACCAATGAAGGAACCTTACTGCACGATTCTTCTAAATAAGGCCATACTGAGACCTGAGCCTTTATTTTTTTGCCAAAGGTTGCTACATCAGTTAACAGGCCCCAGGACAGAGTGCTCCTGACATTGCTGGGAACAGAAGATCTCTCACTTTTAGATGAGATTTAGTGAGAAGAGCACTAATTAGAAAGATCCAGAAAAAGGTGAATAGCGGAACAGCTCTTAGATAATCTTCAACGGTAAGAGTAGAGGCCTAGCTGCCTCAAAATCTACTATTTCGAGAGGAGAATCTCCTACACAGGTTTCTGCGCATTCGACCAGAGCCATATCCGCTTCCTGGCCAGAAAGGACAGGTGTCTCTATAGAAGAGATTTGTAAAGCAGCAATGTGGTCATCACCCCACACCTTTCTCAAGCACTATAGACTGGATCTCCTGCCTGCAACACAGTCCTTTGGTAGAAGGGTCTTAGCAGCTACCCACCCCTAAGGTATAATTACTTACCTGAGCGGTAATGGTTTTTCTATCAATCTTTCATGACAACCCCTTTAGTTCTCTCCCATGGTCTCCTACGGTTTACCTAATGTTACTTGCTTAAGACGGAGGTGGAGAGGAAGGGGTGGGGTTTTAAACTCTGTTCGGTTTGTGTTTCCTCCCAGTGATGGAGCCTCTGCCTCTCGCTGTGGGTCATCATAAAGGATTTATTGTAAAAACAGGGATTTTTATTCTAAGCATACAGCACATCCTGCTCCATCTATAATAATTACACATGGGTAATACTCCGCCAGAGGGCGCTGTTCACTGCAGACATGCAAAAACAGGCTCCTCCCGGCCCTTCATATACCCAGGGACCTCCCACAAATCCCCAGATTTCTCTGCAGTGCTGAACTGCGAAGACATGAAGATATCACGCTCTCGTAGGCGAGCGGGGCTTTACAGCCCGAGGCCCTGCGGGACTATTTCCACCCGTCCTCTTTGAGAAGAATATGCCTCCCAGCCTGGGCTGTGTGGGTTGGGTGAAGGTAGGCAGCACCTTGTGTGCTGAACGGAGCCACGCTCCACCGCAATCCCCCACCATAGGGTAGGCGGTTAGGCCGATGGTGAGCCTCTAGTGGATGCCCCTCCCACATTTTAGCCCGTGCCCCTCACAGATTTAGTCCACTGGACGCTGGTCCGCTTCTCCCTCGCTTCCTCCCGTAACTCGGGGGAAAAGAAAGAGGGGGGGTATGTGTGGCAGTCCTAGTGCAATATTTCACGTTTAGGCCTTTGATTTTATTATACTGGGGTGTCAGTCTCGCGCTCCTTGCTATACAGTTGCGAGCCGTTTGTCCTTTAATTAACAACTGCCCAGACGGCAGCATCATTTCCAGTGTGACAGCATCTTTATGCATGCGCCTTCTATCCAATACTGTCCTTCTTATTTCTGTTGGTTAGAGCTTCCCGCTCTTTGGGGGAGGCGGGGACTCGGCGTGACGCGCTCCGCGTCACAGCCTGGTCTGGCCCGCCCCTCTAGGTTCGCTTGGCGCCATTTTGACAATCTTCACACGCGTGGTGCGGTCCGCCTCCTCCCTTGGTCATGTAAGTGCCCTGCGGGGCGGCATTGTTCTATGGTTTATTCGGCTGCGCATGGCACTGACACCACCCCTCTTGTCCCATTATTTCTTTCAGACGCCAGGACTTCGGTGGCTTCTCCCGGCCTAACATATATTACAGCGGGTCCACATAAATTCTCCCACTCCCTAGCGGGTCTTGGGGCATCCAGGGTTGCCTATTGCGTAAATCCCTGCGGGCATACTGCTCAGATAATCACCATATGGAGGCATCTCAGAATTATGTACCCGGGGGCTGTGTGCAGTGTGTGGTCAGCCCCATGCTGATGCTGACAGAGCACGGGTCTGCGGACCGTGTGCTGAACAGGCAGGTCTGCCAGTGGCTGCACCTCCCTTCAATACACCCGTCCCCCCGGACCTAAACCTCACTCCTGATGAGACTCCTGATGAGTCTCCTGATGAGCCGTGCCGCGCGTGCTGCCTACGGCGGAGCAGGTGTCTGGATTGGCGGAGCGTATGGGCCCTGGAAAGAAGCGGTCCCTGACGCCTCCTGGCTCTCCGGTTCCTAACGATACCGATGACTCTGCTGATATGCAGGACCTTGATCCTTCTGAGGAAGGTGAGCTATTCTCAGATTCGGGCTCCTCGGATGAGATGCCCGGGACCTGTGATGATTCTGGGCCCGTTTTTTGGGGCCTGTGTGACACAGATGAACTACTTATTAAGATCTTCGAGGTTTTGTCAATCTCCCCACCTGGAGAGGCTCCCAAGCCTAAGAAGGAGCGTTTCCACACAGCGCCGCCGCGCTTGGAGTTCCTGGAACAGGAGCATTTCCAGAATCTTATATCCCAAGAATGGGAATCGCCTTGTAAAGTTAAAGGGGTCCCAGGGGTCTGGGATTGGAAGTACCCTTTCCCTCCTGATGTGGTTAATTTTTGGTCAGCACCTCTTGTGGTGGATGCACCGATTATAGGGGTTACTAACCCCCCTTCATGACGGCTCCTTATTACCGTACCCTTCGGGATGCTGAGGACCGGCGCATTGACAGACTTCCCACGCCTTTTCGTGTGCAGGGACGGCTCTGCGCCCAGTCTGTGCCGCGGCCATCACTGCGGTGGCCGCCAGGACTCTTGTCAGAAAAGTACTTGACCACCGGCCTGAGGACCTCCCCTGGGGGGTGTTTAATGCGCTGTGATGACTGTGATGTGTTTGTAAAGTTCATCCTCTCAGCGCTGGATGACACCATTAAGATGTGTGCTAGAACCTCTGCCCTTGTGGTAGCTATTCGCCGCCTGGTCTGGCTGCGACAGTGGGGTGCTGACGATGCTACGAAAAAGGCTCTCACTGGCCTTCCCTTCAGAGGATGGCGACTATTTGGGGCCCGTTTGGACCTTTTTGGGAAAAAGGGTAAGGCACCCCTGCGCAGAAGGCCGCTCCGGCCTCCCCGGGGCAGGGTCACCCCGCCACCTCCCTACGTTTGTGTCAAACGCGAACCTGAGGTGTGCTTCCAACTGTTTGGTGTGGATTTCCACCATGGGGTGGGCAGGCAACGCCCTGGGCCCTCTGGCAGGACTAAGTCCAAATCTGCCAAGACCTCCCAAGCATGAAGGGACGCCCTCGCCCTTCGGGGCGAGAGTACTGCTGCAGCAGCTGTCTCCCATCTAGGAATGTACCTTCTCCTTCTGGTGGTTCCAGGAGGTAGTTCCCCTGGACACAGGATAGCTTTTGCTGGGCGGTCCCTCTCAGTGGTTGTCAGGGTGTTTCTAGCCCCTGTTTTTCCCTCAGGAATTGGTGCAGGCCGTACTGGGCCTACAGAGTTTGGGCTTACTTACAGGTTGCCCTTAACAGTATGGGGCTATGGCCTCTATATTAACCTTCCTCCTTCCCTCAACAGTATGAGGCAGTCTGGGCCACGCTGGCCTATGGTAGGCCTGGCAATTCTACTCTCACAGGTAGTCCCTTTATGACATCTCTGTCTTGGGACACAGGCGCCCTGTGCAAAGGGGGCTTCCGACCTCCTGTGGAGTTCTAGATCTTCTTAGTTCCCCCTGTGTCTGCTGGACACCAAGACCGTTACTAGGCGGTGTGGCAGGACCAACCCTGCGGCTTGAGGCATTGTTGGTGGCCTCTCTGACTACTCGCCATGGTGCGAATGGGGGTGATGTCTCGGACATGCCTTGGGGGGGGGGGGGGGGGCGTCCGCATTAGGACCTACCGGGTCGTCTTTCCTTACTCCCCAGTCTCTACGTCAGGCCGAGTGGATTGGTCGGCCGGCGGTGTCCCCTGGGAGTTACTGGATGGGTGCTCAGTCACCTCATTCCTTCTTGGTCCCTTATCTGCTATCTCCATTCCTTGGATTTGGTTCAGGCTTGAGCCTTCTTCCTTGGCAACAAGTGGACTCCTGGTTACGGGGGCCCTGCCCCCCTTTGCTGACATCTTACTTTCACCAGGCAGGATTGCAGCTGGTGGGCCCGTTGGTGGCGTATAAGGTGATGTTCCCTATATACCGAGCCCTTGGGCTCTTCGGCACAGTAGGTTATTGATCCTACATGGGGTTCCAGCACCCCTGGGGCTTGGTCTGTGCTCATTCCCCCTTGGTAAGGTGGTTCCTCTTGAGCTGATCATATTTAAGGGCCCTGTCAGGGGGCACCCCCTTCTTTGCTTGCATCTTCCTGTGAATGGTCACTTTTGGTACCAAGTCTCGCAGGTAGGCGGGGGGGGGGGGGGGGGGGCTTTCTTCCAGGGTAGGGTCCCTTAGAGGGTCCATCTTACCTACTGGTTGTTGCAACAGTGAGCCTTCCGTTGACGGCTGGACTTCTCCTCCTTTAGGACCTGTCTAGTTGGGGACTCTTGTTCTGTTGGAAGACAACGGTCTGTTTTATTATTGGTCTGGAGCTTGAAGCAGGATGATCCCTCTGGAGGGTTCCTGATCCCGATCTGGGCGGGGGTCTACGCCCCCTGCTCCTCAGCGGTATTCGCTCCAATAGATGCCTTTCAGGGGCAGGTTATGCTATCCTGGTGGCGCTCTGAGAGCCAACTAGGGTGGCTCTGTTGGGTCTCGCTTATACCACAGGGGCTCCGCCCTTGTTTTTACTGTCCCAGAATATTCTGACTCTGGTCATGGGGGCTTAGTAAAATTATGCATAGACTTTCTATCTTATATGCTTTCTCTTCGTTCACCCTACTATGTGGGGTTCTGCGCACAGTTGTGCTGACAGAGAGACCCGTGAGATTGATGGCCTGGGTGGCCTTGTGAACTGTGGTTCGCAGATGCTTCTGCTGAGGTCTGCTGACCTGTACGCTCTCTCAGGAGTGCGGTTCTGCCCTTGTCAGGCCCCTTCTTTTGTCGTCTCACTCTACAGACTTGTCTGGGGCTTGACAGCTGATTCATTCACCCCTTGGAGACGGGCTTATCTTCTGGGTGACTTGGTATATGGGGGGCTAGGAGCAAGCTTCCTTGGCTTCCTCTTCCTGGTGTACCCATACTGATTGGCATGAGTTTTGGTCTCTTACCTGTTGGACGTTCTTGGTTCCCAGGGTTCTAGAGTCTTTACAGCATAGGTTGGGGTTGGGTCCCCATCTAGGTACTCTGAAGGTCCAGGTTCTGTCCTGGCTGTCTTCCTGTAGGAGTCTGGTTCTGTCTTGTGAGGAACTCTCTTGGGGTTTTGCTCATGGGCATCTCCCAAGTAGTTCTGTGGTTTCTGTTGGGATCCATTTTCATTGTTTGCCCTGCGGATTTTTCCCTTGGGACTTATGCTGGATGCTGTCTGAGCTGCTTTGTAGTCCCAGTCGCTTCTCTGGGGGCTCCTACCTCAGTCAGACGTGTACCTGAGAAGGTGTATCTGATTACTTAGACTTGGCTCGATGTATAATATATATATATATATATATATATATATATATATATATATATACACACCATGCCGTGGGGTATTCCGTCTTATGCCAGACCTCTGTGCCCAAGTGGTGTCTTATGATCATTGTTAAGTCCTTTTAGTCTAACTACGGACCTTATTCTTAATAATGCTAATGTTAAGGATCTACATTCCCTCAACAGGTGTTGCAATTTTTCCTGATGGTTTCTTGTCCCTTAGGGGGACTTATGCCCTTGGGGTCTGCGGGCGCCTCCTTATGTATGCGCCTGATATCGCTTGCTTCCAGGGCCACTGAGCCCTTTGGATTGATCTTACTTGGATGCCTTCTGGTCCTGAGTAAAGCTTTCGGCTTCTTGCTAATGAAGGGGTCAGTATTCCTGCCTTTTGACGGGTGACCAGTTCTCATTCCCCTTGGGAGAGTTCTAAGTTTTCCACGAGGCTTCTGTTGCCTGTGGGCTGGTTGGGCCGTTACACTGGCCTATTCCTTTAAGGGGGAAGAATCTCCCTTTTTCATTTTATTCCGTTATATTGGTGTTTGGGTACCATTGGCCCTTCAGCACCAGGTTTTTTCTGTTGAATAAGTTACTAGACTGTTGCTTGTCTCTGTTCATACCTTTCAAAGGTCTTGTTATGAGATTGACGTAATAGCCTCTGCTCATGTCATGCCTGATTGCAAAGTTTTGCAGGTGACAGCGCCTTTACTGTCCGCTGTGCCTTGTTTTTGGGGATCCCACCCTACTTTATGGACACTGCTATTGGATGTCCCATATGTAATTATTATAGATGGAGCAGGACGTGCTGTATGCTTAGAATAATACAATTCTGTGAGATACTCACCTGTAGAATTGGTATTATACGCATACAGCACGTCCTGCTCCACCCCACCCTGGTTTTACATTTTTCTGGATCCCCTGTATGGTGATTGTTATCATTACTATTGTTACCAGTTGGTGGTTGGTTCTCACTGCTTTTCAATACTGGGGATTTGTGGGAGGTCCCTGGGTATATGAAGGGCTGGGAGGAGCCTGTTTTTGCATGTCTGCAGTGAACAGTGCCCTCTGGCAGAGTATTACCCATGTGTAAGTATTATAGATGGAGCAGGACATGCTGTATGCGTATAATACCAATTCTACAGGTGAGTATCTCACAGAATTGTATTTTTTTCATCCCGTCCCCTAATCGGCTCAGCAGACTCTGACCGAATTGCTGGACATGTGGCTTGTACCTAAGATATGTAAAGCCTCATCCACAAACCCCAGGCTGACTGGGCAACCAATCTGACATTCCTGTCATACGTGTGCCTATTAAAAAAGAACAGTATTGCATGTTATACACATGGCCAATATATAGGCTTTGGACAACTGAATAGACGTGTTTCTCCCTGAGCACAAGAACACCATGAGTTGTTGGCTTCTAAATGACATTGCTGCCCTGTTATGTCACAGCCTATCCCCTGTTGTCCATGGAACACCCAGAAGTAGGAGATCCTGGTGGGCATGAGACAGAGATTCTGCCAGTGTGGTCATTACTGTGCTGTGAAAGCAGGACATGATGCTGGAAAGGTGCCCAAGATGGCTTCTTGTACTCATGTTTTCTGTACTCCTGTCACTCACATGCTTCCCCTATCATGGCAGCTTATATTGCTTGGAAAGCCATGAACTGCTAGCAGCACATGGCTACATATATTCACTTTCATTTCATTCCTTGGAGGAATATTTTATTTTATTTTATTTTTTTATATATTCTTTATTTATGCATGTTCAAAACAAAATACATACATATAGAAGATGTATATAAAGACAGCATTAAAATATAGCCAGCAAGAATGGTACAGCGTATTAAAAAATAAAAAGGAATTATCAAGTAAGCTTCCTTGTGGTCCATTTTCTGTAACCGTATCGACGCCCGCCCCAAGGGTCCGGGACCTATACTCGCCCCAAAGGGCACTAAGCAAACAATCCAGAAGCACTGTACCCAGAAGAGAACCAGCAAACAGGGAAAAGAAGGGAAAGCAGAGGCAGGGTAATATCGGTGTCCCTTGTTCATGCTACTACTGATTCCGTTCGACTAACCCCTTATAATCTGTTGATTATAGGCGGTGCGCCTCCGATGTTTCGTTGCGCTCAGCAATGATGCCCTCAAATCGCTCCATCTCCGAGACTTTGTTAAGCCAGAGCAGGATACTAGGTGGATCTGATTTCTTCCACTGCACGGGAATGCACGCCCTAGCTGCATTAATTGACCTATTATGGACCTCCGGTATCTTTTGCCGGGTATCTCCGAGTGGTGGAGAAGGAAGAAGGCCGCCCCCCCCGGGACCTCCCCGCCCAGCATCCTCTCCATTGTTGCCTTGACCGTAGACCAGAAATCACGCACCCCCAGGCAAGACCAAAAGATGTGTAGGAAATCACCCCTCTCCTGTCCACATCGCCAGCAAAGAGGTGACACCTCTGGGAACCATCTGTGAAGGGAGGTGGGTACTCTATACCACCCGGTTAGAATTTTATAGTTGCACTCTTTGTATTTAGTGCATCTCGCCGTTTCATGAGCCAGCTTAGCTATTTTAGTCCATTGTTTTGGGGTAAAGGGAATGTCCAAGATATCCCCCCACTTGGAGATGAAAGGCGGCGCCTCCATGTTTTTCGGACTGGTCAGCATCTTATAAGCGGAAGAGAGTACATGTCTTACGGGGCCCTCCTCTTCACATAGCCTCTCGAATGTGGTGAGCCCTCTATTTTCCCGGAACTCCCATTTAAGAGTTGAGAAAAAGTGTCTCAGCTGAATGCCCTGCCAAGTACTCCATCTTGGCAAACCCTGTGCATCTGCCAGATTCTCCAGTGACTCCCACGTTCCCCGACTCTGGAAGTGACAGACCCTACCCACCCCTCCCCTCAGCCATCTCTCCACCACTTTACCCGAGACCCCCGGTGGGAACGCCGGGTTGCCCAGGACCGGGTACATCGGGGAGAAAGCCGGAGAGACGTCGCTGTGTGACCTACATCTCTGAAAAATTTTGATGGTAGCCCCGATCGTTGGGTGTCACGCAATAGGCCCCATGTGCTGCTTGAGCAACCAGGGTAGGAATTTTAACGGGAGGGGAGTGCTGCTCTGTTCGATCTGCACCCATTGTTTATCCTGCGCGTGTCTGCACCAGTCTATTATCCGGCATAGGTGTGCGGCAGAGTGGTACAGGCGCGGGTCCGGAAACCCTATCCCACCATTCTCTCTTGATCTGCTCAGAGTTCTTTTCCCAACCCTGGGATTCTTCCCCAGCCATATAAATCTACAAAATAAGGCGCCCATTCTCTGCAGGAAGGCACTGGGGACCTCTACCGGGAGCGCCTGTATCAAGTATAACAAACGCGGCAGTAGATTTATTTTTAGGGCGTTGCACCTCCCGAACCATGACAGCCTCTTGTGGGCCCAGATCTCCGTGTCCTTGGTGAAGCTCCGTAACAACGGGGGGAAATTAAGTGGGAAGATCGTGTCCAGCGACCTACCTATCTTTGTACCTAAATATGTGATGTGGTCACTCGCCCACTTAAAGGAGAAGGCGTTCTGGAGGGCAACCTCCCTGCCTCTCTGTAAGTTGATATTCAGGGCCTCCGATTTCTGCAGATTGATTTTATAATTCAAGACTTCCTTGTATGCATCTAATTCTTGCATTAAGTTTGGGAGAGTGACCTCAGGACACGACACAAAGAAGATCAGGTCATCCGCATATGCCCCCACTTTATAGTGTCCCGAGGGCAGGGCCACACCCTGGATGTTGGGGTTAGCTCTTACCCTACAGAGAAAGGGTTCCAGGGTCAGGATAACGATGAGCGGCGAGAGGGGGCAACCCTGCCTCGTCCCATTCCCAATACTGAAAGGCTCCGAGAGTAGTCCATTGACTCTCACCACTGCTGAAGGGCACTGGTAGAGGCTAGTTATCCAGGACAGCATTCCTGGCCCGAGACCCACTGGACCCTGTCGAAAGCCTTTTCAGCATCGGTGGCAAGGAGGATCGCAGGAATCTCTCTTTTGTGAATCAGGTCTATGAGGTTCAAGACTTTAATCGTGTTGTCCCTTGCCTCTCTATACGGCATAAAGCCCACCTGATCCAGATGGATGACGTGATGTAGGTGGAGGGACAGTCGGGTGGCCAATACTTTAGCGAAGAGCAGGGAGATAGGCCTGTAGCTGGAGGTCTGTGCTGGATCTTTACCCTCTTTCGGTATGACGGAGATCTGGGCCCGGAGGCTGTCACATGGAAGGGACGCTCCTGCAGGAATAGAGTTTAGCGCCTTAAGGAGGTGTGGTGACAAGATCTCCGCGAAGGTTTTATAGTAGAGCAACGGAAGCCTGTCGGGCCCCGGAGTTTTCCCGTTCGCGGAGTTCTTGATAGCCCCCGCCAGCTCCTCCGCGGATATAGGCTCCTCCATCTGTTCAATCAGTTCTCTCGGTAGTCTAGGGAGACCTGACTGGGCGATGTACTCATCTATCTTTGCTAGTTTGTCACCCCGTGAGTGGGCAGGAATGTTATATAGCACCTCATAATACTTTTTAAAGACCTCCGCAATTTCCCTGTCCCTGTGGACTGTCTTCCCCCTTTGATCTGAGAATTTGGAGATATACGTTCTTGCCCTTTCCCCTCTCAGAGCCGAGGCCAGAAGTCTCCCACATTTATCACCAGACTCATAAAAGACCCTCCGGCTCTTGATGAGTTGGATTTTGATCTTGTCGCTATAGATCTTCCGGAGTCGGTCTCTAAGGGCGGAAAGCGCAGCTATTTGCGTTCCTGCCAGTGACTGCTTGTGCACTGCTTCCAGTTTCTTAATTTCCTCCAGCAGATCCGCAATCTGTTTAACCCTCTCCCTCTTGACCCTAGCTCCCTCCCGGATAACGCATTTATGGGCTTCCCACAGGACCAGAGCACCTATGTCCGGAGAGTCATTCTCCTGGAAGTAGTTTCGTAGAACCTGTTTCATCTCTTCCCTGATCTGGGGTTCCTGAATTAGGGACTTGTTTAGTGTCCATGACCACGCCCGTGGTACCCGTTCCTGTGGGGCCAGCTGGATGCTGACTGGGGCATGGTCTGAAATAGTGATACTGCCTATCGAGGCAGAGGAGACCCGGGGGAGAGAGTGGTGCTGAACCAGGAACAAGTCGATTCTGGAGTACAAATTGTGCGGGGGGGGGGAATAGAACGTATAGTCCCTGGAGTCAGGATTTAGGATCCGCCAGGGGTCCACCAACTGGTGGGTATGGAGTAGTTTCCTAACCCTTTTCAGTTTAGCATAGGACATATAGGAGTGTCCCTTGGAGGTGTCTATCAAGGGCTCCAGGCCGAAATTGAAATCACCTCCAATGATCAACCTTCCCTCTGCAAAGTCAGTGAGCCTCCCCAGGACTTCCTCCAAGAATGTGATCTGGCCCGTGTTTGGGAGGTATAGGCTCACCAAGGTGAAGAGCTCCGATCGGATCTTCCCTTTAACAACCAACCACCTCCCCTCTCCACCACTCAGAGAACCCACCTCCTCCCAGGGCACCGACCGGGAGAGGAGTATACTCACTCCCCGCGATAGTGAGTCTGGTGAGAGGCTATGGTAGGACACCGGAAATACCTTATTACGGAGGGTCGGCGGATTTGACGATTTGAAGTGCGTCTCCTGTAGAAAGGCCACACCTGTTTTCAACGCTCTGAGGTTGTTCAATATCATGGACCTCTTCTCAGGGTTGTTGAGCCCTTTTACATTGAACAAAATCAAATTAGTCTCACCCATGGCAACAGTCGGTAAGGAGCTCAAGTATAGCGCCAAGAGTAGATGGGGGGGGTCAGACGTGTTAAGGACGGGGAGAAAGCGCAAGCACACACCTGTCCTCAGTATCAGCTAGGGCCCCCACCGCTCTCGGATCTCTGTGTCAAGGGGGATTGAGCAGGGACAGGGAAGATCAACAAGGGAGAAGAGAGAAGAGAAGCAAAGAAAAGAAAACGAGGCAAAGAAACTAAAGAGTATATAAAACACCTCTGGTAGAGCCAGAGACAGGTCTCCAACTGATAGTCGAGTTCCCCCAAGAGCCCCACCAGAGAAGAGCTAAAGTGCGGTTTTACGCTAAGTCTTAGCTCCACCCAAGTTGGTGAAGATTGACCCCGGCCTAACTGGGGGAACTATGTCAAGCACCGGATTCAGAGGCGGCACCCCCTCCGTCCCCAGGGCAACATTCGTCATTTGAGCGACATAAAAAAACTTCAACTTCAACTGCAGGAAAGAAGAAACAGGCAAAACAGCTGAACACGGTTTAACCAATTAACAGCAAAGTCTCTCTCTTGGAGCCGAGCGGTTCTGGCCAGGTTCCCGCCCCCCCCCCCCCCCCCCCCCCCGAGTGCCAGCAGGGAAGCAACTAGGTCCACAGTTGGGGAGCCACAGAGGTACAGGAAGGTACCCCCGTTTAGGTCTGGTTTGAATAACCGCCAGCCCACTGCCCCCCCACCGGCACTCAAAGGGAGCCCAACACCAGACCCCCGAGCACCCCCGCTCCATCATCAACAGTTGAAACAGACTTACTACTCTAGAGACCGGTAGTACCAGAGTTTTCAGGGTCACATCTCTCTGTCCATTGGGCCGGGACGCCTCTCCAAGCGCCTCCCCTCACGTCTCCCGCCTCTCATCTCGGACCTTCTTGTGCGGGGACGCCTCTGGGGTAAACCACCTCGACTTAGCGGAGGCAGCTCCACCGGCAGCGAGAGCCAGTTGGGGACCGGGATGGGGTCACAGTCCAAAAAAGCAAAGAGACCCTCAAGATCTTGATAGGTTCTGAGCATGTAGGTGCCTCTCTCCTTGACCACAATTAGGTGGAACGGGTAGCCCCAGCGGTATGTCGCTCCCTTGCTTCTGATCAGCTCCAGGACAGGTTTCAATGACTTTCTCATTTGCAGTGTGCGTCTAGAGAGGTCTGGTAAGATAGTGATCCTTGCCCCGTCGAAGTTCAGTAGGCCATGCTGCCAAGCCTTGCGCGCTATTTCCTCTTTGACGTTGTAGAAATGAACCCTACACACTGTCTCTCGGAAATGCTGGATCAGGGTTGCGTGGGCAGCCGCCCCGGCGACCCCTCGCTGCCGCCGCACGTCGCAGATGGTGCCGCCCGACCCGCCATCACGATCCCAGCCGGCTCGCCGACCCGCCATCCCGCGGATCCTCTCTCCTCGTCGCCGCTCCAGGTACTCTCTTCTCTCCTCTTTTTCTCCTTCTTTCTCTGCTTCTTTCCTGTCATCCTCCTTGTATTCTTCTCACTCCATCGTTTTTATTTCTCTTAAGGCCCGTGGGGGATCGGAGCAAGTGAAGCTCATGTCCTCCTCCTCAGCACGCCAGGCCACGCCCCCCCTGGAGGAATAGTTTATAATCTTTGTAGTATAACCATTTCAACTGTGAAAACTCCTTTTTGTCAGTTTTTTGGTGTTCTGCCTTACATTCCTCTTATGAAATGTAAAAAGACAATTCTGTGAATACTCGCCTGTAGAATTGCTTTTGCCATGCATGGCACGGCCTGCTTCACAAGTCATTACATCTAGGTAATCCGCCACAAGGTGGCGCAGTGTACTGCAGAAGAGTTGTGGCTCCTCCCGGTACCATATAAAAACTGAATCACCATAGACTTATCCAGTGTTGACAAGCAGTTATTCAAGAAAACGGGAGCTAATAAAGGTAAAAAAGGTAACAAAAAAACCCAACTAACTTGGAACAATCACCAAGAATAACAATAATAAGGGTGGGGTGAAGCAGGCCGTGCCATGCATGGCAAAAGCAATTCTACAGGTGAGTACTCACAGAATTGTCTTTTGCCCATTGCATGGCACGGCCTGCTTCACAAGTCATTACATCTGGGTAGCGGCCTTACAAACTTGTTCAACAGAAGCTTGGTGCTAAAAAGAGGCACCAACAGCATGAGTGGAATGAGCAGTAAAAGGAGGAGCCTTCCCCCTGGCAGAATAGGCCAGAGGGTCCTGAGACAGGGAGACGAACCTGGGAAGCTTGTGATTGTGGCGGGATGCAAAGAGGTCCACATCCGGAAGACCCCAACGGTGGCACAGGGAGTGAAATACCTTGTTGCTGAGGGACCATTCCCCCAGCCGAGACGTCCCCCTGCTCAGGGAGTCTGCCTCCTGGTTCTTCACCCCCGAAATGTAAACCGCCGAGATGCAAGGAACATTCTCTTCCGCCCAAGACAGTATTAGGGACACTTCCTTGAGGGCTCGCTTGCTCCGAGTCCCTCCCTGATGATTGATGTAGGCAAACACCGTCTGGTTGTCCGAGTGGATCTGAACAGCCCGACCCCGAAGGTGTGAGGTCAGCTGAGAAAGAACCAACCTGATCGCCCTCAGTTCAAGGACATTGATGGGAGCATGGGCCTCCTGAGGGCCCCACCGACCCTGGAACTGCAGAGACTTCCAAAAGCCCCCCCAACCGGTCAGACTGGCATCTGTGGTGACAGTCTCCCAACACTGGGGCAGAAATGTCCTGCCCACTAGAAGGTTCCTTGAGTCCAGCCACCACGAGAGGGACTGTCTGGCCAGGGGGGACAGAGAAAATTCCTGATCCAGGGACACATGGTCCCGATTCCAAACAGACAGGAGGTGCAACTAAAGAGGTTTCATGTGGAACTGAGCAAAGGGGACCGCCTCGAAGCAGGACACCATCAGGCCCACTAACTGCATCCCTTGCCGGATGGAGGGATGGGGGCACAAGAGCAGAGCTCGTGCCTGCCTCTGAAGGCACCTCTTGACCTGAGGTATCCAGAGTCATGCCCAGAAAGGACCTCACCAAAGACGAAGACAGTAAATACTTGGGGTAGTTGATCACCCAGCCGAAGGACTCGAGAGTGGAGGCCATGACCTGAGTATCCTTCTCGGCCTGATGAAGAGACTGAGCCGCAATCAGAATGTCGTCCAAGTAAGGAAGGATGCGAATGCCCTGATTCCGCAGCAGAGCCATCACGCCCGCAAGCACCTTGGTGAACACCCGAGGCGCCGAGGTGATATCGAACGGTAAGGCCACAAACTGGTAATGCTGATCCTCTAGAGCAAACCTGAGAAATCTCTGATGACCTGGAAAGATTGGCACGTGAAGATAAGCATCCTTGATGTCCACGGAGGTCATGAAGTCACCCGGCAAATGACTCCTGACTCCAAAAGACGTTGAACCGCAAGGCGCAACCCCTGAGCTGACAGAGAGTTCTGAGACATCTGGGATCTGATGAATCTGGGGGGCGGCCAGGCTGCAAACTATCTTGTAACCGGAGGACACCACCTCCTGAATCCACCGGACGCGTAGCCTCCAGACATGAGCAAAGAGCCCGGATGGGTGAGGGCACCTCCTCATGCCTGAGGGGGCTTGGGAGGAGGTTTGGGCTTGGGGCCCCATGAGAGACCGGGACGACCACGGGATCTGCCACGGCCCCAAGAACCCCTGCGGATACCCGAAAATAGGGAGCCTCAACCTCCTCTGCATGAAAAGAGGAGAAGGAAGCGGATGGCCCCCGAAAGGGCCGAGGCTGCCTCCTACACTGAGGCAGCCTACCATCCTTGGCTAGAACATCAAGACGCTCAAAGAGCCGCAGCCCCACAAAGGGGAGCCCAGTGAGAGCCTTCTTAGCAGCAGCGTCAGCTGCCTACTGAGGCAACCAAACAGAGCGGCGCATAGCCACCAAAAGGGCAAAGGCCCTACTACTCAGCCGTACCACATCATCCATGGCAGTAAGGATAAAGGCAACAAAATCAGAGCAAAGCAAGAGGGACCTATAATCCTCCCTACCGGCTGTAGCGCCATCAAGGAGATGATTGAGCTGTTTAAGGGCAATAGCCGTTATGGCAGCGGCACAGGCCGGACGCAGCCCAATCCCCACAAATGTAAAAGCATGGCAAGCTAGCTGATCTACACTGCGGGACAGTGAGGACCGGCGTATGGTAGTGTCAGGGGAAGGCATGACTGAGGTGTTGGACAGCCCTAAAATGGGAGCGTCCACCTCGGGGGGACCAGACCATCGCTTAACCAGGTCAGCAGGAAATGGATACTTCTTATCCAACCCTTTGGGCACAGCGGGCAAACTACTAGGACGTTCCCACTCCTTGAGCACCATATTAGTGAAATGGCTCTGCTCAGGGAACACCAGACGAAAGAGCTCACCCTGCTTCCTCTTAGCCACCTCAGGGGGGACAATGTGCAATATTTCAAAAATGTGAGACAACAGACTAACAGTGTCCTCAGGGAACCAGGAATCCTCAGACTCAGACCCAGGGTCACTGTCGCAGCCCACCTGCTGGTCCCCAGAGGAATCAGAGCCCGGGAAGAGCTCCCCCTCCTCCAGGGAGGAGAGCGAGCAGGCAGCGGCGAAACCCAGGCCAGTGGGGGGGGGGGGGGGGGGGGCAAACACCAGAACAAATCACGTAATCCCCAAAACACTCACCCCCTCAGAAGCTAGGACAGGAAGTCCGCATCCCTAGAAGGCTCACTATAAAGCCTATGGCCGGCTACCCTTTGTGGTACAGGGTCTGCGGCTTGGAGCAGCACTCCTTGAGCACTTGACCCTAGTGCTCCTCTACCTTCACCCGATCCGTCAGCCGAGGCTGGGAGGCACAGAGGGTCCAGAAACAGGTGGAACAGGCATGGTTGCCCCGCTCACCTTCGCAATATATAAGAGCCATCTTCTATCTTCGCAGAATCACTGCAGAGGAAAAACTGGATAAGTCTATGGTGATTCCGTTTTTATATGGTACCGGAAGGAGCCACAACTCTTCTGCAGTACACTGCGCCACCTTGTGGCGGATTACCCAGATGTAATGACTAGTGAAGCAGGCCGTGCCATGCAATGGGAAAATAAACATGTTAAGCTTGTGGCCCCAGACCTGCTATTTACTTATCAGCAAGTGGTTTCTTATATTGGGGCCCTACCATGGACAGACTGTCGTGATTTTGATATATATGCAGTTCAATATGTATGTACTGACTGCTAGTTTTCTCAACGTTTGGTCCTATAACCTGTGTAAAAAAAAACACTAAATAAAGAATTTATAAAAAAAAATAACAGTTGCAAACCAATAAAGGAAAAGGTCAGCACAAAGTTTGGCACACAATGAAAACTTTACAAAATGCCACTGAAAGTGGAAATTCACTTTAAGGCCCTGTGAGGCTGGAGCCCATGCAAGGACTGGGTTGAGCCTGCAACACAACACTCCCTAGAGGACTCCTCAAGGGTCACCAAAAGGCCAGGTTTTGCAGTTCTAATCAGCTATGTGGAAATGCACAAAACATGACCTGTTGGTGGCCCTTGAGGAGAGGGTTGGGCACCTATTGTGTAGGTGGCCCCTGAGATGCAGCATGTAGGGTTTTCAACTGGAAAAGTAGCCACTTTTATTTAGGGAATGTAATTCTAGAGCATAAAACATAATACAAATCCAATGAACACAGTAATAACTTTATGCCACAGAGCAAGAGAAAGTTCTCAGTTCTAATTCAACTCTCAAATTTCTATCCACCACGTGACTATAAGATTCAAGGCGATGTGTCTCCTTCACCACTAAAGGCCTACCAGACAGCCGAGGCAATTAAGGCGTTTCAATGTATCCTTATATCAACATTCACCACGTAGTAAACACTAGTGTACAGCTTTGTTGTTAGCTGCACTCCTCTCCCTTTACATCTCCCCTCATCTTTCAAATACTCCACATGTATTGCATCATGAAATATAAAACACAATGAACCATAGTGCAATAATGTGGCCTATTTATTTAAGTATTGCACTAACATAAAACAAAAATATCAGCTATTTTAACATGGGCCACGTGCTCGCCCAGTAAAACTCTGCAAAAGCTTTGTCTATAGATATCAAGCTGTGGCATAATCCTCCTATAGAGCTGGGGATCAGTCTCCCTGTGCATCCGTAGCGAGGTGAGACAGATATATACACACCAGTCAGTTGCTCCTCCCACCAAAGATTGTCACACGTCAAAAGGTTCCACCCAACATGTTTAGTCAGGAATGACTTCAACTGGGGCTTAGAGATCTGGACACACTGCTTAGGATATTGCATCATCATGCCGGCTGTTATGTTTGTTACATATTATATTTCCTGATCACCTCTGGTAGTTCGGCTTTGCTGTGTTGACGCTGCATCCTTCAAAGTCAGATGTTCAGAGTCCTAAAGCAGCACTGGATCAAGGATGCTAAAGTCAGCAATAAGGAGAGTTCACTAGGGTTTATAACAAAGGATTTACACACTTGCTGAATGAGAGCTAGTATAAAAACTAATCATTTGCCTGGACGGTCCCTTTAAGAAAATGTAGGTCATGTGCTAGTTGGCCACATCACTGAAGCTGTAAATCCTCAGACACCTGCTCTGGCAGAAACAAGGATTTAAAACCCTACAATTGTAAACCTACAATTGTCCAATAAATGGAGGACCCCCATCAGCAAGGTTAGAAAGTGGCAGAACAGCTTTGAGAATTTTCCCACCAAAAGAAAGCCACCATTTGTACAAACTGAAAAGCTTTTGTCGACGTTAAAGTGATTTGTCAGGTGGCGGTGGCCTCGGTATAGGTCTTTCACCATCTCGGACAGCTGCACGCAAGCTCTAGTTCCCAGCGCCGACATTTGCGCCGCTGCTTAGAGAGAGAGGAAAGTTCTGGATGAACACTTGGCAGCTGCTGCTGTGCAAACCTTTCACTAAAACAAATATTCCTGTTTTGTTAAGATTGACAGCATCCTATAACAAAAGCGGGAGGGGGGGGGGGGGATGTGCACCTAATAGAACCCCCATCTTTCCACACCCATCCAACTTTGTAATTAACTTCCATGACCATTACAAAGTTGTGTGTGTGAAAAGATGGAGGTTACCGATATATGGATATATATACAATGTTTTTTAAATGAACACCATACAAAAATAAGATACATTATGTACCCCAGTCAGTATACAGTAATACAAAAATAAGTTTTAATGACAGCCAGAAACTATTTGCAGATACCAGACTGTTACCCTAATAAAAAGGTCCGTATTCAAAAGTTGATATTGGTCAGCAAGTCTCCAGTCACCGTTTCTTCTTATTATTAGGCTTCTTGTTTGAAGAATAATTGCCTTGTGCAGAAGCTCGACTAGAAATAAAGAGGATCATGTGACTACTGTGTACATTTTAAGGGGTTCTTGCTCAGTCTAATGTAGTGCAGTTCACCAGTGCCCTATAGAAAGAAACCTTAAATTAGACCAAAACCCACCTTGGAGTCTGAGACTAAACTCACATTCTCCCTACTCCAACAACGCATGCGCGAGCAGTGGCTGCTCCCAGATATAACTTTAGCAGGGCCTGCACCAGGCATTTGTGAATGGGCACATGAGCTAAGTCCTTAGACGAGTTAAAGGAGCAGTATCGCGAAATTTGCATTAAAAAAAGATAATTAAATAGCCACACAATAGCTTCTAACATGTGTACAAATAATGTGGCGATAGAAAAAGGAAAAAGAAATGTCAATAAAAAAAGTAAGACCCTCCCGGCCCATAAATACCTGGGACCTCCCACTCATTCCCCAGTATAAAGATAGCAGTAAGGTAAAGGGACCAGGAAAGCCAATTAAAACTAACAAAGGTTCACCATATAAAGGATCCAGAATACAAAAGGGCAGGGTGAAGCGGGGTGTGTGACATACTTATAATACCAATTTTACAGGTGAGTATTCACAAAATGGTATTATTCTAAGTATGTCACACACACCCCGCTTCAATCATTAATTACATGTGGGACATCCAATAGCAGTGTCCATAAAGGCGGGGATCCAAAAAACAAGGCACAAACTTAAACCACTGCAGCTTGCAGAACCTTGCGGCCAAAAACAGCATCCGCTGAGGCCCGCACATCAACCTTGTAAAACTTGGAAAAAGTGTGAACCGAAGACCAAGTAGCAGCCTTACAAACCTGCTCAACAGAGGCCTGGTGCTGGAAAGCCCAGGACGCCCCAACAGCACGAGTAGAATGAGCAGTAACATGAAAAGGGGGAATCTTTCCCTTAGCAGAATAGGCCCCAACAATGGCCTGGCGAATCCATTTACTAATAGAAGACTTGGCGGGAGCCAAACCTTTCCAAGGCCCAGAGGGCACCACAAAAAGGGCGTCAGTCCTACGAAAAGGAGAAGTAGCCACCAAATAGTACTTCACACAGCGAACCACATCCAAAGAATGCAAAACCCTCTCCTTGTCATTGCTAGGCTTAGGACACAAGGAGGGTAGAACAATGTCCTGATTAAGATGAAAAGCAGAGACCACCTTAGGAAGGAAATCTGGCTTGAAGCGGAAAACAACCTTGTCCTTATGCCTCTCAAAGTAAGGGGCCTTAATGGACAAGGCTGCCAACTCCGAAAAACACGCCGAACAGAAGTGATGGCAACCAGAAAAACAACCTTCTGAGTAAGCGTAGAAAGTGCAATATCCTGCAAAGGCTCAAAAGGAGGACCCTGCAAGGCAGAAAGAACCAAATTCAAATCCCAAACTGGGAGCAAAGGCTTCCTAGGAGGCCGCACATGCGTAACCCCCTGGAAAATGGTCTTAACCAGAGGATGAAGAGCAAAAGACTTTTGAAAGAAAACCGCCAGGGCAGAAACATGCCCTTTCAGCGTACTAAGCTGCAAACCTAGGTCCAGACCATGTTGCAGAAATTCCAAGACCCTAGGGATAGAAAACACCCTGCAAGGCAAGGCCCTGACCTCACACCAATCAATATAAGACCTCCAAATCCTATAGTAGATGGCAGAGGAAGACTTCTTTCTAGCCCTAACCAGAGTCTGAATGACAGCATCAGAAAGACCTTCCTCCTTCAAGATGGAGGTTTCAGCAGCCACACCGTCAAAGCCAGCGGGGTAGTAAATTGAGGTAGAGCAGTGGACCCTGAGTGAGTAGATCCGGCAGAAGGGGCAGAACTAACTGATCCTCTGCCAACCAAACCTGTCTTGGCCACCTCGGAGCCACCAGGATTGCTGACGCGCCCTCTAGGGCCAGCTTGCGCACCACTTTGCCCACCATGGGAAATGGAGGGAACGGGTATAGAAACCCCAGATCCCTCCAGTTCAGAGACATGGCATCTGCTGCCAGAGCCAGCGGATCCCGCGAGAGAGACACAAATGCCGGAAGCTTGTGATTGTGACGAGAGGCAAAGAGGTCCACCTCCGGAGTCCCCCACCAGTGGCACAGCGCCCGAAACACCTTGGGGCTGAGCGACCATTCCCCCCCAGGCGAGATGACCCCCTGCTCAGGGAGTCCGCCTCCGTGTTCTCCACTCCCGGAACGTACACTGCCGAGATGCATGGGACATTGCCCTCTGCCCAATTCAGGATCAAAGACACTTCCCTGGTGATTGATGTAGGCGACCGCCGTCCGATTAAACTTGAACCGGTAGTCCCCGTAACTGATGAGTCAAGTGAGCCAGAACCAATCTGATAGCTCTCAACTCCAGAACATTGATGGGATCGTGAGCCTCCTGAGGCCCCCACAGTCCCTGAAACTGAGGATCCTTCCAAAATCCCCCCCAACCTGACAGGCTGGCATCCGTGGTGACCGTCTCCCAACGAGGGGTCAGAAAAGACCTTCCCCTCGTCAGATTGCTTGGTTTTAGCCACCACCAAAGGGAACGCAGCACCCGGGGAGACATCAGAAAGGACTGATCCAATGACAGCGGGGACCCATCCCAGGCAAGAGATGGAGCTGGAGCGTCCTTGTGTGAAACTGGGCAAAGGGAACCGCCTCGAACGATGCCACCATCAATCCCACCAGTCGCATCCCTAGCCGGATGGACGGGCGGGGGATGGATAGGAGACGCTGAGTCAATTCCTGAATCAGAAGAACCTTGGCTCGGGGGAGGAACACCCTGGCCTGAGAAGTATCCAGAGACATTCCCAGGAACTCCACCACCCTGGAGGGAGAGAGGCAGGACTTGGGATAGTTGATCCCCCAACCGAAACTCTCCAGAGTGGACACCACGGTCCTGGTATCCAGCTGCGCCTGACTGAGGGAAGACGCCATGATGAGAAGATCGTCCAGATATGGCACGATGCGGATACCCCTGGCTCTGAGGATGGCCATCACTTCTGCCAACACCTTGGTAAAAACCCTTGGAGCCGAGGTAAGGCCAAACAGAAGAGCCACAAACTGAAAATGTTGATTTTCCACGACAAACCTGAGAAATCTCTGGTGTGCCGGAAATATTGGAATATGCAGGTAAGCATCCTTGATGTCGATGGACGTCATGAAGTCCCCCTGACGAAGTGAGTGGATGGCTGAGCGCAGAGTTTCCATACGGAACTTCCGGGGACGAACGAACCTGTTGAGCAACTTCAGATCCAGAACGGGACGAACGGATCCGTCCTTCTTGGGCACCGTCAACAAATTGGAATAGAAGGCCAGGCCCCGGTCTGAGGGAGGCACCGGACAGATGACAGCCATGTCCAAGAGACTTGCTACTGCCGCCCGAAGCCCCTGGGCGGCCAGAGGATCTGATGGCACCCGAGAACTGAAGAATCTGGGAGGGGGCCTGAACTCGAACTCCAGCTTGTAACCGGAAGACACCACTTCCTGAATCCACCTGTCCGAGACCTCTTGGTCCCAGACCCGGGAGAAGAGTTGCAGCAGCCCACCCACCCGCAAGGGTGAGGGCGCCCCCTCATTGCGGAGCCAGCTTGGCAGCGGCTCTAGGCTTGGAGCCCCAACTGTGTCCTGGACGGGCCCGAACCCTGGCCCTAGGCCAGGAATCACCTCTGGACGAGGGGAAAGCCGAACCCCTGCCAACTCTAGCCCCCCGAAAGGACTGAGAGAAGGAAGCCGCCCCCCGAAAGGGGCGACGCTGCTTCTTACGCTGAGGTAACTTACCTCCCTTTGCCACTGAATCCAATCTCTCTCCAAAGAGCTGCAACCCCACAAAGGGAAGCGACTTTTTGGACACAAAATCAGCCGTCCACTGGCGTAACCAAACCGACCGCCAGATAGCCACAAGCAAGGACGAAGCTCTGCTACACATCACCAATGTGTCGTCCAAGGCGGACAGCACAAAGGACAAAAATAACTCACAGCGCTTAAGGTCGGCAAACTCCTCACGGAAGAGGTCAACAGTCCTCTAACAACCGACCTGGCAGCTACCAATAAAAGCGCTGAAGCACAAACCGGCCGCAAGGCCGACCCAACACTGGCAAAACCATGACAAGCCATCTGGTCAATGCGTTTATCCTCACCATCCTTGAGGGTAGTGTACTCCGGAGAATGCAGGATTGAGGAACTGGACAACCCCAAAACAGGAGCATCCACTTCGGGGGGGGGGGGGGGGGGGGGGGCGACCAGTGCTTCACCGCGTCCGCCGGAAAGGGATATTTTTTGTCCCAACCCAGGGGGACACCCGGAAGCCTAGTCGGCCCTCTCATTCCTTGAGAATGATACCATCAAAATGCTTTTGATAAGGAAATTCCAAGCGCTGCTTGGTCACCTCAAAGAACTCCCCCTGCAGCGGTGGAGCCGCCTCGGGGGGAGAAATAGCCAGGACCTCAAACATATGAGCCAGGAACCTAGAGGTATCCAAGGAATCCCCCTGACCCGGCTCAGTATCAGCACCCACAAACTGCTGGTCATCGGAGCCCTCAGACGCCTCATACAGCTCCCCTTCCTCAAGCGGGGAACAATCAGACCAATCCAGGGAGTCAACTCCTCCATATCAGAGGCCTGCGTGGCTGTATACAAATGTTTTCGCTTTGCCGTGGCCTTTTTAGTAACAGCACTGGAAAACAATTTTTCAAGATTGGCCAGTCTGGCACACACCTCAGATTGCGACTCCCCGCCAATGACCACATCACATGGGGTACGTGTCAAGCGAGGGGGAGACGGAGAGGAGACTGGCGGAGCAGAACCAGACGCCTGAGATCCGGACTGCCGCGTAATGGACCGCTGCGCACAGGGTACACAAAGAAATACATCATCCGCCCAAAAGGGATACCCCACACCCCAAACACAGCCTGGATTGCCCCGAGGGGGGCACAAGCCCAGTATCCGGGGAAGCCTCCATATGGTGAATATATATATATATATATATATTGTCCCGAGGGAATTACGCAGTAATGCAACCCAGGATGCCCCTTTAAGTCCCGAGTGGGAGGAATTTACAGACACCTAAATTTAACCAGGGACCCTAGGACCGGGAGAACCCCCCTTTAATATAAACGATGGTCCACCTGGAACACACAAACACACAATCAGACCTACATAGCAATTGCCCAAAGGGTTAATAGCAGCGTTGCCAAGCAACCCCAAGGAGGGGCATAATCAAGAAGGAAAAACGAATTGGGCCCAAGGCCACTCACCCAACCGTCACCACCTCCGCAGTCCCTGGCAGTAGGAAGGAAAAGGCGCGTAGGCAGAGGAAGGGCTGGACAGCGCGGTTCCCGCGTCGCACCTGGCCCGCCCCTCCCCCGTCGCTCCCGGCCAGAAGCCAGGACCTGAAACGCGGCGCCCGCAGCACGGGGGCGGGCCGTAGGCGCCCGGCCCCGCCCTGAGGGGAAGAAGCTCCCCTTGGGCACCTGAGAGCCACCATGACAAACGCCGGCAGCCGGTCTGAGTAAAGCCATGTACTGTAAAGCACCACACACACACATTATAATTAATAAAGAGGATCCATAAGGATCCATTAGATATATGAGTTCTGGCCAGGCAATGTTGTTATCTTATGCTGGACGCCCTGAACAGCTGATACTTTGTTACATTGTTTCCCCCTCTCCTCAGCGTGGAACAGGCCAGAGTGTCGGGCCCCGACACTCAGCAGACATAAACATGAGCTATTAGTCTCCAGCTGCACAACACAGACATTTTTTTCTACATTTGTAATTCTTACTCCAACACTTACCTACATTCAAAGTACCATTTAAATATAAGTCACCAAGAAAAATTTGCGATACTGCTCCTTTAATGTCAGCGCAGTTGAGTGTGCTGATTGGACAGGAGGCTACACATGCGTCCTAGGACTGGGGAAAGGAGAGTTTGATTGGGTGACCTGGGAGGTTTCACACAGTGGGGCATCCCACATCGAAATCCCGGATCTCAGTCCACTTTAAAACAGAGTCACAAGCCAGTATGTGGAGACCCCCATGTTAGGCTTAAAATAGGGAGGGGGGGGATAAACAGAATAAAAACATTTTACTCAAAGGTAAAGGAAAAGAGGCGCTTTCCTAAAACGGGAAGTATTTGCACAGTACCCAACACAAGGAAAAAATACAATTCTGTGAAATACTCACCTGTAGAATTGGTATTATAAGTATACAGTACGTCCTGCTCCAGATGGATTACTTACACTTGGGTTATCCTCCGCCAGATGGCGCTGCACTGCAGAGACATGTAAAACAGGCTCCTCCCGGCCCCTCAAATACCCGGGGACCTCCCACAAATCCCCAGCATTGAAAAGCAGTGAACAAGAAGCCGGGAGAATTTAACCACCCAAAAACTGGTAACTATAACAATGATAACAATCACCATACAGGGGATCCAGAATAATGCAAAAACCAGGATGGGGTGGAGCAGGACGTACTGTATACTTATAATACCAATTCTACAGGTGAGTATTTCACAGAATTGTATTATTCTTAGTATACAGTACGTCCTGCTCCAGATAGATTACTTACACTTGGGACATCCAATAGCAGTGTCCATAAAGTAGGGTGGGATCCCTAACAAAAAAGGTAACAGCAGACAGTTTAAACCACTGCCGCCTGCAAAACCTTGCGGCCAAAAACAGCATCAGCTGAGGCCCTAACATCAACCTTGTAAAACTTTGAAAAGGTATGAACAGAAGACCAAGTAGCGGCCTTGCAAACTTGTTCAACAGAAGCCTGGTGCTGGAAGGCCCAAGAGGCACCAATAGCACGAGTAGAATGAGCAGTAAGGCGGAAGGGAGGATTCTTCCCCTTAGCAAAATAGGCCTGAATCACAGCCTGACGGATCCATTAGCTGATAGTAGACTTGGCAGGAGCCAAACCCTTCCTAGGACCAGAAGGGACCACAAAAAGAGCATCAGTTTTCCTGAAGGACACAGTGACTACTAGGTAATACTACAGACACCTGACCACATCCAAGGAATGCAAACCCTTTCCTTAGCATTGCTAGGATTAGGGCACAAGGAAGGAAGAACCATATCTTGATTCAAATGAAAAGCAGACACCACCTTAGGCAGAAAATCCGGCTTAAAGCGGAACACCACCTTATCCTGGTGTCTCTCAAAGTATGGGGGCTGGATAGACAGAGCCGCCAGCTCAGACACACGCCTGACCCAAGGAATAGCTACCAGAAAGACAACCTTGAGGGTAAGTACAGCCAGAGCAGCATCCTGAATAGGTTCAAAGGGAGCACCCTGCAAGGCAGACAAGACCAAGTTCAAATCCCAAACAGGGACCATAGGTTTTCGTGGGGGACGCACATGAGTAACCCCCTGAAAGAAAGTCTTAACCAAAGAATGCTGAGCAAAAGACTTCTGAAAGAAGACAGACAGGGCAGAAACCTGACCCTTCAAAGTACTGAGGTAGAGACCCGACTCTAACCCATGCTGTAAAAACTCCAGAACCCTGGGAACTGAGAACACCCGACCTAGACTCACACCAGCCAATGTAGGTACGCCATACCCTATAATAAATGGAAGAAGAAGTTTTCTTCCTAGCCTTCACCATGGTCTCAACCACCGAGGCAGACAAGCCTTTCTCCATCAAGATGGAGGTTTCAGCAGCCAGGCCGTCAAAGCCAGAGTTTGTATATTGGGATGGCGTAAGGGGCCCTGAGTGAGCAGATCTGGCACACCTGGCAGAACGTACTGGTCTACTGCCATCTGCACCACGTCTGCAAACCACACTCTTCTTGGCCACCTGGGGGCCACCAGAATCGCTGGCACCCCTTCCAGAGCAATCTGGCGCAGGACCCTGCCCAGCAGGGGGAATGGAGGAAAGACATACAGGAGCTGAAATTCCTGCCATGACATGGACAGAGCATCTGTGGCCAAGGCCAGAGGATCCTGAGAAAGGGAGACAAAGGCCTGGAGCTTGTGATTGTGACGGGACGCAAACAGATCCACATCTGGTAGACCCCAACGGTGACACAGGGACTGGAATACCCTGTTGCAGAGGGACCACTCTCCCTGACGAGAGGTCCCCCTGCTCAGAGAGTCTGCCAGTAGATTCTCTGCCCCCGGGATGTACACAGCCGAAATGCATTGAACATTGGCCTCCGCCCATGTCAGAATCCGCCTCCTGGAGGGCCCCCCTGCTCCAGGTCCCTCCCTGATGGTTGATGTATGCAGCCGCCGTCCTGTTGTCTGAGTGCACCTGCACAGACAGACCCCGCAGGTGGTCGGTCAACTGATCCAGAACCAATCTGATCGCCCGTAGTTCCAAAATGTTGATAGGTAAGTGGGCCTCCTGAGGCCCCCACCTCCCCTGGAACCACAGGGACTTCCAGAATCCCCCCCCCCCCCATCCTGACAGACTGGCATCCGTGGTGACCGTCTCCCAGGAGGGGGCCGGAAAGGACCCTCCCCCCCCCCCGCAAGCTCCTGGGACCAAGGGGGGGAGCACACAGACCCCGTCCAAGGACGTTGGGTCCTTGTCCCAAACTGACAGAAGGTGAAGATGTAGAGGCCTCAAATGGAACTGAGCAAAAAGGCACCGCCTCGAAGCACGCCACCATCAGGCCCACCAACTGCATCCCCTGCCTGAAGGAGGGATGGAGACACGACAGCAGGAACCTCACCAGCGCAGTTAGAGCTTCCACCTTCTTTTGAGGGAGGAATATCCTTGACTGAACCGTATCCAGAATCATTCCCAGGAACGGGGTCACCGAGGAAGGGGACAGAGAAAATTTGGGGTGATTGATCACCCAGCCGAAGGACTCCAGGGTGGCCACCACCAGCTGAGTGTCCAACTCTGCCTGCTGTAGAGACCGAGAGGAGATGAGTATGTCGTCCAGGTAGGGCAGCACGCGGATGCCCCTTGACCTCATCAGAGACATCACCCCCGCCAGCACCTTGGTGAGCACTCAGGGAGCTGAAGAGAGGCCAAATGACAAGGCCACAAATTGGCAATGTTGATCTTCCAACGCGAATCTGAGGAACCTTGGTGTCCTGAAAAACACAGGGACGCGAAGGTAAGCATCTTTGATGTCCACAGACGTCATGAAACCCCCGGGACGCAAGGAGCTGATGGCCGAGCGCAGAGTTTTCATGCGAAAACGCCTGTTCTTGACAAATTTGTTGAAGATCTTTAAATCCAGAATGGGCCTGACTGACCCATCTTTTTTGGGAACTGTGAAGAGGCTGGAGTAGAGCCCCTTGCCTCTGTCACTTAAGGGGAATCTGCAAATGACCCCCAGACCCAGCAGGCCATGCACGGCCTGCGCCAACACCTGAGCTGAGACAGGGTCCTGGTGGATCCGGGACCTGATGAATCTTGGGGGAGGCCGCACAGCAAACTATCCTGTAGCTGGAGGACACTACCTCCTGAATCCCCCGGTCTGAGACGTGATGCCTCCAGACTTGAGCAAAGTGCCGCAGCCGCCCCCCCACCCTGACGGGCGAGGGCGCCATCATGCCTGAAGGGGCTTGGGAGAGGATTTGGGCTTAGCCCCCCATGAGGAGCCAGGACGTTGTCCTCTGCCAGGAATCTGCACGAGCCCCCGCGAAGGACACCCCTTTTCCTTGTGTAGCACCATGGTAGGGGGGTGAAGGGGAGCCCTGGCCCCGAAGGGGCCGAGACTGCCGTCTGCGCTGGGGTAACTTACCTCTCTTAGCAAAAAGGTCTAGACGGGCCCCAAACAGGCGTAGCCCCTTAAATGGAAGCCAAATGAGGGCCTTCTTTGCAGCATTGTCAGCACCCCACTGTCGCAGCCAAACCAAGCGGCGTATAGCCACCACGAGGGCAGAAGTTCTTGCACACATTCTGATGGTGTCATCCAATGCTAATAGGACAAAATTTACAAAAACATCACAACTGGAGAGTGCATTAAACACCTCACAAGGGAGATCATCAGGGGCACTATCAAGCATATTTCTGATAAGGGTTCTAGTGGCCACAGCAGTAATAGAGGCACAGATTGTCCCCGCACATGCAAAGGCGTGGGAGGCCAGCAGGTCAATGCGCCGGTCCTCAGCATCCCGCAGGGTAGTAGAATCAGGGGAATGCATGACAGGGGTGTTAGATAGCCCTAGGATCGGGACATCCACCTCGTTGGGGGCGGGGGGGGGGGGGGCTTGGATGACCAACATTTAACCACCTCAGGGGGAAAGGGATACTTCCTATCCCAATTCCTTGGAACCCCGGGAAGTTTACTGGGGCACTCCCATTCCTTGAGCACAAGGGTATGGAAATGTGCCTGCTCTAGAAATTCCAAACGTGATGTTGCCGCCACCAAACCAGGATGGGGTGGAGCAGGACGTACTGTATACTTATAATACCAATTCTACAGGTGAGTAATTCACAGAATTGTATTATTCTTAGTATACAGTACGTCCTGCTCCAGATAGATTACTTACACTTGGGACATCCAATAGCAGTGTCCATAAAGTAGGGTGGGATCCACAACAAAAAAGGTAACAGCAGACAGTTTAAACCACTGCCGCCTGCAAAACCTTGCGGCCAAAAACAGCATCAGCTGAGGCCTTAACGTCAACCTTGTAAAACTTTGAAAAGGTATGAACAGAAGACTAAGTAGCGGCCTTGCAAACTTGTTCAACAGAAGCCTGGTGCTGGAAGGCCCAAGAGGCACCAATAGCATGAGTAGAATGAGCAGTAAGGCGGAAGGGAGGATTCTTCCCCTTAGCAAAATAGGCCTGAATCACAGCCTGACGGATCCATTTGCTTATAGTAGACTTGGCAGAAGCCAAACCCTTCCTAGGACCAGAAGGGACCACAAAAAGAGCATCAGTTTTCCTGAAGGACACAGTGACTACTAGGTAATACTACAGACACCTGACCACATTCAATGAATGCAAAACCCTTTCCTTAGCATTGCTAGGATTAGGGAACAAGGAAGGAAGAACAATATCCTGGTTCAAATGAAAAGCAGACACCACCTTAGGCAGGAAATCCGGCTTAAATCGGAACACCACCTGGTGTCTCTCAAAGTATGGGGGCTGGATAGACAGAGCCGCCAGCTCAGACACACGCCTGACCGAAGTAATAGCCACCAGAAAGACAACCTTGAGGGTAAGTACAGCCAGAGCAGCATCCTGAATAGGTTCAAAGGGAGCACCCTGCAAGGCAGACAGGACCAAGTTCAAATCCCAAACAGGGACCATAGGTTTTCGTGGGGGACGCTCATGAGTAACCCCCTGAAAGAAAGTAATGACCAAGGAATGCTGAGCAAAAGACTTCTGAAAGAAGACAGACAGGGCAGAAACCTGACCCTTCAGGGAGTTGGAGCCTACTGAGTTGGAGACCCGACTCCAACCCTTGCTGTAAACTCCAGAACCCTGGGAACTGAGAACACCCGACAGGGAAGAGACCTAGACTCACACCAGTCAATGTAAGCACGCCATACCCTATAATAGACGGAAGAGAAAGTTTTCTTCCTAGCCTTCACCATGGTCTCAACCACCGAGGCAGACAAGCCTTTCTCCATCAAGATGGAGGTTTCAGCAGCCAGGCAGTCAAAGCCAGAGTTTGTAAATTGGGATGGCGTAAGGGGCCCTGAGTGAGCAGATCTGGCACTCCTGGCAGAACGTACTGGTCTACTGCCATCTGCACCACGTCTGCGAACCAAACTCTTCTTGGCCACCTGGGGGCCACCAGAATCACTGGCACCCCTTCCAGAGCAATCTTGCGCAGGACCCTGCCCAGCAGGGGGAATGGAGGAAATACAAACAGGAGCCGAAATTCCTGCCATGACATGGACAGAGCATCTGTGGCCAAGGCCAGAGGATCCTGAGACAGGGAGACAAAAGCCTGGAGCTTGTGATTGTGACGGGATGCAAACAGATCCACATCCGGTAGACCCCAACGGTGACACAGGGACTGGAATACCCTGTTGCTCTCCCTGACGAGAGGTCACCCTGCTCAGAGAGTCTGCCAGTAGATTCTCTGCCCCCGGGAAGTACAGAATCCGCAACACCTCCTGGAGGGCCCCCCTGCTCCAGGTCCCTCCCTGATGGTTGATGTAGGCAACCGCCGCCCTGTTGTCTGAGTGCACCTGCACAGACAGACCCCTCAGGTGATTGGTCAACTGCTCCAGTACCAACCTGATTGCCCGCAGTTCCAGAATGTTGATGGGTAAGTGGGCCTCCTGAGGGCCCCACCTCCCCTGGAACCGCAGGGACTTCCAGAATCCCCCCCATCCTGACAGACTGGCATCCGTGGTGACCGTCTCCCAGGAGGGGGCCAGAAAGGACCTGCCCCCCAGCAAGTTCCTGTGGTCCAGCCACCACGAAAGGGACCGTCTGACCAAGGGGGGAAGCACACAGATCCCGTCCAAGGACGTTGGATCCTTGTCCCATACGGACAGAAAGTGAAGTTGTAGAGGCCTCAAATGGAACTGAGCAAAGGGCACCGCCTCGAAGCACGCCACTATCAGGCCCACCGGCTGCATTCCCTGCCTGAGGGAAGGCTGGGGGCACAAGAGCAGGAACCTCACCTGCGCAGTTAGAGCTTCCACCTTCTGTTGAGGAAGGAATATCCTTGACTGAATCGTATCCAGAATCATTCCCAGGAATGGGGTCACTGAGGAAGGGGACAGAGAGGACTTGGGGTGATTGATCACCCAGCCGAAGGACTCCAGGGTGGACACCACCAGCTGAGTGTCCAACTCAGCCTGCTGCAGAGACCGAGAGGTGATGAGTATGTCGTCCAGGTAGGGCAGCAAGCGTATGCCCCTTGACCTTACCAGAGACATCACCCCCGCCAGCACCTTGGTGAACACTCTGGGAGCTGAGGTGAGGCCAAAAGGCAAGGCCACAAATTGGTAATGTTGATCTTCCAACGCGAATCTGAGAAACCTTTGGTGTCCTAGGAACACAGGGATGTGAAGGTAAGCATCTTTGATGTCCACCGACGTCATGAGATCCCCTGGGCGCAGGGAGCCAATGGCCGAGCGCAGGGTTTCCATGCGAAAGCGCCTGTTTCTGACAAATTTGTTGAGGATCTTTAAATCCAGAATGGGCCTGACTGACCCATCTTTTTTGGGAACTGTGAAAAGGTTGGAATAGAACCCCTTGCCTCTTTCTCTGAAGGGGACCCTGCAAATGACCCCCAGATCCAGAAGGCCTTGCACGGCCTGCATCAAGACCTGAGCTGAGACAGGGTCCTGGGGGATCCGGGACCTGATGAATCTTGTAACCAGACGACACTACCTCCTGAATCCACCTGTCTGAGACGTGATGCCTCCAGACGTGCGCAAAGTGCTGTAGCCGTCCCCCCACCCTGACGGGCGAGGGTGCCCCATCATGCCTGAGGGGGCTTAGGAGAGGGTTTTGGCTTAGACCCCCAGGAGGAGCCTCTGCTCCTGTGCCAGGAATCTGCACAAGCCCCGGCGAAGGACACCCCTTTTCCCTGCTTAGCACTGCGGTAGGGGAGTGAAAGGGGGCCCTGGCCCCGAAAGGGCAGAGACTGCCGCCTGCGCTGGGGTAACTTACCTCCTTTAGCAAAAAGGTCTAGGCGGTCCCCAAACAGGCGTAGCCCCTTAAATGGAAGCCCAGTAAGGGCCCTCTTTGCAGCATTGTCAGCAGCCCACTGGTGCAGCCAAACCGCGCGGCGTATAGCTACCGCCAAGGCAGAGGTTCTGGCACACATCCTAATGGCATCATCCAAGGCAGATAGGATAAAGTTTACAAACACATCACAGACAGTGCATTAAACGTATCAGGTGGCAATTCATCAGAACTTTCAAGTACACTTCTGATCAGGGCCCTGAGCGCCACAGACGTAATGGCCGAGGCGCAAACCGGGCGCAGCACCGCCCCCACAAATGCAAAGGCATGACACGCCAATTGGTCAATGCGCCGGTCCTCAGCATCCCGCAGCGTAGTAGTGTCAGGGGAGTGCATAATAGGTGTGTTAGACAGCCCTAGAATAGGAGCATCGACCTCGGGGGGCGATGACCAGCACTTGACCATATCAGCAGGAAAGGGATACTTTCTGTCCCAACTCTTAGGTATACCGGGAAGTCTACTGGGACGTTCCCACTCCTTAAGCACGAGGTTATTGAAATGGGTTTGCTCCGGAAATTCCAAACGAATCTTAGCAGTATGAAAAAGCTCACCCCTTTGCCTGGGAGCCGCAACAGGGGGAGAGATGGACAAAACCTCAAATATCTGGACCAGCAGTCTGTCAGTATCATCCGGGGTCCAGGGGTCATAGCCAGAATCGTCATGACCCCTGAGTATCTCGTCAGATGACCCTGGGTCATAGAACAGCTCCCCTTCGTCCGATGGGGTGTAGCCATACAGATGCAACAACTCGTCAGATTCCATAGGAGACGGAGTGGCATCAGGAGTTAAGTGACGCTTTTTAGCGGTGGCCTTACGCGCTAAGGTATTAGCAATCAATTTTTCAACACTGGCCAGTCTAGCAGACACATCAGGTTGAGAATCCCCGCTTGTATGTAATTCAATGGGGGTGAGAGTCAAGCTTGGGGGAGTAGGTGAAGTGAGACGAGGTGCAGGCCCAGCCACCGGAGGGGCGGGTTGCAACGTTAGCGCCTGCTGTGCGCAAGGAACACAGACCCGTGCGCTTTCACCACTGATAGGAGAGACCCCACAAGCTACACACAGCCGGGCTTGTCCCGAAGGAACCCCCGGTCCCATTATCCTGGGATGCCTCCATATGGTGATTATTAGGCACAATATGCCAGTAGGGATTGACGCCCCAATGACCCGCTAGGGAAGTGGGAGTAATTATACTAGGCCCAACTACAATTACACGGAGCCGGAAGAAGCCACTGGATTCACCCGTCTGAAAGACACAATGAGAAGAAGAGGCGTCAGAGCCATACACAGTAAATAATGAGCATTAAAGTCGCACTTACAGACCGCGGGAGGGGGGACCGTTACACGCGCGCGCGACTGTACAGGAAAATGGCGCCGAACGAACCTCGAAGGGCGGGCCAGAGCGAGCCGTGACGCAGGGCGCGCCAGGCCAGGCCCCGCCCCCCTGAAGAGCGCGAAGTCCATCCGACAAGCAGCCAATGAGGAAGCAGGAGCGCGGAGCATCCAAATGAAGGCACGCACGGCGGCGGCGTTTGCAATAGTAAAAAGACAAGTCAGCGCGGCGGTTGACACCACATATACTAGTCCCAACACACATGCCAACAGGCGGTATGCACAAATCACGATACACGCTCACTCACACACACCCCCCTTCTTTCCCCCCCCGAAGGCTACGGGGAGAATGAGGGAGGATGGCGGCCCTTTGTACAGGACCCACCGCTACCGGGGCATGGGACAATAATGCGGGAGGGGCATCCCATAAAGGCTCACCATCAGCCTATACCGCCTACCCTTTGGTGGGGGACTGCGGTGGAGCAGCGCTCCATAAGCACACATGGTGCCGCCTACCTTCATCCGACCAGCGCAGCCCAGGCTGGGAGGCACATCACACGAAGGACGGGTGGGAATAGTCCCAACAGGGCCGCAGGCTAATAGCCCCGCTCACCTGCGACAGAGTGATAATTTCATGTCTTCGCAGTAAGCACTGCAGAGAAATCTGGGGATTTGTGGGAGGTCCCCGGGTATTTGAGGGGCCGGGAGGAGCCTGTTTTACATGTCTCTGCAGTGCAGCGCCATCTGGCGGAGGATAACCCAAGTGTAAGTAATCTATCTGGAGCAGGACGTACTGTATACAAAGAATAATGTCAACAGATCACTGCATCATGCCCGACGATCCGGAGGATAACCCAAGTGTAAGTAATCTATCTGGAGCAGGACGTACTGTATTCTAAGAATAATGTCAACAGATCACTGCATCATGCCCAACGATCCGGAGCTTCTCACACGGGGGTGCTTTGGCACCCGAATTTACGGACGCTGGCTTTGATGGCTTGGCTATTGAAACCTCCATCCTGACGGAGAGGGGTTTATCGGCCACGGTTATTCACACAATGATTCAGGCATGGAAGAAGTCTTTTTCCATGATATACTACAGAGCTTGGGGGTCCTATATCGCTTGGTGCGAGGCCAGGAACCTTCCTTGTCAGAGATATTCTGTTTCTAGAGTCCTGGAGTTTCTACAAACGGTCTAGACTTGGGCCTCCAGTTGAGTACCCTCAAGGGTCAGGTCTCGGCCTTATCCATTTTTTTCCAGAGGTCTATTGTCAATCATAGATTGATCAAGACTTTTTTCCAGGGGGTCACCCATGTCCGTCCACCGCGTAAATCTGTCGTACCGGTGTGGGACCTAAATCTGGTGTTATCTACTCTCCAGGGTGCCCCCTCGAGCCATTGAATGACGCTACATTGACTATGCTGACACTCAAAGTGGTTTTTCTGGTGGCGATCACCTCGGTGCGTCGAGTGTCTGAGCTGGCCGCGCTATGTATGAAATCACCCTATTTTGGCCTCGGGTGGAACAAGTTTGGAAGGCTGCCACTTGGTCTTAAGTTCATACTTTTACAAAGTTTTACAAGGTGGATGTCAGGGCTCAGCTGACGCGGTTTTTGGCCGAAAGGTGCTTCAGGCGGTAGTGAAATGAACTACCTGCTGTTCCGCACTGGGTATCCCGCCCATACGGACACTGCTTTTGGATGTCCCAATCGTGATTACTATCTGGACGGCCTGGAATGGATTGGAAAGAAAAAGGCAATTCTGTGATACTCACCTGTAGAATTGCTTTTATTTCAGATCCATTCCAGGCCGTCCAACCCACTCCTTGAGGTTTATTATGTCCTGCATGCCAGTTTATGGTGATTGAACCATTATTGTTCATAGGACACTAGTTATACAAGTTTAGGTTTTAGGTTCGAGAGAGTACAAGCAGAGGCCATGTGAAGTAACATGGTCTCCTATTTTTTTGGACCTCCCGGCCTGCCTCTTCTTTTGAGTACTGCTTTTGAATTACTGGGCCTGGGATGAGAGGCAGCTGCCTTTAAGGGTCCGGGAGGAGCCACATCTTTGATCTTGCAGTCCACGCCCCCTTTGGGGCGGAGCTACCCAATCGTGATTACTATCTGGACGGCCTGGAATGGATGGGAAAATACCATTTTGTGAGATACTCACCTGTAAAATGGTTATTACGAGTATGTCACACCCCCCACTTCCCGATATTCATGACACTTGGGAACCCGGCCTGTAGAGGGCGATCTTGCAGAGATGACATGGAAAAAAGGAGCCCCTCCTGGTCCATAAGTACTGGGTACCTCCCACTATTCCTCAGTCTTTTTAAACAGCAGTGAAGAACCAGGAAGAGCCAATTATATTCAATAATTGTAAAAATTATTTGAAATAATAATAATAATCACCATATAAAGGATCCCTTGAACAAAAAAGGGCGGGGGAAGTGGGGGGTGTGACATACTCGTAATAACCATTTTACAGGTGAGTATCTCACAAAATGGTATTCCTAGTATGTCACACCCCCCACTTCCCGATATTCATGACACTTGAGACATCCAATAGCAGTGTCTATAATGGGTGGGGATCCCAAAGGAATAATGCATAACTTAAATTACTGCAGCTTGCAGAACTTTGCGGCCAAAAACAGCATCCGCTGAGGCCCGCACATCAACCTTGTAAAACTTAGAAAAAGTATGCACAGAAGACCAAGTCGCAGCCTTGCAGACTTGTTCAACAGAAGCTTGGTGCTGAAAAGCCCAAGAGGCTCCAATAGCACGAGTAGAATGAGCGGCGACACGAAAAGGGGGAACCTTCCCCTTCGCCATATAGGCCCCAATGATAGCCTGACGTATCCACTTACTAAGGGAAGATTTGGCAGGAGCAAAACCCTTCTTGGGCCCAGAAGGCACAACAAAAAAGGCATCCGTCTTGCGGAAGGCAGAGGTAGTAACTAAATAATACTTAACACAACGAACTACATCCAAAGAATGCAAGACCCTTTCCTTGTCGTTACTAGGTTTAGGACACAAGGAAGGAAGAATTATATCCTGATTTAGGTGGAAAGCAGACACCACCTTAGGAAGGAAATCCGGTTTAAAACGGAAAACAACCTTATCTTGATGCCTCTCAAAATAAGGGGCTTGAATAGACAAAGCCGCCAGTTCAGAAACTCGGCGGACAGAAGTAATAGCAACCAAAAAGGCAACCTTCTGAGTAAGAATAGGAAGAGGTATATCCTGCAATGGCTCAAAGGGAGCAGCTTGCATAGCCGAAAGCACCAAATTAAGATCCCAAACAGGAAGTAAAGGCTTTCTGGGAGGCCGCACATGCGCGACTCCTTGGAAAAAGGTCTTAACCAAAGGATGAAGAGCAAACGATCTTTGAAAGAAAATTGCCAAGGCAGAGACTTGCCCTTTCAAAGTACTAATCTGTAATCCCATATCCAGACCTCGTTGCAGATATTCCAGAATTCTAGGAATAGAAAATACTCTACAGGGCAAAGCCCTGGATTCACACCAATCAATATAGGAGCTCCAAGTCCTGTAATAAATGACAGAGGAAGACTTCTTCCTAGCTCTAATAAGAGTCTGAATAACCACATCAGAAAGACCTTCTTTCAAGATGGAGACTTCAGCAGCCATGCCGTCAAAGCCAGCGCTTGTAAATTGGGGTAACAAAGTTGACCCTGAGTGATGAGATCTGGAAGAAGAGGCAGATGGACACGATCCACTGCCAGCCTTACGATGTCTGCATACCACAGACGTCTTGGCCACCTTGGCGCCACCAGAATTGCTGGCACCTCCTCCAGTGCTAGCTTGCGCACCACCTTGCTGATCATGAAGAATGGGGGAAACAGATATAGGAACCCCAGATCCTTCCAGGCCAGAGACATGGCATCCACTGCCACTGCCAGAGGATCCTGGGATAGAGACACAAAAGCTGGCAGCTTGTGACGAGAAGCAAACAGGTCCAACCATGGAGTCCCCCACTTGTGACAGAGGAACTGAAAGACCTTTCGATTGAGAGACCATTCTTCCTGGTGAGAACATCCCCTGCTCAGGGAGTCTGCCTCCACATTCTCTATCCCCGGAATGTAAACTGCTGACATGCAGGGAACATTGATCTCTGCCCACTGAAGGATCAGAGACACTTCCCGGAGGGCACCCCAACTGCGAGTCCCTCCCTGGTGTTTGATGTAGGCAACAGCTGTTTGGTTGTCTGACCGAATCTGAACTGGCAGACCCTGTAAGAAATGGGTCAGTCGAAGTAGAACAAAACGTATTGCCCGAAGCTCTAATACATTGATTGGAGAATGAGCCTCCTGAGGCCCCCACAATCCTTGGAACTGATGCTTCTTCCAGAAGCCCCCCCAGCTCACCAGGCTGGCATCCGTGATAACCAGTTCCCAACGTGGAGTCAGAAATGACTTGCCCTTTTGGAGGTTGTGCGATATTAAACACCACTGAAGGGACTGCAAAACGTGGGGAGACAATAGACAAGTCTGATTTAATGATAGTGGGCACCTTTCCCACTTTGCCAAGAGGAAGAGCTGAAGCGTCCTTATGTGAAACTGGGCAAACGGGACTGCCTCGAATGCAGCTACCATCAATCCCACTAGTCTCATCCCTAGACGGATAGACTGACGAGGGTTGGACAAGAATAGACGAATCAAGTCCTGAATCAGAACCATTTTGGACTGAGGAAGAAAAACCTTGGCCTGAAATGTATCCAGAATCAGGCCCAGGAAGGGAATTTCCCTGGACGGACAGAGAGGATTTGGGGTAACTTATTACCCATCTGAACCTCTCTAGCGTAGAGACCGCCATCCTGGTGTCCAACTCTGATTGTTCGAGGGAGGAGGCGCGATAAGAAGATCGTCCAGAAAAGGCACAATGCGGATGCCCTGGACCCTGAATATAGCCATCACTCCTGCCAGCATCTTGGTAAAGACTCTTGGGGCCGAGGTAAGCCCGAATGGCAGGGCCACAAATTGATAATGCTGGTCTTCTATCGAGAACCTGAGAAATCTCTGGGGACCCGGAAAATAGGAATGCGCAAATAAGCATCCTTGATGTCTATGGATGTCATGAAGCCCCCCTGACTGAGAGCATCGATCGTTGATTGCAGAGACTCCATGTGGAATTTTCCGAAACAGATAAATTGATTGAGTCTCCTCTAGGATAGGCCGAACAGAGCCGTCCTTTTTGGGTACCGTGAATAGGTTGGAGTAAAACCCCAAACCCCTTTCCGCTGGAGGCACTAGGTCGATAACAGCCATGTTTAACAGATTCGCTAATGCTGCCCGCAGTCCCTGCGCAATTGCCGGATCTGACGGCATCCGGGACATGAAAAATCTGGGAGGAGGCCGGGACTCGAATTCCAGTTAGTAACCGGAAGAGACTACTTCCAGAACCCAATTTTCTGATGCCTCCTGAACCCAGACCTGGAAGAAGAACCGCAGTCGTCCCCCCACCCATAAGGGTGAGGGCGTCCCCTCATTGTTGAGCAGGCTTAGTGGCAGATTTGGTTTTGGACCCCCAATTGTGACTTGGACGGCCACGTCCCTTTCCTCTATTCCACGAACGGAACGACGTGGTTTCTTACGCTGAGGTAATTTACCTCCTTTAGTGACAGAATCCAATTCTTTCTCCAAAGAGGCGCAATCCCACAAAAGAGAGCGCTGTAAGCGATTTCTTAGCTACAATATCAGCTGCCCACTGCCGCAACCATACTGACCGCCGGATGGCGAGTAACAAGGCAGAGGTTCTGCTGCACATGAGCATCATCTAAGGCAGAAAGTACAAAAGATGCAAACATCTCACATCGCTTAAGAGCGGCGTACTCATCAGAGGCCGGATCAAGCCCTGAGTAATTCATTAGGTCTCTCACAACAGACCTAATAGTTGTGGTGCCGAAGCACCAACAGGCAGCAAGGCCAAGCCCACACCGGAAAAAGCGTGGCACGCCATTTGATCAATACGCTTATCCTCTCCATCTTTAAGTGTAGTGGAGTCAGGAGAATGCAACACAGAAGAATTGGATAAATTAAGCACAGGGGCATCCACCCATGAGCAGAGTATCTTTTAAAAATCCAGTCTCTCTATAAATTAATTAAATATTAATGCATAGATGGCCATTGTATGCTTACGCACACATAGGAATTTGTCCTCCGCATTTAATCCATCCGTGCAGTGAGTGTAAACATGCCCAGAGCGGTGGGCACAGGTGGTAATGACCAACGCTTAACAGTATCAGCTGGGAAGGGATATGTCTTGTCCCAGCCCAAGGGAATGCCAGGAAGCCGCGCAGGCTTCTCCCATTCTTTAAGAATAATTTCATCAAAATGCTTTTGATTTGGAAATTCTAAACGAGGTTTAGAGACTCCAAAGAATTCCCCTTTTTGAGGAGGGACTACTTGAGGAGGAGTAATAACCAAAACCTCAAATAACTGAGCAAGAGCTTTTGAGGTATCCACAACACTTGCTTCACCCTGCTCAATCTCAGTACCAACAAATTGCTGTTCATCAGAAACATCTGATTCCTCATAATAATTCTCCTTCTTCTAACTGAGAAGGATCAGACCAATCAAGCAATTCACAATTGTCTAACTCCCTTGCCGGAGCGGCATGAGTCAAGTGCTTTCTTTTAGCTGAGGCCTTCTTAGGCACAGAGGTAGACATTAATCTTTCAAGATGAGCCAATCTGGCACATAAATCAGCATGCGACTCACCACCCATGACAATATCATTGGGGGTATGGACAAGACATGGCGGAGTAGGAGATGAGGCATTAGCCACAGGCCCTGAAGCCTGGGCCTCAGTTTGCTGCATAATAGTTAATTGTGCACAAGGGACGCAAAGAATTGCATTATCCCCAACAAGGGATGCCCCACATCCAAAACATTGCCGAGTCTGTGCAGAGGGAATTGCATGTGCGTTATCCTGGGATGCCTCCATATGGTGTTTAGTATTATACTATAATTGATTATAGTCACCAAGTATATATAGGATTTACGCAATTGCTACCCGGGATGCCCCTTTAAATAGTCCCAAGGGGGAGGATTGAAACACAAATGGACCCCCAAATAAGGCTTAAGGCCTTTTTTTTTTTTTATATATATAAAGGACCAGGAGAAACACCTTTTTAAATAAGGAGTTTCTACCTACAGAGAAAACAAAAAAAAAGTCACCAAATGCACACAATATAAATAAATGACAGAAAAAAACTCCCATGCAATAAGCTCACATCATGAGGTAAGGCCACAGGGAAGCAAGAAACAGGAGTCAAACAGAGCATACAGGTGCTCTCTGAATAAAAGCATGCCTAAGCCCCGCCCACTTCCACGATCACATGGCCAAAAATGGAGGGAAAATTCAAATCTGAACACAGCCAGAAAACAAAGAGCTTTAATAGGTAAGCAGAAAATGCTGCCTAGACAGAGATAGGAAAATCTAAATAAAACATTTCCTATTAAATAGTATAGTAAAACATACATAATAAAAATAAGAAATAAAGACTTATTTTATATATATATATATATTTTTTTTTTGTGTGTGTGTGCATGGTAACAAATAAGCCCAGATAACGCCCCCCTCCTTTTTACCCAGCAGGGTTAAAGGAGACTAAGGGGAGAGGATAGAAATGCACCCATAAGGCACAAGGGGATTATAAAGGGACAGGGGCATCCCATGCCGGGATCACCAACCCGGAAGCCGCCTACCCACATTTGGGTCTCATGGAGGAGTAATACTATACTCCTGTATACACCAGAAGGTGTATGTATCTACCTTTGAGTGAACCACACAGCCAGGGCTGGGAGGCATACAATATAACCAAACAGGTTTAAAGAGTTTCAGACAGAAACAGAGAAAAAAAGGGCCGGGGCAAACACGGCTACCTGCAGCTTGAAGGAGAGTCATCTTCTGAATGCTTCGCCGACTGCAGAGACGAAAAGACTGAGGAATAGTGGGAGGAACCCAGTACTTATGGACCAGGAGGGGCTCCTTTTTTCCATGTCATCTCTGCAAGATCGCCCTCTACAGGCCGGGTTCCCAAGTGTCATGAATATCGGGAAGTGGGGGGTGTGACATACTAGGAATATAAAAGCAATTCTACAGGTGAGTATCACAGAATTGCGTTTTTGACTTTCCCAGGTTTTGTTCCGTGCACCCTCCCCCTCGCCTTTCCTCAGTCCAACAGCGCATGCACAGGCTCTCATCCAATCAGAGCCATTTGCCTTGTTTACATACAGGGCTCGGCGAGAGCGGCCGCACCCTCAGTGGCGCGTGCTCCCACCTTCTCCCAGCCATCCGAATGGCTGGGATGGGAGCGTACGCATCACCCAAAGATGTAAGGCTGTTTTCAATGGGAGCAATCAAATCCGTTTGCCAAAAGGCACATGCGCTGGCTCTCATCCTATCAGAGCCGTTTGCCGTGCCCATGTCATTCGGCAAATGGGAGCGTGTGCAGCCACATCTTTGGTGTGTGCGTACACCACCCTGTCCCAGCCATTCAGATAGGCTGAGGCGGGAGGGTTCACTGCTGGGGATGAGGGCGCTTGACATAGGCACAGCAAACTGCTCTGATTGGACAAGAGCCCATGCATGCACTGTTGGGCTGGGAAAAGATGAGCTGTTACAGGTTAAATGGGGAGGGGGGGTTCACACAGCAGGGCCAGTGGCCTGCCCTTGAATCTTTTAGATTCTAGGGCCAGCCACTCTAGGTTTTGTTCCACTTTAAGTCAATTTTTGACTTGACATTTGCTTTAATCCCTTAAAATTGAAGCGCTCACGAAAAGGTCTCATTTATTGCAGATCTGGGCTCTATGTCTCACGTGAATAAAGGTCATGCATAACTCCAGTTTCTGAAATGCTTTTTAACCTTTAGATTTTAGCCTTGAGAATCAGTACATTTCTGCCCCGCTTTGTGTTACAGCGGTCAGGCAGGTAGATGGGGGGGGCATATAGGCGGACAGATGGATGGATGGTAAGGCAGGCAAGCTGCTGGGTGGTCAGGCTGGTAGGAAATATGCTGCAACGCAGGAGCGAAAGGGGCCTAGGTAAGTAAAAGTGTAAGCCCCAACACTGGCCCTCCAAAGAAATCCCCCAAGGGCCCACAACAGGCCTAGCACATTATGGGCATGAAACACACATTTTCTGTGAATTTGCTAAGCACGTTATGGGCAGTTGGGAGGTTAACTACCAGTGTCCGGGGATCAAAGAGTGCAGAATAGTTGTCTGGCTTCTCTGAAAGTGAACCAGATGTCCACGCAGGCAAAGCGATATGTATTCAGACAGTTAACCATGACAAGCACAATGCTATATTGATACTAGGATATAAGTATTACTAAAAGAGCGTTTATATGGCTTTACCTAGTTTTAGTCTGTGAATCCGGCTGCAGAATAACCACCTCTTCTTCTTCACTGTCAGACAGAATGATGGCATCATCTGTGGGACATACAAAACCGTTAATAAAGCAAGGCCAACTCTCAGAGCAGCATATGCACCTGATATACTGGGGTTAAGAGACATTTAGTTGACCTCATATAGATAGTATCTGCAGACCAGCTTGAATATATAAAAGTCTGGCTGCCTCCAGCAAAGCGCCTGCAAAAACTGTAGACTAAATGGGTGCTGGGAGCATCCCTACTGCTAATGCTGCCCCCTGCAAACACAAAACCAGCTAGATGAATCAATTTTGTTTTTTAAAGCAGACCAAAACCCTCTGAACTATGAATATATTTAGCCATAGCCCCTGCTGATATTCTCTTCTTAGGGAGTAGAACTAGGAAAATACCATTTTGTGATTACTCACCTGTAAAATGGGTATTATAAGTATGTCTCACACCCTGCTTCGGAATGACTAATAACACGTGGGTTATAGCCAGTAGAGGGCGAACTGTAGCTCCAGTTTCAGGTGTGCATTTGTATGCAAATTAAGCTGGCTACCTGTGATAGACTAAGGGTATTCATTTGTGAGTTTTGCCTGGGCCAATCACAGACGACCTGCAGATTTCAAAATGGAACAAAGGGTCCACCTGATAAAAAACAGGAGGCTGGAGAGAGAAGAGAGATTTCTTTTGGAGGGCAGCTGGAGAAAAGTTGTGTTGGTGCGCCTGACCAGACGGACCATGATGGGACTTTGCCTTGGGTAGATGGACCTGCATTGTGAAGCCAAGTACAGCAGCCATCTTGTTTGGACGTGGTCTGCTGATTTTCTGCATGGAGCAATTAAAACAGATGAGTAATCCGTTTTAATATATATATGCTTTTGCCCTGTTAGGCTTTCTATGTTGTAACACAGATTGTAGTATTTTTGTTTTGTACATTTTGCAAGGTATATAAAATAACTTTAAAGTGCATCATCTTCCTTGGAGATTACTGGCAATTACTGGAATACAGGAGACCCAGATCCCACCAGGCAAGAGACATGGCATCCACTGCCAGAGCCAGAGCATCCTGAGACAGAGACACAAAAGCAGGGAGCTTGTGGTTGTGACGGGAGAAAAGGAGATCCACCTCCGGGAACCCCCACTTGTGACAAATGGATAGAAATACCTAGTTGTTGAGGAACCATTCCCCTGGGCGAGAGGACCCCTTTCTGAGGGAGTCCGCTTCCATGTTCTTCCCTCCGGGAATGCACACCGCCGAGATTCATGGAACATTGCTCTCGGCCCATGCAAGAATCAGAGAAACTTTCCTGAGGGCACTCTGCTGCGAGTCCCTCCTTGGTGACTGATGTAAGCGACCGCAGTCCGATAGTCTGATCGAACCTGAACCGGAAATCCTTGGATATGATGCGTCAAGTGCGACAGCACCAACCGAATAGCCCTCAGCTCCAAAACGTTGGTGGGGATGTGCGCCTCCAGAGGACCCCACAGCCCCTGGAACTGATGTTTCTTCCAGAACCCCCCTCCCCAGCCCGACAGGCTGGAATCCGTGGTGACCGTCCCCCAACAAGGAGCCAGAAAGGATCTGCCCCTCAGAAGATTTCTCGGTTCCAGCCACCACTGAAGAGACTGCCGGACCAATGGAGAAATCGCAAAGGACTGATCCAAGGCCAGAGGACATCTGTCCCAAGCCGATAACAGATGGATTTAAAGAGACCTCTTGTGAAACTGAGCAAAAGGAACTGCCTCGAAGGAAGCCACCATCAACCCCACCAGCCTCATCCCTTGCCGGATGGACGGGCGAGGGTGGGACAGAAGACGACGTATCAGATTTTGAACCATCCGCACCTTCGACTGAGGTAAGAACACCCTGGACTGAATGGTATCCAGATTCATGCCCAGAAAGGAAATCTCCCTTGACGGGGAGAGAGAAGACTTGGGGTAGTTGATCACCCAACCGAAACTCTCCAGCGTAGTCACCACCAACCTAGTGTCCAGCTCCGCTTGACTGAGAGAGGATGCCATAATGAGAAGGTCGTTCAGATACGGCACAATGCGAATGCCCTGGTCTTTGAAAAAGGCCATTATGCCCGCCAACACCTCGGTGGAGCCCGAAAGGGAGAGCCACAAACCGGAAGGGTAAGCGTCCTTGATGTCTATGGACGTCATGAAGACCCCTGGACGAAGAGAGTTGATGGCCGAGCGCAGAGTCTCCATGCGAAATTTCCTGGTTCTGATGAACCTGTTGAGAATCCTGAGATCCAGAATGGGTCTTATGGAGCCATCCTTTTTGGGCACTGTAAAAAGGTTGGAGTAATAGCCCTGGACTCTCCCTGAGGAAGGCACCGGGCAAACGACCCCCCTGTCCAGAAGGTTTTGTATTGCCAACAGCTCCTGCGCGGCCTGGGGGTCCGAAGGAACCCGAGACCTAAGAAATCTGTGAGGAGGCCGGTACTCGAACTCCAGCTTGTACCCGGAAGAAACCACTTCCAGGATCCAGTTGTCTGTGACCTCCCGGGTCCAGACCTGGGCGAAGAGCCTTAGCCGTCCCCCCACCCGTGAGGGTACCCCCTCATTGCTGAGAGGGTTTGGCAGCAGCCTTGGGTATGGTACCCCAGGCAATCCCGGGGCGGGCACATCCACTGCCCCTACCCCAGGAGTCAGCAACTCCCCTGCTTGCTCGAGAGCCACAAAAGGAAGGATTAAAGGAGCCTGCCCCCCGAAAGGACCGGCGCTGCTTCTTGCACTGTGCAACTTTCCTCCGTTCGCCCCCGAGTCCAATTTATCTCCAAACAGGCGCCTACCCAAGAAGGGTGGCCCTGTAAGCACCTTCTTAGCCGCCATATCAGCCACCCATTGGCGCAACCAAACCGGGCGGCGTATAGCCACAAGCAAAGCCGAGGTTCTACTACTTGTATCGTCCAAGGCGGATAAGACAAAAGGTCATGAACAGATCACACCGCGTAAGTGCTGCAAATTCAACACTAGCAGGGTTAAGAAGGGGACCATTCAACAAGCCCCTAATTACAGATCTGGTAGCCACGGCTGAGAGTGCGGAAGCACAAACGGGCTGAACCCACACTGGCAAAGGCGTGACACCATTTGATCAAGACGACGGTCCTCACCATCCTTCAGCGTGGTGAGTCAGGTGAGTGCACAACCAATGTGTTGGACAACCCCAGAATCGGAGGGTCGACTTCTGGGGGCGACGACCAGCGCTTCACCGGGTCCACCGGGAAAGGGATATTTCCTATCCCACCCCTGAGGGATGCCGAGAAGCCGGCTGGGCATTTCCCATTCCTTAAGAATCAACTTGTCAAAAAGTTTCTGATCAGGAAACTCCAAGCGCGGCTTAGTGGCCCCAAAAAAACTCCTCCTCTTGCGGAGGGGCCTCCGCAGGCGGGGAAATAGCAAGAACCTCAAAAATATGAGCCAGAAGTCTGGGGGTATCCACGTTATCCCCACGCTCCTTCCCAGAATCAACATCCAGGTACTGCTGATCATCAGAACCATCAGATTCTGAAAACAATTCCCCTTCTTCCAGCGGGGAATAATCAGACCAGTCAAAGCAGTCATATTCCTCAAAATCAAAACCCGGCGCAGCCGGTGCCACATGCCTTCTCTTAGCTGGGGCCTTTCCGCCCGCAGAGCTAGCAATCAATTTCCCAATGTTGGCCAATCTAGCACAGACATCAGAATGCGACTCCCCGCTAATGACAACATCACTTGGGGTCAAAATCAGGCGTGGGAGTGTAGGTGATGAGGCCGGCGGCGCTGACCCAGACGCCTGGGACTCCAACTGCCGCGTAATGGCCTGCTGTGCACATGGAATGCAAATAAGCACATTATCCCCCATAAAACCACACACTGTCGGGGTTGCCCCGAAGGGAGCCCGAGCCCGGTATCCTGGGAAGCCTCCATATGGTGATTTTTTTATGGTAGTCGCAATGACCAATGGGAATTACGCTAGTAAGCTACCCGGGATGCCCCTTAACGTCCGTTAGTGGGAGGATTTGTAAAGCCCCTATTTGAGTGAGGGACCTAAGGATCGGGAGAACCCCCTTTTAACTATCAAGGAAGGTAATCCCCCAGGAAGACATAAAAAAAAGGGTACCATAAGCATGAAGTCATTACAGCAATGTCAAAGATAATGCAGCATACAGGGCACCTCAATAGCCATTGCTGGGAACCTCCGTGGGCACCAAAAGAGGTTCCCAGCCATTGCTGGGAACCTCCGTGGGCTCCAAAAGAGGGGGGCGGGCCGCATCAGCGCACCGAGCGCCCGGCCCCGCCCCCTCTCCTGACTAACAGAGAAGTAAAAAACATGGCCGCGCTCCCACAAGGTTGCGGAGCCGTCCCGTGATCCGAGCAAGTAACAGACGCGGCCCAGCAACAAGTGAAGCAAACAGCCACACACACCACACACACACACACATACACTCATACCACACTGACAGCTAATTGGCCAGGCAAAGTCTGAGGTAAAAAATTGGAGGGACATGCCCCCCCTCGATCCAGGGACACAGGCAGCAACGGGTGGGGGAAGTCCCAAGCCACCAAATGCAGCGCAGGGAAAATGACGGACAGGGCATCCCAAACCAGGATCCCGAACCTGGTATCCGCCTACCCCTTGGAGGGGGTCTCATGGAGGAGCATGGCTCCAAGTTATCACACCACTAAGGTGTATCCTACCTTCACCCGGACCAACAGCCAGGGCTGGGAGGCATAGGGACTTAATAAAAACAAGGTCCGGGCAGAAATAGGGAAATAAAATGGCCTGGTGTGAACCCGGCTTACCTGCAAGGAGGAGACAGCCATCTTCTGACTTGCTCGCCGTCTGCAGAGACGATTACTGGGGAATGTGTGGGAGGTCCCAGGTATTTATGGACCGGGAGGGGCTTCTTTTTTTCTAGTCATCTCTGCAGAAGTTCGCCCCCTACTGGCTATAACCCACGTGTTATTAATCATTCTGAAGCAGGGTGTGAGACATACTTGGAATAGTTTGACCCGCCTGAAAGACATAAGCATAAAACCCCATAAGCAAACACTGAAAATAAATCGGACATAAAAAAGGCCACCCCACAGGGGCACTTACGGACCGCATTAGGAAGAGAGCAGCCACGCAGCACAAGAGGCAAAATGGCGCCAGCCAATGATGGCGCGACAGCGCCTGAGACGATGTCGCCGCCGTCCGCGGAGCGCAGTACAAGCGCTATTGTCTCTGCAGGAGGTGACGACAGTCAAGATGATGGCTCTCTCTCTCCTTTTCAGGTAAGCCGGGTAACACCCGGCCCTTCTCTTTCCTATTTCCACCTGGACCTCTTTTTATATTGTCATTAAAGTGGACCAACACCCAGGGGGGATCGGCCCGGAAATCTATAAGATTCCCGGACCGATCAGATCCCTCCCCGCGGGGCATCCGAAATCGGGATGTCCCGCGGGGAGGAACCCCCCAGGAGGCCCACAATCCTCACCTTACCGGCGATCCAACGGCGCATGCGCGAGACGCGGCCGCGTCTCTCGCTTCCCTCTAGCAGGGCGCGCTCCCGCGCCGGCCATTTTGTGAATGGCCGGCGCAGGAGCGCTCCCTGTTAGAGGGAAGCGAGAGACGCAGCCAATGACAGCGCTCTGGTATGCGCGTCCAAGCGGCTTTGGACGCGCATACCAGAGCTGCTCTGAGCGCTGTCATTGGCCGGACGAGGTCACGTGGGAGCGGGGAGAGGTGAGTTTTTGCGGCGATCGGGGGGGTTTCAGACAGCGGGGCACCCCCGATCGGGGTGCCCCACCTAAGTGGACCAACACCCAGGATAGTCAAAATCCTGGGTGTTGGTCCACTTTAAGCCTCCCAGCTATGGCTGCAGGGTCCGGGTGAGGGTAGTTTACACCTTAGAGGTGTTTGATTAGGAGCCATGCTCCACCGCAAATCCCCCACCAAGGGGTAGGCGGTCGTCAGGTTACGGTGATCCTGACATGGGATTCCCTGTCCGTTCTTAACCCTCGCTACATGACCCAAATGTAGCTATCGGCTCTCCCCCTTACTCCCTGTTCCCAGTTAGTGGGGGGGGGGGGTTCCTACCCTTTCTTGTATAATGTTAATGCTTTGGTATTTTTCACAGTATGAGTGTTTTTACTTTGTATGGTGCCTCTGCCAGCGCATGTTCTTAAGTGTTCCTTCAGCCGGCCCGCTCGCCTTTTGGCGATTCTCGGCGGCTCCGCAGCCAATTTGGCTGGGGAGCCTGGTCTTCCTCGTCAGGAGAGGGGGGGCGGGGTCCGGCGCTCTGTGCGCCCTTAGTGGCCCTCCCCTCTCTTCTCCTCGGCGGATCCCAGCCATATCGGCTGGGGAGCGCTTTTTCGTCATTTTGCACGTTCGGGAGGGGGCGGGGCCAATCGCGTGGCGCGCTCTGCGGTGGCCCGCCCCCGTTCTCTCTCTCTCTCCCCCTTCTGACTGAGGTGGACGGCGCCATTTTCCCTCGGCTTGTGAGTGCCCCTTGCGGGCTCCTTTTTGTTATAATTGCATTGCTTGCATATATATGTAATTGGTATAGTTATTATATATATATATATATATATATAACTTGGTGTGCACTTTTTCTTAATGGGGCTCCCTTATTGTCTTTCAGGTCGGGACAACCAAAATTAGGGGTTTCTCCCGGTCCTCTGGCCCTTGCTCAAATTTTAGGGGTTCCCTTAGTTACTGGCCTTATTTAAATCCTCCCACTAATGGACATTAAGGGGCATCCCGGGTAGCTTATAGCGTAATTCCCATTGGTCATTACGACTACCTTAAAAATCACCATATGGAGGCTTCCCAGGATACCGGACTCGGGGTCCTTTTGGGGCAACCCCGGTCTTGTGTGGTATGTGGGGCATCCCTTTCGGGGCAACAATGTGCAGATTTGTGTACCATGTGCACAGCAGGCGATTGCGCTGCAATCCGGGTCCCGTGCGGCCGGTTCAGCCCCGCTGGCCTCATCACCTACACCCCCGCGCCTGGTTATGAAGTATGCGCTAGGCTGGCCCAAATTGAGAGATTGATTGCTAGCTCTGCGGCCAGGAAGGGGAACTGTTCCCAGACTCTGACTCATCTGAGGATCGGCAGTACCCTGGCGCTGATGCCGGCTCAGAGCGCGGGGATACTGTTGACACCCATAGGCTCCTTACTCAAATTTTTGAGGTACTTGCCATTTCCCCTCCTGCAACGGGGGGAATTTTTTGGGACCGCCAAACCTCGTTTGGAGTTCCCGGATCAGAAGCACTTTAACAATCTGATCCTTAATGAATGGGAAAAGCCTAGTCGGCTCCCTGGTATCCCTCAGGGGTGGGATAGGAAGTATCCCTTTCCTGTTGAGGTGGTTAAACTTTGGTCGACACCCCCAGAGGTCGACGTGCCCGTCCTGGGATTGTCCAATACTTCAGTCATGCACACGCTGGATTCCTCTACCTTGAAGGATGGTGAGGACCAACGTCTCGATCAATTTGCTTTGCATGCCTTCGCTTGTGTGGGTTCGGCCTTGCGCCCGGTTTGTGCTTCTGCGCTCACAGCCGTGGCTACTAGAACTCTAATTAGGGGCCTTTTGGACGGTTCCCAATTGGATCCTTGCAGTGAGGAGTTTGCAGCCTTGACTCATTGTGAGATGTTCATTGCTTTTGTCTTATCAGCCTTGGATGATACTATACGTATGTGTAGCAGGACCTCGGCAATGCAGGTTGCGCCAGTTGGCGGCCGATAATGCTGCTAAGAAGGCGTTCACAGGTCTTCCCTTCGTGGGTCTGCGCCTGTTTGGTGATCGTTTAGACTCTGTTGCCAGAGGGGGTAACCTCAAAGCAAGAAGCAGCGCCGGCCCTTTCGGGGTTCGGGCTCATTCAACCCTTCCTTTCGTGGCTCTCGGTCAAGCAGGGTCACGTATTTCACTGCATTCCATGGAGATGCCTGGGGTAGGGGCAGAGGACGTGCCTGACCCAGGACTTCCTGGGGTACTAAACCCAAATCCGTTGCCAAGCCCTTGCGGGTGGGGGGGACAGCTGCGGCTCTTTGCTCAGGTCTGGAACCTAGAGGTCTGGATCCGGGAAGTAATTTCCTCCAGGTACAAGGTGGAGTTTGCATGCCGGCCTCCTCTGAGATTCCTCAGGTCCCGGGTTCCGTCGGATCCACGGGCGGCACAGGGCCTTTTTTGGGCGGTGCACAACCTTTGGGATATGGGGGTGGTTTGTCCGGTTCCCCCTACAGAGAGAGGTCTGGGTTACTATTCCAACCTCTTTACGGTCCCCAAAAAAGATGGTTCCATAAGACCCATTTTGGACTTGAAAAATCTCAACCGGTTCATCAGAACCACAAAATTTCGCATGGAGACTCTCCGCTCTGCTGTCCGGGGGACTTTATGACCTCAATAGATATCAAGGACACTTACCTTCATGTGACGGTCTTCCCGGGACACCGGGTTCGTGGTAGACAGCACTTCCAGTTTGTGGCTCTTCCCTTCGGGCTGACTTCGGCGCCCAGGGTGTTTACCAAGGTGTTGGCGGGCGTGATGGCCCTTCTCAAGAGTCCGGGGCATTCGTATCTTGCCTTACCTGGACGACCTTCTCATCACGTCATCCTCTCTCCGCCAGGTGGAGCTGGACACCAGAATGGTGGTGACGACGCTGGAGAGGTTCGGGTGGGTAATCAATTACACCAAGTCCTCTCTATCCCCGTCAAGGATGGCTTCGTTCCTGGGCATGACTCTGGATACCATTCAGACCAGGGTGCTCCTACCCCAGCCGAAGGTGGATGTTCTTCAGGCTCTTATTCGTTTTCTTCTGTCCAGCCCTCGTCCATCCATCAGGCAATGCATAAGGCTGGTAGGTTTGATGGTGGCTAGCTTCGTGGCAGTGCCATGTGCTCATTTTCACACGAGACCCCTTCAGCTCCATCTGCTATCGGTTTGGGACAAATGTCCTCTGTCTCTGGATCAGACTTGTGTTCTGTCCCCTCTTGTCCGGCGGTCCTTCCAGTGGTGGATGGACCAGAGGAATCTCCTGGGGGGCAGGTCCTTTCTTTCTTGCGCCCTGTTGGGAGACGGTCACCACGGATGCCAGCCTGTCAGGCTGGGGAGGTTTCTGGAGGGAACGTCCGTTCCAGGGGCTGTGGGGTCCTCAGGAGGCCCATATCCCCATCAACATTCTGGAGCTGAGGGCGGTTTGGTTAGTACTGTCGCACCTGACACATCATCTTTAGAGCTTACCTACAATCGGACAGCGGTCACTTACATCAATCACCAAGGAGGGACTCGCAGCCGGAGTGCCCTCCGGGAGGTGTCTATGATTCTTGCTTGGGCCGAGAGCAATGTTCCGTGCATCTCGGCAGTCTGCATTCCAGGGGCGGAGAACCTGGAAGCAGACGCTCTGTGCAGAGGGAGGAATGGTCCCTCAGCAACAAGGTATTTCTATCCCTCTGTCACAGGTGGGGGAGGCCGGAGGTGGATCTGTTTGCCTCTTGTCACAATCACAAGCTTCCGGCATTTGTGTCTCTGTCTCAGGACCCTCTGGCTCTGGCAGTGGATGCCATGTCTCTGTCCTGGCGGGACAGAGACATGGCAATTTACAAACGCTGGCTTTGACGGCGTGGCTGCTGAAACCATCTTAAAGGAAAAGGGTTTGTCTGAGGCCGTTGTCCAGACCCTCGTCAGGGCTAGGAAGAAAACTAATATCTATTACAGGACCTGGCGGACCTACATTGATTGGTGTGAGGCTAGGGCCTTTCCTTGTCGGGGGGTTTTCCATTCCTCGGATTTTGGAGTTTCTTCAGCATGGTCTGGACATGGGTTTTCAACTTAGCACCCTTAAGGGGCATGTTTCCGCTCTGGCGGTTTTCTTTCAGAGATCTTTCGGTCTTCATCCTTTGGTTAAGACCTTTTTTCAGGGGGTCACTCATGTGCGCCCTCCTCGCAAACCCATGTTACCTGTTTGGTGTTGTCTGCCCATTTAAATTTGGTGTTGTCTGCCCTTCAGGGTCCTCCTTTTGAACCAGTGCAGGATTCTGCACTATCCATTTTCACCTTAAAAGTTGCCTTTTTGGTGGCTATCACCTCTGTTCGACGTGTTTCTGAGTTGGCGGCTTTGTCTATTCAGGCCCCCTACTTTGAGAGACATCAGGACAAGGTGGTTTTCCCCTTTAAACCAGACTTCCTGCCAAAGGTTGTTTCTGCTTTTCACCTCAATCAGGACATTGTGTTTCCTTCATTGTGTCCTAAACCTACCAATGACAAGGAGAGGGCTTTGCACTCTCTGGATGTCGTAAGATGTGTAAAGTACTATCTGGTGGTTACTTCACCTTTCCGGAAGACGAACGCCTTTTTTGTGGTGCCCTTCCGGCCCAAGAAGGTTTTGGCGCCCGTCAAGTCTACCATTAGTAAATGGATTCGTCAGGGCCTACTCTGCCAAGGGGAGGGATCCCCCTTTCCAGATCACTGCTTCTTCTACTCGTGCTGTTGGGGCTTCCTGGGCGTTTCAGCACCAGGCCTCTGTTGAACAAGTTTGTAAGGCTGCTACTTGGTCTTCTGTTCCTACTTTTTCCAAGTTTTATAAAAGGTTGGATGTGCGGGCCTCAGCGGATGCTGTTTTTGGCCGCAAAGTTCTGCAAGCTGCAGTGGTTTAATTGTGCACTATTGCCTGTTGAGATCCCCACCCTTTTTGGACACTGCTATTGGATGTCCCACGTGTAATTAATACTTCGGAAGCAGGGTGTGAGACACTTGGAATAATACCATTTTGTGACTACTCACCTGTAAAATGGGTATTATAAAGATGTCTCACACCCTGCTTCGTCCCACCCCGAGTTGTATCTTGGATCCTCTATATGGTGAAACTTTTTTCACATAGATTTTATTGGCTCTTCCTGGTCCCCTTACTGCTTTCTTATACTGGGGAATGTGTGGGAGGTCCCAGGTATTTATGGACCGGGAGGGGCTTCTTTTTCTAGTCATCTCTGCAGAAGTTCGCCCTCTACTGGACCATAACCCACGTTGCCTGCCGCACTGCAGGAGGCCAGAAGAAGACAGAACAGCGGTGGGCTCTGTCCCCGTCCCTGCTATTGCTGAGGCAGTGATAGCAGCGGCAGAGACGGAGGCAGCGCCTGCCGCTCCGCCATCATCACCTGCCCTCCAGCTGCTGCCTCTTCCGGCAAGGGCAGGAGTGCAGCCGGGTGCGTGCAGCAGGTGGGCGTGGCCTGCATCGCGTAGGCGCAGGCCACGCCCACTCGCTGCACGGACCCGGCTGTTCACTGCTGCTCTTGCTGGAAGAGGCAGCAGAGAAGTTGCGGAAGAGAGGATGGAGCGGCTGTCCCCGCCGCTCCTTCTTACTGGCCGGGCAGACACCCGGCTCCATAGAACGGGTGGGCGTGGCCTGCGACGCGATTGCACGCCGACGCGGCACAGGCCACGCCCGCCCGATTCACGGGGCCGGGTGTCTGCGCGGCCCGGCCAGTAAGGAGCAGCGGTGGGGACGCACCTCCATCTTCAACGCGGGATGAACATGTGAGTTTATTTTTTTTTCTTGGTTATTGTGTGCCTATGGGGAACGGGGGGGGGGGGGGGGAGGGTGTAACACTGCTTCTATGGGGAATAGGAGGGGGGTGCCACACTGCCTATATGGGGAATAGGAGGGAGGGTGCCACATTGCCTATATGGGGAATATGAGGGAGGGTGCCACATTGCCTATATGGGGAATATGAGGGAGGGTGCCACATTGCCTATATGGGGAATATGAGGGAGGGTGCCACATTGCCTATATGGGGAATATGAGGGGGGGTGCCACATTGCCTATATGGGGCATAGGAGGGGGTGCCACATTGCCTATATGGGGGATAGGAGGGGGTGCCACATTGCCTATATGGGGGATAGGAGGGGGGGTGCCACATTGCCTATATGGGGAATAGGCGGGGGGGTGCCACATTGCCTATATAGGGAATAGGCGGGGGGGTGCCACATTGCCTATATGGGGAATAGGATGGGGGTGCCACATTGCCTATATGGGGAATAGGAGGGGGGTGCCACATTGCCTATATGGGGAATAGAAGGGGGGTGCCACACTGCCTATATGGGAATGGGTGGGGGAATGATACACTGCCTATATGGGGAATGGGAGGGGGGAATGCCATACTGCCTATATGGAGAATGGGAGGGGGGAATGCCACACTGCCTATATGGAGAATGGGAGGGGGGAATGCCACACTGCTTATATGGGGAATGGGATGGGGGAATGCCCCACTGCCTATGGGAATGGGATGGGGGGAATGCCACACTGCCTATGGGAAGGGGGAATGACACACTGGCTATTGGGAATGGGAGAGGGATTACTGTAATTGGAGGATACTGCACTTTGCCTATTATTTGGTTAAAAATATTTTTCTTATTTTCCTCCCCAAAATCCTGGGTGCGTCTTATAAGCCGGTAATACGGTAAAAATACGGTAATATTTCCGAAGCAGGGTGTGAGACATACTTATAACACCCACTTTACAGATGAGTAATCACAAAATGGTATTTTTGTGGTTTATCCCGGTCCTCTCCCCTTGGTTTAGCGTTAATCCTATGTTGGAGAGCTATTGTATTTATATATCTCCCACCTCCCTAGCGGGCTCTTGGGGCAGCTATATTTAGCGTTAATCCCATATTGGCCTGCGATGCCATATTAATCACCATATGGAGGCTTCTCAGGATAATGTGCTTGGGGTTCCTTCAGGACAAGCCCGGCTGTGTGTTGCGTGTGGGGTATCCCCTATAAGTGATGACGTCAGGGTGTGTGTACCCTGCGCCCAGCAGGTGCTTGCGCTGCAGTCTAGGTTACCTGTGGCTGGGCCTGCACCCCCTCTGGCTTTGCTTACCCCCCCATGCTTACATCTGACTCCTAGTGAGGTGCAGACCAGTGGGGAGTCTCAACCTGATTTGGCTGCACGGGTGGCCAGCATTGAAAAGCATATTGCTGGGTCTGCCCCGTATACTCTCCTGGAAGAGGGGGAATTATTTTCTGATTCAGAATCATCTGAGGAACAGCCTAAGGTTTATGGTGATACCGGGTCTGGGGCTGACCTATAGTCCTCAGATGACACTGACAGGCTTTTGGCTCATATTTTTGAGGTGCTCTGTATTTCCCCTCCTGCCGTGGCTCCGCAACAGCAGGGTGAGCTTTTTCATACGGCTAGACCATGCTTGGAGTTTCCTGAACAAACTCACTTTCATAATCTGGTGCTCAAAGAATAGGAACGGCCTAGCAAGCTTCCTGGGGTGCCAAAGAGTTGGCATAAGAGGTATCCCTTTCCTGCTGATGTGGTTAAGCATTGGTCATGTCCTCCCGAAGTGGATGCACCTGTTCTGGGGCTGTCCAATACTTCCGTCATGCATTCCCCTGACACTACTACTCTGAAGCATGGTGAGGACTGGCGCATGGACCAGCTGGCTTGCCATGCTTTTGCCTGTGTGGGGACCGTGCTGTGCCCAGTTTGTGCTTCTGCCATTACAGCTGTTGCTATTAAAGGCTTGCTCAAGAGTCTCTTAGATGGGGCCTCTGATGACGCGGGAGGAGAAGTGTACGGTTCTCTCCTGCTTTGCTATGAATTTGTTGGATATGTTCTGTCTATGGATGATACCATCAGAATGTGTGGGAGGACATCTGCTCTGCTGGTGGCTATAAGCCGCTCTGTCTGGCTGCGTCAGTGGGTAGCTGATAACGCCGCTAAGAAGGCTCTCACTGGCTTTCCCTTTAAGGGGCTGCACCTCTTTGGTGAACGCTTGGACTTGTTTGCTAAAGGCGGCAGGTTGCCTCAACGTAGGAGGCAGTCCCGGTCCTTTCGGGGTACAGGTGCCTTTCTCCCTTCCTTCCGTGGTTCCAGAATTGGGCGAGGAGCCTCCTTTGCTGGGGCCCGCGGAGATTTTTGGGGAAGGGGCAGAGGACGTGGCCACCCCGGCCCCTCCTGGGGTCCCAAGCCTAAGTCCTCCACCAAGCCCCCTCAGGCATGAAGGGGTGCCCTGGGGGGACGGCTTCGGCTCTTTGCTCACGTCTGGAGGCTTCACGTCTCAGACCGGTGGATTCAGGAGGTAGTGTCCTCCGGTTACAAGATAAGAGCTTGCAGCCTGGCCACCCCCAAGATTTATCAAATCCCGGATGGCTCAAAACCCCGTCTGCTCAGGGGCTGTGACTTGCTGTTCAAAACCTTTTGGAGTTGGGGATCATCTGCCCGGTCCCTTTCAGGAAAAGGGGCAGAGGCTTCTATTCCAATCTTTTCACTGTCTCCAAAAAGGACGGGTCCCTCAGACCCATCCTGTATTTAAAGCGTCTGAACAAGTTTGTCAGATTCAAGCATTTTCTCATGGAAACCCTGTGCTCTGCAGTCAATTCACTGCGCCCGGGCGACTTCATGACATCTGTAGACATCAAGGATGCTTACCTTCATGTACCAATTGTTCCAGGTCATCAAAAATTTCTCAGGTTCGTTCTGGGAGATCAGCACTATCAGTTTGTAGCCTTGCCTTTCGGTCTCACCTCGGCTCCCAGGGTTTTCACCAAGGTACTGGCGGGAGTAATGGCTCTACTGAGATCTCAGGGCATTTGCATCCTTCCTTACTTGGACGACATTCTCATCACTTCTCAGTCTTTCCAGCAGGCACAGCTGGATACCCAGAGGGTGGTGTCCACACTGGAGTCTTTCGGCTGGGTGATCAACCACCTCAAGTCTTCCCTGTTCCCGTCCTTGGTGAGGTCCTTTCTGGGCATTGACTCTGGATACGTCTCAGGTCAAGATCCTTCTCCCTCAGCAGAAGGTGGAGTGTCTTCAAGCTCAGGCCCAGCTTCCTCTGTCTTGTCCTCATCCCTCCATACAGCAGGGGATGCAGCTGGTGGGCCTGATGGTGTCTTGCTTCGAGGTGGTTCCATACGCTCAGTTTCATATGAGACCTCAGGTGTTTGCTCTGTCCCCTCTGGCCAGGCGGTCTCTTTTGTGGTGGCTGGACTCAAGGAACCTGTTGGTGGGCAGATCCTTTCTGACCCCTTGCTGGGAGACAGTCACCACGGATGCCAGTCTGACCAGTTGGGGGGGCTTCTGGAAGTCTCTGCAATTCCAGGGTCAGTGGGGTCCTCAGGAGGCCCACACCCCTATCAACATTCTGGAACTAAGGGCGATAAGGTTGGTTCTCGCTCAATTGACTCCACACCTTCGGGGGTTGGGCTGTTCAGGTCTGCTCGGACAACCAGACAGCAGTTGCCTACATCAATCATCAGGGAGGGAGCAAGAGGGCCCTCAAGGAAGTGTCCCTGATTCTGTCCTGGGCGGAGGAGAATGTCCCTTGTCCCTCAGCTCTGTACATCCCGGGGGTGAAGAATCTGGAGGCAGATTCCGTCAGCAGGGGGATGTCTCGTCTGGGGGAGTGGTCCCTCAGCAGCAGGGTGTTTCACTCCCTGTGCCACCATTGGGGTTGGCTGGACGTCACAATCACAAGCTTCCAGTCTTTGTCTCTCTGTCCCAGGACCCTCTGGCTTTGGCCATGGATGCGCTAGCAATGTCTTGGAAGAGCTTTCAGCTCCTTTATGTGTTTCCTCTGTTCCCTCTGCTGGGCAGGGTGCTGCGCAAGATCTCCCAGGAAGGGGTGCCAACCATTCTGGTGGCCCCCCATTGGCCAAGAAGAGTGTGGTTCGCAGACATCGTGCAGTTGGCAGTAGATCAGTATGTCCTGCCCAAGGTTCCAGATCTGCTCACTCAAGGACAGCTACGCCATCCTAATTTACAAACGCTGGCTTTAACGGCTTGGCTGCTGAAACCTCCATCTTGATGTAAAAGTGCCTGCCTGCCTCTGTTAGTACCATGATTCAGGCTAGGAAGAAGTTCTCGTCATCTATCTACTATAAGGTATGGCATACTTACATTGACTGGTGTGAGTCTAGGTCGCTTCCCTGTCGGGTGTTTTCTATCCCCAGGATTCTGGAATTCCTGCAACATGGTTTGGATTTGGGTCTTCAACTTAGTACCCTCAAAGGTCATGTCTCAGCCTTGGTTATTTTCTTCCAAAGATCTTTTGCCAACCATCATCTGGTTAAGACCTTTTTTCAGGGGGTTACTCACGTGCGTCCTCCTCGTAAGCCTATGTTACCAGTCTGAGATTTGAACTCGGTATTATCGGCCTTGCAGAAGTCTCCCTTTGAGCCCTTGCGTGCGGCCGCTTGTCTATTTTGACACTTAAGGTAGCCTTTTTGGTGGCTATCACTTCTGTTAGGCATGTTTCTGAATTGGCCGCGCTTTCTATCAAACCTCCTTACTTTGAGAGACACCAGGACAAGGTGGTGTTTCATTTTAAGCCAGATTTTCTGCCTAAGATTGTGTCTGCTTTTCATCTCAATCAGGACATTGTCTTGCCTCCTCTGTGCCCTAACCCTAGTAATTCTAAGGAGCAGGTTTTACATTCTCTCGATGTGGTTAGAACCCTGAAGTTCTATTTGGTGGCTACTGAACCTTTCAGGAAGGCTGATGCTCTTTTTGTTCTCCCTTCTGGGCCTAAGAAGGGTTTAGCTCCTGCTAAGTCCACCATCAGCAAGTGGATCCGTCAGGCTGTGATTCAAGCCTATTCTGCTAAGGGGAAGGAACCTCCTTTCCGCCTTACTGCTCATTATACTTCATAATGCCTCTTGGGCATTTCAGCACCAAGCTTCTGTTGAACAAGTTTGCAACCTGGTCTTCTGTTCATACTTTTTCTAAGTTTTACAAGGTTAATGTTAGGGCCTCAGCTGATGCTGCTTTTGGACGCAAAGTTCTGCAGGCGGCAGTGGTTTAAACTGCCCGCTGTTGCTTTTGGGGATCCCACCCTACCTTACGGACACTGCTATTGGATGTCCCAAGTGTAAGGAATATTCTGGAACAGGACGTGCTGTATACTTAGAATAATACCGTTTTGTGAGTACTCACCTTTAAAACGGGTATTATGATTGTGCCATACACTCCACTTCAATCTTCATGACATATGGGCAATCTCCAGTAGAAGGCGAACTTCTGCAGAGATGAATATGCAAAAAAGAATATATACCTGGAACCTCCCACCAATTCCCCAGTGTATAAAAGCAGTAAAGGGACCAGGAAGAACCAAATATAACCTTAACAATCAAAACCAATGGTTCACCATATAAAAGACCCAGAATACCTGAAAAAAAGGGGTGGGGCGAAGTGGAGTGTATGGTACACTCATAATACCCGTTTTAAAGGTGAGTACTCACAAAACGGTATTATTCTAAGTGTGTCATACACTCCACTTCGATCTTCATGACATATGGGACATCCAATAGCAGTGTCCGTCATGGGTGGTATCCAGAAACAGTAAAGAATGTACCAACTCAAACCACTGCAGCTTGCAGAACCTTGCGGGCAAAAACAGCATCCGCTGAAGCCCGCACATCAACCTTGTAAAACTTGGAAAAAGTATGAACGGAAGACCAAGTAGTAGCCTTACAAACTTGTTCAACAGAAGCTTGGTGCTGAAAAGCCCAGGACGCACCAACAGCATGAGTAGAGTGCGCAGTGACCCTAAAAGGGGGAGTCCTCCCCTTAGCAGAATAGGCCCCAACAATGGCCTGACGAATCCATTTGCTAATTGTAGACTTAGCAGGCGCCAAACCTTTCCTGGGCCCGCAAGGCACCACAAAATAAGCATCCGTCCTGCGGAAGGAAGAAGTAGTCACCAAATAGTACTTCACACAGAGAACAACGTCCAAATTGTGCAGAACCCTCTCCTTGTCATTGTTAGGCTTAGGACACAAGGAAGGGAGAACAATATCCTGATTGAGGTGGAAAGCAGACACCACCTTAGGAAGGAAATCCGGCTTAAAACGAAAAACCACCTTATCCTGGTGTCTCTCAAAGTAAGGGGCCTGAATCGACAAGGCCGCCAACTCAGAGACACGCCGAACAGAGGTAATAGCCACCAAGAAAGCAACCTTCTGAGTAAGAACCTAAAGAGCAATATCCTGTAGCGGCTCAAAAGGAGGTCCCCGCTAAGCCGAAAGAACCAAATTCAAATCCCAAACAGTAACTACAGCCTTCCGAGGGGGCCGCACATGCGCCACCCCTTGGAAAAAGGTCTTAACCAGCGGGTGTAAAGCAAAAGACCTCTGGAAGAAAACAGACAGAGCAGAAACCTGTCCTTTCAAAGTACTAAGCTGGAACCCAAGATCCAGATTATGCTGAAGAAACTCCAAAATCCTGGGTATAGAAAAAACCCTGCAAGGCAAGGCCCTAGCCTCACACCAATCAATATAGGACCTCCAAGTCCTATAGTAAATGCCAGAAGAGGACCGCTTCCTAGCCCTAATCAGGGTCTGAACAACAGCCTCAGACAAACCTTCCTCATTCAAGATGAAGGTTTCAGCAGCCAAGCCGTCAAAGCCAGCGTTTGTAAATTGGGGTAAAGTAGATGACCCTGAGATAGCAGGTCCGGCAACAAGGGAAGCCTGTACTGGTCTACGGCCATCCTTACGACGTCTGCGTACCAAACCCTTCTTGGCCACCTTGGAGCCACCAGAATCGCTGGTGCTCCTTCTAGAACCAGTTTGCGAACTACCTTGCCCAGCATGGAGACGGGTGGAAACAGGTACAGAAACCCCAACTCCTTCCAAGCCAGTGACAAGGCATCCACTGACAGAGGATCCTGAGAAAGAGACACAAAGGCCGGAAGTTTGTGATTGTGCCTTGAGGCAAAGAGATCCACCTCCGGAGTCCCCCACTTGCGGCAAAGATCCAGAAAAACCTCGGGATTGAGAGACCACTCTCCGTGGCGAGAGGATCCCCTGCTCAGGGAATCCGCCTCCGTGTTCTCCACTCCCGGAATGTAGACTGCCGAAAGGCAAGGAACATTGCTCTCCGCCCAGTGCAGGATCAGAGAGACTTCCCCGAGGGCACTCCTGCTGCGAGTCCCTCCTTGGTGATTTATGTAAGCTACTGCCGTTCGGTTGTCCGAACGAACCTGAACCGGAAGACCCCGTAAATGTGGGGTGAGCCGAGCCAGAACCAGTCGAATGGCTCTGAGCTCCAAGACATTGATTGGGGTGTGAGTCTCCTGGGGACCCCACACCCCGCTGAACTGATGACTCTTCCAATAACCTCCCCAGCCCGACAGGCTGGCATCCGTGGCAACCGTCTCCCAACAAGGGATCAGAAAGGATCTGCCCTTCACCAGATTGCTCGAGTCCAGCCACCACCGAAAGGACTGCCGAACCCTGGGAGACATCCTGAAAGGTTGATCCAATGACTGTGGGCACCTGTCCCAATACGTCAATAGGTGAAGTTGAAGAGATCTCATGTGAAACTGTGCAAACGGCACCGCCTCGAAGGAGGATACCATCAAACCCACCAGTTTCATCCCCTGTCGGATAGAGGGACAAGGACTGCCCAGAAGAAGGCAGATCAGGCCCTGAATCCCCTGCACCTTGGTCTGGGGCAGAAACACTCTGGCCCAAATGGTATCCAGATTCATGCCCAGAAATGAAATCACACGAGACGGGGAGAGAGAAGACTTGGTGCGGCTGATCACCCACCCGAACCTTTCCAGGGTCGACACCACCTGGTGGGTGTCCAGCTCCGCCTGATGGAGGGAAGAAGCTGATATCAACAGATCGTCCAGATAAGGCACAATGCGAATGCCCTGAGATCTGAGCAGAGCCATTATGCCCGCCAAAACCTTGGTGAAGACCCTCGGTGCCGAGGTCAGACCGAAGGGAAGAGCTACAAACTGATAATGTTGATCCTCCACCGCAAACCAGAGGAATCTCTGATGTGCCTGAAAAAATCGGAACATGCAGATATGCATCCTTGATGTCTATGGATGTCATAAAATCCCCTTGGTGAAGGGAATTGATAGCCGAGCGCAGAGTCTCCATGCGGAACTTTTTGGCTCTGATAAATCTGTTGAGAAACTTGAGATCTAGAATGGGTCTCACCGAACCCTCCTTTTTGGGAACCGTGAAAAGGTTGGAGTAGTAACCCCTGCCTCTCTCCGACAGAGGCACCAGGCATATAACCCCCATGTCCAGAAGGTTTTTTACTGCTAACAGGAGCCCCTGTGCAGCCTGAGGGTCCGAGGGCACCCGAGACCTTAAGAATCTTGGGGGCAGCCAGTACTCAAACTCCAGTTTGTACCCGGAGGAGACCACTTCCAAGATCCAATTGTCTGTGACCTCCCGGGCCCAGACCTGGAAGAAGAGCCACAGCCGTCCCCCCACCCTTGCGGGTGAGGGCGCCCCTTCATTGCTGAGCTGGATTAACGGCAGGCTTGGGCTTGGAACCCCAGGCAGGCGCGGGACGTGCCCGACCTCTGCCTCTGTTCCAGGACGAGCCCCTGACACCTGAGAAGGCCAAACCCCTAGTCGCTCTGGACCCTCGAAAGGAATGAGTGAACGAGCCCGCCCCCCGAAAGGGGCCGCACTGTTTCCTCCGCTGAGGTAACTTACCTCCTTTAGCAACAGCATCCAATTTATCTCCAAACAGCCGCGAACCCAAGAAGGGAAGAGCTGTGAGCGACTTCTTGGCCCCAACGTCCGCTGTCCACTGGCGGAGCCAGACCAATCTGCGCATAGCCACCAGTAAGGCTGAAGTCCTACTACACACGACAATAGAATCTTCCATCGCAGCCATGACAAAATCCATGAACAATTCGCATTTCTCAAGGATAGCGAACTCAGTGCCAGCTGGATCAAACTGAGCGTTATTCAGCCAGTCCCTGATTTGAGACCTGGTAGCAAGCGACACCAGGGCAGATGCACTAACAGGCCGCAGGGCCGAGCCCACGTTGGCAAATGCGTGGCACGCCATCTGATCAAGGTGCTTATCCTCGCCATCCTTAAGGGAAGTGGCGTCAGGGGTGTTCAGCACAGAAGAGTTGGTCAAACCTAAAACTGGCGCGTCGACCTCGGGAGGAGAAGACCAGCGCTTAACCGCCTCCACCGGAAAAGGATATTTCTTATCCCATCCCTGAGGCACACCAGGAAGCCGACTGGGCCTCTCCCATTCTTTAAGGATCAGCGCATCAAAATGACCCTGGGTAGGGAATTCCAGACAGGGCTTGCAGGCCCCAAACAATTCCCCCTTCTTAAGAGGGGGCGCCTCAGGTGGATCAATATCCAACACCTCCAATAAATGTGACAAAACAATGGCCGTATCTACGGCATCCCCCAGCACCTGCCCGACATTGGAATTCCCAGACTGAACATAGTCAGCCTCTGTTTCCTGATACAATTCCCCCTCCTCTAACGGGGAATAATCTGACAAATCAGCTGAATCGTCGTCAACATCCCACAAGGGCTGGGCCGACGACAAATGTTTCTTTTTAGCCTGGGCCTTCTTGCCCACCGTGCTAGCAATAATTTTCTCGATGCTTGCCAACCTAGCCCAAACATCAGAAAGCGACTCCCCACTGGTACCAATGTCACTTGGGGTACGGATAAGGTAGGGAGGGGAAGGTGAAGGAGCCGTCTGGGTGCCAGACTTACGCGTTATGGTCTTTTGTGCGCATGGTATACAGATCAGCACATTCTCCCCCGTAAGGGATACCCCGCACCCCACACATGGCCCGGATTGTCCCAGAGGGAGCCCGAGCCCAGTATCCTGCGGAGCCTCCATATGGTGAATTTCTGTGTTCAGTCGCAAGACCGCAGGGAATTACGCATAAGCAACCCGGGATGCCCCTTAAAAGTCCCGGTGGGAGGATTTTTGGGTGGACAATTTTACACTAGGGACCCCAGGACCAGGAGGGACCCCTTAATATGCACATATACAGGGCAACCTGTAACACACAAAACAGGCAACATAAGTGCAGTGCTGAGTAAAAATGGCCATAACCTTACAATATAAAAGACCACAGCATTTGATCTTGCAGCCACACATATATATATATTAACTATATCCCAGCCAGACAGTGTAAATAACACACACACATACTCCAGACCAGTGGGGGCCCCCGCTAAAGAGGAGCCCCCACACACAAGCTAAGGAAGTGGCCATCACGCCCTTACCCCACCGATCTGCTATGCGACCTGCTCATAGAAGATGGCCCCCACGAAGCCTCATGCATGAGGAGGGAGAGCAGGGGGAGGGCGGGCCAGCGCAGAACGCGCGTTTGCCGAGGCCACGCCCCTCTCCCAGCAACGCGGACCCCTAGAAAACAAGCACAGCAATCGCCCCAAAGAAGGGGGCGGGGCTACCGCGGGCGCGCCGAGAGCCCGCCCCCACCCCCTTCCTGAACGCAGCCTGAGGGGGAGAAGCTCCCCCAGGCTGCCACTAGCTCTGTTATGCCAGTAAAGGCACTCTGTCACTCACACACACACAGTAAAAACACACTAACCACACAGGGACATAAGCTGGGGAAAACAAAATATCGGCCAGGCCAGGCAACACCCGCCCCCCGCCCCCCCCCCCGAGGGGAATAAGGGACCCGGAAGGGGGGGAACCCTACCAGCAGCCTAGAGGGACGGGGCATCCCACACCAGGATCACCAAGAAACCTGGATAACCGCTTACCCCATAGTGAGGTCTCACAGTGGAGCAGTGCTCCTGCTGCACCCATAGGGTGCTCCTACCTTCACCAGGACCCGCAGCCTAAGCTGGGAGGCTCAATATAGGGGCAATTTAGAAAGGGTCCTGGCAGTAATAGGGACAATAGACGGCCGGGCGCGAGCCTGTAAGTAAAGAAGTCTTCATCTTCTGTCTTGTCGCCTTCCCTGCAGAGAAGGAACTGGGGAATTGGTGGGAGGTCCCAGGTATATATGAACCGGGAGGGGCTTTTTTGCATATTCATCTCTGCAGAAGTTCGGCTTCTACTGGAGATTGCCCATATGTCATGAAGATCGAAGTGGAGTGTATGGCACACTTAGAATAATACAATTCTGTGATTACTCACCTGTAGAATTGGTATTATAAGTATACAGCACGTCCTGCTCCATCCCACCCTTGTTGTTATTATTCTTAGTTACCTCTTTATGGTGATTGTTCAGATGTTCATTTGAATTATGGTTATTATAGTTGTCCCGGCTTCTTGTTAACCGCTTGTTAACTGCTTGTCAATACTGGGGAATTTGTGGGAGGTCCCTGGCTTATATAGGGCTGGGAGAAGCCACAAGCTGTTTTCTGCAGTCCAGCGCCATCTTGTGGCTGTATTACTCATGTGTAAGGAATCTTCTGGAGCAGGACGTGCTGTATACTTATAATACCAATTCTACAGGTGAGTAATCACAGAATTGTATTTTCCGCTTTTTGAATCGTCCTGGATTTTTTGGCTGCCCTTCTCTGTAAGATGACAAGTGATCAGTCACTGCATAGTTGTGGCATAATTGTGGCAATGACACACAACAGTGGAAATGAATGGAGGAGGCGGAGCTTTACAGCTAAAACAAGGGCTATTATCTGGGATTAGAGTAGAGTAGAGTAAAGCAGGAACAGTTAAAATTAGCAAAAGGTCCTCTTCATGGGGGAGAAATTCAGGGAATGCAAGTTAAAAATGTGGGTTTTGGTCCACTTTAAGGGGCATTCGAGGCAAAGTGTTATATTGGCCTGCTTCCTGCTCTCCCCCTGCTGGCTGTCAGAGGCTGCATCTTTCATTCACCCTGCTTTATAGTTCTTAAATAAATCCTAGAGAACTTTGTCCCTTCCTCAGGGCCTCCTCAACAGCACTCAATGTCTCAGTCCCCTCAAAAGTGAACTTTTGGGACTATGAAAAATGAGTCAACAGAAGGGAGCAAGATCTATAGGGCGCGGCTTCTTAACTTTTTAAAAGGAACTTCAGTCTAAGAGACTCCAGGGTTGTTCAAGTCCCACTTCCTGGCTCCGGGTTGCCCAATTTCTTTACCTCTTCCTGAGCCCTCGCTGAATCTCAGCACTGCAGCTGCATCCACAGCATGCCTTTAGCTGTGCGTGGACCTGCACCAGGCTTTTCTGAGTGGGTGGTGCGGGCACACCCACAGCTAGAGAGGCGAGCAGAAATGCTGCCACCAGTGTAATCTTCTCTATTCACCTCTGCTAGCCGTGACTAGCAGAACAGAGTTAAACACTAGTGCACTGATCTGCGGAGCGGCCTGCGCATGTAAGGTGAGCTTCCTAGCCAATCCATGGAGGGGTACACACAGCTGGGCATCGCAATGTGGGAGAAGAAGAGCAAAATTGGGTGTTACTCTTTAAAGCAGATCAACATCCGTGCAGCGTGGGTGTTGGTCCTGTTGCTATAAGACAGGCTAGGGCATCCAGAATGCACACCGGTAAAGCTCACTTTAACCTCCATCCTCTGCTGGGAATCCAGAGCTGCGACTGTCCCTTGGCCCTCACGTGGGCCGGAAATTGCGACGCCCAGAACGATGGTAGTTCTACCAACGCAAGCGGCAGGTCGCCAAACGCGGCAGTGGATTACCGGCGGAGGACCAGGGTAAGCTTTACAGGTGTTCTTGGGGGGGGGGGCAGTATGTGGGGGGGCTCCAGCATTTTGGAAGCCCCCCCAGCCCATCTTATAGCAGCGGGGAGCAACACCCACACCGCACAGGTGTTGGGCCTCTTTAACACCAATTAACCCAGAGAAACAAAATGTTCAAACCAAGTTATAAATAAAATTAGTAGGTAATGGGCAATGTAGCACTTTTAAACCAAGAAGAAATAATGTTTGGACCCCATCTGAAGACTGCTGCGTACCCCTTTAACCTGCAGCATGTAACCCCTGGGGTGTGCAGCACAGGTAGAGAAACAGTGATATAGGGTATATCAGAGAATGCAAAGTGCTGGTGGATGAAAGATGCCACCCCGGACAGTCATGGGGCGAGTAGAAAGCAGCCCAATTTAAACCTTTGCCTGGAATGTCCCTTTAATATATAAGGAAGGCAAGGCTTGTGTCATATTTAGGCACAGCTTGAAAATACTGGGTTGGTCCACTAAAAAATTGGGGATTTGACTCCTTAACGGAGCACTATCGCCAAAAAATTGGTCAATAATAAAAATCCATATAAATATGCTGGATGGCGGAAGGAGAGGTCACTTATACCGGACCTTCACCATAATTTATTGAAAAGCCCAAACCCTTAAAAAACGATTCCCCAGCGTCTAAAGTTAATATATTTTACGTTTTTAGTCACTTATTATTCTTTCCCCCACTATGCTGCAACTCTGTTCAGGACTCTAGGATATGGGCGTCGCCATCTCGACTCCAAAGCATCACACTTACTGAGGAGAGTGGGATAAAGTACAGGGGGGGGCAGGTTATAGCTGTGCTTTGCTCAGACAGAGCATAGCTGGGGTCAGGAAAAGGTCAGCAATCCCAAAATGCAGAGCAGCACAGTCAGAAGACACTTCCTGTTTGCAGGCTGCCCGGTGTTCCATGAGCCGCCATCTTGGATGTTTAAAGGCTCATAACATGCAGTAGATGCACTTAGAATGATTTTTAATGTGGGCAATCTGTATGTACAGGGTGTGGGAAACATATAAGATAGGCTCTTATTCAGAGTGAAGGTCCGCTTTATGCACCCACATCAGGAAATATCCAGCCAGGCTTGTTTTATATTTTTATTAATGGAAGGAAGAGGAAATCGGGTGACAGGTTCTGTCACCCCTATTACACTAAACCTGTCACGCCTGCATTTTATTCCTACCAGGAGAAGAAAACCAAAAGCTTGGCAGGAGTTTTATTCAGTTTGGGTTTATAAGTGACCCCTCCTCTCATTAGATAATGTATTTATATGGGTTTTTAATATTACACAGTTTCGCAATAGTGCTCCTTTAACTTGGCTGCACAGATGCTGTATTTTTTTTTGCAATTGGGGTGTCAGAAACATGGCACTGTACAAAAGGTTCACAGACATACTTCACTTTCACACACATTACTTTACTCATTTCATATAATCTACTAAACAGCTGAAGTAATTAAAGAAAAAACACACCTTTTGAAGTTTTCTTAGTGGAGCCTGTAGGTTGTCCTTTATTTTCTGGAACAGAAACCACATCATCTTCATCCTCTTCCTCCGAATCTTCCAACTCTCCCCAGGCGTTTACAGTGCCCTCTCCAATCTGAGCAGTGCCAGCAGCCCAAACAACTGGCTTTGCCACTCTAATGAAAACAAGTTCGGGAAAGTAACATTTTTCACGTACATTTTGGTGAATAATAGATTCAGATCTAAAAATGGCTGGTGGGGGGCGTGGCCGACGCATGGCGGAGTGAAGCTGCTCATTTGTGGGGCTCCAGAGACTCACCCGTCTTACAGTGGACTTTCAGCATCAGGAGCGAGCAGATTCCCTCATCATGGGCAGCGCCCGAAAGAAGAAGGCTCAGAGAGGCGGCGGGGGGCGTGCGGGCGGAGGAATTGCCCGCTATATGCTGCCAGCGGGACCGATCGGGGAGGAGGCGGCGGCGGCTTCCAAGAGGGCGCGGGGAAGGAGGGGAGCGAGTCTCCCACAGCGCGACCCCAGGAGGCGGAGATCGGAGGACGAGCGACGCTCACTGCCAGAGGTGAGGAGCCGCTCCGCTGACATGCCGGCGGCAGCGGATGCGGACGCGCCCAGCCCCGTACAGCACAGTGCTATGGACGCTGTGACTGTCAGTGAAGGGAGGGGGCACGCGCCGTGCAGGATGCAGGAGCCATTGCGGCCCTGACCAACACCCATCTCCAGCACCTTGGGGCATCCCCGCCGAGCTAGATCCCAGCATCAAGCTTCTCCTCCGATTTCTCCCCACTAAAGCAGACCTGAAGGAGGATTTGGAAGCGGTGGCACTGAGAATTGAACGAAAGGAAAGGCCTAGAGGACCTTCATCAACAAACGTCGGCGCTGGATACTAGAGTGGCCTCCCTAGAGAGCTCCAGTGCGAGCCATGAGGATAGAATCGCTGAATTGGAGAGGGCATCCCGCAGTCAAAAATGTCAGCTCACTGAGGTCATCTTGCAGGCGGATGATCTAGAAAACCGCAATAGGCGCAATAATTTAAAGCTGAGGGGCATCCCAGAGTCAGTACCCCCAAACCAGCTGCGGTCGGTGGCCTCAGATATTTTCAATACCTTACTTGGAAAACCGAAAGACTCTGAGATAATAATTGATCGCATTCACAGGGTGACTAGCAGACCGGCGGGTGATCCTGATGCGCCGCGGGATGTTCTTTGCCGCATATACTTTTTTATAGCCAAGGAAGACATCCTACGTAAAGCCTGGGAGCTGCGACGCGTGGAGTGGAATGGTCATGGGATCCGGATTCTTCAAGATTTTTCCCGCCACGCGCTGCGTATGCGGAGAATGATGCGCCCCCTTCTGGAAAAATGTCGGGAGTTAAATGCCTCGTATAGATGGGGGCATCCTTTCCACCGTATTATCCGACATGCCAATGCCACCTTTACCTTGCGGCGCAGGGAGGACCTCCCGGCCCTATTTCGCTTTTTGGGTGTCGATCCCATCGATTTGCCGGACTGGCTGGACTTTAGCGCAGACTTACTCCCACGAAGAGCGCCGGACGGCAGAGGAGAACGTAGGTGGAGGCGTGGCGGGGGGGGGGGGGGGGGGGTCCTGCCCGCCCTGCTCGCCCGAACCCAGGGAGATAGATCGCGGAACTCTGAGCTGCTGGCCTCCGGCTGAGGGGTTCTCATGATGATCGCACTGATATCCTTTTCGAGAAGAGACTGCTCCCTTTTAGGGGGCCGCCCCTTCGGGGGGTTGAGGAATACGTGTGTTTATTTTACTGAGCTGTGCCAATTTATTTTTTTGTTTCTATTTGCTTGTATTATTGCTGGTTTGAAATAACGTTGTTTATATTATGCCTTAAACCGGACCTTCACCATGATTTAATGAAAAGCCCAAACTCTTAAAAAACGGTTCCCCAGCATCAACAATTAATATATTTTACATTTTTAGTCACTAACTTATTATTCTTTCCCCCACTGGGCTGCAACTCTGTTCAGGAATTTAGGATACGGGCGCCGCCATCTTGACTCAGAAGCATCACACTTACTGAGGAGAGGAGAGTGGGATAAGGTACAGGGGGGCAGGTTATAGCTGTGCTTTGCTCAGACAGAGCAGAGCTGGGGTCAGGAAAAGGTCAGCAGTCCCAGAATGCAGAGCAGCACAGTCAGGAGGCACTTCCTGTTTGCAGGCTGCCTGATAAGATGGCGGCTTCCATAAGCCGCCATCTTGAATGTTTAAATGCCCATAAAATGCAGTAGGTGCAGGTAGGATGATTTTTAATGTGGGCAATCTGTATGTACAGGGTGTGGGAAACATATAAGATAGACTCTTATTCAGAGTGAAGGACCGCTTTAAATGCTTGTTATACTACTATTGCAGATGGTGAGGGGTGTCCTGGGGCCCCGCTCCGGGATGCGAGGTCACTTTTTTTCTTCCCCCACTGGTTTCTGCCCCCTCTCACCAGGTTCCGGCCGGGTGGGATTAGGCAGACTTAGGAACAGTTGTTCCGGTTATAGAACCAACCCTCTTTCCTGTTTGAGGGTTTTTCTTTTCCTAGGTTCTTCTTTCCTTCTTTCTTCCTCCTGTTCCTTTTCTATTTCTCACCTTGATCCTGCTCCTTGGTTCTCGGGGGTTGTTGAGGTTTGCCCGCTACGCCCCTCCCTTGCCTGTGCTCGTGCCCTGAGTTGGTGGGGGGAGGGTCCGGCGGCATGGCTACCATAAAGATCTGTTCCCTCAATGCTAAGGGGTTAAACGTCCCTGAAAAAAGAGCCAAGATACTCTATGGGTTGCACAAAGAAAGGGTAGATGTGATACTTTTTCAGGAAACCCACTTTAGCAGTGGTAGACTCCCGGAGATTAGGAACAGGTACTTCACTAGATGGTATCATTCTCCGAATCCAGATGCTAAGTCTAAAGGAGTTTCGATTGCGATACATAAAGGAGCTTCGCTGGAGCCCGTGGCCTCGCAGATCGATCCATCGGGGAGGTACATCTTCCTGAAATTTCTGGCTGGAGGGGAGACGTATACTATAGCAAACATATACCTACCCAACACAGATCAAACAGGGACGGGGGCCCGTTTTCTTCGTCTCCTGGCGAAATTTACTGAAGGGATTTTAATCTTGGGGGGGGGACCTTAACATGGCACTGGACCCGCGGTTGGACACGTCACAGGGCAAGTCGGCAATACCACAGTCTAAATTGGCAAATTTTAAGAAGGCGCTGGGTGACCTACAGGTTGTGGATGTCTGGAGAGTCCTGAACCAGGGGGCGAGAGACTACACATTTTTCTCGCACACTCACGCTTCTTACAGTAGACTGGACTATATCTTTGTTAGTCATTATGCCTTGTCTAGGGACCTGAGTGCCTCAATTGGCCCGATGATCTGGTCGGATCACTCTCCGGTATATCTCATCCTGCCGGTGACGGGTGGGGCACGGAGACAATTTGGATGGAAACTTAATGATAACCTACTTGGGGATCCTGTCTGTCTGGCTGAGGTGGAAAGCTCCATCTCACATTTCATCACTGATCATGCCAATGACGACACTCCTCTGCCAGCACAGTGGGAGGCGATGAAGTGTGTCCTTAGAGGGATTTTTATTAAGCATGGCTCCCGATTGAAGAGAGAAAGGACGCATCAGATCAGATCCACCTTGGACCGTATTAGCGTACTGGAACAGGCACATAAACAGTCACCCTCCAACAATGACCTGATGGAACTTATTGCGGCTAGAGAGACGCTTAGGAAGTTATACGATCAGTGTTACTTGAAATATAGGGATAGGTGCAGAGCCAGGTTCTATGAATTTTCTGATAAATGTGGGAAATTGCTGGCGAGATCTTTGCACCCACGACAGGACTTGACGTATGTCCCGGTCATTAAAGGGGGAGAGGGCCGGGAGGTTCACAGACCTGACCAGATAGTGGAGGAATTTCAGGCATACTACACTAGGCTATATAATATTAAGGTCGGTCGGGATTCTTCGCCCCCGGGGAGTTTAGATGCCCGCATTGCAGATTACATAGAGGAGACGGCAGTCCCTTCTCTGCCGGAGGAGACGGGAGCCTTGCTGGAGACACCTTTTGAAGAGACTGAGATTGAGAGGGCTATTAAAGGGACCCCACTGGGGAAAAGCCCGGGCCCAGATGGCTTCACGCCGCGTTTTTATAAAATTTTAAGGGAGAGGCTTACCCCTTTCCTCACGAAAGTATTCAATGGTGTCTCGGACTCCTGCCCCTTCCCCAGACAGTCCTTAGAGGCTCATATTACAGTCATACCGAAACCCAAAGATAGAACTGTGATTGGCAACTATAGACCGATCTCACTAATCAACGTGGATATGAAGCTTTTCGCTAAGGCCATAGCAAACAGGTTGCAAGAACCCTTGGCGGGGATTATAGATAAAGACCAAGTGGGGTTTGTATCGGGAAGGGAAGCTAGGGACAATACTCTGAAGACGATTACCCTTATGCATTATGCGCAAACCCGGAAGATCCCTTCATGCCTACTCTCTGTGGACGCCGAAAAGGCGTTTGATCGGGTCCACTGGCGTTTTCTACGAGCTTCACTGGTCCAGATGGGGATAGGCCCGGAAATGCTAGGTAAGATCATGTCGCTCTATAGGGGGCCGACAGCAAGGGTTAGGGTGAACGGGGTTTTGTCGTCCCCATTTGACATTAATAATGGGACGAGACAGGGGTGCCCGCTCTCTCCGCTGCTATACGTTATAGTCATGGAACATTTAGCACAGGCTCTTAGAGCAAACTCAGCGATTAAGGGAATCCCATGTGGGGGGCGGGAGCACAAACTCTCTTTATTTGCGGATGACCTTCTGTTGTACATTACGTCCCCTCATCTCTCCCTACCATCTATACTTAAAGAATTTGATAGATTTGGTGCCCTTAGTAATTTTAAAGTTAATCTCTCCAAAACGGAAGCTCTTAACATCTCCCTCCCTGGCGATACCCTACGGCTTTTACAAGCAAACTTCTCGTTCAAGTGGCAGAAGGAGTCCATTACTTACCTAGGGGTCCAGCTGCCCACTAATCTTGACAATCTATACAAATTAAACTATGCCCCCCTTATATCTAAGACTCAGGAACATCTTAAGGCATATAATAAAGCGCAGTACTCGTGGATGGGGCGCATAAACATATTGAAGATGGATATATTGCCCCGCTTCCTCTATGTGTTTCAGGCCATTCCAATTGTACCAGATCGGGATTTTTTTAAGATCCTGAAGAGTGCTTGGATCCGATTTGTTTGGAACAATAAGAGGCCAAGGATTCGTTACTCGACCCTGATTAGGCCCAAAGCTAGGGGAGGACTGGGCCTGCCGGATCTCAAGGGTTATCACACTGCAGCTTTATTGGTCAGGCTAGTGGACTGGTTCCATCACCAGGGTGATAAGTTATGGGTGGGAATAGAGGGGGGGGCCTCACCCCTCGACCTTACCGCACTCCCTTGGGTAGAGCCTCAGCTGAGACCTAAGCTGCACAATCTTCCGTTGTTGACCCGCGCTTTGCTATCTATTTGGGATGCGACCCTTAAGAGGAAAGCGTTATCGCGTAGACCGGGACCATTTACACCTTTGTTCGATAATCCCGCCTTCCCCCCCGGAGTGGGGGCTAGCAAGTTACTGATTTGGGAAAAATCGCAGGGGGTTAGACTAGTGGATACGATGAGGAACAACCGCCCTCCAAGCCTTCGGGATCTCCAGATTCGGGGCCGGGGGGAGAGGGTGTCCTGGTTTCTCCACAGGCAGCTGGTCGCCTTCATCTCCTCCCATGCCCAGGGAACTACACTCACTGGCCCCTTGACTCCATTTGAGAGCATCCTGGCAGCTGACGGGGGTCCACCGCATGCCCTCTCGCTCCTGTACCAGGTCTTGTCGGCAGAAGGGGATCCCTCGGATGCTCCTGGGTATGTGAGGAGATGGGAACGGGACTTGGACCGGGAGTTTGAAGCCGAAGACTGGGAAAAATCATTTACGCTAACACATAAACTCTCTCTGGCATGTAGAGCACAGGAAAAAAATTATAAGATTTTGTCCCGGTGGTATAGATGTCCGGCAGACCTAACCAGATTTGGAGGAGCTGACTCGGGAGTGTGCTGGCGGTGTGGCAATGCTGAAGGTACACTGCTCCACATTTGGTGGAGTTGCCCTTTGATACATAAGTTCTGGGACCAGGTTTTTGCGGTCTATAACTTCCTGACTCTAGAGGGTGTACCTGGGGAACCGCAAATAGCTTTATTATCCATGGTGCCTGGCTCGGTATCTGCAGCAAAGAAGGGAATTCTCCGGCACCTCTTGACCGCGGCCAGATCAGTGATACCCCGGCATTGGCGTTCCCAGCACACACCGGACATCTGGGAGTGGCTGAGAGAGGTGGAGGGGATCCGGAGAATGGAGGAGATGGTGCTTGAGGGAGTGGAGGGCGGGAGAGAGAAGTTTAATAAGACCTGGATGATGTGGATTATGGCCCGGGACACGCCAGAATTCACGGCCATGCTCTCCACGCTGTAATTTGGCTGAGGACTTATTTGTGCTGGGCGCCATCGTGCCCTCCCTGGCGCATTCCTCGTCCGCCGCTCGTGATCCCCTCTTTCGATGCGGGGCTGACCCGCCTCTCGCCCTCCATTGGGGCTGGGGTGGGGGGCGGAACCTTTATAGCGGGTTTTGTTCTTTGTCCCCCTTTTTTCCTGAGAACGTCCTTTTTCTCTGTCTTCTCTTTCTTTTCTCTTTCTTTTTCCCCCATTACTTTTATGTAAATCTTGGTTACACTTTTTAAAAATAAAAAAAAAGTTAATACGGGAGGTTAAGACACGGGGCTCTGGTACTGTTGTACATGTGGGTTGGCTCGCCCTGAGGGGGCCCCCCCTTATGCGCAGCGTCCCGGGATCTCCAGGGGGTGATCTACACGGGGGTCGCTCTCGGCTGGGCCTTAGAGATAGTGAAACCAAGACGGACCTCTGGTGGGGGTATACGCTTGGGGCCCGGTGGGAGGATGGGACCTAATGTCGTTTTACGCTACAGTGATGGTGGAGGGGGGGGCGTCAGGGGTGCTGTATGCTGGTTATTTTACTTATGTATTCTCTATTCATATGCTGTACCCTGAGATTGTCATTTGCCTTAGGTTTGAGCCTTGTGTTTTGTCTCCTTCTAATAAAAACATATTGAACAAAATGGCTGGTGGTAGGTAAACACTGGTGTGCTGGATTGATGACAATAAAGGGAATAGGTGTAAGGTACATTTTATGCTCTCAACCACAGCTTTTTTTCAGCATTTTGGACAATTTTACAATTCAAGCAGTCAAACCCATACAAATAAATACCACTCCAATGTGTGTAATTCCCTTAGACCAGTGTTCCTCAACAGGTCATGTTATACAGATTTCCAGACAGACACACAGGAGAAGTAACTGGCACTCAGACAGCGCTATATGGAGCCATCTGTGCGAAGACCCACAAAACATGACCTGTTGTTGGCTCTCCAGGAGAGGGTTGGGAGACACTTCCCTAGAATGATGGTGGTGCATGGAAGATGCCCAGTCTACAGAAAATTGAAAGCACTCGTCCTTTAGATTTTCAGGGTTTCTGTAGCCTTTAGAAAAATGCCTGATGTGACTAGCAGTACCTGCGCATCTGCTGAGCGGCCCACGTATGAGCCTTAGGCACAGTGTAAAGGTGAGTTTCCTAGCCGATCAGTGGGGGGTACAAACAGCTGGGCATCACAATGTGGGATGCCCTGTGTAAGAGGAACAACACCCTTGAGAGTTTTACCCTGGCAAACATGGTGCAGTTTTTCTGCCCTCAGGGCACTCCACTGCTGGATTCAGCATGCTCAAACCAGCAAAGGTCTGGGCAGGTGTTCGTCCCTCCAATCAGTGAGAAACTCAGGAGGCTCCAGTCATGTGAGGTGGAACTGTAAACCTTGATTTCTCTTCCATTGCTTCTTCAATTTAAAAACGGAAAACAGTTTAGGTCCGTGCCAAATGTAGCCCAACACAATGGACTAAGAAGTGCCTTTGCCTGCAGTATCACTTTAACTAGAGGAGCATTCACAATCATTATGCCCAGGGGTGGAGTTATTAGACCTAAAATTTATTTGACTATAGGACCAGAGGATTTCTGCTCCCAGAAATATTTTAGGCTTTACAAAAGACATCCTATGGACAGAGCCATTAGCCACATTTGTGACCTTGTACTGCAATATGTCCCTCATATTTTACTCACATGATTGGTCTGCTTGGTTTCCCTGCATTTTTCTCTGTATTTAATTTAGGAATCTTTTATCTGGAGTTCATGTGGACTTCACATATATGTAAGTGCTGGTACCTCTCTGAGGCCCCCTACATCATTGGTCCTCAACCCTGTCCTCAAGGCCCACCAACATGTCATGTTTTTTGGATCTCCAAATAGCCAGCTCTATTGCTCTGCAGCTGCACTAATTGCTCCACCTGTGCATCTTTGTGGAGATCTGCAAAACCTGGCCTGTTGGTGGGCCTTGAGGACAGGGTTGGGGACCACTGCCTTACATCATCCAGAAATTCAAACGCAAATAAACGAAGAGCAGCAGCCTTTTCTTTTTACCACGTTCCCCTTCAACAGACCTTACATCTACTCAAGAGTCCCATTTTGGAGTGGTACCAATGGTATATAACTGTCTGTTTGACTTGATAAATTAGCTGTGCCCATGTTCTTGTATACAAGAGCTCACTTTACCTTTAACAATGACTGTGGAAATCCAAAACCGTGCAATGGGTGTAGGAGACAAACCAAAGTCAACGTAGGTAATTAAAGCTGCCCTATAGCTGCAATGATTGCCTTGTTAAAACACAACTAGCGACAGAATCCTTTAAAATAAATTATATTATAATAATATATATACTCACACAGCCTAAACTGACTCTAGGTAGACAAAGAAAGCGAATGCCACTTTCAGTGTCTATCTAGGTTGACTCAGCACCACCAGGTGTTAAAAGCACCTCTGTTTTATTTTTTCACTCCAAAGTGCAACAAATCAACTTCCATTATGCACAATAAAAAAAAAGCAGCTTTTATAATAACCACCCGTTTTCCTATAATATATGGTACAGGTACTAACCACAACATTAATAAAGGATACACATCAGAAGGTGCCTCTGATTTTGAAAGGACTTCCTCAGCCTTTTGTTCTACATCAGATGTATCTACTGTCATGTTTGCAACCTTCAGGGCAGTTATTTTTTGATTGGGAAGAGATTCTGCAAATCCAAATTTGCCTCCCTCCTTTCTGTAAAAAGGAGAGGGAAGAAAATAAAAAGCACCACATCCACAACATAGGGGTCATTGCTACTAGAAAAGAGATAGCTTACCTGGCTTTGCGATCATTTTCTAGTGCCCTCTGTATTAATTCAGTGATTTCAGCCACCTTCACCCCAGCTATTTTACTGCACCTAAGAACCTGCACGAAGCATAGCACAGCAGCATCAGTTTTGTAAATAGTAGATACTGAAACTTTATCATGACTGTGGTAAGATGCAATGGTACATACATGTAGCCTGTGCAACAGCACACCATATGCCAGTGATAATTATATAGCCCACATAGACTGTTTTTCAGAAAGGAAAAGCCACTGAAAAGTGTCGGAACTGTTCACAATTCTGCAGTCTGGATACAAGCCCTATATTAAGGTCGTCTTTATCTAAATCATTAAACCATTATAACCGGTTTTTCACTATATCCAGTCCAGGTCGTCCCAGAAGTGATGACAATTGGGTATTCCACCGCTAGGTGGCGCTCGACTGCAAGATCAAAAGCTGTCGCTCCTCCCAGCCCCCTATAAAGCAGGTGTCTCACTATGATTCCCCAGTGTTCATCTTGCAGTCTGCTGCTGAAGATTGTTTGGATACTCTCTCCTGGATACTGCAGCTGAGCGGGGCCTCCCAGCCTGTTGGCCGCTGCGCCCTTATTCCCACTATTCCCGTGGACCAACTACTGCCTCCCAGCCTTGGCTGATCAGGACGGTGAAGGTAGGGTGAACGCCGGGGTCAGGCGTTGGGCCGCAGACCCTGTCCAAAGGGTAGCCGACCATAGGTTGATGGTGAGCCTATGGGGGGGGGGGGGGAAGCACTCTTGCCCACGGGTTCATGTCCTCCCTGCCCCACAAGCTTTATTAGGTGTGTGCTTGGTGACCTTCTTTTACCACACTGCCTTTTTGTGGCTCTGCGGAGTCCCTTATTGAGCGGGATATGCACTGTTGTGTTACTTTTGGATACTTACCTCCCTCGCTCCCTCGGCTCCTACTCCTCACTCCCCTCCATCTTGGCTGCTGCGCTGTGAGGGGGGGGGCGGTGTCGTTCGGCTGAGGTTTTGTGTTGCTCCTCTGAGGTCGCGGCCTCTGTCGCTATGGTGCGCGCGTTCGCCGCACGGCTGGTGTGGGGGGGCCCCTCCGTGGGTGCCCTGCGTCTCCTGGCTTTGGCACCCTTCTCGGCTATGACAGCGCCATTTTGGGGGCGGGCGCCGTTGGCGGGGCCGCGCGATGGCGCTTTTCGCGTCACAGCTGTGCTGCCTGCCCCTCGAGGAAAGCATGGAGCTGCATGCTCTGCGCCATCTTGCTCTGCCTTGTTCCCTGCACGCTGCCTGGTCGCCCTCCTCGCTGCCATTGCTGACGGTGCCGTGAGTCCCTCTTGTTAAACTGTTTATAGTTTTGTTATATTGCGCATGTGCTGTGGGATACTTATGGCCTTTTTTCGCTTGTGTCTTCTAGGTGGGCCCCCTTGATAGATTAAGGGTTGTGGTTCCTCCCGGTCACCCCCCGCACCCTCTCCCTATTAAGAGGGATCACAAAAGAGGGACTGTTCTGAGGGCTTATTAGGTTTGGCCCGTTAGCGCCTTGTAACCTGCAACCATTACTCTAATCACCATAATGGAGGCTTCTGCGGATAGTGAGCTAGGGGCCCCTTCTGGGCGGGTGCAGCTCTGCCCCATGTGCGGTACTAGCCCTCTTGGCGGACTCAGCACGGTTTGTGTCACTTGCGCCAGGAGCGTTCTTTTGGAGCAGGCATTGCTGCTCCTAGCCCCTTATTGCCTGCGGCCTCTCCTGAGCCCCCGCTGATGCACTCAGCCAGCAGGGGGTCCGAAGCCGATTTGGCATACCGGGTGGCCAGCCTTGAGAGACCGATCTCTCGCATGGCTCCTAAGAAGGCCACGTGTAAGAGGCGACATATTGAGCCCATTTATTCTGATAATGTTGCCGATGATGATGATCTTTTTGGAGGTCTGGGCTCCGTGGAGGAGGGCGAGTTGCATGAGGGCTCCATCTCCACTGTGGATTATTCTGTCGGCTTCGACAGCAGGCCTGGTTTTTCCTCGGACGAGGATACATGGCTCCCTGATGATACAGAGAAGTTGCTGGCTGCAGTCTTTGAGACGCTACACATTGTCCCTCCTAGAGCGGCTAAGCGGAAGCAGGGCGATTTGTTTAAGCCTGAGAGACAGAGACGTGTCTTTCCTGAGCAGGCCCATTTTTCTAACATGATTTTCAAGGAGTGGGAAAGGCCTAACAAGTTACCGTCGGTGCCCAATGGCCTGGACAGATGGTACCCTATTCCAGAGGAGCTGTTTCGGCTATCGTCCCATCCTCCTGAGGTGGATGCCCCCGTGTCGGGTCTGTCCAACACTACAATTATGCCTTCACCTGATACTGCTTCCCTACGCGATCCAGCTGACAAGCGCATGGATCAGCTGGTCTGTCATGCCTTCACCTTTGCCGGTGCTTAGTTCCCGTCCTGTGTGCCGCGGCTATTGTCTCCCTGCCCATCAGGAAGAAGGACGTTGCTAAGTCTCGCAAGCGGGCGGAAGAGTATAAGGTCCTAAAGGCTTGCGTGGAGTTTATTGCTCTTAGGGGGTGGGGTGTTGGGGGGAAATAGGTAAGGGGGATTTTTTGGGGTTCTTATGTTAAGGGGCATAGGCGCTCCTGACCTGGGTCAGGACTCTTGAAGTGAGAATGGGTTTGGGTCCTCCCAGCTAGGGGGAAACCAAGGATGCGCCTATTTTGCCTAGTAATAGTCTAGAGGAAATTTGAGGTTAATCCTTTTATTATTCTATGTGATTACTTTATATACAGTGAACAGAAAATAAACATAGAAAAAATTACAGTATCTTACTGTAGTAAAACATTCAGTAAAAGTCAGAAAAACGTCTTAGTATCCTATTTGGTGAACACTCTAATATTTACAGTGAATATAAAGGTAAGGCACGTTAGTGGATAAATGCACTCAGTCCATATTGTTGCCCGGAGGGCTGGGTAGGTGTTGGGCACTTGTGTGTCCCACCTTTCTTGGAAATCCTGGTGAGGTTACTTCCAATAGTAGATAGTCGGGGGTTAAAGCCTCCGTTTGTAGCAAGCGGGGTTTATTGGACCCTTGTTTGTAGCAAGTTTCCAGTTGCAATGGTTTCAGTTGCAGACGCGTTTCGCTCTAAAAAGAGCTTCCTCAGTGCAAATTTCTAATGGAGTACATGTGGGATAGGTGAGTATATTGCCTCTTAGGGTGCAATGTGTTGTCATTAGAGAAGTAGGGTACTTACTGTAGGAATGTATAGGCGGACCTGCTAACCTTAGGTGGTCCCTCTGTGCTCCTTCAGGCAGTTTACCCCTGTGTATAGAGGGGAAAGAATCATTAGGTGTATGTGACCTAGTATGTAGCTAGTGAAAAGCTGGGAATGGTTTTAGGGGGTACCTTGTTTTTAAGGGGGTCCACCGTTGTGCGGGCTATCCGGTTCCTCCCAGTGTTAGTACTGGGGTTGTTGTCCGGATGTATGGGCAGGTTTCAGGTGCAGAGTGGCCGCTGGAGTCCGCGTGTCCTCTGGATCGTTTTTAGTGTTATATGGCCGTTAGTAACCAGCCTTTTGTTATTGTGTGTCTGCCCTTAGTGGGTGCGCCTTGCTTCCCTCCCGAGCAGTTTAGCCCTAAGTGCGGGGGACCTTATAGTGCGGGTTGTACTGGCGCTTAGTGTTAGGGTGTGGAGTTACTTTGTATCTTTTGAATGTGTAAAAGTATGGGGCTATTCCCGGACGCCATTTTGTTGTAGTCCGTTGTGTGTGGAGCCTGTGTGGCTAGGCGCCATATTGGCGTGGTTCGTGTGTTCCGGCCGCCATTTTTGGGTGGATATTTGAGCTGTGCAGGCGCCATATTGGCTGTTACCTAGTGTAGCGGGCGCCATTTTGGGGTAGATTCGGGTTGGGGTGGCGGGGAGTACTTTCCCTTGTTTGTGGTGTCAGTTTTGTTAGACGGTGTGTGTACAATGCAGATGCGCTTGGTGTGCCAGTTTTGTAGTAACTTTTTGGAGAGGTTGTGTGTCTCAGGGATTCGGCGGCCATATTGGTGTAGTCCCTATACGTTGTTGTGCCTGTTAACAGGAGTCAGGTGGCTAAGGTTAGCAGGTACCTGACATTTTACAAAATATACATTCATAATTGTACAGTAGCATATTGTAAGATGCGCAGTTATTGTCATTGCATAGTCTAAGGAAAGGTAGATTTACCTCCTATCTCATTCATTTGTTTTCTGGGTTGGGTGTTTTTCCTCTAGACGGTTTCTATGTTTTGTTATTTTTGGAAAAAAGGGGGGGGGCCCGGGGGTTTGTTTGTAGTATGTGTGCTGTCTATGGTGTGTCTATCTTAGGTGTGCTATAAGGCTCAGTTATGGGAAAAAGGGGGAGGGGGGGGAAATTCTAAAGAGGAGTTTGCTTGGGGGTAGCCCCTCTGTGGTACTTATAGAAAGGGAGCAAAACTGTTTGTTTCATTTAGTCCTGGAGGCCTAGTTGCAGCTAATTTATTTATCCATTTTGTCTCTTTCTGGAGTGTGATTTTTTCCACATCGCCCCCTCTGGGGTTGATGTGGATTCTTTCCAGTGCTTGGAAGGATACTGTGCTTGGATCACAGTTGTGTTTTCTAAGGAAATGTCTTCCTATTGGTGATGTGGTGGACCCATTCTTTATGTCTCTGACGTGTTCATAGATGCGTTGCTTGAATTTCCTGTTCGTCTTGCCCACATAGAAACCTGGGCACGGGCACGATAACATGTAAATAACGTGGATGGTATTACAGTTGACAAAGTGTCTTGCTACATGTTGTTGTCCTTTGGGTAGGACCATTACTTTGCCTTGCTTCAAGTATCTGCACGTATTGCACCCACCACAGCTATAAGTGCCTGTGGTTTTACAGCATGTGGGTTGTTCTGTTTTGGTATAGTGGCTGTGGACTAGATTGTCCTTTAGAGACCGGGGACGTCTAAACACTAGTTGAGGTGTGTGTGGAATTATTGGAGCCAGGTCTGGGTCATGGGAGAGTATGCCCCCGTGTTTTTGTATGATCTTGCGTATGTCCTGGTGCTGTTTTGTATAGGTTAGTACAAAGGGTATTTTTACTGCTTGTTCTTTGGTGTTTGTGGAGTGGTGTTTGAAAAGGAGTTGGTGCCTGTCCTTGTTTAGTGCCTTGTTGTAGGCTTGTTTGAGTAGTCGTTTGCTGTAGCCCCGCATGGAGAGACGTTGTCTGATTCCCTCCGCTGCTGTCTTGAAATCTGGGATTGTGGTACTGTTGCGTCTTGCCCTTAGGTATTCACCATACGGGATACTTCTTTTTAGTGGTGCTGGGTGTGCGCTACTGGCTCTCAGGATATTGTTGGTGGCACTTGGTTTACGGTAGAATTTGGTACTAAGGCATCCTTCCTCGGTCCGGTATATGTTCAGGTCGAGGAAGGAGACCTGCTCTCGATGGTAGTCCAATGTGAATTTGAGGTTATAGTCGTTTTGGTTGATCAGTGTAATGAAGGTTTTGAGCTGTGTTTCAGTCCCATCCCAGATTATCAGGACGTCATCAATGTATCTTAGCCATAATAGCACTGAGTCCTGATAGTCTGTGAGGTTGGGGTCCTGCCACAGGTTGTGCTCCCACCAGCCCAGATATAAATTGGCGTATGAGGGAGCACAAGTTGTACCCATGGCGATTCCCTGTGTCTGGTGGTAAAGTTCCTCGTTAAATAGAAAAATGTTGTGTGTTAGGATAAAATGGAGTAGCTTCGTAATGAAAGCGCTATGTTCGTATTCCTCGATGTGTAATTGGTCTAGGTAGAATTTTACTGCCTGTAAGCCCTTTGTATGCGGAATACTAGAGTAGAGGGCTTCCACATCTAGTGTCACTAAGAATGAGTCCTTGGGTATGTGTAGGTCGTATATGATCTGTAGTAAGTGTGGGGTGTCCTTTACGTAGGACGGTAATGCCTGTACAAAAGGCTGTAAAAAGGCGTCAACGTATTCACTGGCTCTACTTGTGGTAGAGTCTATCCCGGAGACGATAGGTCTGCCCGGCGGATCTGTGAGGGATTTATGTACCTTGGGGAGTGTGTAAAAGGTTTGTGTCGTTGGTTTGGGTATACAGCGAAACCTCATCTGAAGAGAGTTTTTTAGGGGTAGACACAGTACAACAACTCCAGCCACACCCACTATTTCATCCTTCCAAAAGACAAACAAGAGCAACAACCAAGACAACATAACGAACTCCGTGATACCTGAACACCCCAACACACGAGACATCATCAACCTAACCAAGACACCCCTCACAAAGGAACAGGAAACAGTACTATCACTGGGTCTAAACTACTGCCCAGAAACTAACACTGACAAATTTGAACTGACAAAAGACTTACATCTTTTCGCAAGAAGAGTTCTCCTTAAATATCAATACAGGGATAAGGACTCAGACAGTGATATAACCAGGGGGGAAATGACAGCACTAACTCAACAGGACCAGACAACTCTGGACATACTTAAAGAACTTAGCAATGAGCAACCAGACCAAGACGAGACCCCAGATGTGGACCAAGAACCGCATCCAAAACCAGGGAAGAGAAACTTCAGAAAACCTTCCACTTCCCTCCTTTACACCTCAACCATAGTATGAAAACCTTCGTTAACATGGTAAGCTACGACATACAGCACATAGACACCAAAGGCAAACCCCAAACAAACTTTACACCAACACAAATAAGAGCCCTTAAGCAACTGAAGGAAAACAAGGAAATCATAATCAAACCTGCAGACAAGGGAGGAAACATAGTCATCCTGTACCAACAACACTATGAGGATATCTGCAAACGGATCCTCAACAACAAAGAATGGTACAAAAAAGTCCCTATGACAGCACTAACAAAGGATAAAGAAGAATTCGAACAACTAGTCTGGGAGGCACACACACACACGGCATTATAGACAAGAAAACAACAGAATTCCTAATTATACCCAAACCAACGACACAAACCTTTTACACACTCCCCAAGGTACATAAATCCCTCACAGATCCGCCGGGCAGACCTATCGTCTCCGGGATAGACTCTACCACAAGTAGAGCCAGTGAATACGTTGACACCTTTTTACAGCCTTTTGTACAGGCATTAACGTCCTACGTAAAGGACACCCCACACTTACTACAGATCATATACGACCTACACATACCCAAGGACTCATTCTTAGTGACACTAGATGTGGAAGCCCTCTACTCTAGTATTCCGCATACAAAGGGCTTACAGGCAGTAAAATTCTACCTAGACCAATTACACATCGAGGAATACGAACATAGCGCTTTCATTACGAAGCTACTCCATTTTATCCTAACACACAACGTTTTTCTATTTAACGAGGAACTTTACCACCAGACACAGGGAACCGCCATGGGTACAACTTGTGCTCCCTCATACGCCAATTTATATCTGGGCTGGTGGGAGCACAACCTGTGGCAGGACCCCAACCTCACAGACTATCAGGACTCAGTGCTATTATGGCTAAGATACATTGATGACGTCCTGATAATCTGGGATGGGACTGAAACACAGCTCAAAACCTTCGTTACACTGATCAACCAAAACGACTATAACCTCAAATTCACATTGGACTACCATCGAGAGCAGGTCTCCTTCCTCGACCTGAACATATACCGGACCGGGGAAGGATGCCTTAGTATCAAATTCTACCGTAAACCAAGTGCCGCCAACAATATCCTGAGAGCCAGTAGCGCACACCCAGCAGCACTAAAAAGAAGTATCCCGTATGGTGAATACCTAAGGGCAAGACGCAACAGTACCACAATCCCAGATTTCAAGACAGCAGCGGAGGGAATCAGACAACGTCTCTCCATGCGGGGCTACAGCAAACGACTACTCAAACAAGCCTACAACAAGGCACTAAACAAGGACAGGCACCAACTCCTTTTCAAACACCACTCCACAAACACCAAAGAACAAGCAGTAAAAATACCCTTTGTACTAACCTATACAAAACAGCACCAGGACATACGCAAGATCATACAAAAACACTGGGGCATACTCTCCCATGACCCAGACCTGGCTCCAATAATTCCACACACACCTCAACTAGTGTTTAGACGTCCCCGGTCTCTAAAGGACAATCTAGTCCACAGCCACTATACCAAAACAGAACAACCCACATGCTGTAAAACCACAGGCACTTATAGCTGTGGTGGGTGCAATACGTGCAGATACTTGAAGCAAGGCAAAGTAATGGTCCTACCCAACGGACAACAACATGTAGCAAGACACTTTGTCAACTGTAATACCATCCACGTTATTTACATGTTATCGTGCCCGTGCCCAGGTTTCTATGTGGGCAAGACGAACAGGAAATTCAAGCAACGCATCTATGAACACGTCAGAGACATAAAGAATGGGTCCACCACATCACCAATAGGAAGACATTTCCTTAGAAAACACAACTGTGATCCAAGCACAGTATCCTTCCAAGCACTGGAAAGAATCCACATCAACCCCAGAGGGGGCGATGTGGAAAAAAATCACACTCCAGAAAGAGACAAAATGGATAAATAAATTAGCTGCAACTAGGCCCCCAGGACTAAATGAAACAAACAGTTTTGCTCCCTTTCTATAAGTACCACAGAGGGGCTACCCCCAAACAAACTCCTCTTTAGAATTTTCCCCCCCTCCCCCTTTTTCCCATAACTGAGCCTTATAGCACACCTAAGATAGACACACCATAGACAGCACACATACTACAAACAAACCCCCGCCCCCCCCCCTTTTTTCCAAACATAACATAGAAACCGTCTAGAGGAAAAACACCCAACCCAGAAAACAAATGAATGAGATAGGAGGTAAATCTACCTTTCCTTAGACTATGCAATGACAATAACTGCGCATCTTACAATATGCTACTGTACAATTATGAATGTATATTTTGTAAAATGTCAGGCACCTGCTAACCTTAGCCACCTGACTCCTGTTAACAGGCACAACAACGTATAGGGACTACACCAATATGGCCGCCGAATCCCTGAGACACACAACCTCTCCAAAAAGTTACTACAAAACTGGCACACCAAGCGCATCTGCATTGTACACACACCGTCTAACAAAACTGACACCACAAACAAGGGAAAGTACTCCCCGCCACCCCAACCCGAATCTACCCCAAAATGGCGCCCGCTACACTAGGTAACAGCCAATATGGCGCCTGCACAGCTCAAATATCCACCCAAAAATGGCGGCCGGAACACACGGAGCCTAGCCACACAGGCTCCACACACAACGGACTACAACAAAATGGCTGCCGGGAATAGCCCCATACTTTTACACATTCAAAAGATACAAAGTAACTCCACACCCTAACACTAAGCGCCAGTACAACCCGCACTATAAGGTCCCCCGCACTTAGGGCTAAACTGCTCGGGAGGGAAGCAAGCGCTTCCCGCACTTCCGGTTCTCAATGAGAACCAATCAGAGGGCGAACCACCATCCCGCCCACCCGAGCAGCAATTACGGTGGCGCCCTTTTCCGAATTTAAAAAGGGTGCACCCACTAAGGGCAGACACACAATAACAAAGGGCTGGTTACTAACGGCCATATAACACTAAAAACGATCCAGAGGACACGCGGACTCCAGCGGCCACTCTGCACCTGAAACCTGCCCATACATCCGGACAACAACCCCAGTACTAACACTGGGAGGAACCGGATAGCCCGCACAACGGTGGACCCCCTTAAAAACCAGGTACCCCCTAAAACCATTCCCAGCTTTTCACTAGCTACATACTAGGTCACATACACCTAATGATTCTTTCCCCTCTATACACAGGGGTAAACTGCCTGAAGGAGCACAGAGGGACCACCTAAGGTTAGCAGGTCCGCCTATACATTCCTACAGTAAGTACCCTACTTCTCTAATGACAACACATTGCACCCTAAGAGGCAATATACTCACCTATCCCACATGTACTCCATTAGAAATTTGCACTGAGGAAGCTCTTTTTAGAGCGAAACGCGTCTGCAACTGAAACCATTGCAACTGGAAACTTGCTACAAACAAGGGTCTAATAAACCCCGCTTGCTACAAACGGGGGCTTTAACCCCCGACTATCTACTATTGGAAGTAACCTCACCAGGATTTCCAAGAAAGGTGGGACACACAAGTGCCCAACACCTACCCAGCCCTCCGGGCAACAATATGGACTGAGTGCATTTATCCACTAACGTGCCTTACCTTTATATTCACTGTAAATATTAGATTGTTCACCAAATAGGATACTAAGAAGTTTTTCTGACTTTTACTGAATGTTTTACTACAGTAAGATACTGTAATTTTTTCTATGTTTATTTTCTGTTCACTGTATATAAAGTAATAACATAGAATAATAAAAGGATTAACCTCAAATTTCCTCTAGACTATTACTAGGCAAAATAGGCGCATCCTTGGTTTCCCCCTAGCTGGGAGGACCCAAACCCATTCTGGAGTTTATTGCCTTCGTTGTCTCTGCCATGGATGATGGTGTCCGGCTCGGTGCCAGGGTCTCGGCCCTGCTTGTTGCGCTTCGCCGCTCGCTCTGGTTGCGGCAATGGTCGGCTGATGCCGCGGCCAAGAAGTCGCTCACTAGTATCCCCTTCGTGGGCCACAGATTGTTCGGGGAGCATCTGGACCTCCTGGTCAAGGACGGGAGACTTCCTTAGTGACTGAAGCCTGCGCGGCCCTTTCGGGGCTCCTCTGCCTATCGCTCCTTTCGAGGAGGAAGAGGCTCTTCATTTTCAACTACTGGCAGAGGTTCCGGGGACGAGGTAGGTCCCGCGGCCGATCCAATCCCTCTTTGGGGATCTAAGTCCAGGCCCCCTGCCACGGCCCCTCAGGCATGAGGAGGCGCCCTCACCCATCCGGGTGGGGGGACGGCTTCTGCTATTTGCTCATATATGGAGACAGCGCTTCTCGGATCGGTGGATTCAGGAGGGTGTGTCCTCCGGTTACAAAATAGAGCTGGCAGTTTGGCCGCCCTCAAGATTTCTTCAGTCGCGATTTCTTCAGTCGCGGATATCCCAGAACCCATTGCAGGCACAGGGCCTACGAATGGCCACCCAACACCTTCTGCGGTTAGGTGTGATTTGTCCTGTACCTCGTCAGGAACAGGGTCAAGGCTTTTACTCCAATCTGTTCACAGTGCCCAAGAAGGACGGGACGCCGAGACCTATCCTGGACCTGAAGGGTCTCAATAGGTTTGTCAGTCAGACATTTCTGCATGGAGACCTTACGTTCCGCGGTGAATTCACTTTGGCCCGACGACTTCATGACCATGGTGGACATCAGGGATGCTTATCTGCACATTCCGATATTTCAGGGGCATCAGAAGTTTCTGAGGTTTGCACTGGAGGATCAGCACTACCAGTTTGTGGCGCTGCCGTTTGGGATATCCTCAGCCCCCCGTGTGTTCACCAAGGTGCTGGCGGGCGTCATGGCTATCCTGAGGAACCAGGGCATTCGCGTGCTGCCTTATCTGGACGATTTACTGATTGCGGCTTAGTCCCTTCAGCAGGCCGAGAGCAACACCCGGATGGTGTTATCCACTTTCGAGGATTTCGGATGGGTAGTCAATTACCCCAAGTCTTCTATCACTCCCTCTATGGTGAGGTCCTTTCTGGGCATGACGTTGAACACCTCTCATGTCAAGGTAGGTGGTGGGCCTCCAGACGCAGGCCTTGCTGTCTTGTCTGCGACCATCGATCCGTCAGGGGATGAAACTGGTGGGCCTTATGGTGCCACGCTTCGAGGCAGTGCCCTTTGCCCAGTTTCATATGAGACCTCTTCAATTGCATCTGTTGACCGGTTGGAACCGGACGCAGGAGTCACTGGAACAGGCTTTGTGTCTCCGCTGGGGTCAGCCGGATGTGGACCTGTTTGCGTCCAAACACAATCACAAGCTCCCAAGGTTCGTTTCCCTGTCAAGAAATCCTCTGGCCTTTGCCACAGACACTCTGGCGCTTCCCTGGACGGAGTTCAGGCTCCTTTATGCATTTCCCCCATCAGTGGATTGTTACATCATGCCCAACGACCCAGGGCTTCTCACACAAGGGTCGCTGCGGCACCCCAATTTACAGACGCTGGCTTTGACGGCCTGGCTATTGAGGCCTCAATCCTGATGGAAAAGGGCCCGTCTGCCACGGTTGTGCATACCATGATTCAGGCACGGAAGAAGTCTTCTTCCATGATATATTACAGAGTTTGGCATGCCTACATTGCTTGGTGTGAATCCAAGAGGTTCCCTTGTCGGACTTTATCTCTAGGATCTTGACGTTTTTACAACATGGTTTAGACTTGGGTCTCCAGCTGAGCACCCTCAAAGGCCAGGTCTCTGCCTTGGCTATCTTTTTCTACTCAATCATAGATTGATCAAGACCTTTTTCCAGGGTGTTACCCACGTACGTCCACCGCGTAAGCCTGTATTACCGATGTGGGACTTGAATTTGGTGCTTTGTGCTCTCCAGGGGCCTCCCTTTGAGCCCTTGTGCGATGCTGCTTTGCCTATTTTGACCCTCAAGATGGTCTTTTTTTGGTAGCGATAACCTCGGTGCGTCGAGTGTCTGAACTGGCTGCGCTTTGTATGAAGGCTCCTTATTTTGAGCTGCATAAGGATAAGGTGGTTTTTCGTTTTAAACCTGATTTTTTGCCTAAGGTCGTATATCCTTTTCATCTTAATGAGGAAGTAGTATTGCCTTCCTTGTGTCCAGCACCGACTAAGGCTAAGGAACGGACCCTCCATGCCTCGGATGTGGTCAGAGCAGTTAAGTATTACCTGGTTGCGACTGAATCTTTCAGGAAAACGGATTTGCTCTTTGTCCTATCAGAGGGCTCTAGGAAAGGTTTGCCACCAGCCAAGTCCACTCTCAGTAAGTGGATCAGACAGCCGGTGGTGCAAGCATATTCGGCCAAGTGGAGGGAATCCCCTTTTCGAATTACAGCTCATTCTACTAGAGCTATTGCTGCTTCCTGGGCTTTTCAGCACCAGGCATCTGTTGAACAAGTTTGTAAGGCCGCCACTTGGTCTTCAGTTCATACCTCAGCTGATGCTGTCTTTGGCCGAAAGGTGCTTCAGGCGGTAGTGAAATGAACTACATGCTGTTCCGCATTGGGGATCCCGCCCTAATGGACACTGCTTTTGGATGTACCAATTGTCATCACTTCTGGGACGACCTGGACTGGATATAGTGAAAAATACAATTCTGTGAAATCACCTGTAGAATTGTTTTTGAATATATCCAGTCCAGGTCCTCCCACCCCGCCCTTGTTTCATTATCTCTGTTTGCCTGTTATGGTGATTACATTTCTATATTGGACCGTTGTCCTTAAGTTTTTTGTTGGAGAGAGTACATGCTGAAGCTATGTGAAGTAACATGGTTTCTTGGCCTCCCGGCCTGTCTCTTTTCTTACTGCTGTTTAACCACTGGGGAATGATAGTGAGACACCTGCTTTATAGGGGGCCAGGAGGAGCGACAGCTTTTGATCTTGCAATCGAGCGCCACCTAGCGGTGGAATACCCAATTGTCATCACTTCTGGGACGACCTGGTCTGGATATATTCAAAAAAATTTTACAGGCGAGTTTCACAGAATTGAATTTTCCCTTTTTAAATTGAAGCAGAAATGGCAGAGATATCGGGATTTACAGGTTCAGCCAATTAAATTTTTCATTTCGTCCCCCAATCAGCTCAGCAGAGAGGGGCAGGATTGCTGGCTGCGTTCAGTCACCAGGGGAGCAAACTGCTACACTTGCAGTGCAGTGGAACTCAACTGACAGCGCAGACTGCATCCAATGTTTATGGAAAAATAAGACATCCCCTGAAAATACCCCCAATGCACCTTTTGGAGCAAACATTTATACAAGACCCCATCTAAATTTTGGGGAAACACTGTGCAGACAAAAGCCAAAGACCAACTACAAGCCAAACAGGCCTACGTGTTAATAGGGAATTTCTCTGCCCTACGCTTTGCCAAGATTTATATTTCAAAATCACAGACACAAACTGAGCAGACACAGATTAAACCATCCACACGCAATCTGCTGCTGCTGCTGTGCTATGATCACTATTCTGATGTTCTGCAAAGGGGACCTAAAGCGTCTGCCTGCCCGCATCCTTGGGCTGTGCGCACACTTCCATCCCAGCCATACAGATAGGCTGGGGTGGGAGCACACGCGCTGTTGGGGATGTGGCGGTTTGCGCTCCCTATTGCAGAATATCAGAGATGTTTGCCAAATGACGTAAGCACAGCAAACTGCTCTGATTGGACGAGTGCCCACACATGCACAGTTGGACCGGAAAACGTAAGTAGGGCATCCCAATTTGGGACAGACCACCATGGGTTTTGTTCTGCTTTAAGCATTACCTGCTCCTTCAGCAACATGATTCCCCCACTTGATTGGATAGTACAAATCTCTCTGTGCTTATTCATTGCAATCACCAGGAGACCATCCATAACACGCTCCTCCCGCTCACTGGGATCCACCAACAAGTATGTGCTACAATGAAAAGAAAGCAACAACTAAGTCATTACAAGTATTACAGTATGTGGTGTGGATAGAACATTTTTATTTTGTAAAAGTTTGACAGATGGTTTAAAGAGGAACAAAACTCCACGCATAAGCGGGCTCTTGTTCAACGAGAGCCACCTGCTATAACTACGTAATTCGGCAGGCGGCTCTCATTGTTTAGAATGGAAGTCGTGCACTGTCACATCCCCAGTGTCATGCACATGCAAGCAACTAGTGTATTTAAGGGAAGGTCAGCAGTGGCAACCATTGTATTTTTCTTTAGAAATATGGAATATAGGGCACAGAATTGGGTTCCTTTAGCACCTCAGGAAATGTCAGCACGAGACATGATTCTTACCCCTGTTGGAAGAATGCAAAGCTGACACATATCGGCATGTGATGGATGCTCAGAGGAACAGGGTCCCGTTCTTCTAAAGAGTACTAATAACACCAAGAAACAAATGTTTTAGTATTGTATCCAGTATATTTATTTAGCACAACAACAGGATTAGGCTAAATACTTTAACTATAAGACTGAGTTTCCTCATCCACCCATTACACAAGAATCCCAGGAATAATTACCTGGATATAGATGTAAGCAAAAACAAACAGCCAAACAGGCCTTCACATTAATAGGGATTTTCTCTGCCCTATGTTTGCCAAGAACAACATTTCAAAATCACACACTGAATAGATACAGATTAAACCATCCAATCGAAACATGCTGCTATCGTACTGTGATCACTACTAAAGTTCCAATAGCTTATGCAAAGCAGGCTTAAAGCGCCATTAAAAATAACTGCGTCTTATTATTTAATAGTCATCCCTGGGGCATCCTAACTCGAGGACAGGTAAAGAGGAGGTAACATCTAAAAAGACTTTACTTATTTTACACAGTTGCTCAAACTAGCAAATCCCAAATCGAGATGCCCTGCTGTGATATTGCAGTTATTGATGCCGTCATGGTCTGCTTTGGGTAATTAAAGCAGTCATTCAAGATCAGTGTGGTGCCCACAAGGTGGAAGCAGGGAGACTGTTGACTGGCAGATAGGTGTGTTTATTATTTCGTTTTAACGGCCCAAATCGGTCCCAGTACAGGGTATTGGGATAATATTTACGGTGTCAGGAGGTCCTCTGTAATATTCAAATGTTAATGTGCTATAATATTCTGATGTTTGACACAATGGTCTTCTACTCTTAAAAACGCTAGGGTACTGCCTATTCTACTACAACTAGTAATGCATAAATAGCAGTATACAGAATATACAGTTATAACTACTATATTAATCACAAAATTTGAGTTTAATGTGGACATACACCCTAGAAGGAAAGTATGTCTCTGTGTAACAGATTTACATTTATACCTGCTGCCCAACCCGCCCCCCCAAGCGAGTGATCCTATTCCACCACTGGGTTACCATATGATGGGGGGAGCAGAGGCCCCAGCCTACAGTGGCAAGCTCCTTCCTCATTTGGCAGCCTTTGGTCCGCCATTTACCTGGCAATAAGCATGGCTTACTGCAGGGCTGGGGGATGCTGGGTGTTCAGACGGGCAAAACAATGGCTATGATGTGAGAAAGACAAAAAAAATAAACAAGCCATCTTGCATGACTGGGTGCACTGTGCAATCAACACCAAACATTGGTACGGGGGAACAGAGGGATCTTTAAATCAGTAAGGAGCCAACAAGTAAATAGCAGTTACATGGCATCATTCATGAGTGAGACTATATGATTCCATGCGCCAGTTTTAGAAACCCACCACAGTGACCTCCTCTCCTTGGACAGACACATCCGGCCTCCTGAAGTGACATAATGCAGCAATAGCAGCTATGCTTGCTGCATCGATGATGTTACCTTCGTGATTTAGCAGATGAAGGTCAACACGTATTTGCCACACCTGGAAATTGAAAAGGCAAAAAAAATGTTTTCAAATGTAATGAAAGTATGAGCAACAAAAGCAGGGCTACAGGCTGCACGGTAAGTACCATCAGGTGCCATTATGAGCAACAGGCCAGTTTGACTAATTTAAAGCTACACAAAACCCGAGAGTTTGACTTTGGACTGAGGGGAGGTGAGTTTTGTGGGGGGAACTGGGGGGTTTCACACAACAATGCATCCTTATTAGAGTGTTAAATTCCTAGGTTTTGTTCTGCTTTAAATACTTATTATCACTCATATGGATTTTGAAACATTCATCTCACCTTTTCCCCCGCCTGAACACAAAGTGACTCTGTGTCAATACATTTGGAATTCCTGAGACAGCGCTCTAGCAATCTGTTGAGTCTTACCACAAGTTCAGATGGTCTGGAATGGCAACACAAATATGCTTTAGTACAAACAAGGAAAAATACCATTTTGTGATTACTCACCTGTAAAATGGGTATTGTAAGTATGTCACACACCTCACTTCAGACATTAATTCATTAACATGGGTACTCACCGCTAGGTGGCGCTGCTTTGCAGAGAAGTCCAGAAAAAGCAAGCCCCTCCCGGTCTATACATACCTGGTATCTCCTAACAATTCCCCAGTATTCAAACAGCAATAAAAGCAAGATACCAGGAGACCAAAACCCAAAAGTAACCCTCAACTGTGAATAAACACAACTTCACCATATAAAGAGCCAGGATACCAAAGAGGGCGGGTGAAGTGGGGTGTGTGACATACTTACAATACCCATTTTACAGGTGAGTAATCACAAAATGGTATTATTCTAAGTATGTCACACACCCCACTTCAGACATTAATTCATTAACATGGGACATCCAACAGCAGTGTCCAAAATGGGGAGGGTATCCAACCAGGCAATAATGCAGACACACTCAAACCACTGCAGCCTGCAGTACCTTGCGGCCAAAAACAGCATCCGCTGAAGCCCGCACATCAACCTTATAAAACTTTGAAAAGGTGTGAACCGAAGACCAGGTAGCAGCCTTACAAACCTGCTCAACCGAAGCCTGGTGCTGAAAAGCCCAGGACGCACCAACAGCACGAGTAGAATGAGCAGTAACACGAAAAGGGGGAGCCTTCCCCTTGGCAGAATAGGCTCCAACAATCGCCTGACGAATCCATTTACTAATAGAAGACTTGGCCGGAGCCAAACCCTTCCTAGGCCCACAGGGCACCACGAAGAAGGCATCCGTCTTACGAAAAGGAGCCGTAGTACGCAGACAGAACTTGACACAACGTACCACGTCCAAGCAGTGCAACGCACTCTCCTTGTCATTCTTAGGCTTAGGGCACAAAGAAGGAAGAACAATGTCCTGATTAAGATGGAAAGCAGAGACCACTTTAGGAAGAAAGTCCGGCTTGAATCTGAAAACCACCTTGTCCTGATGTTTCTCAAAATAAGGGGCCTGAATCGACAGGGCCGCCCGCTCTGAAACACGCCGAACAGAAGTGATGGCCACCAGAAAGGCAACCTTCTGAGTCAGAGTAGACAAGGCAATATCCCGCAAAGGCTCAAAGGGAGGAGCCTGAAAGGCAAAAAGAACTAAATTCAAATCCCAAACAGGGAGCAACGGCTTCCTAGGAGGCCGCAAATGCGAAACCCCCTGGAAAAAAGTTTTGACCAAAGAATGGCTTGCAAAAGACCTCTGAAAAAAGATAGATAAGGCAGAAACCTGCCCCTTCAAAGTACTCAGCTGAAGACCAGAGTCCAGCCCTGACTGAAGAAAATCCAAAATCCTGGAAACGGAAAAGACCCGGCAGGGCAAAGATCTAGATTCACACCAATCAATATACGATCTCCAAGCCCTATAGTAGATGGAAGAAGAGGATCTCTTCCTAGCACTAATAAGAGTCCGAATGACCGAATCCGAAAGACCTTCCTCCTTCAAGATGGAGGTTTCAGCAGCCAAGCCGTCAAAGCCAGCGTTGGTAAACTGGGGTAACACAACTGACCCTGAGTGAGAAGATCTGGCCGAAGAGGCAGATCAAGCTGATCCACTGCCAGACGAACGATGTCCGCGAACCACACCCGCCTTGGCCACCTTGGAGCCACGAGAATGGCGGGAACTCCTTCCTGAACCAGCTTTCGCAGAACCCTGCCCAGCATGGGAATCGGAGGAAACAGATAAAGAAACCCCAGATCCCTCCAGCTCAGGGCCATGGCGTCCGCCGCCAGAGCCAGAGGGTCCTGGGACAGAGACACGAACGTCGGAAGCTTGTGATTGTGACGAGAGGCAAACAGATCCACCTCCGGCGTCCCCCACCGAAGACACAGGGACCAAAACACCTGGGGATGGAGAGACCATTCCCCCCGGCGGGACGAACACCGGCTCAGAAAGTCCGCCTCCGTGTTCTCCACTCCTGGAATGTAAACTGCCGAGATGCAAGGGACATGAGTCTCTGCCCAAACAAGAATCAGAGACACCTCTGTGGGCACCCAGACTGCGAGTCCCTCCCTGGTGATTGATGTAAGCAACCGCCGTCCGATTGTCCGACCGCACCTGCACCGGCAGGCCTTGCAAATGATGTGTCAATTGAGACAGAACCAACCTGATGGCTCGCAACTCCAGAAGATTGATGGGCAAGTGAGCTTCCCGAGGGTCCCACTGCCCCTGAAACTGAAGATCCTTCCAGAAACCTCCCCATCCTGACAAACTGGCATCCGTGGTGACAGTCTCCCAAAGCGGGGTCAGAAACGACCTGCCCTTCAGAAGATTGTCCGAGACCATCCACCACAGAAGAGACTGCCGAACCCGAGGGGAGGACCGATCCAACGACCGCGGTCGCCGGTCCCAAGACGCCAAAAGATGAAGCTGAAGCATCCGCGTGTGAAACTGCGCGAAGGGAACTGCCTCGAACGAGGCCACCATCAACCCCACCAGTCTCATTCCTAGCCGAATGGACGGGCGAGGATTGGAAAGAAGAAGCTGAACCAATTCCTGAATCAAAAGGACCTTGGCCTGGGGGAGAAAGACTCTGTGCAGGCAAGAGTCCAATGACATCCCCAGAAAAGTCACCACCCTGGCCGGGACCAGAGAGGACTTGGGGTAATTGATCACCCAGCCGAACCTCTCCAACATAGACACCACCAAACTGGTGTCCCCTTCCGCCTGACTGAAGGAAAGCGCCATGATGAGGAGATCGTCCAGGTAAGGTACAATGCGAATCCCCTGAGCTCTGAGCAGGGCCATCACTCCCGCCAACACCTTGGTGAACACTCTCGGCGCAGATGTGAGGCCGAACGGAAGAGCTACAAACTGAAAATGCCGATCCTCCACCACAAAGCGAAGAAACCGCTGATGAGCCGGAAAGATCGGGATGTGAAGGTAAGCATCCTTGATGTCTATGGACGTCATAAAATCCCCCTGCCGAAGTGCACCGATCGCAGACCGCAGGGTTTCCATGCGGAACTTCCGGGGACGAATAAATCTGTTGAGAAGCTTCAAATCCAGGATCGGACGGAACGAACCGTCCTTTTTGGGTACAGTGAAGAGATTGGAATAAAACCCGCGCCCCACCTCTGAAGGAGGGACCGGGCAGATGACTGCCAATTCCAGAAGATTCCTTACCGCCGCCAGGAGCCCCCGTGCGGCCAAAGGATCCGAGGGGCACCCGAGACCTGAAAAACCTTAGAGGAGGGCGGGACTCGAACTCCAGCTTGTAACCGGCCGACACCACCTCCCGGATCCACCTGTCCGAGACCTCCTGGTCCCATACCCGGGAGAAGAGTCGCAACCGTCCCCCCACCCGTACGGGTGAGGGCGCCCCCTCATTGCTGAGCGGGCTTGACCGCAGGCTTGGGCTTGGCGCCCCAGACGTGAACGGAAACGGCCACGGCCTCTACCTTTAGGCCAACTGGCGCCCCTGGAGGCCGAGAAGCCCGCACCCCTGCCGGCTCTGGCTCCCCGAAAGGACGGATTAAAGGAGACCGCCCCCCGAAAGGAACGGCGAAATTTCTTGCGCTGAGGCAACTTGCCTCCCTTGGCAACAGAATCCAGCTTTTCACCAAAAAGCCTCAAACCCAGAAAGGGGAGAGCCGTAAGCGATCTTTTAGAATTAAAATCAGCCGTCCACTGTCTCAGCCAAACTGAACGACGAATAGCCACCAACAGAGCAGTAGCCCTGCCACACATCAACATAGCATCCTCCTGGGCGGCCAGAATAAACGACAAGAAGGATTCACAACGCTTAAGAACTAGAAACTCATCACCGGTAGGATCAAGATCCACACATAAGTCCCTGACCATAGACCTAACCGCCAACGACAGAAAGGCAGAAGCACAAGCAGGCCTCAAAACCGAACCCGCACAGACAAACCCATGACGGGCCAACTGATCAATCCGGCGATCCTCGCCGTCCTTGAGAAAAGTAGTGTCAGGGAGATGAACAGCTGCCGTATTAGACAGCCCCAAAACAGGAGCATCCACCTCGGGAGAGACAGACCAACGCTTCAACAGATCCGATGGAAAAGGATACTTCTTGTCCCAACTAGGCGGAACCCCGACAAGCCGCGTAGGCTGCTCCCACTGCTTAAGGACGATGTCCTCAAAATGCTGTTGACTGGGAAACTCCAAGCGCTGCTTGGACCCCCCAAAAAGCTGACCCTTAGGCCGAGGAGTAACTTCCGGCGGATCCAAATCCAAAACCTCAAACATTTGGGCCAGGATAGTGGGCGTATCAAGGGGAGGCCCCTCCTCCAGGTCCCCCTCAGCGCCCGACAAGTGCTGAACCTCGGCATCCTCTGACTCCTCAACAAGCTCACCCTCTTCAAGGGGACGAACCGACCAGTCCAGTACCTCAACTTCCTCATCTGAGTCCCGCGGAGGCGGAGACAGATGTTTCCGCTTGGCTGGAGCCTTCTGAGCGACCATTGCGGAAAACATTTTCTCGAGGCTGGCCAAACGGGCGCATACCTCAGATTGCGAATCACCCCCAACGACCGCGTCACGTGGTGTCCGGAACAGGCGAGGAGGGGAGGGAGAAGGCGCGGTAGAAGAAGTCCCAGGCACCGAGGTGTCGGACTGGCGCTCAATGTTCCGCTGCGCACATGGAATACAAATGATAACATCATCCCCTGGGAGCGGAGTCCCACATCCCCCACACAGCCTGGACTGCCCCGAAGGACTAGTTCCGGTATCTCTGGTAGCCTCCATATGGTGAATTTATGGTATTCGCAGACCCCAGGGATTTACGCAGTAAGCGACCCGGGATGCCCCTCTGGGATTTTAATAAAATATCTATAAATATATATATATAAATAGATATATATATATATATGATGAAATGTGTAAATAGGCCTGTCAGGGAAAAGCAAAAAGGGACCCAAAACCCAATAGCCAGGTATATACGACCGGGAGAGCCCAGAGTGAAGGAATCCCGGGATCTGGAAAACAAAGAAGACAATAGTAAATACATGCACACAATAGGTGGCTCAGACAAAGAACAAACACAGGGCCGGCTATACATATATATATATATATACATATAATACATGCATTGACAGCCAGCATGCCCCAAGGCCCACCACCACCCCCAAGAGAGAGGGGGGGGGGAACGGAGGCACAGACCAAATGGACCCAAGGCCAGTGTAACCCCAAGGAGACAAGAACGCTGCCCCCCCCCCTTATCAGCAAACTGGACGCTCACACTAAAAGGAGCGTCCAGACAACATGAATTGCCAGGAGAACAAGCAGGCACCCACCTGAAGCTCCGCACAGACACGCCGCCAGAGCGAGACGGAGACGGGGAAGAAGGGCGGGCCCGCCAAGAGCGCGGGACCTCTGTAGCCCCGCCCCCCACGTACCCAGTCATACATGTCGCGGCCCGCGCAGGCCGCAGCCCGCGAAACCAGGCCGCGAGTGCCACTACCATGGCGCCCGCATAAGCCCACAGGAGGACCGGCGGCAACGCATGCCGCCCGGCCCCACCTGCCAGCGGGGCATCCACAGCAGCCGCGCCAAGGCCCAAGCCGCGGGCGCCGCGATGACGCCCGCAGAAGCCGTCGAGCGGGCCGGCGGAGCATGCCGCCCGGCCCGCCCGCCCAGTGAAAGTATCCCTGGTGGACCGGCGCAAAGCGCCGCCAGGCCACCCGACATCACAAGCCACAGGGGCTACAGTAACCACCAAGCACCCTATAAAGGCAGACCGGACGGGCCGGAGCCAGGCCACCCGTCCCTGCCTCACAACACACACACAAGCACACGTATAAATGAAGGAAGGAAAATGACAGTAAGGGAACCTAAGGGGAATCAGGCCCGGGGCATCCCACATCCGGATCACCAAAACCGGATCGCCGCTATGCCCCATAATATGGGGACGAGCGAAGGAGCTAAGCTCCTAAGCACCTAAGGTGCTATCTACCCTTGCCCAGCCTACAGCCTAAGCTGGGAGGCTACCATTAACCAGGGGCTACATCAAAAAGAAGCCGGGCAGAAATAGACCATGGGGGGGGCCGGGGTGATACCCCGGCTACCTGCAAGCAGGAGACTTCTTTCTTCTGTCTTGTTGCCACGTTGCAGAGAAGAACACTGGGGAATTGTTAGGAGACACCAGGTATGTATAGACCGGGAGGGGCTTGCTTTTTCTGGACTTCTCTGCAAAGCAGCGCCACCTAGCGGTGAGTACCCATGTTAATGAATTAATGTCTGAAGTGGGGTGTGTGACATACTTAGAATATGTTTTATAATATTATTGCAGCACTGTCACAGAAGATCGGACTTTTGCTAAGGAGGAAGTCCAAGCTTTTAGTAACTCCCCAGCCACCCCTTTCTCCTGCTGTGCTAATCCCAATGTGGCTGTTCTAATAAAACAACCTGGTCTGATCTCTGCAATCCTTTCCTGATGTGGGAGGGGGCCGGGGTACTTCATGGCAGCCATAGACCTGAGTGACCAGTACTGTTACACTGATACACAGATGAGGTCACTACATACAAAGGAGAAACTATAGCAATGCAGGACAAGATGGAAATATTGTTCTGTAGGCTACTGTTCCTCCGTGACCCAGCAGAGACACACTAACCCTCCCCAGTGCGGACAGTAGGGATAAATGGTCACTGTTTCTCCAGCTAACATGCACATGGTCTATGCCCATATTTAGGGCTTAAAGTGGTCCTTAACCCTGAATAAGAGCATATTTTATATGTTTCCCACACCCTGTATATACAGAATGCTCACATACCTGCATCTACTGCATGTTATGATCCTTTAAACATTCAAGATGGCGGCTCATGGAGCATCAGGCTGCCTGCAATCAGGAAGTGTCTTCTGACTGTGTCGCTCTGCATTCTGGGATTGCTATCCTTTCCCTGACCCCAACTCTGCTCTGTCTGTGCAAAGCACAGCTATAACCCCGCCCCTGTACTTTATCCCGCTTTCTTCTCCTCTCAGTATGTGATGCTTCTAAGGCAAGATGGCGAAGCCCATATCCTAGAATCCTTAACAGCCCGGTGAGGGAAAAAATAATAAGTGACTAAAAATGTAAAAATACAATTCTGTGATTACTCACCTGTAGAATTGGTATTATGAGTATACAGTACGTCCTGCTCCAAATATAATACTTACAAGTGGGTTATACTCCGCCAGATGGCGCTGGACTGCAGAGACATCAAAAATAGGCTCCTCCGGGTCCCTCAAATACCCGGGGACCTCCCACAAATCCCCAGCATTGAAAAGCAGTTAACGAGAAGCCGGGAGAATTAAAACAACCCAAACTATCAACTATAACAATGATAACAATCACCATACAGGGAATCCAAAATAATGCAAAACCAAGGGTGGGGTGGAGCAGGACGTACTGTATACTTATAATACCAATTCTACAGGTGAGTAATCACAGAATTGTATTATTCTTAGTATACAGTACGTCCTGCTCCAAATATAATACTTACAAGTGGGACATCCAATAGCAGTGTCCATAAAGTAGGGTGGGATCCCCAAAAAGGTAACAGCAGACAGTTTAAACCACTGCCGCCTGCAGGGCCAGGCCCTAACATCAACCTTGTAAAACTTTGAAAAGGTATGAACAGAAGACCAAGTAGCGACCTTGCAAACTTGTTCAACAGAAGCCTGGTGCTGAAAAGCCCAAGAGGCACCAATAGCACGAGTGGAATGAGCAGTAAGGTGGAAGGGAGGATTCTTCCCCTTAGCCGAGTAGGCCTGAATCACAGCCTGACAAATCCACTTGCTGATAGTAGACTTGGCAGGAGCCAAACCCTTCCTAGGACCAGAAGGGACCACAAAAAGAGCATCAGTTTCCTGAAAGGTGCAGTAGCCATCAGATAGTACTTCAGACACCTAACCACATCCAAAGAGTGCAAAACCCTCTACTTAGCATTGCTAGGATTAGGGCACAAAGAAGGAAGAACAATATCCTGATTCAAATGAAAGGCAGACACTACCTTAGGCAGAAAGTCAGGTTGAAACGAAACACCACCTTGTCCTGGTGTCTCTCATAGTAGGGGGGCTGAATGGAAAGCGTCGCCAACTCAGACACACGCCTGACAGAGGTGATAGCCACCAGAAATACAACCTTGAGTGTAAGAATGGCCAGGGCAGCATCCTGCACAGGTTCAAAGGGAGCACCCTGCAAGGCTGACAGAACCAAGTTCAAATACCAAACAGGCACCATAGGCATACGTGGAGGGCGCACATGAGTGACCCCCTGGAAAAAAGTCCTGATCAGAGGGTGCTGAGCAAAGGACTTCTGGAAGAAAATAGCCAGGGCAGAAACCTGACCCTTCAGAGTACTGAGCTGGAGTCCCATCTCCAACCCATGCTGCAGGAACTCCAGAATCCTGGGAATAGAGAACACCCTACAGGAAAGAGACTTAGACTCACACCAGTCAATGTAGGCACGCCAAACCCTGTAATAAATGGAAGAGGAAGACTTCTTCCTAGCCTTTATCATGGTATCAACAACCGAAGAAGACAGCCCCTTCTCCATCAAGATGGAGGTTACAGCAGCCAGGCCGTCAAAGCCAGAGTTTGCAAATTGGGATGGCGTAGTGAGGCCTGAGTGAACAGATCTGGCACCAAGGGCAGAGCGTACTGATCTACTGCCAGCTGCACCACGTCTGCGAACCACACTCTTCTTGGCCACCTGGGAGCCACCAGAATTGCTGGCACCCCTTCTAGAGCAATCTTGTGCAGAACCCTGCCCAGCAGGGGAATTGGAGGGGAGACATACAGGAACTGAAAGTCCTGCTATGACATTACTAGAGCATCTGAGGTCAAGGCCAGAGGATCCTGGGATAGAGACAAAAGCTGGGAGCTTGCGATTGTAGCGGGACGCAAACAGATCCACATCTGGTTGGCCCCAACGGTGAAACAGGGATTGAAACACCCTGCTGCATAGGGACCATTCTCCCTGGCGAGAGGTCCCCCTGCTCAGTGAGTCCGCCAGGCGATTTTTCACCCCCGGGATGTACACAGCTGATATGCAGGGGACATTGGCCTCCACCCAAGTCAGGATCAGACACGCTTCCTGGAGGGCCCCCTTGCTCCGGGTCCCTCCCTGATGATTGATGTAGGCAACTGCCGTCTGGTTGTCCGAGCGCACCTGAACAGGCAGGCCCCGAAGGCGAGTAGTCAAGTGAGCCAGAACTAACCTGATCGCCCGTAGTTCCAAGACGTTGATAGGTGTGTGGGCCTCCTGAGGACCCCACCTCCCCTGGAACCGCAGGGACTTCCAGAAAACCCCCCCAACCTGACAGACTGGCATCCGTAGAGACCGTCTCCCAGGGAGAGGTAAGAAAGGATCTGCCCCCCAACAGGTTCCTTGAGTCCATCCACCACAAAAGGGACCTCCTGACCCGAGGGGAGAGCACAGAGACCCTGTCCAGGGATGCTGGGTCCTTGTCCCATACTGACAATAGGTGAAGTTGCAGAGGCCTCAAGAGGAACTGAGCATAAGGGAGCCTGTGCAATCAGACTGTCCACCTTCTGTTGAGGAAGGAAGATCCTTGCCTGAACTGTATCCAGATTCATTCCTAGGAATGGAGTTACCAAGGAAGGGGACAGTGAGGACTTGGGGTGATTGATCACCCATCCAAATGACTCCAGGGTGGACACCACCAGCTGAGTATCCAACTCTGCCTGATGTAGAGACTGGGAAGTGATGAGGATGTCGTCCAGATAGGGAAGCACGCGGACGCCCTGACATCTGAGCAGACACATCACGCCAGCCAGCACCTTGGTGAACACCCTGGGAGCTGAAGTGAGGCCAAAGGGAAAGGCCCCAAACTGGTAGTGTTGATCCATCAGAGCGAACCTGAGGAACCTTTGATGACCTGGGAACACAGGAATATGAAGGTAAGCATCTTTGATGTCCACAGAAGTCATGAAATCCCCTTGGTGCAGGGAACTGATGGCAGAGCACAGAGTTTCCATGCGAAAGCGCCTGCCCCTGACAAATTTGTTGAGGATCTTCACGTCCAGGATGGGGATGACTGAACCATCTTTTTTGGGTACTGTGAATAGGTTGGAATAAAAGCCCTTGCCTTTTTCTCTTAAGGGGACCTGGCAGATGACCCCAGCTCCAGGAGGCCTTGCACTGCTTGCACTAGCTCCTGAGCTGGCACAGGGTGCTGAGGAATCCAGGATCTGATGAATCTTGGAGGGGGACAGGCAGCAAACTCCAACTTGTAACCGGTGGACAATACCTCCTGAATCCACCGGTCTGAGACATGAAGCCTTCAGACGTGAGCGAAGTGCTGCAGCCGTCCCCCCACCCAGATGGGTGAGGGCACCCCATCATGCCTGAGGGGGCTTGGGGGATGATTTTGCTTTGGGACCCTAGGAGGGTCCACGTCCTCTGCCCCAGAAATCTCCCCGGGTCCCAGGAAAGGAAACCCCCCTCCCCTGTCTGGCACCACGGTAAGGGGAAGAGAAGGAACCCTGACCCCGAAAGGGCCGAGATTGCCGCCTGCGCTGGAGTAACCTGCCTCCCTTAGCAAAAAGGTCCAGGCGGTCCCCAAACAGGCGCAGAAAACCCAGTGAGGGCCTTCTTGGCAGCGTTGTCAGCAGCCCACTGGCGCAGCCAAACCGTATATCCACCACAAGGGCAGAAGTTCTGGCACACATTCTGATGGTGTCATCCATGGCTGAGAGGACAAAATTTACAAAAACATCACAACTGGAGAGTGCATTGAACGCCTCACAAGGCAAATCATCAGGGGCACTATCAAGCATATTTCTGTTAAGGGTTCTAGTGGCCACAGCAGTAATGGCAGAGGCACAGACCGGGCGCAGCGCCGTCCCCGCACATGCAAAGGCGTGGTATGCCAGCTGGTCAATGCGCTGGTCCTCAGCATCCCGCAGGGTAGTAGAGTCAGGGGAATGCATGACAGAGGTGTTAGATAGCCCTAGGATCGGGGCATCCACCTCGGGGGGGGAATGACCAACACTTTACCACCTCAGCAGGAAAGGGATACCTCCTATCCCAACTTTTTGGAAACCCGGAAGTTTACTGGGGCACTCCCATTCCTTGAGCACAAGGTTATGGAAATGTGCCTGCTCGGGAAATTCCAAACGTGATTTTGCTGTATGGAAAAGCTCCCCTCTTTGCCTGGGAGCCGCAACAGGGAGAGAGATGGACAGAACCTCAAAAATCTGGTTCAATCTGTCAGTGTCATCCGGGGCCCAGGGGTCAGAGCCAGAATCATCATGACCCCTTGGTCTCTCATCAGATGAGCCCAAGTCAGAATACAGCTCCCCTTCATCAGACGGGGTATAGCCACAAAGGATTCCAAAACTCCTCAGTTTCCATAGGGAAAATAGTGACATTAGGTGTTAAAGCGGACCTTCACTCTGAATAAGAGTCTATCTTATATGTTTCCCACACCCTGTACATACAGATTGTCCACATTAAAAATCATCCTACCTGCATCTACTGCATGTTATGAGCCTTTAAACATCCAAGATGGCGGCTTATGGAAGCCGCCATCTTATCAGGCAGCCTGCAAACAGGAAGTGCCTCCTGAATGTGCTGCTCTGCATTCTGGGACTGCTGACCTTTACCTGACCCCAGCTCTGCTCTGTCTGAGCAAAGCACAGCTATAACCCGCCCCCCTGTACCTTATCCCACTCTCCTCAGTAAGTGTGATGCTTCTGAGTCAAGATGGCGGCGCCCATATCCTAAATTCCTGGACAGAGTTGCAGCCCAGTGGGAGAAAGAATAATAAGTTAGTGACTAAAAACGTAAAATATATTAATTTTAGATGCTGGGGAACCGTTTTTAAGAGTTTGGGCTTTTCATTAAATCACGCTGAAGGTCCGGTTTAAGTGCCGCTTTTTAGCAGGGGCCTTATGCGCCAAGGTATTAGCAATTAATTTCTCAACACTAGCCAGTCTAGAAGACACATCAGGCTGAGAATCCCCACTTGTATGCAACTCAGTAGGAGTGAGATTTAAGCTTGGGGGAGTAGGCGAAGTAAAACGAGGTGTAGCCACTGGCAGGCCAGATTGCAATGCAAGCACCTGCTCAGCACAGGGTACACAGACCCGCGCCTTGTCAGCATGAGGCTGCCCACACGCTACACACAACTGGTCTTGTCCCGAAGGAACCCCGGTCACATTATCCTGGGATGCCTCCATATGGTGATTATAGCAGCGCTGTACGCCGATAGGGAATAACGCTATATAGCAACCCCGGATGCCCCAATAACCCGCTAGGGAAGTGGGAGTATTAACAAGGCCTACTAGTTAGATAACTAATAAAGGGCCGGGAGAAGCCAAAAAGGGTTCGCCCTGCTTGAAAGACATAAGAATATATATACACACAAAGAGCTGCCAGTTACAGCTCCAAATGGACCCCAAGGAAGGTCGCACAACCATGAAATAAAATGTAAAATATTGTATTTTTAATGTTCGCAAAGTACCAATCTACAAAAACATACAATGAATACATAAAATGACAAGACTAATTAAAAAAACATACAAGACAATGCCACAGGGTGCTGACCCTACTGACTCTCTTAAATCAATATTGCACCATGCCCTAAATCTCATATATCAACTACAATAATAGATACTCGAAGATAGTGTATAATATATAATACTTAATGCTAAAAGTGTTAAACCAAAGAAAAAGAATTGCAAAACCTAAATCCTGTGCAATACAGTGTACCGTTATAATATTAAACACATTGTGCTAATTTAAAGTGCATACGTGCTAAAAACTAAATCACCATAATCACATTTGGAGTCCGGGTCCACACCAACACAGGCTATATCATATTTGTACAATAAAGATAAAAGCAACATGAATAGCTCTCTTGATGCACCAGCTATACAGCCAGAATGTCAAAAGGGGACCTAAAAGGGAAAGTCCACTTTGTTTTTGTACCAAAATGATGTCCTCACGCTGCTGAGCTTTTCTAGTGTTTTTATATTACGTTAGCAAATGTGTGTTTTACGGAAGCACTTTTCACCATCTGCAATCTCATCTGTGACTGCAACTAATGTTCTGACCATAGATAAGCTCTCAAACAGCAGCCACAGCCATAGACTTCTATAGGTTTCCTGCTGTACTAAGTGAGCCCCTCCCCCCCCCCCTTTGGGCCGCTTCTCTTTAAAGGTCCACTCCAGCACCTTCCTTCAAAATAAACATAACTCCCACCTCCAAATAGCGATCATGCTCATGTAATAAAAGAGGAAAAAAAAAACACCTTCACCCCAACGAATCCAGCCCACGAAGTCTGCTGTGCCGCAGCTGCACCGAGCACCCGCAGCCATCCTCCTAGAAGTCCCAGCCAGCCGCTGATGGCGATGGACGTCCACTGCCGCAGCTGTGGCACAGCAGACTTCGGGGGCTGGATTTGGGGTGAAGGTGAGGCTGGAGTAGCTCTTTAAAGGGCAATGACAATTGTTAGATCATTGTGTTGGGCTATGTTCGGCACAAACTAAACGGTTTTCTGAGATATTGGCACGGCCCTATACAGTTTACTGAGATATCAAGGATTACAGTTTCACCTTATGATTTATCTTTTGAAATATTTGGGCATGGACTGTGGTGTTCTGCCCTAAAGGTTTCCTTTACCCATGTAGCTGTGTTGCTAAAGTGGGAGGGACTTTACTGGCTTTGAGTATTTAATATTTAGTATAGCTGCATACTACAAATCCCAGAATCCTTCCACTGACGAGGGTGAGCGCCACCAGCCCCCCCCCCCCCCCCACAAGGAAGAACTTGGAAAAACCAGGCTGAAGTAGTGACCCAAAGAGAGAAAGCTGCCAGTAACCCTATAGCTACTGGAACACAAGACTGTGATCTCCTTATCTGAAGAGGTTAAAACCTGTGAGCTTAGGAACGTGGGGCATAATTTCTGCCTCAGATGATTATCAAGCCAGAGCCAAAGTTGCTGATGCGTACACCAAACACAGCATTTTGGTGTGCTGTTGCTAAAGTAAACACATTGTTGCTAGAGAAAATGTTTTTAAAACACAGAGTTGCAAATATAAACAAAAAAAAAAAAACAGTTAAGCTCTGCACCTTGAGAACATCATTTTGCCACACAATAATGGACATCTTTAAAAATGTCATTGAAAGTGAGATTGCCCTAAAGCAGAACAAAACCCCCTAACGGACTTTTAGATTCCAGGGCCGGGAGCTGGCTTTTATCCAGGGGAATCCAGTTTGTGCAAAAAAAACTCAGCTTTCCATCCTTCCACGCCGCATGCACAGGCTCTCGTCCAAGTCATTCAGATAAGCTCCCCATTCAAGTCAATGAAAACCGCCTACCAAATGACAACAGCAGGTGGCTCTTGTAGGATGAGAGCCAGCGCATGCGCCATTGGGGCGTGGAAAGGTGAGTTTTTATGGGCGAACTGGGGGGTTTCACACAGTGGAGCATCCCAATAAAATCCAGGAAAGTCAAATTCCTAGGTTTTGTTCACCTTTAAAATCTTTCAGGGCATCAATTGCAGACAAAGATAGGTTTATATTGTGCAAAATGCATCCATTGCTGGAGGAACTTTCATCAGGGCTAAAGTTAATTTTTGGCAGGACTTCCGCTTTAAATCTGTTGTGCACATTTTATTCATTGAAACCGGACCTTCACCCTTAAAAAGAGCCTACCTTGTATGTTTTGGGGGAAACCTGTACATACAGATGGCCCACATAAAAAATCATCCTACCTGCATCTACTGCATTTTCTGAGCTTTTAAACATCCAAAATGGCAGCTCACGGAGCATCAGGCTGCCCGCAGAAAGAAGTGTCTTCGGACTATGCCACTCTGCATTCTGGGATTGAGGTCCTTTTCCTCACCCCAGCTCTGCTCTGTCTGAGCAAAGCACCGCTTTAACCTGCCCCCCCCCCCCCAAGTTTTTCACTCCTTTCCTCAGTATGTGAGGCAAGATGGCGGCGCCCGTATCTTAGAGTCCTGAACAGATCTGAAGCCCGGCGGGGAAAAAAAACAAAAAGTGACTAAAATATATTAACTTTAAATGCTGGGGAATGTTTTTTTTAAGGGTTTGGGCTTTTCATTAAATGATGCTAAAGGTCCAGTTGAATTGCCAGGTCTATTAAAAAAGTAGAAGCATGGACAATACTTGATGCCTCCTCCAACATACATTGTTTTTAAATATTACACCTACAGACACAATTTTTCAAGAGCTGTCTGGTTCACAGTGCCTCACCTTCCTGGTTCAAATCCTGGTGATGCCATAGCTGTGAGCTCAAGGTTAAAGAAGAGAATTCCTTCTGTGGGTCGGTTCATCTTGGGAGCAACAAGCTCACAGGAAACCTGTCCAAGGACTCTAGGGTAACAGAAGGAAAGCATAAACGGTTTATTAACAAACAATGCATATTGACAAATGACAGGGGAATTCCAAGGTACTGACTATCGACTATGTACACCATGGAGTCCGTTTATAAAATCCATTGATAACATCTAGCCTAACAAAACTTATCATAGGGCACAAAACATTCACTGAATAATTTAAGCTTCACTAAATGTCAAGTCATTAGAGTGTTCCTATAATCTTAGGCTAGCACCGTCTATACGTGCGATAGTCCAAGCAAAATGGTTTATACAAATGGCAGTAGACAGGCAGCAGTATTTACTAACTGCATATTTACCGGTTCAGTTATAGCTGACCCATGCCCCACAGTGACCATTGCTGCCAGGTCCGGCGTCAGCACTGGGCTTAGCTGGGCTGGGGCTCTGGCACCTTGGGAGGGCCGTCTTACATGTGGCCTTATGACACTCCTCTTCCCGGTGATGGGCAGTGACATTCCTTCCTCCTGGCCAACCCCTATGCAATAAGCAGGGCCCCGCAGTAACAGGCGCCATCAATCAGGGGCAAAATTGGACATTGGGTGATCTTTTCCTGTTTCTTCAATTCTTTCTAGCATTTGTTCCATTATTACTTTATATTTTCTCTGTTCCTACCATTCTTTTATTCATCTGATTATGTGCCAGTCCTTCTATCCTGTCAGTCGTTCATTCAGTTCTTTCTTATATTCCTTCTATTCGTTCGGTCAGTCTTTTCTTCTATTATGTCATACAGTCTACTCTCTTTTTTTTTAATTATTTTATTTCTTTTATTCTATTACTTTCTTTTTTCTGTTGTTCCAACTATCCTTTTAGTCATTCATTCAATTATATTTCCTTTGTGCCATTCATTCTTTTGTTTCATCATATTCTGTAATACCATCTATTTTTTCTTTCTATTCTTTTTCTTGGACTTATTTTCTTTCTATTATTATTCTCATTCCTTCTTTTATTATTTCCGCAATACCCCCTTATTCTTTCTTTAGAACTTTTGTTCTTTTGTACCTCCTGTTCCATATTCTTTTTTCCATATATTATGTTCATTCCTTCTTTCTTTTCCTGTCAATCGGGGGAGCAATACCAGGATGAAAGACAGAAATCTTGAGCTTATTATATTATGTTGTGACATCATGACACCACAAGGGGCCCACACTTCTACACCCACACTAAGTATCTCTACCACTTTTGTTTCAACAGTCCAGCTGCTGTACAAGTCAAGTTCACAGTCAGACAGAGAATTATTTTGCCAAGACCTTGCCCAGAGAGTGGGGGCAATGTAATGTATAGGTCTGCTTGATCACACAATTCTACCTCCAAATACATCACTTTAAAAGAAAAAAAAAAAAAAAAGAGGGGGAGGGGGGATGGGGCATTAAGAATATTAATTCCTTTACACAATATATCTGACTGGAGAACTAGATGTAGGTCAATAACTTTAATGTTCAATATTTTTTATTGAAATTTTTGGAAAGAGGAAAAAAAAAAGGGTGTGCATAACAATAAAAAAAACTAAAGTTAGTAACCTGCTAACTTCTTTTCTAAACATCCGAATGGGAAGCATACTCCTGAAACCTTGCGTCTCCGCCCCTAGGAAAGGAACACCTGATCACCAGATTAGCATAAAACTGACTCCTCCACCCCAAATCGAGGGCATCCGGAAGGTTAGATGCAGGCTTATTCTGAATCTTCCATATCTCAAAGATCTTTTAGACTGTCAAATAATTTTTATTTCCAGCTTATGAGAAGGTTCTTGATAGTTCTATTTTGTTGGACAGACTGCCAACAAAATCCGTCCTCGCACACCTACCTACCGACTTCTTCACCAAGTCGGGGAACTTCACATCTACCAGGGAGTCCAGAGATTTGTCCCAGGTGCTCAAGATATGAGGCTTGAGAGCCCCTGAGAATAGCTGACCCGACTTTACTGCTGGAAAGGCTGGGGGCCAAAAAAACATCCCTAAAGACTCATGGCCTGACGCATGGTCGGTCCTATTAGTACACTGAACTGATTCATGGAGGGTCCCTTATCTCCGGGAAGGCAAGACAATATTCTGAAAGATCTAATAGATCACGAACCTTAAATAAGTTGTGACCTGAGATGGAACTAAACTGGATTCTCGTAATTCAGGACCCACCCTAGACAGGGCAACACCCCCACGAAGGAGTGTTCCTGTAAGGACATATAAATCCTGACATAATTTATTTCGGCTTAGAGCAAATAGCAGCAGATCGTCCAAAATCAGCTATGATCCCGAACCTTCTATGCCTAAAATACACCAGGGGATCAGCCAGAACCTTGGCGAAGAGCCTGTTTTTCCACCTCCAGGACCGAGAAATGGACCTGCCTGTCCAAGCCTATAGCGCCAGTTACTTACCTAAATCCACGTGTTTCAGGAGCTAGTGGTCTGGCTTCTATCCCAAGGAGGAACCAGAAAACAACTGAGGAATGGGAGGCGGAGTCAAAGTTTTATGCTATATGCTATATATCTGGTGGTCAGGTGTTCCATTCCTAGGGGCAGAGACGCGAGGTCTAAGGAGTATGCTGCCCGGAGGAGGTTTTGAGAAAAGAGGTATTCCCTACATGCATATATAAAAACCCCAGTTAGTAACGGTATTTCCAATAGTCCTCCAGGATGGCTAGCCACACACTTCCTCCCCCTAAATGGGAAACACAAACTGACAGGAGTATTAAAGCCCCACCTCGTCCCCTCAGCCCTCAGGAAAAAGACGGGGAAAAAGTAACACCAGTGCAACCAAGCCAGTATAGATATGAAAAAATGGGGTGGGGTGTAGGATGCCGTCCTGGGGGACTATTGGAAATATAGTTACCGCTAAGACTAACTGGGGGATTCCCCAGGCGCCCTTTAAGACGGCTCGCAACAGAATGCAAGCAAACACACAACGTTCTACCTCAGGGTGGGCAGACTGCCTGACAAACAGTCTTTCCGAAATGCTGCGGATTTCACAAGTCCACCTTGTAGTGTCTTATATATTTCCTCCAAGGAGATGCCGCCATTATAAGCCCAAGAAGCTGACACTGCCCTAGTGGAATGGGCTCGAATACCTAAGGGGGGCGGGGCACCCATTGTTTGATAGGCCAGAGCTATAGCATCTCTGATTCATCTTGCAATGGATGATTTGGATGCCTGCAACCCCTTGCTCTTCCTCCCAAAGGAGACCAATAAATGATCAGACTTTCTCTATTCTGCTGTAATCTGTAAATACAGGAGACCTAACTTTCTGGCATCTAGGAGCTCTAAGGACCTGTTCTCCTGACCTGATTGAGCCTGCTCTATTGCCGGCAACACCACCTTCTGTGACCTGTAAAATTATGAGGTCATTTTTTAGGTAAACATAAAAGATCTGGTCTTAACTTTCTGAGGTAGGGTTCTTTAATAGACAGGGCATGCAGGTAACACACATGGCCAATATAATTGCTAGGATAAAAGTAATCTTTAAGGATAGCATCTTTAATGTGTCCTTAATGGGTTCAAAATGGGTTAACGTTAGTCCTTGAGGAACTAAAGACAATCCAACTGGAAAACATATTGGCCTTAACCCTTTAAGTGCCAGCCTACCTAGATTTTTTGTCACAATGTTGCCAGACTAATTTTCACTTTTTTGCGCTACACATGTTCAACCTTGATTTTTGAAGCGATTTCCAGGGATTTTCCAGGAAAATTATATATTATTTTTTTCAGCAGAGTCTGGGCTTCAACATGAAATGTCTTGTTTGGCCTTTTTTTAGTGTATTCTCAATACTTTTGGCTGAAATATGTGCAAAAAAAAAAAATAAAAAAATCTATTTTTTACAATTTGTAGTGTTTTTTTTGTAATAAAATGCAAGTTTGTTAATAAAATATTATTGTGTGTGAAAGCCCTATTTCTCCCGGTTACAACAGTACCACATATGTCTCTCCCGGTTACAACAGTACCACAGCTATGGGGGCTTGTAGAACAGGGCGCAGGGGCCAACGTTGGTGGCCCCTGGCCCTGCAGGCTACTAGCCCACATAGCCACTAAGTGGCCCGGGCCCTTCTGCCCCCCCCTTGGGCGTTGGGGAGGCAGGTAATGGGGGGGGGGGGCTGGGGGTTATGGCAAGTCACCCGCTAGCTGCAGGCGATTGCCAGCCCCACAGCCTTGTGAACTGGTATAAGGGGTCTCATGGACCCCTTACCAGTTCACAAAGGGTTAAGTAAAAAAAAAAAAAAAAAAAAAGAGACCAAACAAAAAATTCTTTATTCTTTTTTCACTTATACTTACCTCTGATCCAGTGTCCCGCGCCGCTGCAGATGACACTTGTCGGTAGTGATCGGAGCAGGGAGGGTGGGAGGCAGGGAAATCAGAGCCTCCCTGCCTGCCACCCTCCCTGCTCTGATCGCTACCGACAAGCGACAGTCAGAGCCCGGGTGTAGGTATACGAGGAGCGGGATGACGTCATCCCGCTTCTCCCACAAGTGGGCGGGGCCAGCAGTTGGTGTCATTTTAATTTTTTTTCTCTCATAGCGGGGGGGGGGGGGGGGGCTATTCCGGGCCCCCTCCTAAAGATCAGAGGCCCGGGGGCGAAAATCAAACAGCTGATTCTTGAAGAGAATCGCTGGCACTATCAAACAGGTAAGTCTGTATCTTATAGTTTTTTTTTAATGGGGGTTTAAAAATCAGCTACGTGAGTCTCACGTAGCTGGCACTAGAAGGGTTAAAGGGTTGTTTCCTAGAAACAGCTATGAAAAAATCTATCCACCAAAGCATCGTCTCTAAGACGTTCCTCCAAAAAGACTGAAAGGGTCGAAGTCTGAACCTAAAGGTTGCCATACTTACGTCAACAATGCTGTGAACCAGGTACCCGACCTGCATTTCGCAGCAGTGCCCATTGTCTGACGTCCCCTGCCGTGCCACCTGTCAGGGAACACCATACTTTGGGGCTCTTGTGTAGGCAGCCTGGCACCTAGCCAGGACCTACACTGGCTATGGGGGACGTAGGCAGGAAGATACAATGTTCTACCCCCCCATAGGAGTACAGAAAAACCTACAGTGCGTACCCGACTTAACTGAGGTTCTGTAATAATAAATAGGGGGAACACACGGGCAGCCACCATCAACCCTCAATTCACGAAAATACTCCATCACGTTTACTGGGAGGAAACACATGTTTGCCGGGGCAGTGTGGCTTCCACATGTATCTGCAGATATATGCAACCAAATCTCTGTCTTTCCACATAGCTAGACATGTTTGTTGCTTGATATTTAGTTGATGAGAGGGTTAAACTGGGCGGTAAATTAGTTCCCAGGCCCTGAATAATAATAATAATTTTGTATAAATAATAGTGATTGGGCTGCTCCCACCCCCCTTTATTCATTTGAATTGCCATGAGCACAAGCAGGGAGGAATTCAGTCAATATGGATTTCTCCCTATGAAGTGTTCTAAAGGGAGGCTGGCAGCTTCCCAGGTGAGTAGCTCTCAAATATTTTTCTGCATTGCACGTCCCAACTTTGGGGACTCAGAATTAAGAGTAGGGACCACACTAAACACAAAGTGCCTTGCCGGGGCAGTGTGGCTTCCACATGTATCTGCAGATATATGCAACCAAATCTCTGTCTTTCCACATAGCTAGACATGTTTGTTGCTTGATATTTAGTTGATGAGAGGGTTAAACTAGTCCCCAGGCCCTGAATAATAATAATTTTGTATAAATAAATAGTGATTGAGCTGCTCCCACCCCCCTTTATTCAGGAAACACAAGAACACTGAGGGCTGAGGGGAAGGGGAGGGGCTTTAATAATTGTAGTGCCAAAGAAAAATTTACCCCTTTTAAGGCTAAAGATTGCAAAGTGATCAGTCAAGAAATTCCAAGCAGAAGGAAAGAAAGGATATATAGAAAGAAAGTAGGAATCAGAAAGAATCAAAAGGGGAGGAAAGAGAATGAAAAACCCAGGTACCATAATACTTAGCCAACACTTGGTTTGACCATGTGTGGCCATATGCCTATCTGGGCCCATCCATTAGCGCGTATGTATATCTGGGTATAGATGCACTGGTCCAAGTTCGGGCTTGTGCCCAGGCTGGGGGATCAATAATTTTCATGTACATGGGCATTACAATAACTGCAAAGCAGTAGATATCTATAATTAATCAAGAAAGCCACTCAGAGGACTAGCATCTTCAATAATAATGCATCAAATACAGTTGCCTTGACATATTACTACAAACACACCATGGCCTGGATGAAAGAAAACCTTCAAAGACAGGAAAGCCAGTCAAGTGACTACCATCTTCAAGAATAACAGCAGAAAATCCAGTTGCTTTGCCATACCACTACAAACACCCCATGGCCTGGATGAAAGACAACCTTCAAAGACAAAGGGTGGCACACAGAGGATTGTCCATAACAGAAGCTTTATTGAAACAGACAATAAATAAAATATCAAACAACGGGGGGCATGGCTTCGGCATGAGGGAGTAAGGAAGCAAGTGGAAGAGCTCCCGTCCGACTATACCGCTTACAGTTGATTGTAGCACCCGGATCCTGATCCAAATTGCCCAGATGGGGGGCAACAAGAAGAAGAAAACCGGGGGCAGCGTCAAAGGTCCCCCCAAGACTGCCATAGGGGACTTTTTCCACCCGAGGCCCGTGCCGGGGTGCGGGCACCCACCAGCTAAGATGGCGCCCGCCGCGAGGAGGAGATCGGGAAGAAGCGGGAGAACACGCTGGGGCGAGCGTGCTACACCACAAGCCCCTGGAAGCGAATATGGTGGAGGGAGAGGCAGCACCCACCTCTAACGAAGGCGGAGGCTCCGGGATGTGTGAGGCGACGGGGGCTGTGCGTCCTGCCCCGAGTCCGGTGTCTGGAGGCCACGCTCTGCCTGTAACAGCTGCTGCGGAGAGGAGACCGACGCCCCCAGCGATGACAACGCCAGCTCGGAGGTGAGCTGTCAGGGCTGGGGCAGCGAACGCAGAGAGAGCTGCGGGGAGGCGTCGGGGGCAGCTGCGCAGCCGGGGTACCAGAATGGGGGATCCGGGTTGGATCTTTCCCCCCTGACTCTCGGGTTCCCCCTTGATGTTACCCCTCCCAGGTGAGTGGTCGGCTTGGTTAGCCTCGCCGCGGCCTATTACGAGGCCCCGCTGCTGAAGCGGGGTTGGACAGTTGTGCGGGCCGTTGAACTGGGGTGACCTGGTCCTCCGGGGGGGGGGGACTCACCGGCTTAGTAGTAGGTGGGGGGGGGGGGTGTTGGGCCCTAACTGTGCAGACCCATTGTTGTTGATGGTTAATGGGTCGCTCCCCGAGGTTTAATCCTATAGGGGCGTGAAAGAGACTTAAGATGTGGCAAGGGAGGTGATAAAGGGGTAGGTGGAAGGAGGGTGGGTTGGATGCTCTTATTCGAGATTCCCGAGTGGCGAGGTCACTTTCCCATCTTAATTGCCCCCCTCTTTAAGGTGGGCTTTGTTAGTTCTGTCTTTCCTTTTTTTCTCTTTGTCTCTTTGTTCTCTCTCTCTGGGCGGATTTCTGGTCCTGATCCTCGGGGCCTGAGTAGTGAAACGTGAACTAGACTCATTTAGCTGGGTGAGCACCCTCCCCCTGTAACTTAGCTGCGCTGATGAGTCAAACTCTGTATGTTTAACGCCAAGGGGTTGAACATCTCAGAGAAAAGGGTCAACATTTTGTATGGGCTTCATAAGGAAAGAGTGGACATAGTCCTTCTACAAGAAACGCAATTTTGTCAAGGGAAAATCCCCGAAATCAAAAATAGATACTATGACCAGTGGTATCACAGCCCTAATCCCGTGAATAAATCTTAAGGGGTGTCTATTGCCATACACAAAAACGTTCCTATAGAGAACGTACAGGTTATGGTGGACCCTGGGGGCAGATATCTGTTCCTCAAATTTACCTTGTGTGGGGCAAGATACACCCTGGCCAACCTGTACCTGGCCAATCAGGGGCAGGTGGAGGCAGGAATTGGTATGCTACGCTTGCTGGAAGACTTTGGAGAAGGAACGCTAATCATAGGAGGAGATCTTAACCTAGTCCTAGACCCAAGAATTGATTCTTCTCAGGGGAAATCTCCAATCCCCCACTTTAAGCTTAAAAGATTCCGCAAGGTTCTTCAGTCCCTGCAGGTGGTAGACGTTTGGAGGATCCTCCATGGGGGGGGGGGGGGGGGAACTATACATACTTCTCCCACACTCACAATATGTATAGCAGGCTGGACTATTTCCTCCTGAGCCATCACACCCTTGCAATAGACCCCGAGTCCTCAATTGGTCAGATGCTCTGGTCGGATCACGCCCATGTATTCATGAGCCTCCCGGTACTGGACGCAACCCCCAGGCAATACACTTGGCATCTAAATGATAATCTGTTGAAAGACATGCTGTGCATGGCTGAGATCAAGGCTGTGGTGGCCAATTTTCATGTTGACCATAGCAATGACAGTACTTCATTGCCGATACAATGGGAGGTGCTCAAGTGTATGCTGCAGGGAGTTTTCATCAACCATGGCGCGAGGCTCAAGAGGGAGAGGGCTCGACAGATTGCAGAAACGCTGGGGCGCATACAGGAGTTAGAGAGGAATCACAAGACCCCCTCATCCCCTGGGGGACGAGAGTTGTTGGAGGCTAGGCAGAAGTTAAAGGGGCTTTACAATCAATGCTACCTCAGATTCAGAGATAGGTGCCTATACGAGAACTCAGATAAGTGCGGTAGGCTGCTGGCTCAGTCGCTCCACCCAAGGCAAGGCTGTACGTATATCCCCAGTATAAAAATGGTAGATGGTAAGGAGGTACACAAGACCCACCAAAAAGCGGATGAATTCCAATCTTACTATTTGAGCCTGTACAACATTGACAATGCTTTAACCCGTGGAGCACAGGGGAGGATTGTGGGGGACTTGGATAATTATATAGCAGAGACAGCCCTGCCGGCCATCCCCCCGGAAGAAAGAGGCGTTGGAGAATCCGGAAAAGCAAGAGGTCGCGGGGGCCATAAAGGGGACCCCTGCGGGGAAGAGTCCGGGGCGGATGGGTTTACCCCCAGGTTCTATAAAACGATGGGACCCCCGATAGCCCCTTTCTTGACGAAACTATTTAACTCTATGTCGAGTCGCTGCCCCTTCCCGAGACCGACCCTGGAGGCCCACATTACGGTCATACTGAAACCTGGGAAGGATGGTACTTCTCTGGGTAATTACAGACCGATCTCATTGATCAATATGGATATCAAACTGTTTGCCAAGATTATGGCAAACAGGATCCACCCCGTTACCCTCGCTGATACATAATGATCAAGTTGGGTTTGTCTCGGGAAGGGAAGCCAGGGACAATGTTATCAATACCATCTCGCTAATGCACTACGCCCAAACAAAGGGAGTCTCATCCTGCCTTCTGGAAGTCGCAGAGAAGGCATTCGATAGGGTGCACTGGGGGTTTCTATGAGCTGCGCTGTCCCAGGTGGGAATAGGACCAGTTATGTTGGATAGAATAATGTTTTTTTTACCATGACCCCACTGCTAAAGTTAAAGTCAACGGCACCCTCTCCGGATCTTTTAATATCAGGAATGGTACATGACAGGGGTGCCCTTTGTCCCCCTTGCTCTATGTTCTGGTGATGGAGCACCTGGCGAATGCCTTGAGAGCCATTTCCTCTATCAAGGGGGTGCCTTGCCGGGGGAGGGAATATAAGCTCTCCCTCTTTGCTGATGATCTCCTTCTATACATAACCTCCCCGCCCTCCATCATTCGGGAGTTTGAAAGATTTAGCAAGCTAAGCAACTTTAAATTAATATGGCCAAAACAGAGATCTTGAATATCTCCCTGGATGAACGGACCCAAGACTTAATTCGGACAAATTTCCCATTTAAGTGGCAAAAGGAGTCGATAAAATATCTCGGGGTGCAGGTATCCACCGATCTGGGGAAACTCTATAAATTAAAACTATGTGCCACTCCTCAACAGCACAATGGAGAGTTTGAAAACATATGCTAAAAAGCAATACTCCTGGCTAGGGAGAACGAATATCCTAAAAATGGACGTACTACCTCGGTTCTTATGTTTTTCAGACTCTGCCGTTGCTGCCGGAACGAGGGTTCTTTAAGCAGCTACAGGCTGCTTTCTTTAATTTCGTATGGGATAGTAAGAAGCCCAGGGTGAGTAGGAGGGACGCTGTGTAGACCTCTTATCACCCTCTTATCCATCACACACACTCAACAGATATACAAAATCAAAAAAACTAAAACAAAAACCACAAACACACCACACACACACAAACAATCACACTCCTCACACACCCGCTACAATGCAGCTCACCACAAAACCAGAACTATAGTGGTCCAAACCACCAGCCTGCTGAAAAACAGCTTTCTAAGTTAGGCACAACCAAGAGGGGAGTTGCTGCACAGCCCACAAAAGGCCCCAAAATCAAGCCTCACTTGCTGTATGCTCCACAATATTTATATGAGAGGGCGGGGTGGGGGGAGGAAACTGTCCTGGTTCCTATATGCCCAGTTGAGCGCCTTTATTGGATCCTTCGCTCCTGGAAATGCCTTGTCCCGCCCTTAACGACGCTGGAAACTATCTTCAAAGCCCAGATCCCAACACGAGCAATTTCAACCTTATATAGGATTTATCTAACTGGGGGTATGGAGGAGGGGCTTCCACAATTTTGCAGGAGATGGGAAGAAGAATTGGGACAGACGTTAGAGAGAGGAGTGGGAAAAACCCTTTGCCCTACGCACAAATTCTCGATGGCTTGCAGAGCCCAGGAGCGGAGACAGGGAATTGCTGGAGATGTAACAGGGCCCATGGGACCTTGACCCACATCTGGTGGGAATGCCCTGCTATTAAGGCTTTTTGGGAGGGGGTGTTGAGGTTATTTGAGTGCACGACCCTTGAGAGTATCCCTAACTCCCCTCAGGTGGCCTTTTTTTGTCGATGACTCTGGGCTCAGTAGCAGCAGGGGGGAGGGGCCTGCTGAGACATATGCTTACGGCAGCCAGGTCAGTAATTCCCCGACATTGGCGCTCCAACACTGTACCCTCCCTGATGGAATGGTTTGGGGAGTTGGAAAATATCAAACGGATGGAGGAACTAGCTCTTGACGGAGTTGAGGGTGGGGCCGAGAAACACTTCAGGACATGGACAATATGGGAGGTTTCTAAGAGTTCCCCAAAGATCTGGGATATACTGGAGAGAAATGGGTAATGTGGACATTCATTCATTCTTTTTTCTTTCTTCATTTATATTTCTTGTGTTTCTCTATTTCTTCTTTTCTCCGCTTCCCTGGGTTGATTCCGGGGGCGGACGGAGCCATCAGCAGTAATACCGGTGGGATAGTTGGAGGGGTTGATGGTTGTCCAAGGGGCAGTATCCCCTAGCACCGAGCTGTCACTCTCGAGCCCCCGACCGGGGTCGGGTCCTCCCCTTTTTTTGTCTCAAGATATTGGCGATGGATGTATCCCCCGGGCCCCCCATCTTAGTAAAACGGAGAGACCAATAAATATGGTAACCTTACAGGCTCGAGATGGGGTGGTTATTGATATTGTTGTAATATATGATACTGTTACCGTTGGCATTTCATTATAACAGCAGGGGGTTGTAGACTATAATAGTTAACTAGTTTTATTACTATCATTGTAAACACTTCAACAATCCTAATATTTCGATGCTTGTACTGGTTATCTTCATTGTATGCTCGAGGCGCTGAGTTTGTGTATTATTCTTGCGCCGTTTCTTTCTGTCTTTTTGTGTATAAATGTCTATATAAAAATCAATAAAGATATATTGCACAAAATATCAAACAACATACCTGGTTTTTCCAAGCTCAACAATGCAGCAGCCATACTCCGTTCCAAAAGTGATTTTAATGTTCCTGTAATCATAAGTTTCTCTGCCATCAAGACGCTGCCAAAATAAAGATTAACATTAGGAATAAACATTAGGAAGTCAGAAAACACAATTGGCATGGCTACAGTGATTGGGTGACTGAAGAAATGACCAAATGCAACTTTCGGAAAAAGGAAAAAAAGCGCGCGCATGCGCTGACTGTATTAGTTTTTCTGTGACAGAGAGGCGTGGCGAGGTATCATAGCAAGTTAGGTCGCGTGCCTGCGGGTGGGAGGTAATTGGAGAGCGCCAGGGTAGCGGCCATGTTCTTCAGCAGAAGTAACATGTTTTGTGGTTTAAATAATTGCTTGTCTTGAGCGTATTTTTTTTTAGTAAAGCTGCACAGAAAGATGTTCAGACACAGCCTTATTAAAGCAGGCCAACTGTGAAAAAGTCAGACCAACACAACAAACAATGCTCATATGCATCCTTCTCCAGGGCAACTTAGATTGCTGCACGTAATAATTTACCTTTTCTAATGTTTACTTGGATAAATTAAAAAAAAAAAAAAAAAAAAAAAGAAAAAGAAAAAAATGGCTTGCAAGCCATCTGCAAACAGGAAGTCATGCTGGGCTTCCTGTTACTGTGCATTTCAGTTATGTCAGTTGGGAGAGGAAGCTCCAAAATGGCTGCTACCTTTCTTTTCCAACTGTGCCAGGCTGTTGGTCCTGTTTAAAACTGTCAGTGGCATAACTACAGGGGGTGCGACTGCATCCGCATGCCTCCCAAGTGTCCCTCACTTGGAGGGACTGTCCCTGTTTTGAGTCCATGCCCCCTTGCCCCTTGTTGTTCTTCTAGGTCCTTTGAGGTGTAACATGCAGATCTACATCAATAAATGTTCAATTTGCCTATTCAAAATGACATATTAATGTCACTGTTACACCCTATCTCCTATCGATTCCTCAGTGAGGGGTGTGCTTGTAGGGTGTGTTGCTGGTGCGATGCGCAGGCGAATCTACGGGGTTCCCTGATTTAATTGGTTGAATTCCCTGCTATGGGGATATGTGTGCATGAATGTGATTTTATTTACTATGGTGGTGTTTGTTCTTTTTTAATCAATAAATTGATATTTACTCAGGGTCTAATTGGTGTACCACCTTGTGTAGTGGTTACTGGAGCCACATTTCTTGTATATAGGCTATAGCAATTGAAGGGGGACCACTGACTGCACAGAGCCCGGTGAATTGATTTGGAATCTGTGGTGCACCTTGTTTGTTCGTTCTAATGCAGAGCAAAAAACAGGAATTTGACTATCCCAGCATTTAATTTTGTGGCCCAGGGGACCAAAACCCAGGATTTTACTATCCCAGGTTTTGTCTCTTGTGCCTCAGGCATTCCGAAGCAAGTATTTGTGTGTGTGTGTGAAACCCCCCAGGTCACACAAACAACCCAAATGATGCTGGGGATGCGGCCGCCAGTGTTTACGCAGACGAGAGAGCCAGTAAAAAAGGTGAGTTTTGCAGCAAACCGAGGGGGGGTTCCAAAAGCGGGCCATCCCAATTCGGGGAATCTTTTACAATCCAGGGCAGGCCATGGAGGGTTTTGTTCCACTTTAAAAGACAAACGACAGCCCTACTTTGGGGGAAGCCCAAAGAATTTTGCAAAGTGAGCAGCGTCTCTTGCCCCCTTTACTTTGTGTCTCCAGGCGTGGGGAACAGGGATGCCACTCACGCAGCAGATTCGCCATTTGTGCTCTATGGGATCCTGGAAGGTGGTACGTTCTATAGCTGTAGAAATACATTAAAGTGGACCAACACCCAGGATTTTGACTATCCTGGGTCTTGGTCCACTTCGGTGGGGCACCCCCGATTGGGGTGCCCCGCTGTGTGAAACCCCCCCTAACCCCCCGAATAACTCACCTCTCCCCGCTCCCAGCGCCAACGTACAAGGAACGTCTAAGCGGCGGCCGCCGCCGCCTCCCTCGCGTCACTTTGAACGCGCGCGCCCCCGCGCCGGCCATTCGCAGACGGCCGGCGCGGAGGCGCGCACGCCTACAGGGGCGCGAGGGAGGCGGCGGCGGCCGGCCGCCGCCGAAGATAAGGTAGGTGAGTTGGGGTGTTTGGGGGGGGTTTCACCCCGCGGGACATCCCGATCTCGGATGTCCCGCGGGGTGGGGGGTGATCGGCCCGGGAATCTTATAGATTCCCGGGCCGATCACCCGTGGGTGTTGGTCCACTTTAAGGCAGCTGGACTGGCTGTTTTCAGCGTTACTAGAGAAAGCCAGTGGAAAGTCTAGAAAAACATCTTCAAGAAAGTTGCTATGCATCTGTAGCGCAGCGAAACCCCCATCAGCTAACACATTGCTCTCAGCCTCATTTATAGTAAAAGGAAACATAAATATGCCGGTACCTTCCTCTCGCTGATGGCTTGCAGCAGGAAAGCTCGCTCGCAGTTGGATAGCGGGGTCTCCCTCATGGCGGCACCTCACACCCCGAAATGTCTATCAGCTGCACATACACTGTAACTGTATAACACTGCGGAGCCTAGAATACACAACACACACGTGAGAGGCCGCCTTGCGTCCACTGCCAATCACGTCATCACAATGCGCGCCACTGCCTCTACCAAGCTGTCAACAGCGGCAGGCTGCTAGTGCGCGTGCGTGGCGGTAGTGGCAGCTGTGTGAAACTGAGGTATGCGCATGCGCCGACTGTAGTGACGGCTCTATGACAGTGAGGCATGCGCATGCGCTGACTGTATTAGCTACTCTGTGATAGTGAGGCGTGCGCATGCGCAGACTGTGTCGGCAGCTCTGTGACAGTGAGGCGTGCGCATGTGCTGAATGTAGTAGCAGCTCTGTGACAGAGAGGCGTGGCGAGGAATAATAAATAGCAAGTTAGGTCGCGTGCCTGCGGGTGGGAGGTAATTGGAGAGCGCCAGGGTAGCGGCCATGTTCTTCAGCAGTAGTAACATGTTTAGTGGTTTAAATAATTGCTTGTCTTAAACGTTGTTTTTTAGTAAAGCTGCGGAGAAAGATGTTCAGACACAGCCTTAATAATACCTCCCAAGTGTCCCTCATTTGGAGGGACTGTCCCTGTTGTGAGTCCATGTCCCCCTGGCCGTATTTAATTTGCCTATTGCAAGTGTTTATATTAATGTAACTGTTACAGCATGTCCATACCCCCAAATGTCCTGATTTTCCCTGGACTGCCCTGATTCTTCATCTATGGTCCCGCGGCGCATGCAGTTGTCCCACGCCGTCCTCGAGGGTTTTTTTGTTCACTTCTTTATTTTGATTGATGGTTCAGTGGGTGGGGGCGTGGCTCCAGGAAGGAGCCTATTGCTGCTGCTTAGCTGGAGGTGGGCGGAGCTACAAGAAGGAGTCTCAGGGGAGATCGAGCAGGAGGGGAAATTGTTGAACTGGTGAGTGTGTGTTTGTGTATGTGTGTCTATGTGTGTGTGTGTGTGTTTGTGTCTGTGTGTGTGTGTGTCTGTCTGTGTGTGTGTGCTGTGTTACACCTAACTGGCTGTAACGAGGGATGCCCCTAACTGGATGCAATGAGGGATGCCCCTCACTGGCTGCAATGAGGGATGCCCCTCACTGTATTATTATTATTATTTATTTTTATTTAATTCTTAGGTGCTGTTTTCCTTTAACCCTTTCAGTGCCAAGCACGTAGTTTCTACGTGCTCGCTTCAACTCCACTTAAGTGCCAAGCACGTAGAATCTACGTACTTGACGTTCCCCCCTGCTAGTAAAAAAAAATAAAAATAAAAAATACTCACCTGACCCCTCGTTGGATCCGGCCGGGTCTCCTCTTTAATTTGGTGCCATCCGATCCCCCGTGGGGGGTCGGATGGCTCCAGGAGAGCCCCCGGAATAGGCCGCCCCCCGCTTCTGCAGCAGCAGCTGCTAACTGTAAAAAAAAAAAAAAATGACATTCACTTACCTGTGTGTGCGCTGGCTCCCGCTGTCCCTCCTCTTCACCTGGGGGGGCTCCGATCCCCCCCAGGACTTACCGATCTTCAGGAGAGAGCCCGGACCCCTTACCCTTTGTGAGCTGGTAAGGGGTCCATGAGACCCCTTATACCAGCTCACAAGGCTCTGGGTCTGGCAAGTCACCTGCGGCTAGCGGGTGACTTGCCATTAACCCCCAGCCTCCCGTTACCTGCCTCCCCAAAGGCCAGGGGGGGGGCAGAAGGGCCCGGGCCACTTAGTGGCTATGTGGGCTAGTAGCCTGCAGGGCCAGGGGCCACCAACGCTGGCCCCTGCGCCCTGTTCTACAAGCCCCCATAGCTGGCCCGGGTCGGTAATGCTGGGTAGGGGGGACCCTAGGTCATTTTTTGGGGGGATTTTTAAGGGTTTTTTAACCCTTAAAATTCCAAAAAAAAATGGGGTCCCCCTCCCTGGGAGGGGGGACCCTATGTCATTTTTTTTTATTAACCCTTTTGTGTTCTGTCATCCAGCAGCTATAAAAGGCTTCTAGCAAGTGAGCAGAAGCCTGTGATCGCCGAGGGACAAAGTGCTCCAGGATGGATGGGAGGTAAGTATTAAAAAAAAAAAAAATATTAATAAAATAATTTTTTCTCTTTGTGTGTCTGTGTTTTTTTTTACATTTAACCCCTTGTGAACTGGTAAGGGGTCCATGACCCCTATACCCGTTCACAAGGCTGGGGGGGTGGCAAGTCACCTGCGACCAGCGGGTGACTTGCCATTAACCCCCGGAACCCCCATTACCTGCCTCCCCAAAGCCCAGGGGGGGGCAGAAGAGCCCGGGCCCACGGGCTATGCGGCCCCTGCGCCCTGTTCCTACAAGCCCTGCATAGCTGGTCCCGGGCTGGTTACTTTTGGTAAGGGGGGCCCCATGTCATTTTTTTTTGATTTTTAAGGGTTTTTAACCCTTAAAAATAAAAAAAATAAAAAATGCCCCCCCCCCCCATTTTGCTCGATTTAACCCTTTGTAGTGTGGATGGTAGTTGTATTTTATTTGTAAATGTTAAAAATTACTTGTTTCAGTGAGGGGGGTCTCCTGGGCAGGAACAGGGGGCTACCGATAAATATGTGGTACCGTTCTAATCGGTAGAAATGGGGCTTTCACATGCAATATGGTTTTTCCTAATAAAATACATTTTTTTTTAAAATAAAGGAGGCAATTTTCTAAAAATAAATTTTTTTTTTTGTTTTTTTTACTTAATAATAAATAAAATGAATAATAAATAAAATTTACAAACAAGACATTTCATGTTAAAGCCTAAACTCTGCTGCAAAAAATATATATATAATTTTCCTGAAAATTCCAGCAAAAATGTCGCAAAACATGGCACAAAATGGGGAAAAATGACCTGTCAACAGAGGCTGACAAAATCTCAAGTAGGCTGGCAATTAAAAGGATTAATAGTACCTCTGCATGTTGGGTATTGTTCTGTTCGGGGGACCTTGCGCTTTCAGACTTAGCTTGTTTTTTTCTTGTTTGCATATTTATATTTTAGGAAAAGGTGTTTTTTATTCAGCTTTTTTATACATTTTTTAGGGAAACCCTGCGCAACCAAAGAATTCTTTGAGGGATCAACTCCAGAAAGATGAGCCCACTACAACAAGCTGGGTACGCTTAGAAAGCTTAACATGTGTACTTTCAGGGAATATATGGTTTATGGGGGATATTCCAAATGTAAAGGGTTGTTTTGGTTGAAAAATCGCAAGGTGCGCACTTTGTCTGCAGAGCTGAAATTTTCAAGTAAAATTACCGTTACGCACATGCTTTACTTTGGGGTGTTTGGCAACTCTTCCCTTGACAGTAGCTATGCATGTTGGGTATCGTTCTGTTCGGGAGATGTTGCTTTTTCAGATTATCCTTTTTTTAGGGAAACTCTTTGCAACCAAAGAATACATTGAGGGATTACTTCCAGAAAACTGTGGCCACATCAACAAGCCTGGTACAAATAGAAAGCCTGAGGTGTGTACTTCCAAAGTAAGGGTTGTTTTTCTGGAAAAATTGCAAGGTGCGTATAGCGCATATCACAGTTGTATTTTTTCTGAAAATCCCCTAAAGCTCTGTTTCAGTTTGGGGGAGTCTCCTGGGCTGGAAAGGGTGTCTACCTATACATATGTGGTACCGCTGTGATCGGGAGAAATTGGGATTTCACGCGCAATAAGATTTTATTGACAAACTTACATTTTTTATTACAAAAAAACACTACAAATTGTAAAAAATAGATTTTTTTTATTTTTCTGCACATATTTCGCCAAAAAATATTGAGAATACACCTAAAAATGAGAAACAAGACATTTCATGTTAAAGCTCAGACTCTGCTGAAAAAAACAATATATAATTTTCCTGGGAAATCCCTGGAAATCCCTTCAAAAATCACATTTGAACATGGGGAGCCCAAAATAGTGCAAAATGGTCTGGCACCAAGGGTGACAAAAACTCCAGGTAGGCTGGCAGCGAAAGGGTTAAGGGTGTGCTGGGGGCGTGATCGGGGTGTGGCCAGGCGTGGCTTATATGTTTCCCTCTTTACAGCTTTGAAAAAGTTGGGAGGTATGCATGTCTCCTATCCATCCCTCAATGAGGGGGCGTGGCTTAATTTACAAATTGTCCCTCTATCCCACCCTGAAAAGTTGGAAGGTTTGCCATCATTGCTGCTGCTCCACCTTATTTGCCAGATTTGTGCTCACTTGGCATCATTTAGAGAAAGGAAGCGACATTTGAGTTGATTCATGACCGTAATTTTTTTGCTCACTTTTTTGGAGAGTAAACACTTTTTGTGCTGCTATTTCTTTTATTCAATTATTCAGCTGTTCAATTTCTTTAAAAAAATTGCACAGTTAAATAGGGTGCTGAATGCACAAAAATCAAAAGAAAAAGGTGTTTACTCAAACAAATGAGAGTAAAAAAATTAGTCATGAATCAACCCTACAGTTTTCATGTTGCATCCAATTGAAAATGAACAATGGAAGCCCCGGAGTCTAAAAGACTTAAAGTGGACCAACACCCAGGGGGATCAGCCCGGGAATCTATAAAATTCCCGGGCCGATCCAATCCTTCCCTGTGGGGCATCCAAAATCGGGATGTCCTGCTGTGTGAAACCCCCCAGGACGCCCGCTGCACTTACCTGAATCCCGGTCCAACGTGGTGAGTTATAGACAGCGATCAGGGTGCCCCGGGGAAGTGGACCAAAACCCAGGATAGTAAAATTCTGGGTGTTGGTCCGCTTTAGTGCCTGTCCCAGTCCTACTCCTTGAGGCATCCCGAGTAGGGATGCCCTGCAGTGTGAAATCCCCTGGATCCCCAGTTTCACTAACCTGCTCCCAGAGCACAGGACATACCTGGGCAGGTGCAGGGCCTGTGCACCTTGGGAGGGCCCTCCTCATTCCCTTTGCCCTGGGCAGCCCCTATGCAGGATGCAGGGCCGTACAGTAACTAGGACTGTCAGCCGGGGTAGATTGCTTTAACCCTTTAAATGCCAAGCACGTAGTTTCTACGTGGTTGCCTCTCCTACCGTTAAGTGCCAAGCACGTAGAAACTACGTGCCTGGCATTTCCCACAAACAGTTAAAAAGCTAGAAAAAAAAAACACTTACCTCCGGTATCCCCGTGAAGCTTGGGGTCCCCTCTTCCCGCGGGGGGCATCCGATCGCCCCCCCGTCGTCCTCCGTCTTCAGGGGGGGCCCGAAACCAGCCGCCCCCCCCCCCCGTTTCCAGCGCTGACATCGGCGCTGTAAAAAAAAAAAAAAAACAAACTGTCATTTACTCACCTCCGCGCCCGAGCCTTCTGTCCGGGTCTCCTCTTCACCAGGGGGGGGTCCGATCCCCCCCCTGGGCTGCGCAGTCTTCAGGTGAGGACCCTCTTCCGGGTCCTCACCTCTTGTAATGGCGGCGATGGCCGCCGCCGCTTAGCTCCGCCCATTGTGGGAGGAGCGGGATGACGTCATCCCGCTCCTCCTATACCCCCTCCGAGCTCCGGCATCTGTCAGATGCCGGTGGTGATCGGAGCAGGGCGGATGTCAGGTGAGGAGGCTCCGATCGGAGCCCCCTCACCTGTCACCCGCCCTGCGCCGATCACCACCGGCATCTGTCAGTGACAGCGGCGCGGGACAGACAGCGGCGAGGGACGTCGGATCGGAGGTGAGTATGGTGTAAAAAAAAGAAAAATAAAGTTTTTTTTTCTCTGTGTCTGTGTGATTTTTTACTATTAACCCCTTGTGAACTGGTAAGGGGTCCATGACCCCTATACCAGTTCACAAGGCTGGGGAGATGGCAAGCCACCTGCGCTAGCGGGTGGCTTGCCATTAACCCCTGGCACCCCCATTACCTGCCTCCCCAAAGGCCAGGGGGGGGCAGAAGAGCCCGGGCCCACATGGGCTATGTGGGCTCGTAGGCTGCAGGGTGGGGGGGCCACATAAGCTGGCCCCCCCACTCTGTGCCTACAAGCCCCCATAGCTGGTCCCGGGCTGGTTACTGTGGGTAAGGGGGACCCCACGTCAATTTTTTTTTTGATTTTTAAGGGTTTTTAACCCTTAAAAATCAAAAAAAAAATGGGGTCCCCCCCCCCCCCCTGGGAGGGGGGACCCTATGTCATTTTTTTTTTGATTAACCCTTTGTGTTCTGTCATCCAGCAGCTATAAAAGGCTTCTAGCAAGTGAGCAGAAGCCAGTGATCGCCGAGGGACAGAGGGCTCCAGGATGGATGGGAGGTGAGTACAGTGTAAAAAAAAAAAAAAATAAAATAATAAAATATTTTTTCTATGCTTGTGTCTGTGTGATTATTTACATTTAACCCCTTGTGAACTGGTAAGGGGTCCATGACCCCTATACCAGTTCACAAGGCTGGGGGGATGGCAAGCCACCTGCGCTAGCGGGTGGCTTGCCATTAACCCCCGGCACCCCCATTACCTGCCTCCCCAAAGGCCAGGGGGGGGCAGAAGAGCCCGGGCCCACATGGGCTATGTGGGCTCGTAGGCTGCAGGGTGGGGGGGCCACAAAAGCTGGCCCCCCCACTCTGTGCCTACAAGCCCCCATAGCTGGTCCCGGGCTGGTTACTTTGGGTAAGGGGGACCCCACGTCAATTTTTTTTTTGATTTTTAAGGGTTTTTAACCCTTAAAAATAAAAAAAAAAAATGGGGTCTCCCTCCCCTGGGAGGGGGGACCCTATGTCATTTTTTTTCTCGATTTAACCCTTTGTAGTGTGGATGGTAGTTGTATTTTTTTTGTGAATGTTATAAAATACTTGTTTCAGTTAGGGGGGTCTCCTGGGCAGGAACAGGGGGCTACCGATAAATATGTGGTACCGTTCTAATCGGTAGAAATGGGGCTTTCACATGCAATATGATTTTCCTTAATAAAATACATTTTTTATTTAAAATAAAGGAGTCAATTTTTTTAAAACATTTTTTATTTATTTATTTATTATTTTTACTTAATAATATTGTAAAAAAAAATAAAAAAATTTACAAACAAGACATTTCATGTTAAAGCCTAAACTCTGCTGCAAAAAAATATATATATAATTTTCCTGAAAGTTCCAGCAAAAATGGCGCAAAACATGACGCAAAATGGGGAAAAATGGCCTGTCAACAGAGGGTGACAAAATCTCAAGTAGGCTGGCAATTAAAAGGGTTAATAGTACCTATGCATGTTGGGTATTGTTCTGTTCGGGGGACCTTGCGCTTTCAGACTTAGCTTGTTTTTTCTGGTTTGCATATTTATATTTTAGGAAAAGGTGTTTTTTATTCAGCTTTTTTATAAATTTTTTAAGGAAACCCTGCGCAAACAAAGAATTCTTTGAGGGATTACTTCCAGAAAGATGAGCCCACTACAACAAGCTGGGTACCCTTAGAAAGCTTAACGTGTGTACTTTCAGGGAATATATGGTTTATGGGGGATATTCCAAATGTCAAGGGTTGTTTTGGTTGAAAAATCGCAAGGTGCGCACTTTGTCTGCAGAGCTGAAATTTTCAAGTAAAATTACCGTTACGCACATCCTTTACTTTGGGGTGTTTGGCAACTCTTCCCTTGACAGAACCTATGCATGTTGGGTATTGTTCTGTTCGGGGGATGTTGCGTTTCCAGATTAAACTTGTTTTTTCTTGTTTGTATATAGTTTTTTTAGGAAAATGTGGCTTTGATTCTGCTTTTTTATCCTTTTTTTAGGGAAACTCTTTGCAACCAAAGAATCCATTGAGGGATTACTTCCAGAAAACTATGGCCACATCAACAAGCCTGGTACGCCTAGAAAGCCTGAGGTGTGTACTTCCAGAGAATATATAGTTTGTTGGGGGTATTTCAAATGTAAAGGGTTGTTTTTCTGGAAAAACTGCAAGGTGCGCATATTGCGTAGCACAGTTGTATTTTATCTGAAAATCCCCTAAAGCGTTGTTTCAGTTTGGGGGAGTCTCCTGGGCAGGAAAGGGTGTCTACCTATACATATGTGGTACCGCTGTAACCGGGAGAAATTGGGATTTCACACGCAATAAGATTTCATTGACAAACTTACATTTTTTATTACAAAAAAAACTACAATATGTAAAAATGTTTTTTTTTTTTTGCACATATTTAACCAAAAATATTGAGAATACACCTAAAAAATGACAAACAAGACATTTCATGTTAAAGCCCAGACTCTGCTGAAAAAAACAATATATCATTTTCCTGGGAAATCCCTGGAAATCCCTTCAAAAATCACATTTGAACATGGGGAGCGCAAAATAGTGCAAAATGGTCTGGCAACAGAGTGTGACAAAAACTCCAGGTAGGCTGGCACTTAAAGGGTTAATGTCAGTCCTTCTGAGTCTTGGTTTCTTTCTTTTTACTCTTTTCTCTTTTCTTTCTATGTTTACATTTATTCTTAGTTTCTTTATTTCATCTGTTCTTTCTGCCATTCCTTTACTATTGTTTTTGTCAGTCCTTCTATTCTTTGCTCCTTCTCTTCTAGTCTTTCTTTCTTTCATCTGTTTGTTCCAACATTCCTCTTCTTTCCTTCTATTATATTTTTCTGTAATTCCTTCTGTTCTTTTTGTCATTTCTTCTCTATCTTTTTTTTCTGTCAGCTCTTCTTTCTTTCATTCCTTCCATATCCTCTTTTTTTCTCCTATTCCTTCTCTCTCTCTCTCTCTCTTTCCTGCTTTGTTTCTGTCATTCACTGGTTTTCTTTCTTTGTTTCTGTCATTCATTCTATTTGTTTGTTCTTTCTATATTTCTTTTCATTTATTTTTTTATACTTGTTTATTTCCATTTATCTATTGTCATTTCTCTTTCTTCCCCTTTCTGCTTAACTTTTTTTCTGTCATTTATTCAACTCTTTTGTTCTCTATTTCTCTTTCTTGTTGTCATTCCTGCTATTTCTTCTATACTTTGTAATTCATTCTATTATTTTTTTATTTTTATTCTTTAGCAGCATTCACCATACATGCAACTTTATCACCATGTATGAAGTATCATACAACTTTGCAAGGGGTCCATTGAGACTCTATCGTCCAAGTGGCCGCATAAACCTGCAGCCGGCCCTGCCCGGAGCCCTCACTGTGTCTTGGTGCCACAGCCGCATCCCTGCCCACCTCTAGCTCTGCGTGTACCTGTGCTAGGTCTTTCTGAATGGCCAGCACAGGTACTGCTTAGCCACTCTGCTCAGCCAATCAGTGTGCTTGGTTTCAGCTGCGCCTGTGTCTGCGTAGTGGGAACGAAAGGAAGGTGAGTTTTATGGCGACCTGGGGGGATACACACAGTGGGCACCCCAAACTGGGATGCCCTGCCTTAGAGGAACAATACACGGGAGAGTGAAATTCCCAGGTGTTGTTCCTCTTTAAAATGCAGATAAAAGTTTACTGAATGAGCCTTGACAGGGCCCCATATAATGTTTGCACCAGGGCCCCTGCCCCGCTGTGTGATACCCCTTGGGATTGCAGGAATACTCACCTTGTCATTGATTTCCGGGTGCATGCGCTTTCCTCGATTTATGCACACTCAGGCATCCAGTCATTCTACTTTCAATGGCAAATTTTAAGTTTTCATTATGTGCCAAAATGATGTCCTCAAGGTGTTAAACCTTTTTTTCTGTTTGCAACTCTGTGTTAGAAAAGAAAACAGATTTTTTCTAGCAACAATGTGTTTTACATTAACAACGTACACCAGTAGTGTCTGGCTTTTTAATAATTTGGCAGAGATGACTGGTTTATCCCATCCTACTCTAATGCAACCTCTTGAGGTTTCAAACAGCAGGGCATCCCAATCTGGAAGCTGTAACCTCGCCTGGAGTATTTTAGACTCTAGAGCTGGGTTGCAAGGGTTTTTGATCTGCTTCCAATTCACTGCTTTGAGATTCAATGTTACCACTCACCCGGTTGGTATTTCTGTCCCCTGGCCGGTGCTGGTAATTTATTTTTAATGGTAATTTATATTGCCAGTATTTTTAATGGGGGCAGGGCGGGGACAGGGTTGGTGCCCCAGCCAGTCCACTTTTCCACCATGTCTGCCCAGTCCCAGGGTGGTCACTGCTGCACGGAGACAAATGTCTAATGCCAGTCAGATCTATGTTTTTTTCTATTAGCTGAACTATTTTTTCTTTATTGCACGGCCCGCTTCGGTATTCATAACAGTTGGGTTATTCCGCCATGAGGTGGTGCAGTGGTACTGCAGAACTGATGTGGCTTGTCCCGGCTCCCTATAAAAACTGGTTTAACCATAGATTTCCCCAGTGTTTCCTCTGCAGTGGACTGTGAAGTTAGTAAATGGCACTCTCTCTTGCGCAGGTGAGCGGGGCAACCAAGCCTGCGGCCCTGTAAGTCTATTTCCACCCGTTTCTGGACACTCACTGCCTCCCAGCCTCGGCTGACAGATCGGGTGAAGGTAGAAGAGCACTAGGGTCAAGTGCTGGAGCCAGGGCCGTATTTAGGGTTCATGAAGCCCTAGGCACTATTTGTGTTTCACCCCCCCCCCCCCCAATAAGTGAAAGAGATAGAGTACAGGAGGCTACAACAGTGGAGTAAATGGGGGATGCAGCAAGTCAGCAAAGCTGGTGACTGACTAACAAATTGTCTTTAAGAAAAATACCACTAAATCCAGCTGCCTATAACTACAGATATACTCTGCATAAATCAGACCTTAGAACATGAGAACTAACAGAAAAAACACAGAATAAACCATACCCACAGAATAAAGTCTTACCCAAATAGATCACAGAATAAAAGCGAAATCATGGAATAAACTGTATCCAGATATAAAGTAGTGGACCCCTTTTTGCAAACTAAATTTCTTTTACCATTTGTTGAGTTGAGAGTCAAAACTTTAATAGTTTGGTTGTTTGGCAGCTTTAAGCTCCTGGTGCAAGAACCGAATACACAATTAATAGGTACAGAAAGATCTACCCAGACCCTACAATTAATAATCAGAACCCCGAACACAACTGGCAGCTTAGCCAGCCAATCAGTGCAGTACCAACCCAGGTCTCACAATGATTAGCCAATTAAGCAGCGATTTCATGGTAGCCATAGGTATTGATCACAATTGCTCATAATGCTGATGCTCACAGACTACTCCTGCAAGCCCAATCTTTCTTACCTGATCCTCACTCCCTCAATAAAACTGGGGCCCTGAGTAGACATTGGGTCCAGAATCCAGTCGACCTGGTGGCTGGCAGACAATCATGGGTCAATTTTGCCAAGGGAGCAAGGATAAGGTAAGAAACAAGAGGAATAAGAAAAGGGCAAACACCCCATCAACCCCTCACACCATTAGCCCCATATATCAGTTAACCCACAAACACACACCATTATCCCCATCACACCTTCCTACTCTATTATCCCCCCCCCCCACTATACACACACATCCCACACCTAATCCTCACACCTGTTAAACCAGACCATAACCAGTTTGTCGAGCCCACCCCCCAGTGCCAGCCAATTACCTCTCCCCAAGGCATCCCGATTCAGGATGCCCCACTCTGTTAAACCCCTGGGATCACCATAAATCTTTCCATTGATCCCACAGCGCATCCGCAGCCCGCAGTGGAATCCCTTTGGCTTAATGGCCAGCACAGGTATGCACAAGCAGGAGGGGAGCAGCCAGCAGGTGGTTCCAAACCTCCCATTCATAATAGAATAATAGAGAGCCAGATGATGCAATCGATACTAAAGTAGGCTGCCCCAGGGGTGCCAAAACCCAGGTTCTGTTTTAACCTCCCACCCAATCATACAGTTAAAGTGGAACAAAAGCTGTGAATTTGACTTTCCCCATTTTGCTCCACTGTGTGAACCCCCCCAGGATGCCGGTATTCACTCACCTACCAGGTCCAATGGCACACAGCCAAATGCAAGCAGTTTGCTGTGACCTACACGCATGCCATTACCCCCGAAACACTCCATTACCCCTCCACTAAACATCATCATTAACCACACCCATTGTGAAAGCAAATTAAAACCAGTTTTGGACAGCCCTAGTCTAAAAGACTCCAAGGCCAGCCGATTCCCTCTTCAGGATGCCCCACTGGGTAAAACCCCCATGGATAGCCATAAATCTTTCCTTTCCCTAGTGCATGCGCAGCCAAAGGTGGCATCCCACGTAGTGTTCCTAGCACTCCATTTATTCAGAATAGATTTCCAGGTGAATATTCTGAATCACTGTAAGCCTGCACACAAACAGGGGCATCCTCAATCAGGTTTACCAGCTTTTAAAGTGGAACAAATCCTGGGAATTTGACTTTCCTGATTTTTGTACTGTGCCTCCAGAGCATCTTGAATTGGGATGTCACGCTGTGTGTTACCCCCCAGTTCACCCATAAAAACTCACAATGTGTGTGGTTAATGGTGTTGTGTAGTGGGGGGGGGGATAAAGTGTTTCGGGGGTAATAGTGTGTGTGTGTGTGTGTGTGTGTGTGTGTGTGTGTGTGTGTGTGTGTGTGTAGGTTGTGGGGTAATGGGGGTAATAGTGTGTGTGTGGCGCATGAGTGGGCTCTCGTCCAATGAGAGCCATCTGCTTTGACTGTCATTTGGCAGGCGGCTCTCATTGACATAAATGGGGAGCTATCTGAATGGCTGGGACGGGAGCGCGCACATGCCACCAGGAATGCGGCAGCACATGCTCCCCATTCACCCCGAGCTGCCGGACCAATGACATAGTCATGGCAGACAGCTCTCATTGAATGAGAGTCTGTGCTTGTGCTGCTGGAGAATGGAAAGGTGAGTTTTTACTGGTGCCCTGGGGGGTTTCACACAATGGGGCATCCCGATTAGGGAAGCATGGAGCGAAAACCAGTGGCTGGCACTGGAATCTTGTAGATTCCAGGACGGTCACTGGTGGGGTTTGTTCCACTTTAAATGGACCAAAACCCAGGAAGTTCATTATCCTGGATTTTGGTACCTCCTCTGGGGCATCCAGATTTGTGATGCTCTCTTGCGCAATTTAATGTACAGCATAAATCACCGTTTATACAAGAGCTGTGGCAGAGGAAAACAGGAGTATCCACATCCCTGGTCCCCCTGCTGCGTGTGGCGCGCTCCCATCCCCAGCTTCAGCTACAGAGAGGCCAAGAAAGTGTCAATGGCTGGAGAGCACTGTGAGTGACTTCTGACCTGAGGATTTGGGGGGGGGGGGCTCACACAATGGGGAATCACAGAAAGGGATGCCCTAAGGTGACATCAGCTGGCCCTGGTGGTTGGCCCCCTCTACCTCCCCACTCACTGCACCCGGGGCAAAGATTCAGAATAGCGCCCTCCCTCTTTCCAAATTAAGCTTATACTGAAGGACTGGGGCATCCTGAATTGGGATGCCTTGCTATATGAGCCCCCCAGTTTCCCAGTAAAACTCACTTCTCCTTGGTCCAATGGCGCAAGCGCATGCTCTCGCCCAATCAGAGCCCTTTGCTCTTTCAGCAAAGGGCTCAGATTGCCTTCAATGGGGAGCATGTGCTGCTGCGCTATCCCCCGTGGCGTACGCGCTCCTGTCCCAACCTAACTGAATGGCTGAGGCAGGAGCCTATGCAGACCAGCGGGGATGCGGCAGCACATGCTCTCCATTGTAAACAAAATTGTCGAAATGCAAGCGGCTCTAATTGGATGAGAGCTGGCATATGCGCCATTGGATCGGGGAAAGGTGAGTTACCAGCATCCTGAGGAGTTTCAGAAAGGAGGGCATCCCGAATCAGGGGAAAGCCAGCGGCTGGCCCTGGAATCTTAGATTCCTTACTGGGCGCTGTTTGGTTTTGTTCTGCTTTAATCAGGGTCCCATCATGCAAACCAGAGTCAGAGTGCTCAGTGCTTTATTAAATGGTAAATATATATAAAGTCTAACACACAGAGACAGATAGACAGCGTCAGAGACAGAGAGAGACACACACAGAGACAGATAGACAGTGACACACACACACACACACACTGATAGACAGTGACACACACACACACTGATAGACAGTGACACACACACACACTGATAGACAGTGACACACACACACACACTGATAGACAGTGACACACACACACACACACACACACACACACACACAGATAGACAGTGAAACACACACACTGATAGACAGTGACACACACACAGACAGATAGACAGTGACACAGACACACACACACACACACTGATAGACAGTGACACACACACACACACACACACACACTGATAGACAGTGACACACACACACCCACACACACTCACACACACTGATAGACAGTGACACACACACACACACTGATAGACAGTGACACACACACAGACAGATAGACAGTGACACACAGACACACACACACACTCACACTGATAGACAGTGACACACACACACACACACAGATAGACAGTGAAACACACACACTGATAGACAGTGACACACACACACACACACACACACTGATAGACAGTGACACACACACACACACACACACACACACACTGATAGACAGTGACACACACACACACACACACACACACACACACACTGATTGACAGTGACACACACACACACACACACACACACACACACACACACACACTGATTGACAGTGACACACACACACTGATAGACAGTGACACACACACACACACACACTCACACACTGATAGACAGTGACACACACACACACACACACACACACACACACACACACACACTGATTGACAGTGACACACACACACACACACACACACACACTGATTGACAGTGACACACACACACTGATAGACAGTGACACACACACACACTGATAGACAGTGACACACACACACACTGATAGACAGTGACACACACACACACTGATAGACAGTGACACACACACACGGATTGACAGTGACACACACACACACACTGATAGACAGTGACACACACACACACACACACACACACACTGATAGACAGTCACACACACACACACACACACACACACACACACACACACACTGATAGACAGTGACACACACACACACTGATAGAGACACACACGCACCTACCTTAGCAGCACTAGACTTCCTCCTCGCACAGCCTGGGAGAGCCAGGCAGCAGTCTGATGATGCGTCTGGGGGGGCAGAGCCTCCTCACCAGGAAGACACAGCCAGCAAGACCTGCCCCCAAGCTCCTGCACTTGTTGGTGTGCCGCTGCTGTTATGGAAAACAGAGGGCGGCTTCGAGCAGGGGCAGGATGAGGCAGGATGAGGTAAGGCGAGGTGGGGGGGGGGTGTATTTGCTCGCACAGTCACGTCTGCAGTTTATTGTAGCAGGGATGAGGGGGGAGGATTCCCACCGACCCACCAATGCATAATTAAAGAAAAAACTGTCCAGCTACCACGGTCCTCTCGCTTCGCCGACCAAGACGGCAGCTGAACTGCAGGCAAGTTTATTTTTTTTTATTATTAAATTGATGGCCTCTGCCCTAAGCCCGCCCCCCTCTGTAGCTCCGCCCTAGGCACGTGCCTACATTTGCCTAGTGGCAAATACGGCTCTGCCTGGAGCGCAGCTCCAAGCTGCAGACCCTGTAACACAAAGGGTAGCCGGCTATAGGCTTTATGGTGATCCTATTAGGGATGCGGAGTTTCTGTCCTAGCTTCTGAGGGGGTAAGTAGTTTGGGGACTGTGTTTTTACTTATGTCTTTCAGGCGGGATACCATTGGGTTGTGGTTTTTCCCGGCTCTACTCCTTCCTCCCCCTCATCCCCCCTTTATTAACTTCTGGGGGCATCCCGTAGGAGGGCATCCCAGGTGGCTTCTGTAGTAAGCCTGTACCCACTGCTGGCCTATTGCGCCTGTGCTAATCACCATATGGAGGCTTCTGGGGATAGCACGCTTGGGGGCCCTTCGGGGCAAGCATGGCTGTGTTCCATGTGTGGGGTATCCCCTGTGAGTAACAGTGTCACGGTGTGCGTGCCGTGCACTGAAAGTGTCCTTGCGCTTCAAGCTGGTTTGCCTGCTTCGCTTCCCAGCTCTGCGCCTCACTCGGCTTCACCTACTCCCCCGCTCCTGCAATTGGGCCCCAGTGAGGGGAATGTTGGCAGGGAGTCACATTCTGATTTGGTTCTGCGATTGGCTAACGTTGAAAAGCAGCTTGCCAGGACTGCTCCTAGGAAGGCCTCTGGCAAGAAGAGACACCTGGACCCCAGGCCTGCTCCCCTTATTGAGATGTATGTGGGGATTGATGAGCTTGGTGACTGTCACCCCCTTGAGATAGGGGAGCTCTCCCAGGACTCTGACTCCTCTAGGAACCAGCAGGAGGGTTGCGATAGTGACCCTGGGTCTGCGTCCGGAGAGGAATCATGGTACCCTGAGGACACTGATAATCTGCTGTCACATATTTTTGAAATTTTACCCCCCTGAGGTAGCTAAAAGGAAGCAGGGGGAAATTTTTCACCCTGGTAAACAGCGTCTAGAGTTCCCTGAGCAGGAACATTTTACTACCTTGGTGCTTAAAGAATGGGAACGTCCTAACAAGTTGCCTGCGGTGCCCAAAGGTTTGGATAAAAGGTATCCCTTTGAGAAGATCCAGATTTAAGAAACATAGTTCTGAAAGACTATGGTTTATTTTCTGTATGTTAGAGTAACGCTTTAACACTGGACTTTTCTGTAATTGCTTTTGCAAGGCTTCTTCTTATCCCTTATTCCTTATCTAAGGAATGTGCTGCTTCGCATGGGGGGCTCTGGGAACTGAGAAAACTATAAAATACTCCCTGAACTCAACCTTGTACATGGTCATAAATTTTCTGTTCTCATTATTTTTAACTTAGGTAATTGTCTGTTCTGCGCATGCTCTAACTATGAAAGTTTTCAATAAAATCAGGGGTCAGAAGCTCCCCCTGCTCAGTGTGTTTCTCTGAGGTTTTGCTACACACCTTGTCGCGTGTATTGATTTCTCTTAGAATATAGTAATTGGGAATCGGACAACAGAAGCCAGACCAAGTCCGCTTAGTGACTTGAACGTAACATTACGTGGTGCTCTGAACAGGGACTCTCTATTTTGTCGCAAGAGGTATCGCACCCGCCGAACGGAACATCAACTGATGCCACCTCGGAACAGCAGACTTCAAAACCTGGCCAGGTAAGAGACAGCTTTTATGTACTCTTATACTCTGCTCTTCCCCTGTGAGGCATCAGCGGGTCCGTTCTAAGGTAAGATAGGCATAGCCAGCCTCTGCGAAAGAGGGTCATTTTAAGAATCCTAAGGCGCTTCTGTTGTCTGCATTTTGTCTGTCTGTATTTGTCTTGTCTGTCTGTTCCCTTAAGAATTTGTTATTTTTGAGAGTGTGATAAACTTTATGAGCCTGGCATCTAGTTAAAAACTTTGGAAGGTCATTAGACGCCCCATCCCACTGGCGAGGGGAAACCCGCTATAACCCAGTGACGGTGAACGCAAGTGGTGACCAGAAGAAGTTTTAGATAAAATTTTTACCCTGTACGGTTCCACAACTCATTTAGGCGTGAGCCAGTTTGTCAAGTTGACCGGATTTGACGGCGTCTTTACGGTGCATGCCAGCCGATCTTGACTACGTTGAGTTATAAGAACCACAGTTCCCAGGCTTAGTTAGAAGACCAGGACTAGTCGATAGGTGATTTCAGAAAATTAAAGCCAATATTACTGGGATGGGAATAAGATACAATTAGTGTATCTAGGACTGTCACTTACCCATATGATAGGTGATGTGTTGTTTGTGGTGATTTCAGAAAATTAAAGCCAATATTACTGGGATGGGAATAAGATACAATTAGTGTATCTAGGACTGTCACTTACCCATATGATAGGTGATGTGTTGTTTGTGATCCTAATTGTTTGTCTTGGATTATGTGTTGCTATTTGGTTAGCGTGTAGGATCACTAGACATTACCAGGAGAGACCCACAGAGAGGTACTCCAGTTCCTAGTTCCTTAGGAGGAAGCCAAAGAAGGCTAGCCCACAGAGAGGTTAGACCCCAATAAGGTACCTGAGGCAGGTTGCTAGGAAGGTGGGAAAAGAACAGTCCAAAGAGATACCCCAGGAAGAGAAGTGGCAGACATTAGAAGAAATCACCAGGGAAAGGTGTGGCTTAGATGCCGCTAGGAATTTGAAAAAGATTTGGAAGGAATTTAAGCTAGTTCATAAATGACAATTAGATTTAGGGAAATGGGAACAGATAGCTAAAGGGAAACATGGAATTATTTTTGACAAAGGATGGGATCATCAAGTAGAATGTGCTCTGAAACTTTCAAGTTTAGCAGAAAAGGAAGGCTGGACGTACAGTCCACATAGGAAACAATGGAATACTACACCATTGCTTCATCCCCAAGTAGACCCCATACCTGATGTTCCAACAAACCCAGTACCGCCACCCCCATATGAAAAGACAGTAAAGAAAGAAACTAGTAAGTTGTATCCTAGACTCCCCATTGGCCAGTAACAGTACGTATGGTCCAGATCCAGGACCAGATGATGGCGATAGCGGCTTATGGCAATGCTATTGTGGAATGATAAATAAGGGTTGGGACAGAATGTGTACCCAGTGTAAAGTAAGGGAGCAGGATAAAGTAGTAAATGAAGAAGTAACATGGAAATGTAAAGTTTGTGGTTGTAGGGGGATGGGTTTAGAACAAGAAGAATGTAATGTTTGTGGAGCAGATCAGCAAGGAGGGGATCCAGATGAGAGAATAAATGGTGTTAGCACAAGAAAGAAAAAAAGTAAATTTAGTTACTGAAAAATCATGGACTTGCCATCACTGTATGACTTATGGTTTACCAGAAAATGTCACACATTGTCCAAGATGCAAAACTTATATGCTTGCAGGACCCCCTCCTAGAAGCAACACTTATAAATTAGTTGCGCCTGTGTTTACCCATACCAGGCAGAGCCCAGATGCTCAAAATGCAGGACAGTTTGTCAATTTATTAACCAAGAAACCCCTTATTATAAGCCATGGACTCCAGCTGAATGTATGGCTTTGTTGCAGAATGCACCTGATCCCCGTATTAGCCCTTCTAGGTTTGGCAGGTATGTAGTACAAATGATGGAGTCACATAATGCTACCTGGTTGGATGGAGAAGATCTTTGTAGGATGAAAATGTCCCCTACTATGTTTCATCAATTTACTGATTATACGAGAGCACATGTACCACAGAATGTTAGACTTGGGGACAGTAGAACTGATTTTTTATTTAACACTTGAACATATATTGATGAAGGCTTAGATGTTGGAAATATTGGAGTTCAAAGGTTGTTTGTTAGAGCCTATATTGATGGTTTAAAACCAACCATTAAGGAAAAGTTAAAGGCTACTACCCCAGATTGGAGAACTAACCATACTATGGCACAATTGTTAGCTAAAGCACAGGGTATTGAAATGGATATGCATGACAAGCCCAAGGTGCGTATGGTTGCCCAGGTTAACACTGATGTTAGACCTAAATCTCAAGGTAATTTTCAGAGTAAAATTTTAAAATGTTACTACTGTGACAAACCTGGTCACATTAAGAGGAATTGTAAGAAAGTTTGCTGCTGATCAAGGAACAGCCCCCAATAAGTCAGAATCTAAAAGTAAAGAGCAAGACTGACTAACGGCAGTAACATTCACAGTACCAGCCAAAACGCCCATAATACCGATTGAAATTGATGGCAAAACAGTTGAATTTTTGATTGCTATAGGAGCGACTAAATCTGTCATTAGCAATAAAGTTTTAAGTAAGAAACAGCAGTCAGAAGCCCAAACTATAGCTTCAGGTTTCGATGGTCTGCCTAAAGTTATGCCCATATCTAAGCTACTAGAGGGCAGGCTTGGTCCACACATGTTTATTTCTAAATTTTTAGTCTGTGATTCAGCTCCTTACAATTTATTGGGTGTAGATAATTTAACTAAGTTACAAGCAAAAATTGATTTTCAGGAGGATGGTCAAGTTGTTTTAACCCTACCTGATCATCCTGATGATTTGGAATACTGTATGCAAAGTACAAGCTCTTGAAGATTTTGAACTCACTAATGTACTTACAGAGAATGATCAAGACTTACTAAGAACTGTACCTGACCATTTATGGTCTAAGTCAGGGTCTGATATAGGACTTCTCCCTGTCTCACCAGTAGAGGTCCATATCAAACCAGGATCTACCTTACCACAGCTTAAGCAGTACCCTTTGAGTGCTGCACAAGAACAAGCTATAGGAGAACAAATTGACGAGCTTTTGGCCAAGGGTGCTTTGATTCAGATGCAATCAGGGGCTAATACTCCTTTGTATCCAGTCAGGAAAAAGGTTTTGGAACCAGGACAGCCTGTGAGATACAGGATGGTACAAGATCTTAGAGCCATTAATAACATTTTGGCTCCAATGACACCAGTGGTTCCAAACCCTCATACATTGCTTTCTCAAATACCGAGTACAAGCATGTATTTTTTTCTTGCGTGGATCTAACGGGAGCTTTCTTTTCGGTTCCTTTAGCACCTGAATGTTACCACCTCTTCGCTTTTCAGTCTTGGCAGGATGGAAACCATCAACAGATTGTGTACTTCTACAATAGGTAGACGTTTTGCTTCTTTGCTGCCCAGACAAAATCACATGTGAGGAGGGTACTTTGTCTCTTCTTACATTTTTGGCTGAGAATGGCTGCAAGGCTAGCAAAGAAAAGCTACAATTCTGGCAAACACAAGTTACCTTTCTAGGTCACTGCATTTCACAAGGCACTAGACACCTTACTAAAGACAGAGTGGAAATAGTCAAGAACATGTCACCTCCTAAGACACATAAACAGTTAAGAGCGTTTCTAGGACTCATCTCTTACTGTAGACAGTGGATTATGCATGCCAGTTCACTTATGCAACCACTGTATGATTGTGTCAAAGTCACATTTTTTTTTTTTTTTTTTTGCCTAACACCAGAAGCAAGAGATGCTTTTGAACAACTTAAACTTGCAGTCACACAAGCACCAGCCTTAGGTCTTCCTGATTATTCTCAGCCATTTACACTTATGGCTACTGAAATACAAGGACACGCTACAGGAGTTTTAAGGCAGGCACATGGCACAAAACAAAGACCTATTGCTTATTATTCGTGTAGCAGTAGTTTCTCTATTGGTAGACAAAGCTTCTAAAATTGTACTTGATAATGAATTAGCTGTGTCTACCAATCACGACATTCATGGGATATTATCACAAGTTAATCCCAAACACCTGTCAATGGCTAGACAGCTTAAGCTGCAGTGTACCCTTTTACTACCCCCAACAATTAAGTTTCAAAGATGTACTTCTCTGAATCTGGCGACTTTGTTACCAATTTCTTCAGATTCTGAAGGGGGGAGTAATAGTGAATTTTTTAGAATTTGAATATACTGAAGACACACATGATTGCATTGAACTTATGAAGCAAGAAACAATGGGTTTACCACATGTGCATGATACACCTCTAGAAAACCCAGAATTTGAATTTTTTGTCGATGGCAGCAGATATGCTGATAAAAAAGGACAGTTTCATACAGGTTATGCAATAGTAACTGAACATGAAGTGGTAGAAGCTGAACCATTACCACCTCATATGTCTGCTCAGGAAGCAGAACTTACAGCCCTCTCTAGGGCATTAATGCAAGGGGATTCTTAACAGCTGCAGGTACCCCTATTAGACATGCTGAATTAGTTAAAGAAATTCTGACCAACCTGAACAATGTCAAGGAGGTAGCTATTGTAAGAATAGCAGCCCACACAAAGCAAACAACCAAAGAGGCTAAAGGTAATGAAAAAGCTGACTTAGCAGCTAAACAAGCAGCTTTGAAGAAGATAGAGAGTGTAAGTGTAAATCTTACCCAGGAATCGGCGGTAAGTATGGAACTAATGAAAAATCTTCAGGACAAGGTAATGCCTGAGGAAAAGGAAAAATGGCTCAGAGCAGGAGCCCAGCAAAATGATGGATTATGGGTCAAAGGAAGCCGATTGTGCTTGCCTAGCTTCCTATACCCAGAACAGGCACAGGTATCACACCTTCCTACACATCAGAGTGCAAACTCTATGGTAAGGAGTACCAATCAGACTTGGTATGCTCCAGGCTTTAGTAGCATGGCACGACAATACTGTGCAGCATGCTCTATCTGTTTGACGGAGAACCCAGGACAGGTTGTTAAGACACCGGTAAGACATCAACCTAGGTCTCTCTATCCATTTCAAAGGCTTCAAATTGATTACATCCAACTCCCTAAGAGTGGACCCTTTGAGTATGTACTTGTGTGTATTGACTTGTTTTCGGGATGGCCAGAAGCTTACCCAGTAAAATCAGCAACAGCTAAAACCACGGCTAAGAAATTAATCACAGAATTAATACCACGTTTTGGTCTCTTCGAGACCCTAGAGAGTCAGACCGTGGCTCGCACTTTACAGGTGAAATAATGCAAAACATGATGCAAATGCTAGGTGTCCAACAGTCCTTCCATACACCCTATCACCCACAGAGTTCTGGGAGTGTGGAGAGACTGAATGGCACCATTAAACTGAAGTTACAGAAAACTATGAAGGAATTAGGTAAACCATGGATAGATTGTTTACCAATTGTGTTATTTTCAATAAGATGCCCCCCTACAAAGAAAACAGGGTTGTCACCTTATGAAATTTTGTTTGGAAGTGCTCCCAGAACTGGGTTGTACTTTCCACAACATCTTGCCCTAAGATGTGATGAATTGACTGATTATGTGATACAGTTGCAGAAACATCTCACTAAACTGCACAAAAGTGTTTTTGATTCTCTTCTAGACCCCGACCAGATAACAGGAACTCATAATCTCCAACCAGGAGACTTTGTCTATGTAAAGAAACATACTAGAAAATCTTTGGAATCAAGGTTTGAAGGACCCTTTCAAGTTCTTTTGACAACGCCTACTTCAGTGAAACTTGAAGGAAAATCCACTTGGATACACGCAAGTCATTGTAAAAAGGTTACAGGTCCAGAGGGAAAATGAAATATTTCCTCTTAACAATGATAATGGCTTTCTGCCTCAATATTTCATCCCCTGCACCTATAAGAAATAGAAGGGAGATAGGCACTCATCATCAAAAGTTACTTTTGCTAAAGTATAAATACTCTTTTGCTAGACAAACTGGTTTTGACAAATGCTGCATATGTAGTAAGTTACATCCTTCGTCTTCCCGGGTACCCCTCGTAGCCATCCCTATTCAATTACAGTATGAGAGAGTCAATAGTTCTGCTAATGAGATAAATTACCATTTAACGGGAAGAGCATATAGACCAGATTGGTGCTTCTTATTAGGAAATAAAAACCACACCCATATAGGAGCATCTACTTGTAAAGAGAGTTTGTTAAATAACTTTGTGAAATGACAGAGGATTACGAGTGCTGTACTTGGATACATAATACCTCATTAGAGATACCTGATTATTATGAAGTAATAATAGGTCATAGAGAAGAAGTTCAAAAGATACAGAGTAAAATCAGGACATTTGCAAAAGACTGGTCTCCTTTTGGAGATTGGGGAAACTGGAGTGGTCCACTACAATGGATCAAGAATATCTTGATTAATATTTTGGCATTGTGCCTTCTGGGCATAATGATTTATGTTCTAGTAAAACTAGCTCTTTGCCTTGTAGCCAAGATCAAGACACCTAAAGTAACACATAAACTTATCTTGATTGCAGATAATGCGCTTTCTAAGTGAGTAACTATGTTTCTTTCCTTTAGAATTGACATATCATCTGTCAAAATTCGAGACTCTTCTTTGGAAGGATGCTGTTCAAGTACTTGGGGGATGGAACCAGTTGGAGAAGACCTGTGTTCCCCTAGGCAACTCGCCGGCCTGGGATAGTACCTGAGTGACTGAACTGGCTATAAACCTTCCGAAGTGGACACAGTCAAAGGAAAGACAGATGGAGATGTCAAAGGGGGGAAATGAGAAGATCCAGATTTAAGAAACATAGTTCTGAAAGACTATGGTTTATTTTCTGTATGTTAGAGTAACGCTTTAACACTGGACTTTTCTGTAATTGCTTTTGCAAGGCTTCTTCTTATCCCTTATTCCTTATCTAAGGAATGTGCTGCTTCGCATGGGGGGCTCTGGGAACTGAGAAAACTATAAAATACTCCCTGAACTCAACCTTGTACATGGTCATAAATTTTCTGTTCTCATTATTTTTAACTTAGGTAATTGTCTGTTCTGCGCATGCTCTAACTATGAAAGTTTTCAATAAAATCAGGGGTCAGAAGCTCCCCCTGCTCAGTGTGTTTCTCTGAGGTTTTGCTACACACCTTGTCGCGTGTATTGATTTCTCTTAGAATATAGTAATTGGGAATCGGACAACAGAAGCCAGACCAAGTCCGCTTAGTGACTTGAACGTAACACCTTTCCTGTTGATCTTGTTAAGAGGTGGTCATTTCCCCCTGAAGTGGACGCTCCCGTGCTAGGCTTGTCCAATACTTCGGTCATGCCTTCCCCTGACACTACCACTCTGAGGGACGGAGAGGACCGGCGCATGGATCAAGTGGCCTGCCATGCTTTTACCTGTGTAGGGACTGGCTTGCGCCCTGTATGTGCTGCCGCTATTAAGGCTATTGCCCTTAAGAAACAGCTTAAGCGTCTCATTGATGGAACAACAGCTGGTAGTGTGGGGGAGGAATATAGGACTCTCTTACTTTGCACTGATATTCCAAGTATGCAGCACGCCCTGTTCCAGTAATGATTCATTACCTCTGGGATATAGTCCACAAGAGGGCGCTTTACTGCAGAGATGGCAAAAAAGAGGCCCCTCCCGGTCCTTATAGACCTCCCACTAAATTCACCAGTTTAGTCTCTGCAGTCAGTTGCGAAAGTCAAGATGATGGCTATCTCTCCTCGCAGGTAAGCCGGGCTGCACAGCCCCCGGCCCTGTGTCCTATTTCCACCCGTGCCACTATTTACCTGCCTCCCATCCTTGGCTGCATGGTCGGGTGATGGTAGGCAGCACCTATTAGAGGTGCTTTTTAATGGAGCATGGCTCCACCGCAAATCCCCCACCAAAGGGTAGGCGGCACAGGTTGGTGAGCCTGACATGGGATGCCCCGTCCGCTTATAGCCCTCATTACATGTTTAACAAATGTACCTACAGGCTTATTCCCCCCTTCTCCTTTTGCCTGGTTAGTCGGGGGGGGGTGGTCAGTATTACAGCGTGCATGTGTGAATGTTTGTTTGCTACTGTATCGCTTTGCACTTTCTTCAGCGCTGGCACATGGTTCAGCGCTACCTCTCTTCCTCTCTTCACTTCATCTTTTTGCATGTTATTTCAAACGGCTCGTGCGCGCGCTCGGCGGCGGACCGGTGACGTCATCGGGCCGGCTTGATCCTGATTGGCTGCAGCGCAGGGTCTGCGGCCTGTCCTGCGTTCTTGAAGGGGGCGGGGCCTAGCATCAGCGCGCTCCGCAGGCGGCCCGCCCCCTTCTGTCTCTCCCAGCGCCATCTTGATAGGCTGTGGTGGACTGATTGCCCTGCCGGCGTGCGTGAGTGCCCTTGTGGGCGTTTTGATACGATTTGCCTGTATATTATGCATGTTTAAATGTGTTTTTATACTGATTGTGGGTATCATTTATGTCTTTCAGGCGGGACAACCTAAATTAGAGGTTTCTCCCGGCCCTGTGTCCTTATCGCCAATATTAACATTGGGGGCTTAAATTTAAAAAATGTAATTATTATATCCTTCCACCAGCGGACATTTAAGGGGCATCCCGGGTAGCTGCACAGCGTAATTCCCATTGATCTGTGTGACTTCAAATTTACCATATGGAGGCTTCTCAGGATATTGTGCTCGGTGTCCCCTCGGGGCAAGCCCGGCTATGTGTGGTGTGCTGGGCATCCCTTGCGGGTGATGATGTGTGGGTTTGTGTACCCTGCGCCCAGCAAGCGCTTGCGCGGCAATCTGGGTTCCTTGTGTCTGGGTCGGCACCCTCGGTCATATCCCCCACACCCCCACGCTTGATTATGACCCCTAGTGACATTAACACTAGCGGGGAGTGTCAATCTGATGTTTCCGCCAGACTGGCCAATATTGAGAGACTGATTGCTAGCTCTGCAGCCCGTAAGGCTCCAGCTAAAAGACGGCACATGGCGCCCGCTGCGCCGGCCTTTACTATGGATCAAGATGATTTCCTTGATTTGTCTGACTATGCCACTCTCAAGGAAGGGGAATTATTTTCAGATTCAGATCTTTCTGACGATCAGCATTGCCTTGGCGCTGATGCCGGCTTAGAGCATTGGGATGCTGACGACACCCATAGACTTCTGACTCAAATTTTTGAAGTACTTTCCATTTCCCCTCCTGCAGCGGCACCTAAGCAGCAGGGGAAATTGTTTGGTACCGCAAAACCACATTTGGAATTCCCAGAACAGACGCATTTTAATAATCTGATTCTCAAGGAATGGGAACGGCTTAGCCGGCTTCCCGGTATCCCTAAGGGGTGGGATAGGAGGTATCCCTTCCCCTCGGGTGTGGGGAAGTTCTTCTGCTATTACGGCCGTGGCTATTAGGACCTTGGTCAGGGGCCTTCTGGACCGCTCCCATGAGGATCCTTCTAGTGCTGAATTTGGAGCCTTGTCACAATGTGAGTTGTTCATCATCTATGTTCTCTCTGCCTTAGATGACACCATTCAGATGTGTAGCAGGAAGTCGGCCATGGTTGTCCCTATCCGCCGCTCGGTCTGGTTGTGCCAGTGGGCAGCCGGCAATGCTGCCAAGAAGGCTCTCACGGGGCTTCCCTTTAAAGGGTTGCGCCTGTTTGGCGATCGTTTGGACCTTTTTGCTAAGGGAGGTAAGTTACCCCAACGCTAAAAGCAGCCGCGACCCTTTTGAGGCTCCGGGTCCTTTACTCCCTCCGTTCGTGGGCCTAGGTCAGGCAGGGGGGTATCCTTCGCGGGACAAAGGGGAGATTTCTGGGGCAAGGGCAGAGGCCATGCCCGACCCGTATCCTCCTGGGGTGCCAAACCCAAATCCACTGCCAAGCCCGCTCAGCAATGAGGGGGCGCCCTCACCCTTGCGGGTGGGGGGGGGCGGCTGCAGCTCTTCGCTCAGGTCTGGGCTCAACAAGTCTCAGACAATTGGATTCTGGAGGTTGTCTCCTCCGGATACAAGCTGGAGTTCACGGACTGGCCTCCTACCAGATTCCTCAGGTCACGGGTTCCTACAGACCCTCGGGCAGCTCAGGGTCTGTTTCTGGCGGTACAAAACCTTCTGGCCATGGGGGGTCGTTTGTCAGGTCCCCCTGGGAGAGAGAGAGATCAGTGTTACTATTCCAATCTCTTTACAGTGCCCAAAAAGGATGGTTCCGTCCGACCCATTCTGGACCTAAAACTTCTCAACAAGTTCATCAGGACCAGACGTTTTCGCATGGAAACTCTGCGCTCCGCTATCAGCTCCCTGTGCCCAGGGGACTTTATGACTTCAATAGACATCAAGGATGCTTACCTTCATGTGCCAGTCTTCCCAGGGCACCAGCGGTTCCTCAGGTTTGCGGTGGAGGAACAACACTACCAATTTGTGGCACTTCCCTTCGGTCTCACCTCTGCCCCCAGCGTGTTTACCAAGGTGTTGGCAGGCGTGATGGCCCTTCTCAAAGCCCAGGGTATTCGCATTCTTCCCTATCTGGATGACCTCCTCATTATGTCCCCTTCGCTCCAACAGGCAGAATTGGACACCCGGACGGTGGTTGCGACCCTGGAAAGGTTCGGGTGGGTGATCAATTACCCCAAATCCTCACTCTCCCCGTCCCGGGTGACCGCCTTCCTGGGAATGACTCTGGATACTATTCAGGCCAGGATTTTCCTCCCTCAGCAGAAGGTGGACTCTCTTCAAGCTCTGATTCAATTCTTGCTGTCCAGCCTTCACCCATCCATCCAGCAAGGGATGCAACTGGTGGGACAGATGGTGGCCTGCTTCGAGGCAGTTCCCTATGTTTGATTTCACATGAGGCCTCTTCAGCTCCATCTTCTGTCAGCCTGGGACAAGTGTCCCCTGTCTCTGGATCAGGCCTTTGTTCTGTCTCCTCTAGTCCGGCGGTCCCTCCTGTGGTGGCTGGACTCGAGGAATCTTCTGGGGGGCAGATCATTTCTGACATCGTGCTGGGAGACGGTCACTAGGGATGCCAGTCTGTCAGGTTGGGGGGGCTACTGGAGAGCCCACCAATTCCAGGGGCTGTGGGGTCCTCAGGAAGCACACGCCCCCATCAATGTTCTGGAGCTGAGGGCGGTTCGGTTGGTGCTGGCGCAGCTGACGCCTCACCTACAGGGCCTTCCGGTTCAGGTTCGCTCCGACAACCGGACTACGGTCGCTTACATCAATCATCAGGGAGGAACTCGGAGCAAGAGTGCCCTCAGGGAGGTGTTGTTGATTCTGTCCTGGGCCGAGGACAATGTCCCGTGCATCTCTGCGGCTTACATTCCGGGAGCGGAGAATCTGGAAGCGGATTCCCTGAGCAGGGGGGCCTCTCGCCGAGGAGAATGGTCCCTCAACAGCGAGCTCTGCCTATCCCTCTGTCACAGGTGTGGGATTGCGGATGTGGATCTGTTTGATTCTCGCCACAATCACAAGCTTCCAACATTTGTCTCACTGTCCCAGAATCCTCTGGCTCTGGCAGTGGATGCCATGTCTCCGTCCTGGCAGGGGTTCGTTCTCCTGTACCTCTTCCCTCCATTTCCCCTTCTGGGCAGGGTTCTACGCAAGCTGATTCAGGAAGGAGTGCCAGCTGTTCTGGTGGCCCCCAGGTGGCCAAGACAGGTGTGGTTCGCAGACGTCGTGCAGCTGGCGGTCGATCAGTACCCTCTGCCCCTGGTTCCGGATCTTCTCACTCAAGGACAGCTCTGTTACCCCAATTTACAAACGCTGCCTTTGACAGCATGGCTGCTGAAACCTCCATCCTAAAGGAAAAGGGTCTGTCTGATGCGGTTGTTCAGACTCTGGTCAGGGCTAGGAAGAAATCCTCTTCTACCATCTACTACAGGACCTGGCGGACCTACATTGACTGGTGTGAGGCTAGGGCGTTTCCCTGTCGGGTGTTCTCCATTCCTCGGATACTAGAGTTCCTTCAACATGATCTGGATATGGGTTTTCAGCTCAGCACTTTGAAGGGGCATGCTTCCGCCTTGGCTGTTTTCTTTCACAGGTCTTTCACTCTTCATCCTTTGGTCAAGACTTTCTTCCAGGGGGTCACTCATGTGCGCCCTTCCCGCAAACCCGTGTTACCGGTTTGGGATTTGAATTTGGTATTTGCCCTTCAGGGTACTCCATTTGAGCCTGTGCATGAGGCTGCACTGTCTATCTCACCTTGAAAGTTGCCTTCTTGGTGGCTATCACTTCTGTCCGGCGTGTTTCTGAGTTGGCGGCTCTGTCCATTCAGGCCCCTTACTTTGAGAGACACCAGGACAAGGTGGTTTTCCGCTTTAAACCAGACTTCTTGCCTAAGGTTGTCTCTGCCTTTCACCTCAATCAGGACATTGTGCTTCCTTCCTTGTGCCCTAATCATGGTAATGACAAGGAGAGGGCCTTGCATTCTCTGGATGTTGTCAGGAACTTGAAATACTATCTGGTGGCTACAGCGCCTTTCAGGAAGACGGACGCCTTGTTTGTGGTACCCTCGGGTCCCAAGAAGGGTTTGGCGCCTGTTAAGTCTACCATTAGTAAATGGATTCGTCAGGCCATTGTTAGGGCCTATTCTACTAAAGGGAGGGATCCTCCTTTCCGAGTCATTGCTCATCCTACCCGCTCATTCTACCTGTGCTGTTGGGGCTTCCTGGGCCTTTCAGCATCAGGCTTCTGTTGAACAAGTTTGTAAGGCTGCTACTTGGTCTTCTGTTCATACCTTTTCCAAGTTTTACAAGGTTGATGTTCGGGCCTCAGCGGATGCTGTTTTTGGCCGCAAAGTTTTGCAGGCGGCCGTGGTTTGAACTGCGCGTTGTTGCTTTTTTGGGATCCCCACCGTTGTTGGACACTGCTATTGGATGTCCCAGACATAATGAATTACTGGAGCAGGGCGTGCTGCATACTTGGAATAATACCATTCTGTGAATACTCACCTTGTAGAATGGGTATTATAAATATGCAGCACGCCCTGCTCCATCCCACCCTTGGACCCCTTGGATCCTTTATATGGTGAATGTTTTCCTGGTTAATGTTGTTAATCTTGTTATTGGCTTCTCCTGGTTCCCTTACTGCTGTTTTATACTGGGGAATTTAGTGGGAGGTCCCGGGTATCAGGAATTTGTTCTGTCTCCCCTGGCCAGACAGGCTCTCTCGTGGTGGCTGGACTCAAGGAAGCTTCTGGGGGGCAGGTCCTTCCTGCCCCCCTGCTGGGAAACGGTAACCACGGATGCTAGTCTGACCGACTGGGGAGGCTTCTGGAAGTCCCTGAGGTTCCAGGGTCGGTGGGGCCCACAAGAGGCCCATGCTTCCATCAACGTCCTGGAACTGAGGGCGATCAGGTTGGTTCTTTCTCGGATATCCACTCACCTCCGGTGTCGGGCTGTTCAGATTCGCTCAGACAACCAGACGGCGGTTGCCTACATCAACCATCAGGGAAGGACTCGGAGCAAGCAAGCCTTCAAGGAAGTGTCCCTGATTCTGTCTTGGGCGGAACAGCATGTTCCCTGCATCTCAGCGGTCTACATCCCAGGGGTGGAGAACCAGGTGGCGGACTCCCTGAGCAGGGGGACGTCTGGTCTGGGAGAGTGGTCTCTCAACAACCAGGTGTTTCTCTCCCTCTGTCACCACTGGGGTCAGCCGGACGTGGACCTGTTTGCCTCCCATCACAATCTTTTCAGATTTGTCTCTCTGTCTCAGGATCCTCAGGCCTCCGCCACGGATGCCTTGGCAATACCTTGGACGGAGTTTCAGCTTCTCTATGTGTTCCCTCAGTTTCCTCTCCTGGGCAGGGTCATGCGCAAGATAGCCCAGGAGCGGGTACCAGCCATACTAGTGGCCCCTTGTTGGCCAAGAAGAGTTTGGTTCGCAGATGTCGTGCGGTTGGCAGTAGACCGGCACGTCTTGCCTAAGGATCCAGATCTTCTCACCCAGGGGCAGCTACGCCATCCCAAATTACAAACTCTGGCTTTAACGGCTTGGCTGCTGAAACCTCCATATTGATGGAAAAGGGGTTGCCTGCTTCTGTTGTTAATACCATGATTCGGGCTAGGAAGAAGTCCTCGTCCTTTATTTATTACAGGGTCTGACATGCTTACATTGCCTGGTGTGAGTCCAAGCCTCTTCCCTGTCGGGTGTTTTCTATTCCCAGGATTCTGGAATTCTTGCAACATGGTTTGGATCAGGGCCTTCAACTTAGTACCCTAAAAGGCCATGTTTCAGCTCTGGCAATTTTTTTCCTAAGATCTTTTGCCAATCACCGGTTGGTTAAAACCTTTTTTTTTTTAGGGTGTTTCTCATGTGCTTCCACCCCGTAAGGCTTTTCTACCAGTCTCTGATTTGAATCTGGTGTTGTCTGCCCTGCAAGGGCCTCCCTTTGAGCCTATCTGTGATGCTACCTTGTCTATTCTGACCCTTAAGGTAGCCTTTCTGGTGGCTATCACTTCTGAAAGGCGAGTTTCTGAACTAGCAGCACTTGCCATCAAACCTCCTTATTTTGAGAGACATCAGGATAAGGTGGTGTTCCAGCTCAAGCCGGACTTCCTGCCAAAGGTTGTGTCTGCCTTTCACCTTAATCAGGACATTGTCTTGCCTTCATTGTGTCCTAATCCTGCTAATTCCAAGAAGCGGATTCTGCATTCCCTAGATGTGGTCAGAGCTCTGAAGTTTTATTTGGTCGCCACTGAGCCTTTCAGGAAGTCTGATACTCTTTTTGTTCTCACTTCTGGACCTAGAAAGGGTTTGCCTCCGGCTAAATCCACTATCAGCAAGTGGATCCGTCAGGCGGTGGTACAAGCCTATTCTGCTAAGGGAAAGTAACCTCCCTTTAGGATTACTGCTCATTCCACTCGTGCTATTGGTGCCTCTTGGGCCTTTCAGCACCAAGCTTCTGTTGAACAAGTTTGCAAGGCCGCTACTTGGTCTTCTGTTCATACTTTTTCTTTCTAAGTTTTACAAGGTTGATGTTAAGGCCTCAGCGGATGCAGCGGATGCTGCTTTTGGCCGCAAGTGACTTGAACTACTGCCCGTTACTCTTTGGGGATCCCACCCTACTCTGGACACTACTTTTGGATGTCCCAACTGTTATGAATACCGAAGCGGGCCGTGCCATGCAATAAAGAAAAAAGCAATTCTGTGAGTACTCACCTGTAGAATTGTTTTTGTTCTTGCATGGCATGGCCCGCTTCGCCCCACCCTTGTTATCGTGTTCTAGGTTGCCTCTTTATGGTGATTGTTCCAAGTCAATTGGGGTCTTTTACCTTTTTCACATTTTTTACTTATTCTGTCCCAGATTCTTTTCTCACTGCTTGTTTACGCTGGGGAACTCTATGGTTAAGCCAGTTTTTATAGGGAGCCAGGACAAGCCACAGCTTTTCTGCAGTACCACTGCGCCACCTTGTGGCGGAATAACCCAACTGTTATGAATACCAAAGCGGGCTGTGCCATGCAAGAACAAAAACAATTCTACAGGTGAGTACTCCCAGAATTGCTTTATTTGACAAGAAGCAAGACTGTATCCTAGCAATAAACTGTCAGACAGCAAAAAGAAAAAGCAAGCAGGAAAGTGAATAAACAGAAAACCGGTAGGTTCCCCTGTTAACGCTTCTATACTGGTCCCAATAATCAACCATGCCTTTCCTGTGTGTTGAGTTCCTAACTTGCGATTCAGCATCATAGATCTGGAGCACAGATTTGGTAAATGTACACTGTTTCTAGCATGGTCAGATAGTCCTTGATTCAGTTAAAGAGAAAAATTCTCATGGTTGTAAAAAATTAACTTGAGATTGAGAATTACATTGCTAAATCACCCGCTAGAAAAAACAATGAAGGTAAAGGGTACTTTTTACCTCTAAGAAAAGTAGGGAACTTTTTACTCCTTTTTACACTGTAGTAAAATGCCATTGACTTTCATTGTCTTCCTAGCTAGCTAGCTCAGCAACCGTGAAATCCTTATGCTTTTTTCTCATAAAGTGTATTTTTCATTCCCATGAAAATTTGTTTCAACTCTTAGTGACACTATGGTCTTGATTCAAAATATTTGGTAAAGCTTTAATATAGCCCAGGCAATGAGAGTTCCTTTCTGTTTCTCCAAAACTATAATGAACCATTGTTCAGGTTGTGTCATTTGTCTTCTTCCATACTCCAGCTCTATCAAATATTTGCAGTTCTAATCAATGTGTACACAGAGCAAATACACACCCCTACTCTCCAATTTTAAAGTATCTAAAATACAGGCCTCATTTATGTTTATCGGAAAATCTCCTTAATTTTTTATTGAAATTTCATGTTACATCCCATAATCAAATTTGACTGGACATTTTAAGAAATACATTGCTTACCCTGAGATTACATTAAAAGTGTACAAGAATATAACACATGTTCATACCCCCCAACTGTCCCTTTTTCTGTGGGACAATTCCGATTTTGAGTTTTGCCCTGTTGTCCTGCGCTGCTTTAATGTGTCCTGCGTCATCACCTCTCCACTGCCGGACCCTGATGGTGCAGTTGAGCACTTCCCGGGGCAACACTGGCTGATTTTCTGGGGGTGTTTTATTGGTGGTTCAGTGGGTGGGCAAGGTTCTAGAAGTAAGGAGCCTGCTCGTGCCAGAGGGAGTGGAGCTACCATCAACAGCAAGTTAAGGGTGGGCGAGACCCCAAAAGAAAGGTGCCTACTCACGCCGGAGAGGACAGGGCTATCATCAACAGCGAGATAAGTGTGTGTGTGTCCCTGTCCATCCTGCCCAGCTTTCTGGGGCTGTAATGGAGGGATGTCCCTAACTGGCTGTAATGGAGGGATGTCCCTCACTGGCTGTAATGGAGGGATGCCCCTCCCTGGCTGTAATGGAGGGATGCCTATCACTGGCTGTAATGGAGGGATACCATCACTGGCTGTAATAGAAGGATGCCCCTCACTGGCTATAATCAGGGATGCCCCTCACTGCCTGTAATGGGACACCATTTGGTTCAGAATATTTTTTTCTTATTTTTGTCTTTCAAATCCTAGGTGCATCTTCTAGCCAGGTGCTTCTTATGGAGCGAAACATACGGTATATGTTTATTTATGATGTGACATTAACCCTTTTAGTGGCAAGCATGTTGATTTTACATGCTTGCTTACACTCTTTTTAAGTGTCAAGCACCTAAAATCTATGTGCCTGACTTTCCCCCCTGCTATAGTAAAAACTCCTCCGGCTGCAGGAGAGTGGTCAGTATAGGGCGCCCCCCTGCTTCAGCCGCCGGCAATTTCTTTAAAAAAAAAAAAGAAAATAATTACATTTACTCACCAGTTCACAAGGCTCTGGGTCTGGCAAGTCACCTGCAGCTAGCCTGCGGGTGACTTGACATTAGCCCCGAGCACCCCATTACCTGCCTCTCCAAAGCCCGGGGGCAGAAGGGCCCGGGCCACTAGGCTGTGTGGCCAGGTAGCCTGCAGGGCCAGGGGCCACCAAGGCTGGCCCCTGCACTCTGTTCTACAAGTCCCCATAGCTGGTGTCTGGGACGGTAATGCTGGGTAGGGGGGGAGCTCACACCTTTTTGGGGGGGGATTTTTAAGGGTTTTTAACCCCTAAAATTCCCCCCAAAAATCGGGTCCCCTCCGGTTAGGGGGACCCTGTGTCATTTATTCTAAGTATACAGTACGTCCTGCTCCAGATATAATACTTACACTTGGGTAATCCTCCGCCAGATGGCGCTGTGCACTGCAGACATGCAAAAACAGGCTCCTCCTGGCCCTTCATATACCCAGGGACCTCCCACAAATCCCCAGATTTCTCTGCAGTGCTGACTGCGAAGACATGAAGTATCACTCTCTCGCAGGTGAGAGGGGCTATTACAGCCCGCGGCCCTGTTGGACTATTCCCACCTGTCCTCCTTGTGATGTGCCTCCCAGCCTGGGCTGCGCTGGTCGGGTGAAGGTAGGCAGCACCATGTGTGCTTCTGGAGCCATGCTCCACCGCAGTCCCCCACCAAAGGGTAGGCTGATGGTGAGCCTCTAGTGGATGCCCCTCCCACATTATTGCCCCGTGTAGCGGTGGACCCTGTGTAAAGGGTCGCCATCCTCCCTCGTTTCCCCCTGTAGCCCTTGATTTGCAACTGGGTGCTGCTTGCTCTTTATTATTGTTTGGCTGCCGCCGTGCATGTGTCTTTTCTTTTACTGAATTATGTGACCGGGGTCCCTCGGGGACAAGACCGGCTGTGTACAGCGTGTGGACAGCCCCATGCTGATGCTGACAGAGCACGGGTCTGCGGACCCTGTGCTGAACAAGTACTGGCCCTGCAATCAGGGTTACCAGTGGCTGCACCTCGGTTCAATACACCTGTTTCCCCGTGCTTAAATCTCACGCCTGATGAGTCGCACTCGAGCGGGGATGACCAGCATGTCGTGCCGCGCAGTCTGCCTACGGCTGATCAGGTCATTTCGAGGTTGGCAGAGCGCTTGGGCCCTGGTAAGAAGCGGTCCCTGACGCCTCCGGTTTCACCCTTGCCTACTGAAACTGAGGAGTTCGCTGCTCCGCGGGGTTTTGCTCCTTCTGATGAAGGTGAGCTGTTCTCCGACTCAAGCTCCTCTGACGAGAGGCCGAGGTGTCATGATGATTGTGGCCCTGGTTCCTGGGGCCGGTGTGACACTGATGAATTACTGATAAAGATCTTTGAGGTCTTGTCTATCTCTCTCCCTGGTGAGGCTCCCAAGCCTAGAGGGGAGAGTTTCCACACAGCGACACCGCGCTTGGAATTTCTGGAGCAGGATCATTTCCAAGCTCTTGTACTCAAAGAATGGGAATCCTCTAGTAAACTTCCAGGGTTTCCAGGGGACTGGGATTGGAAATACCCTTTTCCCCCTGATGTGGTTAACTGTTGGTCATCACCTCCTGTGGTGGATGCACCGATCATAGGGGTTCTTAACCCCCCCCTTCATTGCAGCCCCTTCTTATCGTACCCTTCGGGATGCTGAGGACCGGCGCATTGATAGGCTGGCTTCCCATGCCTTTTCTTGTGTGGGGATGGCACTGCACCCGGTCTATGTCGCGGCCATCACTACAGTGGCCGCTAGAACCCTCATCAGAAAGACGATTGATCATCAACCTGAGGATCTCCCCTGGGAGGTGTTTAATGTACTCTCCAGTTGTGATGTATTTGTAAGGTTTATCCTTTTAGCGCTGGATGACGCCATTAGGATGTGTGCAAGGACTTCTGCCCTTGTGGTAGCTATACGTCGCTTGCTCTGGCTGCGACAGTGGGGTGTTGACGATGCTACAAAAAAGACTCTTACTGGGCTTCCCTTTAGAGGGTGACGCCTATTTGGGGCCCGTCTGGACCTTTTTGGAAGAAAGGGCAAAGCACCCCTACGCAGAAGGCTGTCTCTGCCTCATCGGGGCAGGGGCACCCCTCTCCCCCCCCCCCGTGTTAGTGTCAAACACGAACCAGGGGTTTGCTTCCAGCTATTTGGTGTAGATTCCTGCCCCAGGATTGGCAGACAACGCCCTGGCCCCTCCGGCAGGACTAAGTCCAAATCTTTCACCAAAACCCCCCAAGCATGATGGGACGCCCTCGCCCTTCTGGGTGAGGGGATGGCCACAGCATCTTGCGCCTATCAGGAGGCGTCATGCCTCCTTCTGGTGGATTCAGGAGGTAGTTTCCTCTGGATGCAGGATAGAGTTTGCTGGGCGTGATTGTCAGTGTGCCTTTGGTCCCTGTCTCTCTTCAGGTGTTTGTGCAGGCCTTGCATGGCCTGCAGGGTCTGGGGCCACTTGCAAGTTGCCCTTAACAGGCAGAGGCAGGGGCCTCTACACCTACCTTTTCCACATCCCCCCCAAAAAAGGATGAGGCAGTCTGGCCCATTCTGGCCTTCCATAGGTTCGGCAATTTTACGTTCACAGGCAGTTTTCTGCATGGTTTCTCTGAGTTGGGCCGCCAGCGCCCTGCGCCCAGGGCCTCTTGCCGTCTGTGGAGATCTAAGATGCTTATTTCTTTACCACTGTGTATTTATGGACACTGAGGCTCTTACAGATTTGTGTTGGAGGTCCAACACTGCTGATTGTGGCCTTGTTACCTGGCCTCTCTTCTGCTCCCAGAGTGCTCGCCAATGCGCTGACGGGGGTAATGTCTCTGATGAGACCAAGGGGCGTCCGCGCGAGGATCTACCCTGTCGTCCTTCTTTGCTTCCCAATCTCTACGTCAGGCCGTGTTGGTTACTCGGCTGGTGGTGTCCTTTGGGAGTCCTTGGATGGGTGCTCAATCACCTCAATTCCTTATTGTCCCCTTATTTGGTATCTCCATTCCTAGGGTTGAATTTGGATTCGGTTCAGGCTAGAACCTTCTTCCTTGGCTATAAAGTGGACAATCTGGTTATATGGGCTCTGTCCCTCATTGTTGTCCCAGTCTCTTCACCAGGCAGGATTGCAGCTGGTGGGCCTGTTGGTGGCTGCTCAGAGGATGTCCCTTATACTCAGTGCCCTTGGGCTCTTCAGCAACTTCTATTGTTAAGGCTGGACAGGTTTCCAGCTTCCCTGGAGCTGGGTCTGTGTACCTTCCCCCTTGGTACGGTGGTTCTTCTTGAGACGGTTGTTCTCAGGGAACCAGTCAGGAGGCACCCCTTTCCTGACATCTTCCTGTAGCTGGTCACCATGGTTACCAAATTTAGCAGGATGATGGGGGGGGGGTTCTTCTAAAATCCCCTGTGGTTCCGAGGTAGGACCCTTAGGGGGTCCATACACCTATCGATTTTTGAAACGGTGAGCCTTCAGGTTGGCTCTATCTTGCTGGACTATTCCTCTTCTGGACCTGTCTATTTGGGGGCTCTTGGTCTGTCTGACGACAGTGACCTGTATTGATTATCTGTGTGGGACTCTGAGCAGGATGGTCCTCCTGGAAGGTATTTGATCCTGATCTGGGTGGAAGACAATGCTCCCTGCATGTCAGTGGTATTCGCTCCGGTGGATGTCCTTCTGCGACAGGATGTGCTAATCCTTGTGTCTCTATGAGATCCATCTAGTGTGGATCTGTTTGGGCCCCGTCACTATCACAAGTTCTCGGCCCTCGTTTCCCTGTCCTGGAGTTTCCTGACTGTTGCCACGAGGCTTAGTTACGTTATGACTGGACCTCCTATGCTTATGTCTTATCTTCATTCACCCTGCTAGGTGGAGTTCTGCACAAGATTACTCTGGAATGGGGGACCAGTGATACTGGTGGCCCCTGGGTGACCTAATGGAGTGTGGTTCGCAGACGTGGTACTGAGGACAGCGGACCTGTACGTTCTGTCAGGAGTGCTGATCTGCTCACTCAGGGCCCCTTTTATGTCACCCCAATCTACAGGCTCTGGCCTAGACGGCCTGACGGCTGATTCATCCATCTTGATGGAGACGGGCTTATCTTCTCGGTGACTGTGACTGTTGGAAGTCTAGGAGCAAGCTTCTTCTTTTTCTTCCATCTATTATAGGGTATGGCGTACCCATACTGATTGGTGTGAGTCTAGGTCTCTCCCCTGTTGGGCGTTCTCTGTTCCCAGGGTTATAGAGTTATTACAGCATGGGTTGGAGTTGGCTCTCCATCTCTGTACTCTGAAGGTTCAGGTTCTGCCCTGTCCGCCTTCCTGTTGAAGTCTTTTGCTCACTTTTTCCTGGGATAAGCTTCTTCGGGGATTACTCATGTGCATTCCCCACGTAATTCTTTGATCCTCGTTGGGATTGAGTTTTATTCTGTTTGCCTTGCGGGGTGTTCCCTTTGGACCTATTCCGGATGCTGTTTGACTGTTTTACCCTCAAGGTTGTCCTTCTGGGGACTGTTGCTTCAGTCAGACGCATGCCTGAGCGGGCGGCTCTGTTTTGCTAGCCTTCATCCTTTGGTATACGCCTAGATAAGGTGGTGTTCCGCTTTACGCCGGACCTTCTGCCTAAGGTGGTGTCTTATTTTCAGGTATTCTAGACATCTTGTCTTTTTTCTGTGCCTTATTCCTAGTAACGCTGAGAAAAGGGGGTCTACATTCCCTCAACAGGTTTTGGAAGTTTTTTCCTGGATTGTCTCTCGTCCCTTAGGGGGACTGATGCCCCTTGAGGCTTGCGGGCGTCTCCATCCTGTATGTGACTGTTTTCGTCTGATTCCAGGGGTTATGCAGCCTTTGGCCTGGTCTTTACTAGGATGGGTTGTCCCTTCTGGTCCTAGGTAAGGTTTTGGCTTCTGCCAAGACTACTGTTAGCTTTTGGACTTGTCAGGCTGTTACTCAGGCCTATTCTTTTAAGGGGAAGAATCTTCTTCTCGCCTTAATTCTGATTCTACCTGTGCTTCGGTATCTTTGGGCCTTTCGGCACCAGGTTTCTGTTGAACAAGTCTGCTAGACCGCTGCTTGTTCTCTGTTCATACCTTTTCAAAGGTTTTTATGAGGTTGACGTTAGAGCTCTGCTCATGTCGCTCTTGGTAGCAAGGTTTGCAGGTGACAGTGCCTTAACTGTCTGCTGTGCCTTGTTTGTTGGGGATCCCACCCTGTTTTATGGACACTGCTATTGGATGTCCCAAGTGTAAGTATTATATCTGGAGCAGGACGTACTGTATACTTAGAATAATACAATTCTGTGAAATACTCACCTGTAGAATTGGTATTATACGTATACACCCCACCCTGGTTTTTGCATTATTCTGGATCCTCTGTATGGTGATTGTTATCATTGTTGTTATACCAGTTTTTTGGTGGTTAGTTTCTCCCGGCTTCTTTTTCACTGCTTTTCAATGCTGGGGATTTGTGGGAGGTCCCTGGGTATATGAAGGGCCGGGAGGAGCCTGTTTTTGCATGTCTGCAGTGCACAGCGCCATCTGGCGGAGGATTACCCAAGTGTAAGTATTATATCTGGAGCAGGACGTACTGTATACATATAATACCAATTCTACAGGTGAGTATTTCACAGAATTGTATTTTTTTTAATTAAACCTGTGTTCACGGGCCATAGGGGGCTGGCAAATCACCTGTGGCTAGCGAGTGACTGGCCATTAACCCCCAGCCCCCCCATTACCTGCCTCCCCAAAGCCATTCAGCTTGTGTGAGCTTGTAGTCTGCTGCAGTGCGGGGGCCACCAAGGCTGGCCCCTGTGTCCTGTTTTACAAGCCCCCATAGCTGGTCCCTGAGGTGGTAATGCTGGGTAGGGGGGGCCTCACGCCATTTTGGGGGAAGATTTAACCCTTTATAGTGTGGATAGTGCTCTTTTCAGTTTGGGGGGGGGTCTCTGAACAGGAAGGGGAGGCTACCGATACATATGTGGCACAGTTGTAAGCAGGAGAAATGGGGCTTTCACGTGCCATATGGTTTTCTTTAATAAAACAAATATTTTATTTAAAATAAAGGTGACAAAATCTCAAGTAGGCTGGCAATTAAAAGGGTTAAAATTACTTATGCATGTTGGGTAATATTCTGTTCGGGGGACCTTGCGCTTTTTTTCTTGTTTGCATATTGATATTTTAGGAAACTTGTTATTTACTCTGCTTTTCTATACATTTTTTAGGGAAACCCTGTGCAACCTAAGAATTCTTTGAGGAATTACTTCCAGAAAGATGAAGCCACTACAATAAGCTGGGCACGCTTAGAAAGCTTAAAGTGGACCAACACCCAGGATTTTGACTATCCTGGGTTTTGGTCCACTTCGGTGGGGCACCCCTATCGGGGGGGCCCCAATGTGTGAAACCCCCCAGAAAGCCCCGAAAACTCACCTCGCCACGCTCCCACGTGACCGCTGCATCCAATCCCCGCTGACGGACAAGCGAGAGGCAGCGACGGACAAGCAAAGCGCGTCCGCCGCCGCCTCCCGCGCATCCCTCTTACAGGGAGCGCACCCGCGCCGGCCATTCACAAACGGCCAGCGTGGGAGCGCACCCTGCTAGAGGGACGCGTAGGAGGCGGTGGCACGGACGCGCATGCGCCGCTGGAACGGGGAGAAGGTAGGATTGTGGGCTTCCTGAGGGGTTTCACCCTGCGGGACATCCCGATTTCGAATGCCGCGCGGGGAGGGATCTGATCGGCCCGGGAATCTTATAGATTCCCGGGCCGATCCCCCCTGGGTGTTGGTCCACTTTAATGTGTGTATTTTCAGAGAATATATGGTGTGTGGGGGATATTCCAAATGTAAAGGGTTGTTTTGGTAGAAAAAGCACAAGGTGTGCACTTTGTCTGCAAAGCTGAAATTTTCAAGTAAAATAACCTTATGCACATGCTTCACTTTGGCAACTCTTCCCTTGACAGTACCTATGTATGGTGGGTATTGTTCGGGGGATGTTGCTTTTTCAGATTTAACTTGGTTTTTCTTGTTTGCATATAGTTTATTATAGGAAAATGTGGCTTTGATTCTGCTTTTTTAATTTTTTTTTAGGGAAACTGTGCAACCAAAAAATTAAATGAGGGATTACTTCTAGAACACTGCACCTATGTCAACAAGCTGGGTACCCCTAGAAAGCTTGAGTTGTGTACTTCCAGAGAATCTATATTTTTTGGGGGTATTTCAAATGTAAGGGGTTGTTTTTCTTGGAAAACTGCAAAGTGCGCATAGCGCCTAGTGCTGTATTTTATCTGAAAATCTCCTAAAGCACTGTTTCATTTTGAGGGAGTTTCTGTAACTGTTGTAACTGTTCACACGCAATTAGATTTTATTGACAAATTTAAATTTTTTTATTACAAAAAAACACTACAAATTGTAAAAAACAGACAATGTTTAAAAGACATTTCATGCTAAAGCCCAGACTGAAAAAAATATATAATTTTCCTGGGATCACAGCTGAGCATGTGTTGCGCAAAATATTGAAAAATGGTCTGGCAACGTAGGGTTACAAAATCTCCAGGTAGGCAGGCAGTTAAAGAGTTGGTATTTTATTCTTCTTGTGGAATGTAAATTAAACGTGTGTTAGGATTGTGCCCCCATAACTGTGTTTTACTTATCAGCATGCTGTTTCAAAGCTTCTTATATTCTCGTTTGTCTGTGTTGATAATATGGGAGCGGTTTTAAACACTACACATCCCAGAATGCTTCCATTGTAACAGGTGAGCTTATTAGCAGTCAAACAGCAGAAATGATTAAAAATGCCGCCAGTAACCCTTTAGCTACTGGAAAACAAGATTCTAATTGCCCCTGTACGAAGAAGCTGAATTAGAGCAGGGTGGAGTTAAACTTGTGAGCTCAGGAATGTGAAGCACCACCACAGCCAATTTAGCAGAGCCAGAGTCTGAAAGTCTCCGTTTTCTTTTATAACAGAGAGTTACAAACATATAGAAAAGAGATAGTGGAATTACCCTTTAATGTTGTGACCAAGATGTTGGAAATTTGGAAGGGCAGCCAGTCTGCTGACAGATGTCTCGTCACTATAAATAAGAAACTCGTCCTTGCTGAAACTTGCCTGTGGGCATGTGGTACATTTGGCAATGCATTTCTAATAAAAAAAAATAGATAAATCATTTAAACAGCTTGAGTGACGCAGACCATATAGGTTCAGAATGGACAGCAAAAATAAAAGCTGATTTAAAAAAAAAAACATTTCAATTCATGTACATTAAAGGTTGATAAAAATTGAGGAGTATTTGGTATTTGGAATTTCTAACCCAAGAGGATACTTGTTCCAGATAGACTGCTTTGGAAAGTACTTTGTGGGAGTGCCATGGTCTGGGATGTACAGTTCTTACTGTATGTGACTTTATTTTTGTTGTTGCTGTTTTTGCTTATTCTGCTGATCGTTGCTTTAACCTGCCAGGTAAAGGACTCCATAACTCAGAATATGGTGCTACAGTACCGACACTCCCTGAGCTTTAGAAACAGCAAGGCTCCTGACCATGGTCCGATTCAAGCTTCATAACACTAAGTAAGTTTAAATGTTCCCTATGTTTGGTGTGTTTATTTTGTGCTTTATTGTGGACCTCATTGCAATTCTATTTACATATTTACAATTATATTTACATATTGCTATAACAGTTTATTCAGATGTCACCATTTGTCTCTGTCAGGCAAAGTAAATAACTCATAATGAGAAAGTCAATAGTATGGTCCACCTGATACTTGTTTATTTATTTGTGCATTTCAATGACTTAAAAATGATTGAAATTCTAAATTCTATTAGTGTTTTGACATATGACAACAAGTCAATAGTATGCTCCACCTGATACTTGTTTATTTATTTGTGCATTTCAATGACTTGAAAATGATTGAAATTCTAAATTCTATTAGTGTTTTGACATATGGCAACAACATAAAAACAACTCACTGGGTGGACTGGCGATCTGCTCAGAAGCTGAAGCTGAGACCTGAGTGACAGGACAGTCACCTAATCTATCTAATCTATTCCATCTGTGTGACTGAACTGGTCTGTCAATCAAGTCCAACTGTCACTAAAGTCTATGGCTGCCCTGCAGAGCCCCGCTCTCTGCCGGCATCAGGGGAGAAGTGCAGCGATCAGGTGAGTTGCTTTATTACTAAAATCAAGCTTAACACAGGGGGAGGGAGAGGTGGCTGGGGATGGGTTCCAAAAAACTTGGACTTCCACTTTAATACAGAAAAGAGGACGTAAAGTCTATGGTTTAATCCTTTAAAGTGAAACAAAACCTGTGAATTTGACTTTCTCTGGCTTTGTCCCGTGCCCCCAGGGCATCCTGAGCTAGGATGCCCTGCTGTTAGCCGCTTGGATGATATTTTTTTGTATTTACTGGCCACTGGCCTGGCGGTGCCGGTTTTGTTGTTTAACTGGTAATTCTAATTGTGGATATACGGTACTTTTCCCATCCTCAATAACCAGTAAAAAAACAAATACTAGTACTGCCAAACCAATGGCAAGTAAATTTAAAAAGAAAAAACGCCAGGTGGCAACCCTAACAGCAGGGTATCCCAACCCTACCTGCTGTGTGAAACCACCTGTTTGCCCATAAAAACTCACCTGTCTGGGCTCCAATAGCACATGCGCAAGCTCACGTCCAATGTGAGCCACCTGCTGTGACTATATAATTCGACAGGCGGCTCTCTTTTACTTGAATTGGAAGCACGTGCTGCTTCATTCCCCGCATCCCCGGCTGGAGCATGTGCACGACAATGAGAGCCACCTGCCGAATGATGTAGTCACCACATATACGAAAGGTGAGTTTTTATGGGCAAACTGGGGGTTTTAAAAGTTGTGGGAAAGCCAGCGGCTGCCCCTGGAATCTTTTATTGCTACATATAAAATTAATCTTTTAGATTCCAGGCCGGCCACTGCTGGGTTTTGTTCAACTTTGTTTTTGTCTCTTTTCATGTTGCGCTTAAAATATGTTCTTCTTCAAAGACACAATTAGACAGACCAGATTTCTTTCTAAATGGACTATTTTATATATATATATATATATATATATATATATATATATATATATATATATATTAATATAATTAAATGTTTTACTTACTGTTTTGTATGCCTATTATATAGATTAACACAAACTTGACAAAAGGGTCAATCATGGGAACACCCAGCATACCTGTCTCGGAAAAGCACTTGGAAATTGAAACTGCGCTAGGAAGTCAAGAAAAATAGGTTCAATTAAAAATCATTTATAAACAACAGGAATGCCAGCTCATAGACAGGAGATATTACCCCCTACTCAGGCAAGGCTAGAGTGCTCACCTCATTATTTGGTAATGTCCAAAAGCCATAGAAAAGCCAGCCACATAGCAGTAGAGTGAATTAAAAGTCCATTTATTCCAACCTGGTTAAAAAGTCCGTCACAGCGGTACAAATAAGAGCAGCATACATAAGGTGTCCTCACACGTCTACGCGTTTCGGGTTTACACCCTTAATCATGACTTTCATTGTTAAAGCATTTTGTGTATTTGTCTATAGGTCTAAGATCGCTTATTCCTTTAATTACTCGACAGAATAAAGAATTAGTGAAAAAAACCTTATTTAATAGATGTCAGCTACATTATATGAATTTTCATAAAGATGGACAATTTTTTTTAATACTATCTCCCTGCCTATACAAGACTGAAATACAAACACATATACACAGCTGGCCATGCATAGGTGAGAGACTGATGCCAATGACCAGGCAAGAGGAGAAGCAAAGATGTTGACAGATGATACTATGGCAGCTGGAGATGGATGATGGCTGGAAGCAGACTGGGATAGCAATAATAGAAACTCTATATTAATAATCTTACATAACCTAACCCAATTACCCAGTTTTAAGTATATTAAATCATTAAATAAATTAATTTAATTATATATGTAGCAATAGGACAGGGGTCACTTTGCTATGTGCGCAGGCAGAAGCATTGGAACATCTTGTAGCAGTGCAGCCCCAGTGGCTAGTGCAGCTCAAATCTTCTAGGCAAACTGGACAGCGTGTTTGGCATATCTTAGGGTGATAGAATGCAACATGCTCTACACCAGAGCGAAGCCATGGTATGCCTGTAAAGAAAAAAAGTGAGAGGAAGAGCTAAAATTAATGTAACTCTAAATATGCTCCTTTGACAATTCTCAATAACCCTGGATTTGCTCCGGGGAGCGAGAGAGGTGGATTAGAAATTCTCTATATAGAATAGAACATTTTTTATAAAAGGGTTCAGCTAATGACATTATCTCAGTTATGAAAAAACTACAATATGCCACCACAAACAGTAGTTTGCCAGATACTCCATTTTTTTGCCTTAAAGACCGGAGTAGACCGGGGGCCATATTCTTAAAGTGGAACAAGCCCTAGAATTCAACATTCCTGGGTTTTGTACAATTTCCCGGGGCATAAAACCCCACAGAACTATACACTTACCTCTTCCTTCCATGCGTAGACTCTCTTCCAATGAGAGTCGTTTGATGTGACTATGTGATGTGGCGAACTGCTCTCATTAACTTCAATGGGGAGCACGCACTGCCACATCCCCGGCAGCGTGGATGCTCACGTCTCATCTGAGTGGCGGGGACGCGTTCACGCCGCCTGGGATGCAGCAGCATGTGCTCCCCATTGACAACAGTAAGAGCCGTTTTCCGAATGACATGAGGGTTGATTCATGGTTGGTGCACAAAAACGCTCTGCATGTATCTAGGCACATGATTCATAGCTGCGCAAGCACGCCGGGTGAAGTTGCGAATCACACCGAATGGCAACTCGCGCACGCGAGAAACACAAATTGCCTCTTCTTGCGCCAATTTGCACCATCAGCAAGGAAAATCTGCTGTTTTAAAGCACAAATTGCCCTGCCCTATGCACATTTGGCCAGCTAAGCTCTTAACTGCTCCCCATGGTAGCCCATATTTCTCCCCTTTCCTTTACTGTTTCTCCGTAGTGATTTGATCTCTCTAGCTTCTGTGTTTTCTGAAGATCTATTAGCCACTTTTTTTTGCCCAGTGTTTTGTCCTAAATGTTCTCTTTAACCCTCCCTCCCCTGTTTGGTTTGCATATTAATACTTGCTAATTTAACAATAATTTTTCTTTGTTTTTTTTTTTTGCTAAACTTTGGGGCCCAGTATCCACATTTTTGTTGTTTTGACCATACTTTATGTGATTTTGGACAACTTTTTATATTTTTTTTCAAACAAAAACAAAGGGTTCAATACTTAAAGATCTTGTGCTGACACTTTCATTGTTCAAAAACATGCCAAACGCTGCAGACGTGTTTTCCGTATGAAATAAGCCTGTTACTCATTTGAATCTGCCTGGTAATCATTGCAATATTTGCTGGAGGAAATTTACTCTTCAAATAGCCACATTTGCGCACGCTTTTCCACACACTAAACAAACTATAAATCAGTCACCAGAAACAGTTTGGTGCCCCAGATGCAAATTGGCGCATTGGCGAATGCTAGTGGCGCAAAAACAAATGTGCATCCCATTTTGACGACCATGACCAACCAAGCAGAAGCCCGAGCACGACTTTGCGCAAATTCATTCGTGTACGACCATGAATCAACCCTATAGTCAGGCCAGATGGCTTTCATTGGAGGATAGCCCACACATGCACCATGGGAACAATAAAGAGATGAGTGAATAGCTGTGTTCTGGGGGGGGGGGGGTTCACATAGTGGGGAATCCCAATTCAGTGGGATGTGAATCGGAAATACTACCCCCTGCCCTGAATCTTCACTCCCTCTTTTTTTCATTCTTTTCCTCTTAAAGCTTGAGAAGAACATTTTACATTGCCTTGTTGAATGTAATTGTAATTTGGTTTACCAGTGCATGACCTTAACTCATTTCTTGTTGACCACTTGCAGAAATATCTTGATAAGCGATGGGTGTCACTGGTATTAGAGGTGTGTTCACTGCGTTGCAGTTGTTGGGTCACTGGGTGGGAGTGGGCTGGGGGGGGGGGTCTATGCAACTTTTTGTCACATTATGCTGAAGATTACATTTAACTTATAAAGGAAGACAGGGGTCATGGATCTCTCAGCAGAGAGATCCCCTATTATAGAATGACCAGTAATTGAGGCTGCGAGAGAGAGGCGGATATGCGACAACCGTGTTTAATGGCGATAAACAGTGGTAAGTAAACAGAGCACAAACCAAACAGGCTGCTGTACAGATTTACAAGTGGACATATACACATACATGAGCTGAGGAAACTATACAAGAATACAAGTAAGCACTGAGTGCTATGGCTGCTATGTAGAAAGATAGGTACACCCGGAAAACATACTCTTGCTGTACATATACACAGGTGGAGTCAGGAAACATACATACATAGGGATCCAGAGAAAATTCAAAGGCAGATACTAGGCTGAGAAAGCAATAACAAAGGCTGCAGCAGAAGTCCTGGGTTCTAGGTTCAGGGTTTCAAGATTCCAAGGTTCAGAGTCAGGGTCCAGGGAGACATTACAGTGCTGATCCACTGGCTGGAAGGGTGGATCAGCTTATTAAGGCCAGGAGGTGACACAGGCGCTGGCTGATTACCAGCACCTCTGCAGGAGAGGGCCACCTGCTGGCGGAGCAGTATATAGCAGAGGAAAAACCAGGAGTGGAGACAGGCAATGTCTATACAGGGCAGAAACAGGCTTCCATATTGTGGAGGGACTCCAGACCTGATATTACTTTCCCTTTTACAAAGCGGCCACTGGACGCTTTTAAATAATTGCTTTGCTGGAGACACCTCGACCAGCACAAGAGCGAAACACAAAAGCTGGCATGGGACCAAACAGATGGGTGGCTGGATGTGTAAGGCTGGCAGAAGTCCCATTTGAGGTGGACCGAACAGGAACCAAGCGGGGCGAGGTCCTGGCAGGAGTGGTGCAGGAGGCTCACACCCGGGGAGCTGGCAGACTGGAATAGGGCCCAAAGAAGGCACTCAGCCGATGAGGGCCCCAAAGCAGGCAGACACTTGGCAGATGAGGGCCCCGAAGCAGGCAGACACTCGGCATATGCGGAATTCCCTCCAGGGTCAAAGTCAATGGGGACAATGACCAGGGAGACCAGGACCTTCACGGCAGCACCCAGGGGGACCAGGACCTTCACAGCAGCAGCCTAGGGGGACCGGGACCTTCACAGCAGCACCCAGGGGGACCGGGACCTTCACAGCAGCACCCAGGGGGACTGGGACCTTCACAGCAGCACCCAGGAGGACCGGGACCTTCACAGCAGAACCCAGGGGGACCGGGACCTTCACGGCAGCGCCCAGGGGGACCTTCAAGATCTACGTTCTTGAGACAGGAACCTATGCCAGTGAATCCTTCAAAATCAGAGCCTGTGTAACCAAATTCAGACCTTTCTACGTCTTTTGGAAACCCTTCAAGGTCTCCTTAAACCAGCTTATAAACTGAAGAAATCTCCATGTGCGAACCAAGGTATTTTAGAACCACGGACACTTGGGGATCTTCAAGGCCTTCTTTAAAATTACCCAAAGGGCCGTGATCAAGGGTGAACTCAGGAGGGCATGCAAGGACAGAAGTAACTAGGCTCTCCGGTACGGAGGCAACAACTGTGCACGCCGGTACGGAAACAAAAACTGAGCACACCGGTACGGAGCTAAAACTGGGCATGGCAAGACAGGCTCTGGCATTAAAGACTCTAGCAAAGCAGGCATTGACATCAGAGGCTCGGGCAAGGCAGGCATTAACATCAGGAGCTCGAGCAAGGCAGGCATTGGCATCAGAGGCTCAGGCAAAGCAGGCATTGGCATCAGAGGCTCAGGCAAAGCAGGCATTGGCATCACAGACTCGGGCAAGGCAGGCATGGGCATCATAGGCTCAGGCAAGGCAGGCATTGGCATCACAGACTCGGGCAAGGCAGGCATGGGCATCAGAGGCTCAGGCAAGGCAGGTAATCCTACCTCAGGCGAACAAAGACCAGACTCGACTGAGAGATCAGACTCAGAGATCAGACTCAACAAAAGGTTTGGGCTGACGAACAGACATTAGAGCGGGCTCACAAACAGGTACAGGATCAAGGTCATAGGCAGAGAATGAGTCAGGCTCAAAGACAGACATTGAGTTAAGTTCAAACATTGAGTCAGGGTCACAGACTGACACTGGGTCATAAACAGACTGGGAAACCAACTCACAGGTTTAAGCATGAGCTCACAGTGAAGTTCAGGCTGAGTCACTGGGGTTACAGGCTCGGGTTGAGTTATTGGGGTCACCGGCATGGACTGAAGATAAACAGCGGATGGGAATACCCCAATGGACTGGACGGAGGACAAAACAGATAGATGGTAATCATCCTCTAAATCACATATGTCAGTCCAGGCAACTGACTCAATGTCATCCTCATCCTCTATGTCAGACACATCTGTCCAGGCATCTGACACTCCGTCAACCTCATCCTCTACATCAGACAATAGGCATAGCTGGAGTTTCTGATTTCTGGTATGAACAAACTGCAGTCAGATTAAGGTCAGCCACAGTAATACCTAAATAGGATGTATGTAGAAAAGATGGGGTTATTGGGTACCCCTTTGAATAAACACCAGAGCTCCGGTTAACCAGACCCCGCCGTGAAGAAAACTTAATGCACTCAAATATAATAAAAACTAAAATTTTTCTTAAAAGGCATATCACATTATTATTCAATGCCCGTGAATAAACATGACATAATAAATGACACTGTGATTATACATCACCTTTGCCAGGGTTACATACCCTACAGTGTACAAGCATAATGATTCCATATACACAATTCAATCATTGGGCAGTGTGTTCCAACAATCTTGTTATAATTCGCATTTATCTCCCCATCTCCCTCTTTCCTGTGAAAACTGAGGAAACCTTTGACACTACTGGTTATTCCCCCCTGGAGGAGGGGGAATTGTTCTCTGATTCAGAATCATCTGAGGAGCAGCCTAGGGTTTATGGTGCTACAGGGTCTCCTTTTGGGGAAGATATATGGTCCTCAGATGACACTGACAGGCTTTTGGCTCATATCTTTGAAGTGCTCTGCATTTTTTCTCCTGCCGTGGCTCCGCAGCAGGGCGAGCTCTTTCATACAGTTAAACCACGTTTGGAATTCCCTGAGCAGTCTCACTTTAATAATCTGGTGCTCAAAGAATGGGATCGGCCTAGCAAGCTGCCAGGGGTGCCCAAGAGTTGGGACAAAAGGTATCCCTTTCCTGCTGATGTGATTAAGTGTTGGTCATGTCCTCCCGAGGTACAAGCGCCCGTTCTGGGGCTGTCCAATACATCTGTCATGCATTCTTCTGACTACTACCCTGAGAGATGGTGAGGACCGGCGTATGGACCAACTGTCTTGCCATGCCTTTGCCCGTGTGGGGCCCGTGCTACGCCCGGTTTGTGCCTCTGCCATTACAGCTGTTGCTATTAAGGGTTTGCTTAAGAGTCTCTTAGAGGGGGCCTCTGATGACGCAGGAGGAGAAGAGTATAGATCTCTCCTGCTTTGCTATGAATTTGTTGCATATGTCCTGTCTGCTGTGGATGATGCCATTAGAATGTGTGGAAGAACTTCTGCCCTGTTGGTGGCTATACGCTGCTCTGTCTGGCTACGTCAGTGGGTAGCTGATAATGCTGCTAAGAAGGCTCTTACTGGTTTCCCTTTCAAGGGCCTGTGCCTTATTGGTGAACGCTTGGATTTGTTTGCCAGGGGCGGTAGGTTACCTCAACGTAGGAGGCCATCCCGGTCCTTTCGTGGGGATGGGTGCCCTTCTCCCATCCTTCCGTGGTTCCAGACCTGGCCGAGAAGTCTTCTTTACTGGGCCCGTGAAGATCACTGGGGAAGGGGCAGAGGACCTGGCCGTCCTGGCCTCTCCTGTGGTCCCAAGCCAAAATCCTCACCCAAGCCCCCTCAGGCATGAAGGGGCGCCCTCACCCATCCGGGTGGGGGGACAGCTTTGGCTCTTTGCTCACGTCTGGAGGCTTCACAACTCAGACCGGTGGATTCAGGAGGTAGTGTCCTCCGGATACAAGATAGAGTTTGCAGCCTGGCCGCCCCCAAGATTCATCAAATCTCGGATGGCTCAAAACCCCCTGTCAGCTCAGGGTCTGTGCCTTGCTGTCCAAAACCTTCTGGAGTTGGGGGTCATCTGCCAGGTGCCTTTGAGGGAAAGGGGCAGAGGCTATTATTCCAATCTTTTTACTGTTCCCAAAAAAGACGGATTCATCAGACCTATCCTGGATTTAAAGTGCCTCAACAAATTTGTCAGAGTCAGACACTTTTGCATAGAGACTTTCCGCTCAGCTGTCAATTTACTACGCCCAGGGTACTTCATGACCTCTGTAGACATCAAGGAAGCTTACCTTCATGTACCAATCTTTCCAGGTCAGAGATTCCTCAGGTTCGCTCTGGAGGATCAGCACTATCAATTTGTTCTTACTTTTGAGAATATAAATTGATACAATCTATTTCCTCTAAAGCCGCGCTGAAAAATTCCAATAAATTATAGCAATGTTTTTTTATATAACACAGCCACCATTAAATAATTCAATTATCAATTGCACAGGTTTCTATTCCAACGCAGGGAGCCTAAAAGGCTGTGCCAGTACAGCCACATGTAACAATACAAAGGACTATGTAAATACATAGAGCAGACTCTGCGGGACATCAAGGGTTAAAAGTCTCTTAAAAGCTTCACCAGCAGTGCTCGTCTCAAAACACAGTGTAGCCCGACCACCAGAATCACATTGCACGTACCAGATATCTCTTTAAAGTAAGCCCGTCAGCAATAACCCAGCTCCAAGTAGGAACAACGATCCACAATATTTGTCCTCTATTATTTCATATAACATGCCTCGGTGGTTTCAAGGTTGCGAGAAAAAATAAAAAAACGGACATAGCATAATACTGTTTTCAAATGGATGTATATAAAACTTTATTGCGCTTACCACGTAACAATTCAAACTTGCATCTCAAAAGTCACTCCAAAAGTAATTATTGCCTTGATCCTCCTCTATTCCTATATGGGTCATTCAAAGCAAACCTCACCGCCCCGGCCGTGGGCAATAGAGGTAAAAATCCCGCCGTTGTAGCTGCCAGACAAAACGTAGTGACTAGAGATGAGCGAGTAGTGAAATATTCGAAATTTCGAATTTCGATTCGAATAGACCGCGTTACTCGACTACTCGACCAATTATCGAATCCCATTATAGTCTATGGGAAAAAAATGCTCGCCACTTGGAAATCTCAATTCGACCACTTGGAGGTCACCAAGTCCACCCTGAAACATCAGAAAATGATGCCAACACTGCTGGAATGCAACTGGGACAGCAGGGGAAGCATGTCTGGGTGCATATAACGCGCCCAAGTCGCACTATTACGCCACTATCACAGCCACTCAACAATACACTCCAAACACAATATAACTTCTACGTAAAGTGAGACAAGACAAGGAAACCTTCTTTCCTCTACATTGCCATGGACCCCAAGCCAAACTGTACAAAAAAGAAGAACAAAATTCCGCACCCCTTAAAATCACGTTGCCTAATGACAACCACAGATGGCATAGGCAAGGGGGAAAATAAATAGACCCCACCCCTAATTGTCATTGTGTGTGTGTGTGTGTGTGTGTGTGTGTGTGATGTGGTCAGACATGTCCTCTTGTGTCATTGTGTCACCCCAGCAGTAAGGGAAGCTTAAAGGAGGAGGTATGTTACAGTGTGTTACCCCAGCAGTAAGGGAAGCTTACAGGAGGAGGTTTGTTACAGTGTGTCACCCCAGCAGTAAGGGAAGCTTACAGGAGGAGGTTTGTTACAGTGTGTTACCCCAGCAGTAAGGGAAGCTTAAAGGAGGAGGTTTGTTACATTGTGTCACCCCAGCAGTCAGGGAAGCTTACAGGAGGAGGTTTGTTACATTGTGTCACCCCAGCAGTAAGGGAAGCTTACAGGAGGAGGTTTGTTACAGTGTGTCACCCCAGCAGTAAGGGAAGCTTACAGGAGGAGGTTTGTTACATTGTGTCACCCCAGCAGTAAGGGAAGCTTACAGGAGGAGGTTTGTTACATTGTGTCACCCCAGCAGTCAGGGAAGCTTACAGGAGGAGGTTTGTTACAGTGTGTCACCCCAGCAGTAAGGGAAACTTACAGGAGGAGGTTTGTTACAGTGTGTCACCCCAGCAGTAAGGGAAGCTTACAGGAGGAGGTTTGTTACAGTGTGTCACCCCAGCAGTCAGGGAAGCTTACAGGAGGAGGTTTGTTACATTGTGTCACCCCAGCAGTCAGGGAAGCTTACAGGAGGAGGTTTGTTACAGTGTGTCACCCCAGCAGTCAGGGAAGCTTACAGGAGGAGGTTTGTTACAGTGTGTCACCCCAGCAGTAAGGGAAGCTTACAGGAGGAGGTTTGTTACAGTGTGTCACCCCAGCAGTAAGGGAAGCTTACAGGAGGAGGTTTGTTACAGTGTGTCACCCCAGCAGTCGGGGAAGCTTACAGGAGGAGGTTTGTTACAGTGTGTCACTCCAGCAGTAAGGGAAGCTTACAGGAGGAGGTTTGTTACAGTGTGTCACCCCAGCAGTCAGGGAAGCTTACAGGAGGAGGTTTGTTACAGTGTGTCACCCCAGCAGTCAGGGAAGCTTACAGGAGGAGGTTTGTTACAGTGTGTCACCCCAGCAGTAAGGGAAGCTTACAGGAGGAGGTTTGTTACAGTGTGTTACCCCAGCAGTAAGGGAAGCTTAAAGGAGGAGGTTTGTTACATTGTGTCACCCCAGCAGTCTGGGAAGCTTACAGGAGGAGGTTTGTTACATTGTGTCACCCCAGCAGTAAGGGAAGCTTACAGGAGGAGGTTTGTTACAGTGTGTCACCCCAGCAGTAAGGGAAGCTTACAGGAGGAGGTTTGTTACATTGTGTCACCCCAGCAGTAAGGGAAGCTTACAGGAGGAGGTTTGTTACATTGTGTCACCCCAGCAGTCAGGGAAGCTTACAGGAGGAGGTTTGTTACAGTGTGTCACCCCAGCAGTAAGGGAAGCTTACAGGAGGAGGTTTGTTACAGTGTGTCACCCCAGCAGTAAGGGAAGCTTACAGGAGGAGGTTTGTTACATTGTGTCACCCCAGCAGTCAGGGAAGCTTACAGGAGGAGGTTTGTTACAGTGTGTCACCCCAGCAGTAAGGGAAGCTTACAGGAGGAGGTTTGTTACAGTGTGTCACCCCAGCAGTAAGGGAAGCTTACAGGAGGAGGTTTGTTACATTGTGTCACCCCAGCAGTCAGGGAAGCTTACAGGAGGAGGTTTGTTACAGTGTGTCACCCCAGCAGTAAGGGAAGCTTACAGGAGGAGGTTTGTTACAGTGTGTCACCCCAGCAGTAAGGGAAGCTTACAGGAGGAGGTTTGTTACAGTGTGTCACCCCAGCAGTCAGGGAAGCGCACAGGAGGAGGTTTGTTACAGTGTGTCACCCCAGCAGTAAGGGAAGCTTACAGGAGGAGGTTTGTTACAGTGTGTCACCCCAGCAGTAAGGGAAGCTTATAGGAGGAGGTTTGTTACAGTGTGTCACCCCAGCAGTCGGGGAAGCTTACAGGAGGAGGTTTGTTACAGTGTGTCACTCCAGCAGTAAGGGAAGCTTACAGGAGGAGGTTTGTTACAGTGTGTCACCCCAGCAGTCAGGGAAGCTTACAGGAGGAGGTTTGTTACAGTGTGTCACCCCAGCAGTCAGGGAAGCTTACAGGAGGAGGTTTGTTACAGTGTGTCACCCCAGCAGTAAGGGAAGCTTACAGGAGGAGGTTTGTTACAGTGTGTCACCCCAGCAGTCAGGGAAGCTTACAGGAGGAGGTTTGTTACAGTGTGTCACCCCAGCAGTCGGGGAAGCTTACAGGAGGAGGTTTGTTACAGTGTGTCACCCCAGCAGTCAGGGAAGCTTACAGGAGGAGGTTTGTTACAGTGTGTCACCCCAGCAGTCGGGGAAGCTTACAGGAGGAGGTTTGTTACAGTGTGTCACTCCAGCAGTAAGGGAAGCTTACAGGAGGAGGTTTGTTACAGTGTGTCACCCCAGCAGTCGGGGAAGCTTACAGGAGGAGGTTTGTTACAGTGTGTCACTCCAGCAATAAGGGAAGCTTACAGGAGGAGGTTTGTTACAGTGTGTCACCCCAGCAGTAAGGGAAGCTTACAGGAGGAGGTTTGTTACAGTGTGTCACCCCAGCAGTAAGGGAAGCTTACAGGAGGAGGTTTGTTACAGTGTGTCACCCCAGCAGTAAGGGAAGCTTAGAGCTGAGACCTCTTAAAAATTGTGTGGAGTCCCAAGAGCTGAGACCTCTTAAAAATTGTGTGGAGGCCCAAGAGCTGAGACCTCTTAGAAATTGTGTGGAGGCCCAAGAGCTGAGACCTCTTGAAAATTGTATTAAGGCCCAAGAGCTGAGACCTCTTAGAAATTGTGTGGAGGCCCAAGAGCTGAGACCTCTCAAACATTGTGTGGAGGCCCAAGAGCTGAGACCTCTTAAAAATTGTGTGGAGTCCCAAGAGCTGAGACCTCTTAAAAATTGTGTGGAGGCCCAAGAGCTGAGACCTCTTAAAAATTGTGTGGAGGCCCAAGAGCTGAGACCTCTTGAAAATTGTATTAAGGCCCAAGAGCTGAGACCTCTTAGAAATTGTGTGGAGGCCCAAGAGCTGAGACCTCTCAAACATTGTGTGGAGGCCCAAGAGCTGAGACCTCTTGAAAATTGTGTGGAGTCCCAAGAGCTGAGACCTCTTAAAAATTGTGTGGAGGCCCAAGAGCTGAGACCTTTTAAAAATTGTGTGGAGGCCCAAGAGCTGAGACCTCTTAAAAATTGTGTGGAGTCCCAAGAGCTGAGACCTCTTAAAAATTGTGTGGAGGCCCAAGAGCTGAGACCTTTTAAAAATTGTGTGGAGTCCCAAGAGCTGAGACCTCTCAAACATTGTGTGGAGGCCCAAGAGCTGAGACCTCTTGAAAATTGTGTGGAGTCCCAAGAGCTGAGACCTTTTAAAAATTGTGTGGAGTCCCAAGAGCTGAGACCTCTCAAACATTGTGTGGAGGCCCAAGAGCTGAGACCTCTTGAAAATTGTGTGGAGTCCCAAGAGCTGAGACCTCTTAAAAATTGTGTGGAGTCCCAAGAGCTGAGACCTCTTAAAAATTGTGTGGAGGCCCAAGAGCTGAGACCTCTTAAAAATTGTGTGGAGTCCCAAGAGCTGAGACCTCTTAAAAATTGTGTGGAGGCCCAAGAGCTGAGACCTCTCAATCATTGTGTGGAGTCCCAAGAGCTGAGACCTCTTAAAAATTGTGTGGAGGCCCAAGAGCTGAGACCTCTTAAAAATTGTGTGGAGGCCCAAGAGCTGAGACCTCTTAAAAATTGATTGTATTAAGCCCAAGAGGTGAGCCATAATTTTTTTTATTAATACAGCAATTCTACGGCGGTTAAGGAGGAGGAGGAGGAGGAGGAAATGGCACTTCATACAGATGGCACTTCACTCTTGGCTGCTTTCCACTGTTGTACAAGCAAAGTCCGGGTCAATCCACTTGCTGTTCATTTTGATTAGCGTCAGCCTGTCGGCACTGTCGGTTGACAGGCGGCTGCGCTTATCGGTTATAATGCCCCCGGCTGCGCTGAACACCCTTTCTGATAGCACGCTGGCGGCAGGGCAGGCAAGCACCTCCAAGGCGTACAGGGACAGTTCCAGCCACGTGTCCAACTTGGAGACCCAGTAAGTGTAGGGCGCCGAGGGATCGGGGAGGACAGGGGTGTGGTCTGCCAGGTAGTCCCGCAACATCCGCCGATACTTGTCCCTCCTGCTGATAGCGGGCCCCGCAGTGATGGAAGTTGCACGAGGGGGTGACATGAACGTGTCCCACACCTTGGAGAGTGTTCCCCTGGTGGCTGTGGGCCTGATCGATGTTGTCAGACTCTGGGAGACACTCTCCTCTCTGCCGCCAGCGATGCTGGGTGGGAAAATCTGCATCATGTTCTGCAAGAGTTCCCTCTGGTATTCCAGTAATCGATTCGTCCTCTCCTCTACCGGAATAAAAGAGGAGAAGTTATCTTTATACCGGGGGTCCAGGAGTGCGAAGACCCAGTATAGTTTGTTCTCCAATATCCGGACAACACGTATGTCCCGGGAAAAGCAGCCCAGCATGAAGTCAGCCATGTGTGCCAGACTCTGAGTAGGCATGACGTCACTGCCCCCACCAGAAGAATCATTTTCCATTTCCTCCTCTTCCTCCTCCTCTCCGCCCCATCCGCGCTGAACCAATGGGACGCACACAGCCTGACTGCTACCCTCGCCGCCAGCATCCTCTTCCACAGCCACCTCCACGTTGTCCTCCTCCTCCTCATCCTCCTCCTCCTGCAACTGCCACCGAGCAGCAGACAAAAGTGTGGTCTGACTGTCTACCTGCGTTGCGTCTCCTCCTACCCCCGTCTCCTCTGTGTGCAATGCGTTCTCCCTTATTGCGATGAGCGTTTCTTTAAGGACGCATAGGAGCGGGATGGTTACGCTCACTATAGCGTCCTCGCTGCTGACTTTCTTAGTGGACTCCTCAAAGATACGCAATACATCGCATATGTCTGCCATCCATGGCCACTCGTGGTTGGCAAACTGAGGGAGCTGAGTTGGATGCACGCGTGGATGCATCATCTGGTACTCCATCAATGCTCTCTGCTGCTCACACACCCTGGCCAACATGCAATAGGTGGAATTCCAGCGAGTGGGCAGGTCACACAACAGCCGATGTTGAGGCAAATGGAGGCGTTGCTGGATTTTTTTTAAGCTAGCAGCAGCTACAGTTGACTTCCGAAAGTGAGCGCACAAGCGCCGCACTTTGACCAGTAGCTCTGCCAGGTTGGGGTAAGTCTTTAGAAACTTTTGTACGACCAAATTAAAAACGTGGGCCAGGCATGGTACGTGATTGAGTTCTGCAAGCTCCAGAGCCGCCACCAGGTTACGGCCGTTATCGCACACGACCATGCCTGGTCCTAGCTGCAGCGGCGACAGCCACATCTCTGTCTGCTGCAATATGGCGTGCCTCACCTCTGCGGCGCTGTGCTTCCTGTCGCCCAAGCTGATGAGCTTAAGCACCGCCTGCTGACGTCTCCCCGCGCCAGTGCTGCAACGCTTCCAGCTAGGGGCTGAGGGCGATGTTAAGGCAGAGGAGGAGGAGGAGGAGGAGGAGGAAGAGGAGGGGGGTCTATCAGAACCCGTGCTGGCAATCTTGGGCGGGGGTGGTATGTAGGCCGTCCCTGTTTGCGACCCCGTCCCCGCTTCCACAACATTCACCCAGTGTGCCGTCAAAGAGATGTAGCGTCCTTGGCCGCAAGCGCTTGTCCACGAGTCGGTGGTCAAGTGGACCTTTGCGCTGACTGCGTACCTTAGGGCCCGCCTGATGTTACGCGACACGTGCTGGTGCAGGGCGGGGACGCCACACCGGGAAAAATAGTGGCGGCTAGAGACGGAATAGCGAGGTGCGGCAGCCGCCATCAGGTCGCGGAAGGCCTGCGTCTCCACAAGCCTAAACGGCAACATCTCCAGGGCCAGCAGTTTGGAGATGAGGCAGGTTAAGGCTTGGGCTTGGGGGTGACTGGAGGCGTACTTCCGCCTGCGGTTGAACGCCTGCGAGATGGACAGTTGATGGGACGAGGAGATGGAAGGTGCAGACGAAGATGCGGGGGAAGGGGGGGCTGAAAGAGAAGGCCCCAAAGTAGCCGAGGCAGAGGCAGATGTGGAGGTGTCCTGGCTGGAGGTCTGGACCGCAATGGCAGCACACAACAAAGGGGAAGAGGCAGTGGCAGCAAGACTCTCCCACTCAGCCCAGTGCTTGACTTCCAAGTGACGGCGCATGCCTGAGGTGGTCAGATTGCTCTTCTCAGAGCCCCTACTCAGTTTTGAGTGGCAGTTTGTCGTCCGCGCAAACATTAAAAAATCTCCACACCACAGAAGTACGAGGCCTCGATGGGGGAGCTTCGCGCGACTGCCTGCTGCCGGGAAGAGCTTCGGCCCTGCTGGCTGTGGCCTGCCTTCTCTGTCTGGACTGTCCTCTGCCTCTGGACTGTCCTCTGCCTCTTGCTGCCTTATTCGGTGATGCGCAGACCGCATCTCCACTGCTTTCCCCGCTGGACATCACCCCTGTCCAAGTGGGGTCGGTCATTTCGTCGTCCACCACCTCCTCTTCCACTTCCTCTCTCTGCTCCTCCTCCTGCCCACTGGACATTCCAACAGCCTCCCTTGATGGCAACTGCGTCTCATCATCATCGCTCATGATAGCAGATGCTGGTTCCGGGTCCACATCACTAGGAGATGGCGGATACTCAAGTGTTTGGGCATCACTACAAACAAATTCCTCTGCTAGCTCCTGGAATTCTTGCAGCACATCTGGAAAAGGACCCGAAAAGAGGTCCTGGGAGGGGTCAAGGGTGGGCTGACTCTGTTGGCCAGGTTGGGAGGAAGGAGGGTCAGAGTGAGACTGTGTGGATGACTGGGTGGTGGACAAGTGACTGGAAGCGTTATCGGCCATCCATTGCACCACCTGTTCACGCTGCTCAGGCCTCAACAGAGGTGTACCCCGCCCCCCGCATAACTGTCCCATAAAGGCAGGGAAGCTGGATGAGCGTAATGCTGGCTGCCCCTCACCAGCACGCATTGTATCCCCACTGGCTTCAACGCGGTTTGTGCCCCCACCAGCATTTCCGCGCCCCCGTCCTCGTCCACGTCCCTTTGCGCTAGCCCTCCGCATTTCAGACGTTTTACTTTTTTGGCCACGCGTTATGCCAAATATAAATATATTTTTTAGGAGAACACCTGGCTATACAGCCGTATACTGCCAGAAGGTGAAATGGTGCCTATACGCACCGGGTATATAACAGTCTTTTGTTGGCACAGAGGACACAAAACAGTAGAGCCAAATATAAATATATTTTTAAGGAGAACACCGGGCTATACAGCCGTATACTGCCAGAAGGTGAAATGGTGCCTAATACGCACTGGGTATATAACAGTGTTTTGTTGGCACAGAGGACACAAAACAGTAGAGCCAAATATAAATATATTGTTTAGGAGAACACCTGGCTATACAGCCGTATACTGCCAGAAGGTGAAATGGTGCCTAATACGCACTGGGTATATAACAGTGTTTTGTTGGCACAGAGGACACAAAACAGTAGAGCCAAATATAAATATATTTTTAAGGAGAACACCTGGCTATACAGCCGAATACTGCCAGAAGGTGAAATGGTGCCTAATACGCACTGGGTATATAACAGTGTTTTGTTGGCACAGAGGACACAAAACAGTAGAGCCAAATATAAATATATTTTTAAGGAGAACACCTGGCTATACAGCCGTATACTGCCAGAAGGTGAAATGGTGCCTAATACGCACCGGGTATATAACAGGGTTTTGTTGGTAAAGAGGACACAAAACAGTAGTGCCAAATATAAATATATTTTTTAGGAGAACACCTGGCTATACAGCCGTATACTGCCAGAAGGTGAAATGGTGCCTATACGCAACGGGGTATATAACAGGGTTTTGTTGGTAAAGAGGACACAAAACAGTAGTGCCAAATATAAATATATTTTTTAGGAGAACACCTGGCTATACAGCCGTATACTGCCAGAAGGTGAAATGGTGCCTATATGCACCGGGTATATAACAGGGTTTTGTTGGTAAAGAGGACACAAAACAGTAGTGCGAAATATAAATATATTTTTTAGGAGAACACCTGGCTATACAGCCGTATACTGCCAGAAGGTGAAATGGTGCCTTTACGCACCGGGTATAAAACAGTGTTTTGTTGGCACAGAGGACACAAAACAGTAGTGCAAAATATAGTTTTGTATATAGGTGCTAATACACCACTGAAGTCTTTCTGTCCCTATTCCAGCAGCAGCAGCTACCCCTCACTAAAGCAGCCGTTTTGTGCAGAGTGTATATAGTTTTGTATATAGGTGCTAATACACCACTGAAGTCTTTCTGTCCCTATTCCAGCAGCAGCTACCCCTCACTAAAGCAGCCGTTTTGAGCAGAGTGTATATAGTTTTGTATATAGGTGCTAATACACCACTGAAGTCTTTCTGTCCCTATTCCAGCAGCAGCTACCCCTCACTAAAGCAGCCGTTGTGTGCAGTGTGTATATAGCTAGAATGAGCTATATACCGTTCAGCATAGTAGCCCTAATAAGGACTCTCAATGACTCTCTTGTCTTCTGGTAGCTGGTATATATGGTGGTAAATGCGATATTCTGAGCTTCTGGGGCCCTGCCTGCCTACATATGAGCTATATACTGTTCAACATAGTAGCCCTAATAATAAGGACTCTCAATGACTCTCTTGTCTTCTGGTAGCTGGTATATATGGTGGTAAATGCGATATTCTTAGCTTCTGGGGCCCTGCCTGCCTACATATGAGCTATATACTGTTCAACATAGTAGCCCTAATAAGGGCTCTCAATGACTCTCTTGTCTTCTGGAAGCTGGTATATATGGTGGTAAATGCGATATTCTGAGCTTCTGGGGCCCTGCCTGCCTACATATGAGCTATATACCGTTCAGCATAGTAGCCCTAATAAGGGCTCTCAATGACTCTCTTGTCTTCTGGAAGCTGGTATATATGGTGCTAAATGCGATATTCAGAGCTTCTGGGGCCCTGCCTGCTTACATATGAGCTATATACCGTTCAGCATAGTAGCCCTAATAAGGGCTCTCAATGACTCTCTTGTCTTCTGGTAGCTGGTATATATGGTGGTAAATGCGATATTCTGAGCTTCTGGGGCCCTGCCTGCCTACATATGAGCTATATACTGTTCAACATAGTAGCCCTAATAAGGGCTCTCAATGACTCTCTTGTCTTCTGGAAGCTGGTATATATGGTGGTAAATGCGATATTCTGAGCTTCTGGGGCCCTGCCTGCCTACATATGAGCTATATACCGTTCAGCATAGTAGCCCTAATAAGGGCTCTCAATGACTCTCTTGTCTTCTGGTAGCTGGTATATATGGTGGTAAATGCGATATTCTGAGCTTCTGGGGCCCTGCCTGCCTACATATGAGCTATATACCGTTCAGCATAGTAGCCCTAATAAGGACTCTCAATGACTCTCTTGTCTTCTGGTAGCTGGTATATATGGTGGTAAATGCGATATTCTGAGCTTCTGGGGCCCTGCCTGCCTACATATGAGCTATATACTGTTCAACATAGTAGCCCTAATAAGGGCTCTCAATGACTGTCTTGTCTTCTGGTAGCTGGTATATATGGTGGTAAATGCGATATTCTGAGCTTCTGGGGCCCTGCCTGCCTACATATGAGCTATATACTGTTCAACATAGTAGCCCTAATAAGGGCTCTCAATGACTGTCTTGTCTTCTGGTAGCTGGTATATATGGTGGTAAATGCGATATTCTGAGCTTCTGGGGCCCTGCCTGCCTACATATAAGCTATATACTGTTCAGCATAGTAGCCCTAATAATAAGGACTCTCAATGACTCTCTTGTCTTCTGGTAGCTGGTATATATGGTGGTAAATGCGATATTCTGAGCTTCTGGGGCCCTGCCTGCCTACATATGAGCTATATACTGTTCAGCATAGTAGCCCTAATAATAAGGACTCTCAATGACTCTCTTGTCTTCTGGTAGCTGGTATATATGGTGGTAAATGCGATATTCTGAGCTTCTGGGGCCCTGCCTGCCTACATATGAGCTATATACTGTTCAGCATAGTAGCCCTAATAATAAGGACTCTCAATGACTCTCTTGTCTTCTGGTAGCTGGTATATATGGTGGTAAATGCGATATTCTGAGCTTCTGGGGCCCTGCCTGCCTACATATGAGCTATATACTGTTCAACATAGTAGCCCTAATAAGGGCTCTCAATGACTCTCTTGTCTTCTGGAAGCTGGTATATATGGTGGTAAATGCGATATTCTGAGCTTCTGGGGCCCTGCCTGCCTACATATGAGCTATATACCGTTCAGCATAATAGCCCTAATAAGGGCTCTCAATGACTCTCTTGTCTTCTGGTAGCTGGTATATATGGTGGTAAATGCGATATTCTGAGCTTCTGGGGCCCTGCCTGCCTACATATGAGCTATATACTGTTCAACATAGTAGCCCTAATAAGGGCTCTCAATGACTCTCTTGTCTTCTGGAAGCTGGTATATATGGTGGTAAATGCGATATTCTGAGCTTCTGGGGCCCTGCCTGCCTACATATGAGCTATATACCGTTCAGCATAGTAGCCCTAATAAGGGCTCTCAATGACTCTCTTGTCTTCTGGTAGCTGGTATATATGGTGGTAAATGCGATATTCTGAGCTTCTGGGGCCCTGCCTGCCTACATATGAGCTATATACCGTTCAGCATAGTAGCCCTAATAAGGGCTCTTAATGACTCTCTTGTCTTCTGGTAGCTGGTATATATGGTGGTAAAAGCGATATTCTGAGCTTCTGGGGCCCTGCCTGCCTACATATGAGCTATATACCGTTCAGCATAGTAGCCCTAATAAGGGCTCTTAATGACTCTCTTGTCTTCTGGTAGCTGGTATATATGGTGGTAAAAGCGATATTCTGAGCTTCTGGGGCCCTGCCAGCTACAGCCTGTCTTTCCCTGCTGTGAGCGTCTATCCCTCACTAAGTTCAAGCTGCTAATGCTGACGAAGAGGAAGTGCTGAGTTTTGTAGATTCGAGGTCACATGGTTTTTCCAGCCAATGCGTCTAGACGCCGTTCTCGCGATGCCAGCGTCCTCCCAGGACCTGTCCCACCCCTCAAAACAACAAAGAGGACAAATGGTTAATGGTAGGCCTGGCAAATAGGCTAAGCGCACAGATTAGGCTGAGCAAACATGAATTTATTGCACCAATCTCAGCACACACATGGGACAAAATCTTACACCCCCCCTGCATGGTGATTGGTGTAAAAAACGCGCCAGGGAAGGTGTGAGGGGAAACGAATTGTGAGTGCGCCATCGCCGCTGTACTCGATCGAAATCGAGTAGGACGAATAGCGTAGTATTCGATCAAGAATATACACAAAAGGCCAGCACACCATATAAAGCAAATAAGCTTGTATTAGTAAGCATACAAGAAAAGTGAAGCCATATAGCAATCCATGGCATATAGTCCAACTGTGGGAACAAAGGATAGGATATCCAGACAGCAAACAAAGTCTCTAAAGCCGACGTTTCGGGGGTAGCAAACCCCCTTCCTCAGGGCAGACAATCAAACCGCCTGCAAAGGACCAGGCATTTAAATAATGTACATGTGCTGTAATTCCCGCCTGACGTCATAGTGACGTCAGCGGGTAAACAGAGTAAATGTGGAGTACATATAAGGAGATAAGAGCAGGTGTGGACCGTATCAGCCACTACTGTAAACATAAGAATAAACTAGCACAATAAACATTAGAATAACCAACTCACCTAACACCGCCGGGGCCCGCAGCTCGGGGCCCCATCACCGCCGGACACCGATCGCATGTGCGCGATCGGCGGCTTCCCCGCCTGCTAAGGGAGGAGGGGGCATGACGCCGGGCCTGAAGTCTGCCCGGTAACAAGTGACGTGGTAGCCGGCGCAACCCGATAGGGCCGCGCCTGGCTCCACTGTCACAGCTCGCAGGAGCAGGCGTCGTAGGAGCCTTGTGTCCGCTGTCATGGGAACACTCCAGCGGCACTCGGCTCCTCGACCACTGCGTGACATGTCCCCTGGCCGGCGGTGAGAGCGTACTGCTCCCGGTCAGGTGGAAGGAACAACAAGCATTGTATTACCACTATCAGGGGAAACGAGACATAAAAAAGGGAGGGGGAAGAAGGGAAAGAGGAACAACATGGGAGACAGAGTGTAGTATTCGATCGAATACCGACTCGGTCGAATACTACTCGCTCATCTCTAGTAGTGACATCGTGGAGGGTCCCGCCCAACGTGTTTCATCTATTCTGACTTTCGCATTAGGCAGCAGGCCCTACACTTCGTCACTAATTTATTCACCTCGCTGGGTGACGTATTGGTGAGAGTGTTAACTCTTTCATTGCTTTCTTTCTAATTCAAAATGAATGTAAAAGGTGATTGTCATTTTCACTCTAAGCAGCGCGGCATTTATTACACCGCTATGGACATTAATTTTCTTTACTTCATACAGGAGGATTAACTCCTTCTTTTACTGGAACTAAGTTTATATAACTATATATGAATCTAATGTCTTAATTGATTATTTAATCCCCCAATTCATACATATATGTATACAAGTGATTAAATCAATATACTGTTTCAAGAATTATTCCAGATATATATTAGAATTCCCCCTAGAGGAATATAAGCTGATAAAGGCAATCAATTTGTGGCTTTGCCTTTCGGTATCACCTCGGCTCCCAGGGTATTCACCAAGGTGCTGGCTTTGCTGAGATCTCAGGGCATTCGCATCCTTCCTTACTTAGACAACATTCTCATCATGTCTCAATCTCTCCAGCAGGCCGAGCTGGATACTCAGCTGGTGGTGTCCACACTGGAGTCCTTCGGCTGGGTGATCAACCACCCCAAATCTTTCCTGTCACCGTCAATGGTGAGGCCCTTTCTGGGCATGACTCTGGATACATCTCAGGTCAAGATTTTTCTCCCTCAGCAGAAGGTGGAGAGTCTTCAGGCCCAAGCCAGGTTCCTTATGTCTTGCCCTCATCCCTCCATCCGGCAGGGGATGCAGCTGGTGGGCCTGATGGTGTCTTGCTTTAAGGCGGTTCCATACGCTCAGTTTCACATGAGACCTCTTCAACTTCACCTCTTGTCAGTTTGGGATTGGGACCCTCGGTCCCTGGATCAGGTGTTGGTTCTGACCCCTCTGGTCAAACGGTCTCTCTCGTGGTGGCTGGACTCAAGAAACCTGTTGGTGGGCAGATCCTTTCTGGCCCCGTGATGGGAGACAGTCACCACAGATGCCAGTCTGACAGGTTGGGAGGGCTTCTGGAAATCCCTGAAATTCCAGGGTTAGTGTGGCCACACCCCTATCAACATTCTGGAGTTAAGGGCGATAAGGTTGGTTCTCGCCCAATTGACTCCACACCTTCGGGGTTGGGCGGTTCAGGTCTGCTCGGACAACCAGACGGCGATTGCCTACATCAATCATCAGGGAGGGACCCGGAGCAAGGGGGCCTTCAAGGAAGTGTCCCTGATACTGTCTTGGGCGATGGAGAATGTTCCCTGCATCTTGGCTGTGTACATCCCGGTGGTGGAAAATCTGGAGGCAGACTCCCTCAGCAGGGGGACTTCTCGTCTGGGAGAATGGTCCCTCAGCAGAAGGTTGTTTCACTCCCTGTGCCACCGCTGGATCAGCCAGATGTGGATCTGTTTGTGTCCCGTCACAATCACAAGCTTCCAGTCTTTGTCTCTCTGTCCCGGGACCCTCTGGCCATGGATGCACTAGCAATGTCTTGGAAGAGCTTTCAGCTTCTCTATGTGTTCCCTCCTTTTCCTCTGCTGGGCAAGGTGTTGCGCAAGATGGTGAGGCCCTTTCTGGGCATGACTCTGGATACATCTCAGGTCAAGATTTTTCTCCCTCAGCAGAAGGTGGAGAGTCTTCAGGCCCAAGCCAGGTTCCTTATGTCTTGCCCTCATCCCTCCATCCGGCAGGGGATGCAGCTGGTGGGCCTGATGGTGTCTTGCTTTAAGGCGGTTCCATACGCTCAGTTTCACATGAGACCTCTTCAACTTCACCTCTTGTCAGTTTGGGATTGGGACCCTCGGTCCCTGGATCAGGTGTTGGTTCTGACCCCTCTGGTCAAACGGTCTCTCTCGTGGTGGCTGGACTCAAGAAACCTGTTGGTGGGCAGATCCTTTCTGGCCCCGTGATGGGAGACAGTCACCACAGATGCCAGTCTGACAGGTTGGGAGGGCTTCTGGAAATCCCTGAAATTCCAGGGTTAGTGTGGCCACACCCCTATCAACATTCTGGAGTTAAGGGCGATAAGGTTGGTTCTCGCCCAATTGACTCCACACCTTCGGGGTTGGGCGGTTCAGGTCTGCTCGGACAACCAGACGGCGATTGCCTACATCAATCATCAGGGAGGGACCCGGAGCAAGGGGGCCCTCAAGGAAGTGTCCCTGATACTGTCTTGGGCGATGGAGAATGTTCCCTGCATCTTGGCTGTGTACATCCCGGTGGTGGAAAATCTGGAGGCAGACTCCCTCAGCAGGGGGACTTCTCGTCTGGGAGAATGGTCCCTCAGCAGAAGGTTGTTTCACTCCCTGTGCCACCGCTGGGTCAGCCAGATGTGGATCTGTTTGTGTCCCGTCACAATCACAAGCTTCCAGTCTTTGTCTCTCTGTCCCGGGACCCTCTGGCCATGGATGCACTAGCAATGTCTTGGAAGAGCTTTCAGCTTCTCTATGTGTTCCCTCCTTTTCCTCTGCTGGGCAAGGTGTTGCGCAAGATTGCTCAGGAAGGGGTGCCAACCATTCTGGTGGCCCCCTGTTGGCCAAGAAGGGTGTGGTTCGCAGACGTCGTGCAGTTGGCAGTAGATCAGTATGCTCTGCCCAAGGATCCAGACCTGCTCACTCAGGGGCAGCTACGCCATCCCAATTTACAAACGCTGGCTTTGATGGCCTGGCTACTGAAACCTCCATCTTGATGGAAAAGGGGCTGCCTGCCTCTGTTAATACCATGATTCGGGCTAGGAAGAAGTCCTCGTCATCCATCTACTATAGGGTCTGGCATGCTTACATTGACTGGAGTGAGTCTAATTCGCTTCCCTGTAGGGTGTTTTCTATCCCTAGGATTCTGGAATTCCTGCAACATGGTTTGGATTTGGGTCTTCAACTTAGTACCCTCAAAGGTCATGTTTCTGCTTTGGCCATTTTCTTCCAAAGATCCTTTGTTGACCATCGTCTGGTAAAGACCTTCTTCCAGGGGGTTACTAACGTGCGTCCTCCACCTGGTCTTATCTGCCTTGCAGGGGTCTCCCTTTGAGCCTTTGCGTGAGGCCCCTTTGTCCATTTTGACTCTTAAGGTAGTCTTTTTGGTGGCCATCACTTCTGTTAGGCGTGTTTCTGAGTTGACGGCACTTTCCATCAAACCCCCTTACTTTGAGAGACACCAGGACAAGGTGGTGTTTCTTTTTAAGCCGGAAGGTTGTGTCTGCCTTTCATCTCAATCAGGACATTGTTTTGCCTTCTCTATGCCCTAATCCTAGTAACACTAAGGAGCTGGTTTTACACACTCTGGATGTGGTCAGAACTCTGAAGTTCTATTAGGTGGCTACTGAATCCTTCAGGAAGACTGATGCTCTTTTTGTGCTCCCGTCTGGTCCAGCTAAGTCCACTATTAGCAAGTGGATCCGCCAGGCTGTGGTATAGGCCTATTCTGCTAAGGGGAAGGAGCCTCCCTTCTGCCTTACTGCTCATTCTACTCATTCTACTCGTGCTATTGGTGCCTCTTGGGTTTTACAAGGTTGAAGTTCGGGTCTCAGCTGATGCTGCTTTTGGTCGCAAGGTTCTGCAGGTGGCAGTGGTTTAAACTGTTCGCTGTTACTTTTTGGGGATCCCACCCTACCTTACGGACACTGCTATTGGATGTCCCAAGTGTAAGGAATATTCTGGAATATGACGTGCTGTATACTTAGAATAATACAATTCTGTGATTACTCACCTGTAGAATTGGTATTATACGTATACAGCACGTCCTGTTCCATCCCACCCTTGTTATCATTATTCTTAGTTACCTCTTATGGTGATTGTTCATTTTTGAATTCTGGTTATATTGTTCTCCCGGCTTTTTGTTAACTGCTTGTCAATACTGGGGAATTTGTGGGAGGTCCCTGACTTATATAGGGCCGGTAAGAGCCACAAGCTGTTTTCTGCAGTCCAGCGCCATCTTGTGGATGTATTACCCAAGTGTAAGGAATATTCTGGAACAGGATGTGCTGTATACATATAATACCAATTCTACAGGTGAGTAATCACAGAATTGTATTTTCACAGTCTCCTGGTCTTTTTTTTTTAGGGGATCAGCATTCTGTAATGGATCTCTCAGCAGAGAGATTCCCAATTATAGAATGACCAGTAATTGAGGCTGTGAGACAGAGGCGGATATGCAGCAAACTGTGATTAATGGTGATAAACAGTGATAAGTGAACAGAGCACAAAGCAATCAGGCTGCTGTACAGATATACAAGTAGACATATACACATACATGAGTTGAGGAAACTATACAAGAATACAGGTTATATCTGAATGCTACAGCTGCTATACAGAAAGATAGGTACACCCGGAAAACATAAACACACTCTGGCTGTACATATACACAGGTGGAGTCAGGAAACATACATGCATAGCGATCCAGAGAAAGTCCAAAGGCAGATACTAGGCTGAGACAGGAAAAGCAATAGCAAAGGCTGCGGCAGGAGTCCTGGGTTCAGGGTTTCAAGATTCCAAGGTTCAAGATCTAAGGTTCAAGATCCAAGGTTCCAAGGCAGACAATACAATGCTGATCCACTGGCTGGAACGGCAGATCAGCTTATAAAGGCCAGGAGGTGACACAGGTGCTGGCTGATTACCTGCTGGCAGAGCAGTATATAGCAGATGGAAAACCAGGAAGTGGAGGCAATGTCTTTACAGGGCAGAAACAGGCTTGCTGGTGTATATGTGTGGGGGGGGGGGCTTGTCTGTATGTGTGGGGGGCTTGTCTGTATTAATATTTTTTTTATTTATTAGATGGTATTTCTCTTTAAGGGCATGGCTGGATGCGTGGTTTAATTGCAAAATGTGCGCAGCCGCACATGTCCCTCTTTCCTATTTTCAAAAGTTGGGAGGTATGGGCAGGGCTATAAACTGGGCAACATTTACATCACATGGTCACATGGCGGGAAGATTTAGCAAGGGACTGCTCTGAAGAGCCATGTCAGCGGGATCATTCATCAGCTCGAATTCCTGTACCCACCCTACAGCATTTGATGCTTAAGCAAGCCAAAACCCACATTTAACTAGCATTTCCTGAATTGCTACGTCCATGGTACCAGGTACCAGGAGCTGGGCCACGTGGAGGGCCTCAGCCAGCCGTGCTTGTTGTGATGCCAGGGCAGAAGTGCCCAAAGCTACAAAGAAGCAGTTGGCAAATTAGGAAATAGGCTTGAGAGATCCGTTTCCTCTTAAGAGTCCAGTGTTGAGGCCAACAGGGAGTAAGCCAGGAGGCTGATTTTGTGTTAATTTACTTTTGCAATGGTTTATTATTATCTGCTGAAGAAAGCCTGTTTAATTTGCTGAATGAGAAAATAATTACCCCATGTATGCCAGTGTCTGTCCCCAAAAAGATCCCAGAAGCTTACAATATACTGTGTTTATACATACAGAACCTGATTCACTACATTTGCGACTGTTCAACAGTTTAGCACTGGCTGCGTGCGCCTTATGTGCTGTGAGTGTGTAATAATACCACAATGATCTAAGCTATAATGTTGCGGCGAATGTGGGAAACAATTGACTTTCTGACGCCATTCTGCTGCAAATTGAGGCTTCTTTACATCGGGGTGTTTTGCTTCTCTGGCTGGGCATTTGAGATTATCCTGAAATCACCTGTGAAACACTGCCGATAGGCATATTCACAGGGGTGTTTCAGAGCGGTCACAGTCACCCCGTGAAAGCCTTGCCTGCTGCAAATTCAAGGCCACAGTAATAGCGATTCTATTCCATTGAGCATCAATTTAAAATTTTAAGCAATTTAGGATTTCGCTACTTAGTGTCGGACTGGAGTACCTTGGGGCCACCAGAGGAAATCCTTTTCAGGACCCACCCAAGGAAAACCTTGGGGCCCACCAGAGGAAAGCCTTCTCAGGACCCACCCAAGGAAAACCTTGGAGCTCACCAGAGGAAAGCTTTCTTGGGGCCCACCAGAGGTTCTTGGGGCTCACCAGAGGAAATCCTCCTTGGGACACAAGAAAATACCATTCTGTGAATACTCACCTTGTAGAATGGGTATTATAAGTATGCAGCACGCCCTGCTCCAGTAATGATTCATTACGTCTGGGATATAGTCCACAAGAGGACGCTTTACTGCAGAGATGGCAAAAAGTGGCCCCTCCCGGTCCTTATATACCCGGACCTCCCACTACATTCCCCAGTATAAAACAGCAGTAAGGGAACCAGGAGAAGCCAATAACAAGATTAACAACCATAACCAGGAAACATTCACCGTAAAGAGGATCCAAGAATAAAAACTCAGGGTGGGATGGAGCAGGGCATGCTGCATACTTATATTACCCATTCTACAAGGCGAGTATTCACAGAATTGTATTATTCCAAGTATGCATCACGCCCTGCTCCAGTAATGATTCATTACGTCTGGGACATCCAATAGCAGTGTCCAACAAAGGGGTGGGGATCCCAAAGGTAAACAATGCGCAGTTCAAACCACTGCTGTCTGCAGAACTTTGCGGCCAAAAACAGCATCCGCTGAGGCCCGAACATCAACCTTGTAAAACTTAGAAAAGGTATGAACAGAAGACCACATAGCAGCCTTACAAACTTGTTCAACAGAAGCCTGGTGCTGAAAGGCCCAGGAAGCCCCAACAGCACGGGTAGAATGAGCAGATACTCATAAGGGAGGATCCCTCCCCTTAGCCGAATAGGCCCTAACAATGGCCTGACAAATCCATTTACTAATAGTAGACTTAACAGGAGTCAAGCCCTTCTTGGGACCAGAGGGTACCACAAACAAGGCGTCCGTCTTCCTGAAAGGCGCTGTAGCCACCAGGTAGTATTTCAAGTTCCTGACAACGTCTAGAAAATGCAAGGCCCTCTCCTTGTCATTACCAGGATTAGGGCACAAGGAAGGAAGCACAATGTCCTGATTGAGGTGAAAGGCAGAGACAACCTTAGGCAAAAAGTCTGGTTTAAAACGGAAAACCACCTTGTCCTGGTGTCTCTCAAAGTAGGGGGCCTGAATGGACAGAGCCGCCAACTCAGAAACACGCCAGACAGAAGTTATAGCCACCAAGAAGGCAACCTTCAGGGTGAGAATAGACAATGCAGCCTCATTTACAGGCTCAAATGGAGGGCCCTGAAGGGCAGACAATACCAAATTCAAATCCCAAACCGGCAACATGGGTTTGCGGGGAGGGCGCACATGAGTGACCCCCTGGAAAAAGTCTTGACCAAAGGATGAAGAGCGAAGGACCTCTGGAAGAAAACCGCCAAGGCGGAAACATGCCCCTTCAGAGTACTGAGCTGAAAACCCATATCCAGACCATGTTGAAGGAACTCCAGTATCCGAGGGAGAACACTCGACAGGGGAAGGCCCTAGCCTCACACCAGTCAATGTAGGTCCACCAGGTCCTGTAGTAGATGGTAGAAGAGGATTTCTTCCTAGCCCTAACCAGAATCTGAGCAACCGCATCAGACAGACCCTTTTCTTTTAGGATGGAGGTTTCAGCAGCCATGCCGTCAAAGCCAGCATTTGTAAATTGGGGTAACAGAGCCGTCCTTGAGTGAGAAGATCCGGAACAAGAGGCAGAGGGTACTGCTCGACCACCAGCTGTACGACGTCTGCGAACCACACCTGTCTCGGCCACCTGGGGGCCACCAGAACAGCTGGCACCCTTTCCTGAATCAGCTTGCGCAGAACCTTGCCCAGAAGGGGAAACGGAGGGAAGAACAGGAGACCGAACCCCTGCTTAGACAGAGACATGGCATCCACAGCCAGAGCCAGAGGATCCTGGGACAGTGAGACAAATGCTGGAAGCTTGTGATTGTGGTGAGAGGCAAACAGATCTACATCCGGCATCCCCCCACCTGTGACAGAGGGATAAGAAGACCTCGCTGTTGAGGGACCTGTCAGGACTGTACCAAACACCCGTCTGTCTTGAGCTGGTATCCCCCAATCTCCGCCGCCACTTCTGCCTATAGACAAGCCCCCGCTTGTAGGAGACGCGGGTAATGCCTCTCCCAGTCGGTTGCCCCCAGGACTTATAAGGCGCAAAGGATACCGGCTTAAGGTGCAGAAAGATGTTTGGCAGGGAATCCCGAATGAGGATGCCGGATGGCAGAAGTCCGAATTACAGGCCGAGGTCAAACCAGGAGGTCACGGGGCGTGGTATCCGAAGGAGGTAACGAAGGGGTGGTCGAGGCTAGCCGAGGTCAAATCCAGGAGGTCACGGAGCGAGGTATCAGAAGGGTCAGGCAAAGGCGTGGTCAGGCAAAGCAAAAGGTCAGGGCAGGCAGCAGGCAAGGGTAGTCAAAGTCCAATATCCAAATGATCACAAAAGACACTGCAACGCACATCCAGAACCCAGAGGCTATAACGGGCACTGGGATGAAGGAGCAGAAAAACTTTATAGGGAATGCTGGCCAATAGGGAAGGGCGCAATTGGGGGGAAGATCAATGATTGGTGCATACAAACTAAAATGGGATCGGTCCCAGGAGCTGGACGGCCCAGGCCAGACAGGCCGACCAGTCCCTGGGTCCGATCCCAGGATCCAGCTGCCGATAGGTCACTTTAACACTCGCCCCCGGCGGGCGCGCTGGAGGAAGCGCCGCCGGGAGGCATAAGAGAGACGTGCTCGCGCGCGCGCGAGCACGACGTGAGACAGGCGCGCCCCCGCCCGGAGGAGGCAGCGTCACGCCACCCGGAAGCCCAGCAGGCCGGCGCAGCCGCGCGGCGCGGGCTGCGACGCGGCCATCAGCCGCGTCCTGTGCCGACAGCCCCCGGCCCCCACAGGGGCGCCGAGGGGACGGACGACCCGGGGACCGCCGAGCAGAGGCCCGCTGGGGCCCACGCAACAGTGCGCCGCGGGACCCGGAACGGCGAGCAGGTAAGAGTCTAACATTACCCCCCCCCTGAGGAGGGGCCACTGGACCCTCCAAGCTGGGTTTCAATGGATTCTCCTTATGAAATCTCTTCACCAGATTCTGCGCATGAACCTCTCTGGCTGGAACCCAAGATCTTTCTTCCGGGCCGTACCCCTTCCAGTCAATTAAATACTGGAGAGAGTTCCTAAAAAGGCGGGAGTCAAGAATTCGGGCGACTTCAAATTCCTGATGACCATCGACTAACTCAGGACCGGGGAGCTTATCGGGTTCATGGTTTCTAGCAGATTTAAGAAGAGAAACATGAAAAGACCTACAAATCTTCATGGACGAAGGGAGGGCCAACTGAAACGTGACCTGATTAATTTTCCGTACTATGGGGAAGGGACCAATAAATTTAGGTCCTAACTTAGCGGAGGGCTGGCGTAGCGCCAAGTTCTTAGTTGAAAGCCAAACCCAGTCTCCCACCTTATAACTAGGGTTAGAGGAACGTTTGCGATCTGAATATTTTTTCTGCTGAAGAGCGGCCTTAGTTAGATGTTGTTGGATCTTATTCCATTCCTCCGGCCATTTGGAAACCCATTCATCCACGGAGGGAACTCTAGAGGGTTGGTCCGGAAGGGCAGAAAACTTCAGGTCCTTGCCATAAACACAATGGAAGGGAGAAACCCCCGTGGAAGAATGTGCAGCGTTGTTAAATGCAAACTCCGCAAATGGTAAGAAGAAGGCCCAGTCAGTTTGGGTATCAGCCGTAAAACAACGCAAATACTGTTCCAAGGACTGATTCGTTCTCTCGGTTTGTCCATTCGACTGCGGATGGAAAGCCGAGGAAAGGGAGACAGTGAAACCCAACTTAGTACAGAAAGCCCTCCAAAACCGGGAGACAAACTGGACCCCCCTATCCGAAACAATATCTATGGGAATACCATGGATTCTAAATATGTGAGTGATGAAGAGTTGAGCTAATGTTTGGGCTGAGGGGAGTTTCTTTAAAGGAACGAAATGAGCCATCTTACTAAAGCGGTCCACAATTACCCAAATAACAGTATATCCCTGGGAAGGGGGAAGGTCAGTAACAAAATCCATGGCCAGATGGGTCCACGGAGAGGCGGGAATGGGTAATGGAAGGAGTGGGCCTTCAGGAGAATGCCTTAAAGATTTACTTCGGGCACAGACTTTACAAGTGGAGACAAATTTTTGAACGTCCCTCCTGAGAGAGGGCCACCAAACTTGGCGCGTTAATAAAGCAATGGTTTTCTTGACCCCTGGATGACCCGCTGTTTTGGTATCATGAAAATGGGACAAAAAGTCAGTCCGGTAAGTAGAAGGTACAAACTGGGTTGAGTCAGGTTTCCCAGGAGGAGCTTGGGCCTGGAACTGAGTAAGGTCAGGAAGTTGGGGTTGGATAGCGGCTACCACTAGGGAGTGGGGTAAAATGGGAGAAACCAACCTTTCAGGTAAGTCGGGAGCGGAGAAACTCCGAGACAGGGCATCTGCTTTAATGTTTTTGGATCCGGGCTTATAGGTTATAGAAAAGTTAAATCGAGAAAAGAATAAGGACCAGCGAGCCTGTCTAGGAGTTAATCTCTTAGCAGATTGAATGTATTCTAGATTCTTATGATCCGTAAAGACCGTGACTGGATACTGAGCCCCCTCCAGCCAGTGTCTCCATTCCTGAAAGGCTAACTTGATGGCCAATAATTCTCTATTGCCGATATCGTAATTTCTTTCGGCCGCTGAGAATTTCTTGGAAAAGAAGGCACATGGATGGAGGCGTTCAGTGACCCGTAATACTGTGACAAGACTGCCCCAACTGCGACTTCAGAAGCATCTACCTCCACAAGGAAGGGTCGTTGCTCATCAGGGTGGACTAGGACGGGAGCGGCACTAAACACCCTTTTAAGATTCTCGAAGGCCTGGACAGCTTGAACAGGCCATACTGAGGGGTACCCGCTTTTCTTGGTCAGATTGGTTAGTGGTGTAACAAGGGCAGAAAAATTTTTAATGAACCTCCTATAGAAATTAGCAAAGCCCAGAAACCTTTGCAGGCCCTTCAAATCCCTGGGCTGCTCCCATTCTAAGACTGCCTTCACCTTAGATTGATCCATGGATAGACCAGATTTAGAGATAATGTAACCGAGAAACGGAACCTCTGACACTTCAAATTGACATTTCTTTAACTTAGCATATAAACAGTTTTCCCTAAGTTTTTGCAAAACCAAACACACGTGTTTACGATGTTCATCAAGGGACGAAGAAAAAATTAAAATGTCCTCTAAATAAACGACCACAAAGCGGCCAAGATAGTCCCTAAAAATTTTGTTAACGAAACTTTGAAAGACCGCGGGGGCATTGCACAGGCCGAAAGGCATTACTAGATACTCATAATGCCCTTCGAGGGTATTGAAGGCCGTCTTCCACTCGTCCCCCTGCCTAATTCTAATGAGGTTATAGCCCCCCCAGGAGATCTAGTTTAGAAAAGACCTGCGCCCCAACCACCTGTGTAAATAGTCCCTCAATAAGTGGTAGGGGGTACTTATTCTTTACCGTGATGTTATTTAAACCCCGATAATCAATACAGGGGCGGAGTCCCCCATCTTTCTTCTCCACGAAAAAAAACCCTGCCCCTGCTGGGGAAGATGAAGGCCGGATAAACCCCTTCTCTAAGTTCTCGGCAATATATTCCCGCATGGCGAGGGTTTCAGTTCGGGTCAAATTAAATATTCTCCCTCTGGGAGGCATGGTACCGGGGAGAAGTTCAATAGGGCAATCCCATGGTCTATGGGGAGGAAGTTTGTCTGCCGCCCTTTCAGAAAAGACGTCAGCAAACTCTAAGTATGGAGTGGGGACCCCAACCGGCGCTAGATGCGCGACCCTGAGTGGAAATTCTAAGCAGCTCTGAAAACACTGGCGTCCCCACTTAATGATTTGCCCTGAGACCCAATCAATTTGGGGATTGTGCTCCTGCAGCCATGGCAATCCCAAGATTAAAGGGGTACTAGGCATACTCAATACCAAAAAACTGATAACTTCAGAATGATTGGCTCCCACTTTGATTTGTATAGGAGGCGTTCGGAACCGAACTAAACCCCCGGCCACTGGAGTGCCATCAATGGCTGAAACCCGGATGGGAGTCGGCAAGGGCTGGATCATAATTCCTAAAGTCTGCGCTAGTTCGGAGTCTAGGAAGTTCCCAGCTGCTCCTGAATCTAGGAGAGCCTTTAGATTCAAACACTTAAAATTAATCTTAATCTGAACTGGAATAAGGACTGGAGACGATACTTGAGGAGATACCTTACAGCCTAGGAGGGCCCCCTCGAAACCCCCTAGGCTCTGGAGTTTCCCGACGGCTTCTTTGGGCAAAGTCTGACCATGTGGCCGGTTCCACCACAATACAGACAAAGCCCCTCGGATAGACGTCGTCGCCTCTCGCCTTCAGTGAGCCTTGTGGCACCTAGTTGCATGGGCTCTTCCGAAGGTTGTACGACTGGGACCTCAGACCTTGAAGCAGACTCGGCATGCGACCCTTTTTCTAGGCGCCTCTCCCGAAGCCGACGATCAATGCGGATGGCAAGGTGCATTAATTCGTCTAGGGTCTGAGGTTCCGGGTAGTTCACCAAGGTGTCCTTGATGGTATCAGCCAATCCTAGCCGGAATTGGCCGCAGAGGGCAGGATTGTTCCAACGGGAATCTACCGCCCAGCGACGGAATTCTGAGCAGTAGTCTTCGGCTGGACGGCGTCCCTGGCGAAGAGTACGTAACTTGGCATCAGCTGTGGCCCCTTTGTCGGGATCATCATAGAGAACCTCCATCGCAGAAAAAAAGCTATCCACAGAGAGACGGATTGGGTCCTGAGCTGATAAGCTGAAGGCCCAGGACTGAGGATCTCCTTGAAGAAGGGAAACAATCAAGCCGACCCTTTGCTCTTGTGACCCTGAGGAGACAGGACGGAGCTGGAAGTACAATTTACAAGAGTCCCGGAAGTTGGCAAATTTTGCCCTGTCACCGTGGAATTTTTCAGGAAGTGGGATCTTAGGTTCCACAAACATTGCGGCCGGAGTCCCCTGAGGACTGGGGACGTTAGGAGCAGGACGGTTCTCCTGGGCCGCAACCCGATGAGCCAGGTGCTCCACCGCCGCTGTTAAGGCTTGCACCTGTTCCAGGATTTGGTCCATTCTTCTGGCCCGTTATAATGTCAGGACTGTACCAAACACCCGTCTGTCTTGAGCTGGTATCCCCCAATCTCCGCCGCCACTTCTGCCTATAGACAAGCCCCCGCTTGTAGGAGACGCGGGTAATGCCTCTCCCAGTCGGTTGCCCCCAGGACTTATAAGGCGCAAAGGATACCGGCTTAAGGTGCAGAAAGATGTTTGGCAGGGAATCCCGAATGAGGATGCCGGATGGCAGAAGTCCGAATTACAGGCCGAGGTCAAACCAGGAGGTCACGGGGCGTGGTATCCGAAGGAGGTAACGAAGGGGTGGTCGAGGCTAGCCGAGGTCAAATCCAGGAGGTCACGGAGCGAGGTATCAGAAGGGTCAGGCAAAGGCGTGGTCAGGCAAAGCAAAAGGTCAGGGCAGGCAGCAGGCAAGGGTAGTCAAAGTCCAATATCCAAATGATCACAAAAGACACTGCAACGCACATCCAGAACCCAGAGGCTATAACGGGCACTGGGATGAAGGAGCAGAAAAACTTTATAGGGAATGCTGGCCAATAGGGAAGGGCGCAATTGGGGGGAAGATCAATGATTGGTGCATACAAACTAAAATGGGATCGGTCCCAGGAGCTGGACGGCCCAGGCCAGACAGGCCGACCAGTCCCTGGGTCCGATCCCAGGATCCAGCTGCCGATAGGTCACTTTAACACTCGCCCCCGGCGGGCGCGCTGGAGGAAGCGCCGCCGGGAGGCATAAGAGAGACGTGCTCGCGCGCGCGCGCGAGCACGACGTGAGACAGGCGCGCCCCCGCCCGGAGGAGGCAGCGTCATGCCACCCGGAAGCCCAGCAGGCCGGCTCAGCCGCGCGGCGCGGGCTGCGACGCGGCCATCAGCCGCGTCCTGTGCCGACAGCCCCCGGCCCCCACAGGGGCGCCGAGGGGACGGACGACCCGGGGACCGCCGAGCAGAGGCCCGCTGGGGCCCACGCAACAGTGCGCCGCGGGACCCGGAACGGCGAGCAGGTAAGAGTCTAACAGGACCATTCTCCCCGGCAAGAGGCCCCCCTGCTCAGGGAATCTGCTTCCAGGTTCTCTGCTCCCGGAATGTAAACCGCAGAGATGCATGGGACATTGTCCTCGGCCCAAGACAGAATCAGCGACACCTCCCGGAGGGCACTCTTGCTCCGAGTCCCTCCCTGGTGATTGATGTAAGCGACCGCAGTCCGGTTGTCCAGCAGTCCAGCAATTGATCACCCACCCGAACATCTCCAGAGTCGCCACCACCGTCCGGGTGTCCAATTCTGCCTGTTGGAGTGAATGGGACGTAATGAGGAGGTTGTCCAGATAAGGAAGAATGCGAATCCGCCGGGCTCTGAGAAGGGCCATCACGCCTGCCAACACTTTGGTGAACACTCTGGGGGCAGAGGTGAGACCAAAGGGAAGTGACACAAATTGGTAGTGTTGTTCCTCTACCGCAAACCTGAGAAACCGCTGGTGCCCTGGGAAGACTGGCACATGAAGGTAAGCATCCTTGATGTCTATTGAAATCATAAAGTCCCCCGGGCGCAGGGAGCTGATAGTGGAGCGTAGAGTTTCCATACGAAAACGTCTGGTCCTGATGAACTTGTTGAGAAGTTTGAGGTCCAGGATGGGTCTGATGGAACCATCCTTTTTGGGCACTGTATAGAGATTGGAATAGTAACACTGACCTCTCTCTCCCAGGGGGACCTGACAGACGACCCCCATGGCCAGAAGGTTTTGGACCGCCAGAAGCAGACCCTGAGCTGCCCAAGGGTCAGTAGGAACCAGTGACCTGAGGAATCTGGTAGGAGGCCAGTCCGTGAACTCCAGCTTGTATCCAGAGGAGACAACCTCCAGAATCCAATTGTCTGAGACTTGTTGAGCCCAGACCTGAGCGAAGAGCTGCAGCCATCCCCCCACCCGCAAGGGTGAGGTCGCCTCCTCATTGCTGAGCGGGCTTGGCAGTGGATTTGGGTTTGGCACCCCAGGAGGATCCGGGCCAGGCACGGCCTCTGCCCTTGCCCCAGAAATCTCCCCTTTGCCTCGCAAAGGATACCCCCCTGCCTGACCTAGGCCCACGAAAGGAGGGAGTGAAGGACCCTGAGCCCCCGCTTTTTGCGTTGGGGTAACTTACCTCCCTTAGCAAAAAGGTCCAAACGATCACCAAACAGGCACAATCTTTTAAAGGGAAGTCCTGTGAGAGCCTTCTTGGCAGCATTGTCAGCTGCCCACTGGCGCAACCAGACCGAGCAGCGGATAGAGACAACCAAGGCCGAGTTCCTGCTACACATCCGAATGGTGTCATCTAAGGCAGAGAGAACATCTCAAACTGTGGCAAGGCTCTAAATTCAGGACTAGAAGGATCCTCATGGGAGCCATCCAGAAGGCCCCTGATCAAGGTCCTAGTAGCCACAGCCGTAATAGCGGAAGCACACACCGACCAAGGCCGAACCCACACAGGCAAAAGCGTGGGAAGCCAGTTGATCAATACGCCGGTCCTCACTATCCTTCATGGTAGAGGAATCCGGTGAATGCACAACAGACGTATTAGACAACCCCAAGACCGGGGCATTCACCTCGGGGGGAGTTGACCAACACTTGACCACATCCGAGGGGAAGGGATACCTCCTATCTCACCTCTTAGGGATACCGGGAAGCCAGCTAGGGCGCTCCCATTCCTTGAGAACCAGATTATTAAAATGCGTCTGCTCTGGGAATTGCAAACGCGGTTTTGCAGTACCAAACATTTGCCCCTGCTGCTTAGGTGCCGCTGCAGGAGGGGAAATGGAGAGTACTTCAAAAATTTGAGACAACAGTCTATGGGTGTCATCAGCATCCCAATGCTCTGGGCCGGCATCAGCACCAAGGCAATGCTGAATCTGAGAATAATTCCCCTTCCTCAAGAGGGGTATAGTTAGACAATTCAAGGAAATCAACTTGATCCATAGAAAAGGCCGGCGCAGCAGGCTCCACATGCCGTCTTTTAGCTGGAGCCTTACGGGCTGCCGAGCTAGCAATCAGTCTCTCAATGTTGGCCAGTCTGGCAGAAACGTCAGATTGAGACTCCCCGCTAGTGTTAATTTCACCAGGTGTCATAATCAAGCGAGGGGGCGTGGGGGACGAGACAGTGGGTCCGGCCCAGTCGCATGAGTCCCAGATTGCCGCACAAGCGCTTGCTGAGCGCAGGGTATACAAACCCTCACATCATCGCCCACATGGGATGCCCCGCACACCACACACAGCCGGGCTTGCCCCGAGGGTACCCCGAGCACAATATCCTGAGAAGCCTCAGGAGCCTCATGGTGAATTTTAGTGGCAATGACCAATGGGAATTACGCTGTGCAGCTACCCGGGGTGCCCCTTAAATGTCCGCTAGTGGGAGGATTTGCAATTAAGCCCCCAATTTACAAAGGGTATAACCTAGGGCCCAGGAGAAACCTCTAAATAGGTTGTCCCAGCCTGAAAGACATAAGCATAGACAAACACAATAAGTTTGGCATGTATAGTACATTAGGTGACAATAGAGCAATAAAGATAAGAATAGTAGTAACAAAAAAGACCGCAGAGGGCACTCACAGAGCTCACACTCGACACGCAGACCAGGAAGATGGCGCCGATCATCTCCGGAGGGGGCAGGCCAGCTGCGGAGCATGCCAGGCGCTAGGCCCCGCCCTCCGGGGACTGAGCAGAGCGGCCCAAGCATCCAATCACCCAGCCCCCGGCAACCGTTGACGTCACCGGTCCGCCGCCGAGCGAGCAGACCATTCAAAAAAAGACACACACACACACATGCTGCATAAGAATGGAGGAGAGGAGGAAGGAGCGCTGAGCAAGTGCCAGCGCTGGTATCACAGTGAAAAGACAGAAGCATAAGTCAAAAGCACTTCACATCCCAGAACACCGGACACCCCCTCCCCGACTAACCGGGAAACGGGAGAAGGGGGATAAGTACCCATATTCACATTAGGATCATGTGCTGAGGGTCAACCGAACGGGGCATCCCATATCCAGGCTCGCCAAACCTGTGCCGCCTACCCTTTGGTGGGGATTTGCGGTTGAGCAATACTCCATAGCAAGCACCTCTAACACTGGTTGTGTAACGAGGGATGCCCTATTTAATTCTTAGGCGGTGTTTCCCTTTAAGGTTGAGGCTGGGGGCGTGGCTAGGCGTGGCTTCTTTTGTCCCTCTTTACGCCTTTCAAAAGTAGGGAGGTATGCTACTGACCTATATATGTGCAGACCTGCTTCCCGTTATGTGTGCAGTGAAAATGACAGCATATGTGCCAGAGAATAGATTACATAATTGCTCTGTGTAGTTTCAGGGAATGTACTCTATCTCCTGCTCCTCCTCCTCCTTTCATACTATAAGAAAGGAGTTTCCGTAACTGTCCATGACTCATCTCACACAGGTTTATTTACTTAGCTGTAGGGATTCCCTGATTGATTTAACTGGACCTCCATTGCCGGTGGCCAATCGGGTGTGCTAGGTGGATGTAAATGTAGTGACTGTAACGTGGATTGGTGAGTATTCTGCCTCGTTTTGAGGAAATGGCCTTGATTCAGTCAAGGTTGTAAGTTAATATTTCTGTCAATCGTGCAATTCAGCAAGTGCTGCGAAAAGGCATACCATTTTTTTTTTCTAAAATACTTAAAACTGGAGTCTTGTTCAGTAGAAGTGGGAATTTATGCCCATATCCTCATTCACGTTTCCCTGGCGCCTCCATGGCATCATTCTATTGGGTTTATGTTCTGTCCAATTAACCCCACAGGACCTTACTCTAAAAAATGTGGACCTCCCCCTTCCAACCATTTCTTTTTTGACCTTACTCAATAGAACCAGGTATGTACCATTATGGAACTAATTTTAGTTAAGGCTAAATTCAAGGTGCAACGTGGAATGGCAAAGCTGCACAGGATAGACTGACGGATGGTAATGCGTGTGTGGAGTAGGGAGAATATGCCGGTCGAGACATGAGGGCACCACACATGCGCAAAATAGCGTGAGAATAGCAGACTCCATCTTGGATGTGGGGGAACCAGACCTACTTGTGCCATGCATGTGCAGAAGAGCGTTGAAGTGGGGAGCAAGAGTGTGCTTACCGCCACCATACCACATGCCTTTACCAAGTAAGCGCTTCTTTGTCTCCCCTTGTGGCATCAATGTATTCTTAGTATACAGTACGTCCTGCTCCAGATATAGTACTTACACTTGGGTTATCCTCTGCCAGATGGTGCTGCACTGCAGAGACATGCAAAACAGGCTCCTCCCGGCCCCTCAAATACCCGGGGACCTCCCACAAATCCCCAGATTTCTCTGCAGTGCTTACTGCGAAGACATGAAGTATCACTCTCTCGCAGGTGAGCGGGGCTATTAGCCTGCGGCCCTGTTGGACTATTCCCACCCGTCCTTCTTGTGATGTGCCTCCCAGCCTGGGCTGCGCTGGTCGGTTGAAGGTAGGCGGCACCGTGCGTGCTTATGGAGCGCTGCTCCACCGCAGTCCCCCACCAAAGGGTAGGCGGTATAGGCTGATGGTGAGCCTTTATGGGATGCCCCTCCCGCATTATTGTCCCATGCCCTGTGTAGCGGTGGGTCCTGTACAAAGGGCCGCCATCCTCCCTCTTTCCCCTGGTAGCCTTCGGGGGAAAAGAAAGGGGGGGGGGGGGTGTGTGTGTGGGTGTCAGTGTATTGTGATTACGTGGTCTTTTGTGATTATGGCCTTTTGTAATGTCTTTTGGACTTTATATGTGGTGTCAACCGCCGCGCTGACTTGTCTTTTTTACTTGGCAAATGCCACCGCCGCGCGCGCCTTTTCCTGCATTTGGATGTTCTGCACCGGGCGGCGGTGTTACCTCAGACGCTTCTGCGTCCTCATTGGCTGCTTGTTGGACTTCGCGGACATTAGGGGGGCGGGGCCTGGCTTGGCGCGCCCCGCGTCACGGCTCGCTCTGGCCCGCCCTTCGAGGTACTCGGCGCCATGTTGTCTCTTCGCACGCGCGTGTGACGTTCTTACTTACCGTGGTCCGTAAGTGCCCTCGCGGGCGGCCTTGTAATCAGTGTAGATTTTTTCGTTCTGACACCCTTCTCTTCTCATTGTGTCTTTCAGAACGGGTGAATCCATTGGCTTCTCCCGGCCCGATGTAATTGATAGTCTGGCCTTGTAAATTTACTCCCACTTCCCTAGCGGGTCATTGGGGCATCCAGGGTTGCTTTATAGCATCAATCCCTACTGGCATATTGTGCCTAAAAATCACCATATGGAGGCATCTCAGGATTATGTGACCGGGGTCCCCTTGGGACATGACCGGCTGTGTATTGCGTGTGGACAACCCCATGCTGATGCTGATAGGGCACGGGTCTGCGTACCCTGTGCCGAGCAAGCACTGGCCTTGCAATCAAGCCTGCCAGTGGCTGCACCTCGTTTCACTTTACCCACTCCCCCAAGCTTAAATCTCACTCCTGCTGAGTCGCATACAAGTGGGGATTCTCAGCCTGATTTGTCTTCCAGACTGCCTACGGCTGAACAGATTATTGCGAGGTCTTTAGAGCGTAAGGGCCCTGGTAAGAAGCGGCACTTGACGCCTTATGTTACCGTTTTCCCTATGGGAACTGAGGAGATCTGTGTGGCTATACCCCTTCTGATGAAGGAGAGCTCTTTTCTGACTCTGATCTGATGGGAGGCCGAAGGGTCATCCTGGGCCCAGGATGACACTGACAGATTATTGATCCAGATTTTTGAGGTTCTGTCTATCTCTCTCCCTGGTGAGGCTCCCAGGCATAGAGGGGAGCGTTTCCATACAGCAACATCACGTTTGGAATTTCTAGAGCAGGCACATTTCCATACCCTTGTGCTCAAGGAATGGGAGTGCCCCAGTAAACTTCCCGGGGTTCCAAGGGATTGGGATAGGAAGTATCCTTTTCCCCCTGAGGTGGTTAGATGTTGGTCATTCCCCCCCGAGGTGGATGTCCCGATCATAGGGCTATCTAACACCCCTGTCTTGCATCCCCCTGATTATACTACCTTTCGGGATGCTGAGGACCGGCGCATTGACCTGCTGGCCTCCCACGCCTTTGCATGTGCGGGGACAGCGCTGCGCCCGGTCTGTGCCTCTGCCATTACTGCTGTGGCCGCTAGAACCCTCATTAAAAAAATGCTTGATTGTGCTCCTGATGATCTCCCTTGGGAGGTGTTTAATGCACTCTCCACTTGTGATGTGTTTGTAAAATTTGTCCTATTGGCATTGGATGACACCATCAGAATGTGTGCAAGAACTTCTGCCCTTGTGGTGACTATACGTCGCTTGGTCTGGCTGCGACAGTGGGGTGCTGACAATGCTGCGAAGAAGGCCCTTACTGGGCTTCCTTTTAAGGGGCTACGTCTGTTTGGGGCCCGTCTAGACCTGTTTGGTAAGAGAGGTAAGTTACCCCAGCGCAGGCGGCTGTCTCGGCACCTTCGGGGCCAGGGCCCCCCTTCTACCCCTTACCATGGTGTTAAACAGGAACCAGGGGTGCCCTTCGCGGGGGCTCACGCAGATGCCTGCCCCAGGAGCAGCAGGCGACACCCTGGCTCCTCCGGGGGGGCTAAGCTCAAATCTTCCCCCAAGTCCCCTCAAGCGTGATGGAGCGCCCTCGCCCGTTAGGGTGAGGGGACGGCTGCGGCACCTTGCTCATGTCTGGAGGCATCACGCCTCAGACCTGTGGATTCAGGAGGTAGTGTCCTCCAGCTACAAGATAGAGTTTGCTGTGCGGCCTCCCCCAAGATTATCAGGTCCCGGGTCCTCCTGGTCCCTGCCTCTGCTCAGGTGTTGGCGCAGGCCGTGCAAGGCCTGCGGGGTCTGGGGGTCATTTGCAGGTTTCCCTTAACAGACAGAGGCAAGGGACTCTACACCAACTTTTCCACAGTTCCCATAAAGGATGGGTCAGTCTGGCCCATTCTGGATTTACAGATCTTCAGCAAATCGTCCAGTACAGGCGTTTTCTGCTTGGAAACTCTGCGCTCGGCCATCAGCTCCTTGCGCCTCGGGGGCTTCATGCCGTCTGTGGAGATCAAAGATGCTTATTTTCACATTCCTGTATTTTCAGGACACCAAGGTTCCTCAGATTCGCATTGGAAGGCCAATACTGCCAATTGGTGGCCTTGCCATATGGTCTCTCTTCAGCTCCCAGAGTGCTCACCAAGGTGCTGACGGGGGTGATGTCCCTGATGAGACCAAGGGGCGTCCGCGTGCTCCCCTACCTGGACGTCCTCATTACTTCCCAGTCTCTACATCAGGTTTAGTTGGATACTCAGCTGGTGGTGTCCATGCGGGAGTCATTTGGGTAGGGTGATCAACCACCCCAAGTCCTCACTGTCCCCTTCCTTGGTAACTCCATTCCTAGGAATGAATCTGGATACAGTTCAGGCAAGGATATTCCTTCCTTAGCAAAAAAGTGGAAAATCTGGTTGCACGGGCTCAGTCCCTCCTAGCTGTCCCCGTCCCTCCACCAGGCAGGGGATGCAGCTGGTGGGCCTGATGGGGGCGTGCTTCGAAACGGCCCCTTATGCTCAGTCCCACTTGGGACTTCTGCAGCTTCTCCTATTGTTTGTATGGGACAAGGACCCAGCATCTCTGGACAGGGTCTGTGTGTCTTCCCCCCTGGTAAGGAGGTCCCTCTTGTAGTGGATGGACTCAAAGTCCCTGCGGTTCCAGGGGAGGTGGGGCCCTTAGGAGGCCCATACACCTATCAATGTTTTGAAACTGTGAGCGATCAGGTTAGCTCTGACTCGCTTGGCTACTCATCTTCAGGGCCTACCTGTTCAGGGGCGCTAGGTCAATCTTCCGGGGGGGGGGGGGGGGTCCCTCTGTAACAGGGTGTTCCATTTTCTTTGTCACTGTGGGGACCAACCATATGTGGATCTGTTTTGTGTCCCGTCACAATCACAAGCTCCCGGCCCTTGTCTCCCTGTCCCAGGATCCTCTGGCCGTGACCACGGATGCTTTAGTTATGTCATGGCAGGACATTCTGTTCTGTATATCTTTCTTCCATTCCCCTTGCTAGGCAGGGTCCTGCGCAAGATTGCTCTGGAAGGGGTGCCAGTGATTCTGGTGGCCCCCAGGTGGCCTTGAAGAGTGTGGTTCGCAGACGTGGTGCGGATGGCAGTAGATCAGTACGTTCTGCCAGGAGTGCCAGTTCTGCTCACTCAGGGCCCCTTACGCCATCCCAGTTTGCAAACTCTGGCTTGATGGCCTGGTTGCTGAAACCTCCATCTTGATGGAGAAAGGCTTGTCTGCCTCGGTGATTGAGACCATGGTGAAGGTTAGGAAGAACACGTCTTCTTCCATCTATTATAGGGTATGGCGTACCTATATTGATTGGTGTGAGTCTAGGTCTCTTCCCTGTCGGGTGTTCTCAGTCCCTAGGGTTCTGGAGTTTTTTTTTTACAGCATGGGTTGGAGTTGAGTCTCCAACTTCTCTGAAGGGTCAGGTTTCAGCCCTGTCAGTCTTCTTTCAGAAGTCTTTTGCTCAGCATTCTTTGGTTAAGACTTTCTTTCAGGGGGTTACTCATGTGCGTCCCCTGCGTAAACCTATGGTCCCTGTGGGGATTTGAACTTGGTCTTGTCTGCCTTGCGGGGTGCTTCCCTTAATCCTATTCAGGATGCTGCTCTGGCTGTACTTACCCTCAAGGTTGTCTTCTGGTGGCTATTACTTCGGTCAGGCGTGTGTCTGAGCTGGCGGCTCGGTCTATCCAGCCCCTATGCTTTGACAGACACCAGGATAAGATGGTGTTCCGCTTTAAGCCGGAATTTCTGCCTAAGGTGGTGTATGCTTTTCAATTGAATCATGATATTGTTCTTCCCTCGTTGTGCCCTAATCCTAGCAACGCGAAGGAAAGGGTTTCTGCATTCCTTGGAGGTGGCCAGGTGTCTGAGGTATTACCTGGTAGTCACTGCGTCCTTCAGGAAAGCTAATGCTCTTTTTGTCGTCCCTTCTGGGCCCAGGAAGGGTTTGGCTCCTGCCAAGTCTGCTATTAGCTAATGGATCTGTTAGGCCGTGATTCAGGCCTATTCTGCTAAGGGGAAGAGTCCTCCCTTCTGCCTTACTGCTCATTCTACTCATGCTATTGGTGCCTCTTGGGCCTTCCAGCACTAGGCTTCTGTTGAACAAGTTTGCAAGGCCGCTACTTGGTTTTCTGTTCATACCTTTTCAAGTTTTATAAGGTTGATGTTAGGGCCTCAGCTGTTGCTGTTTTTGGCCGCAAGGTTTTGCAGGCGGTAGTGGTTTAAACTGTCTGCTGTTACCTTTTTGTTGGGGATCCCACCCTACTTTATGGACACTGCTATTGGATGTCCCAAGTGTAAGTACTATATCTGGAGCAGGACGTACTGTATACTAAGAATAATACAATTCTGTGAAATACTCACCTGTAGAATTGGTATTATAAGTATACAGTACGTCCTGCTCCACCCCACCCTGTTTTTTTGCATTATTCTGGATCCCCTGTATGGTGATTGTTATCATTACCAGTTTTTTGGTGGTTAAATTCTCCCGGCTTCTTGTTTACTGCTTTTCAATGCTGGGATTTGGGGGAGGTCCCCGGGTATTTGAGGGGCCGAGAGGAGCCTGTTTTACATGTCTCTACAGTGCAGCACCATCTGGCGGAGGATAACCCAAGTGTAAGTACTATATCTGGAGCAGGACGTACTGTATACTTATAATACCAATTCTACAGGTGAGTATTTCACAGAATTGTATTTTTCTTTTGTCATTATATGATCTTCTCTACTAGGACTGCCTGTGAAGCATGGAGCAAGGGGGAGCCAGGAATGAGTCTGCACAGCTCAGGTGGTAGAATTGGCCCTGTAACCTTTGTTAACGCACTGGTATTAAATGCACTTGCTTTCTGTTAGAGCAATGAGCAGAGGAGGTCTGCAAAGCTAGGAAGTCAAAGAAAAAGAGGCCTGGGACACCAGAAAGAAGACATACGAGGTCGGGGAGGCATTCCAGATACCACTCCAGATCCAGGTCCAGAAGGATGAATGCAGAAACTGCTATAATACATCGCTGCTGGGGAGGAAGGTGTGCAAAGACTGGTTCAAGCATATGTCTGACCAAAATGAGATGCAATGCGATGAGATATGAGTATCCTTCTCTGCAGTGAGGCAGCTGAGAGAGGAAATGAAGACATGTGGCCAAACACAGTCTAAATCACAGCCTATGGATGTCATGTCGCACCCTCAGACGGAGCCCTCGCATTCTCCCAGGCTGCAGGATTTATCAGAGGGGGGAGGAGTCTTCTATGACCCCAAGCATGACAGCCTTCAATTTTTCCTGATCGATACCCTTATAAAAGCTGTGAAACGGGCCTTACAGTGGAAAGAGCAGCATCAGAAAGGAAAGTGTCTTCCCCAGATGATTAGGTCTGAGGTTGCCTTTCCCCCTCCTTCCAGAGATTGAAACAATCCTTCGTGAGAAGGGGTGTTCTCCCGGGAAGAGACAGTCCATCAGAAACAGGAGCAGTAAGATGTATTGTTTTACACCTGATGATACTAAAATATGCACTATCCTCCAGTGGTGAATGTCTCGGTGATGTGCATGGTGATAACATTTGTTTCAGAGACACCCTTGATTGAAAGGTGGCTCTAGAAGGAGGATCTATGGCAGGCGTACCCAACTGGTGGACCTCGGTCCCAATCCGGACCACCGCCGTCAGTTGTCCAGATGGCAAAGGAGATGCTGCAGCTGCAGTGTGGCTCAGACACTGGGTCCCTGCTGATGCTGCCGAACTCTGTTCTGAGACAGAACAGAGTTCAGGGGTTTAATAAAGACTGAAAACAGATACAATTCCTGAGCTAGCGGCAAACAGGCAAGTCTATAAACAATCTGTGTTCAGAGGCTGGAAATAAATGAAAAACAGATTTCAGGGCTGGCGACTCAAAGACAAAGTTCATTAGGCAATCTGTGCCTTGAGGCTGGTGACAAATGAAATACAGATTCCAGGGCTGGTGACTGACAGACAAAGTCCATTAAGCAATCCAAGGTCATGGGCAAGCAGAAAATAAGCAAAGTCCATAAAACAATCTGAAACTCAAACCGTGTGATCCGTGCAAGGGTTATATAGCTGATCGGGAAGCAGTCCAGGTCAATCCAGTATAACAGTCAGGAGTTGCAGGTAACAGGCGCTGCAGCTTCCAGGAACTGAGCTGATAACACAGCAAGGAATACAGGCCAGGTGTCCATTTAAATAGGGCTTACGCTCTAGGCTTCGTGCAGTTGCAGTGAGACAAACACCAGGTGGAGCTGTAGAGCAGTGCAATGGATGAATAGCCAGGTCTAGAACAATAACACCCAAAGCACTTCTGCGGCTGCATGCATAGATCAATGGAAGACACCCAAAAGGCGTGGAGCCTGACACCAGCAGGGGTGTAATGATGAGGCATACAAGGGGGAGGGGTCCAGGGAGGCCGGGGAGACACAGGCTGGCTTTTCTGTCAGAGTTTTGACAGAGAGCCACAAGACTTTGTGTAAGGAACTGAGCTGCCATCAGATCCTGTAAAGGGGCTCAGTTCTACCTTGTGACCTCTGAGTCCTGGCTGGCTGCCCTACCTTCCCATCCAGCATATGTCCCCCAACCACTTCCTCTCAGTCTGGCCACTCTCACTGCTGTCACACCTGAGCCTTTCTGTCTGACCCCTTAGGAGAAGTGACTGCTATCCTTTGTATACCTGCAAGGCTGCAACTTCCTCTGCTGCATGGCACCCTGTGTATTCTCTAGTAAATGTGTCTGTCTACTTATATCTTGCACTCTCTTTTCCTGCCTTTCTTTCTACACTCACTTATTCTTGTACTCTGTGTGCCCCTCTGTTTAACTCCCTGGACTTCCCCTCTCCTCTCTGTCTATATTTCCCAATTAGTTCTCTTTTTTCTCCATCTGGTTACACACACTCTTTCTTTCCCTCTCTTTCTGTCTCTATTGTCACTGTTTTATTACTGCACTTCTTCTTTATGTCACTGCTAGTAATCTGTTTCCCTCATTTTGTGTCATTTCTATACTGGGGGGGGGGGGGGGGTGCGCCTTGTTGTTTCTCAGCAACATTTTTCCAATTTGTTTTATCTTTTAATTATATTTTTATTACTGTTCAGGAAATGTTGCCAGGTCTGGCATCTAGAAGACACCAGGGCTGGTTTCACCATTAATTCTTACCTGACTGGTGGTCCCATGGCCCAGTCCATATGCGATTGTGCTGGTAGGAAATCTAACCTCAGAAGTATTGCCTGTACTCAATACAGTGTCTAATAGTTCATTGCTACTATCCCTGCATCTTCTCCTATCTTTTCCACACTATCCTAAATTCTATCTAACTATCTTAGCAGGGGTGAATGCTAATCCACCACCCTAATATGTAAAACAGGTACCTTGGGCCTATAATTATAATTATTAATTATATAATTATAATTATTGCCTAAGGTCAAGGAGTCCATGTCCCCCCTGCCCCATTTGTTCTCCTTTGTCCCTCTTTGGGGATTAACATGTAGATTTGCATCAGTAAATCATTAATTTCCCTTATCCATCTATTCCTCCCCGTCTCCTCCCAGCTTCACTCATCTATCCCTCTATCGTGCCCTCCCAGCTCATCCCATCTATTCCTCCTATCCATCCCTCTCCGACCTCCCTGCTAATCCCATTGCCAATGAGGAAGGACATTTTGCATGGGGTGTGGCCTGGGTATGATAAGGGGGTGTATCTCAATTACAAAAAATGTCCCTCCTTTCCCACCCTGAAAAGTCAGAAGGTATGCATGAGAGATTTGGCACTCTTGCTGACTGAAGGAAGGAATGTGCGTTCAGAACTATGACGCTGAATCCTTGCCAGTCTAAGAGGGGAGGTAGCCTCAGGGTAGTGGGTGCTGCAAAAGAGAAGGTACAGATGAGAAAAAAAGATTCCTTTACACAGCACTGTGCTAGATTAGATCTCTAAGGAAAAAGGTGAGCATAGGATGAAGGGGCTGGCATCGGGGGGCCCTGCACCTTAGGAAGGCCTACCTCACATGGTGGTCATGTAACATACCTTTATCCAGGTATGGTGGTGTCATTCTCTCCTCTCTGGGCAGCCCCTATGCAGAAAGGAAGAGTGTGTAGTAACCAGAAGGGGCACTATCAGCCAGGGAATATTGGCCATTGGGAGGTCTTTTCTCTTGTTTATTTGTTTTTATTTTTTTTGTTCCTTCTATTCTTTCTTTCTGCCGTCTCTTCTATTCTTTCTTATCATTATATTCATTCTTTCTATTCTTACTGCCTTTCCTTTTGTGATACCATCTACTCTTTTTGTCATACCATCTACATACAGTATTCTTTCTTTCTTACATTATATTCTATTTTTTTGTTATTCTTTCTTTCTTCATTCCATTATATTCTATTGTTGTTATTCTATCTTTCTTTCTTCATTCCATTCTATTCTATTCTTTTTTTCTTTCTTATTGTGATTCCTTCTATTCTTACTTTCTGACTTTCTTCATTCCATTATATTCTATTCCTTTTGTCTTTCTTACTGTGATTCCTTCTATTCTTACTTTCTGAATGTTTTTCTTTAATTCTTCTATTCTTTTCCTTCCAACTTTCTTTTTGGCATTCCTTCTATTCACTCCTGCTTTCGTTTCTTTCTTTGTACTCTTTCTTTATCTCCATCTTTTTTTGTATCTTAGTTTATATTTCATATATTACATTCATTCCTTCTTTCTTCTCTTGTTAAGCATTGGAGCAATGCCAGGATGTGAGACTGAAGCCTTGGAGTTCACAAGGGGGCCTCTGAGACTGTTGTTAAAGCGCCCACATATACCTCACGGCATTTGATTGAAGCACTAAGTTGTGGATTGCTGCAATAGTTAAATGGGTTGGAATTTTGGTATGAGTGAAAGGAGGAGGCATCCTCTTCTGGCAGGGGAGTGAGTGAGGTGGATGAGGGCAGTGCTGAGCTAGGGTGTGTCACACAGAGCTGAGTTCTCTTCCACACTCTGGGCTGTTCCTCCATTGCTGTCTGGCTGATCATCTCCTTACCACTGTGCCTGCTACAAACGTCAGGTCATGTAAGTACACCGAACAGTTATATGATGTCTGATGTTTGGAACATTTCTTGCTTTTTATGTTGTGAGGGGAGATCTAATAGACGCATCCATGATTAGGATGGAGGGAGAATCCAGCAAAGCGGCATCACTGAAGAGCAAGGAGAAAGTTTCTTCTGTGTGCAATTCTTCACTGGCTTCCACTTTGCCCTCCTCACACAGAGGACACATTATGAAATAATGAATACAATCGCATTCTGCATTGGGAAATATCATGGACAGCTTTTAGATTGTGGGATCTTTAACATAAACTATACATTTGACTATTAACATACTGGGGTCCGGTTTGGTATCGTGCTGTTCAGGATGTATGCCTTATAATTAGCGTTTTAAACCCAAGGGCTTTATTTATTTTGCTGTGTTTTTGTGGCATGCTTGTACATGCATTTTGCTGTTTGTTTTGTATTGTAAAATGTTTAATTTATTTAATAGCAGTTCTGTCCCAGGAGGGGTCCAGGTTTGAAAGGAATCTTAAAGTGGACCAAAACCTGGGATTTTTCACTATCCTGGAGTTTGGTCCGTCCCCCAGGGGCACCCCAGTTGTGTGAAACCAGGAAACTCACCTCTCCTCGGTCCAATGGCGCATGTGTGGCCTCTTGTCCAATCGGCTACTACCACTGCACATATTAATGTGCAGCTAGAGAAGCTGAATGGACTCTCAGCCACACACATCGCAGCACCACTCGAATCCTTTGGCTGTGCGTGGCCATGCAGTTGTGGCGGGTGTCAGTGTCGGGTGTTAATGTGTAGTGTCCTTGGTTCCCCAGGGGAGTAGATGCTCAAACAGGTAAAGGTTTTAGGTCTGCTTTTAACCTAATTTCCATTTACACCACCCACGTAAGCTAGAACAACACCCATTTTGTCCTGATTGAAATACTTGGAAAACCCCTTATTTTGTACAAGTGACTGACGGTGGCCACTTCTTGCTCTTTACATGCTTTGTGATTAAGCCCCATCAGTTACTGACATTCACATGAAGAGCAGGGACACAGGGTGGAGGGGATGAGTAAACTGGCCCATTTCCAGGCTTTGAAGATGCTTTGTTCTGATGGAAGTTCCTGGGGAATGCCCTGAGTGATCATTAATATGTGTTTTTACCAAACACTGTAATTGAGAAAGCTGACTATTAACTGTGTGGTGTTATTTTGAATAACTACACATGTATTTCAACAACTTAAGAATGCAATTAATAGTTTAAATACTGTAATAAAATATTAATAACAGAGCTAGTGCTGCTCGGGTTACTGACTTCACACCCCTTGCTTAAGTATATTCACCGCCATTCAGCGGCTTGCAATGAAAGAATCGTGTTACTGGAAAGACAGCACACGCTATCTGGTTGCACCTGAACACAAAACCAGGAAGGCTTTGCAGGCCGCCAGCATTGTTGCTTGAATTACCCTTTTTTTTGTCTCTTTTTGTATGTATGTTGACTATTTTCCCTGCCTCTAAATATTTTTTTTTAGCAGATTGGACGGTTTTTGTAATCTTTAACAATTGATGTCATGTTGCTTTATCATGTAAAACACCCATTACATACAAATATTGTAAGTGAAAACCAGGAAGAATGATAGTTTCATGCAGTTTAGCTGCGGGTGGGTGCTGCCATTGTATCAGGTCTTCCTATTTTAAGGGTTATGTCTACGACAGTGTATTTTCTCATAGGGGCTTCCTGTTTACAAGCAGCTTGGCAGTATGCTCCTTATGTTGTAGTGCCAGAGCTTTTGGCAAGCTGTTCAGGACCATTATGTAAAACAATAGGCCTATTTTTTTTTTTTGTTATATGTAATGACCTTTTTTTACCTTTCATTTTGCTTTGCAGCTATTGAAACTTCTTCAACCCTAGAAGCAAAATGGCAAAGGTAAGTGGATCTATCTATTACAAAATTACATGAAGTGAAGATTAAACTGAACCAAAAGTCAGCCAATATGAGTATCTCCCACTCCTGTACCACACATCGGAGCATTTACCGCAATCCAGCAGCATACCCTCCTCCCCACGCACACAGGGAAGCAGGGCCGTGCGGCACTTGAATCCTGAGCTGGCTTGCTGCTTGGAAACTGCAGCTCATGTGGGGGTTGTCCCCTAGGAATCGTACTGACCAGACCAAAAGTCATATTTGACTTTTGTCTAATTACAGGTGCTAATTTAAAGTGATTAAGTAGCCAAACAAAAGGGTACTTACTTTTTTCCCCCGCAGTTGATCGGTGCTAGTCCGCCAACTCACCTGATCGCTGGATCCAAGCCCCTGCTGTAACCTGTGCTTCCTGGGTCATCCCGGACCACAATTGATGGCCTGTCAGGCCTGTGACAAATTATTAGTCACAGGAGCGATTCCAGGCCCTCTCTATTAATTGCAATGGAGGGGGTGTGCTAAGGCCTGACACACCCCTCAATTGCCTAATCACAAGGCAGACTTCCACTGGGGACACAGGGCTACAGTAAGAAAAGCCAAGCCTAGGTATATGTATTCACAGGGGCATTCACCCCCCCCCCATTGTTCTGTCCCCACATGAAGGGGATTGAAGGTGTAACTGATGTGACTGTGTGACTTTCCTACCTTCGTATCCAAGCAGTTGAGCAGACCGGACCGGCAGGAGCTCAGGCTGATGGAGTCAGAAGTAGACACAGAGATTTCAACCAGTGAGGGTTTATTTCACCCAAATACAGCAACAAGCAGTGATATATCACCATATAAGACGCACCGGCGCAGGCCACGCCCACCCGCTGCCCGGACCTTCGTGCTTGCATGTGCCCAGAACAACAGCAGATGGAGGAGCGGCAGGGGCTCTGTCTCTGGCCCCGCCGCTGTCATCGCTGCCTGAAAAGACGGCGGGGCCGGGACAGAGCCAGCTCGTGAATGGGGTGGGCGTGGCCTGCGTCGACGCTGCGGCGCAGGCCACGCCCACCCCATTCACGGAGCCGGCCGCTCAGCGCAGCGGTGTCAGCGGACAGGTGAGTTTAACTTTTTTTTTTTTTAATATGGCGCCTGCCTATACTAATGGGGGGTGGGAATGGGGGGAGGGGGATGCCACACAGCCTATGGGAATGGGGGGATGGGGATGCCACACAGCCTTTGGGAATGGGGGGAGGGGTATGCCACACAGCCTATGGGAATGGGGGGAGGGGGATGCCACACAGCCTTTGGGAATGGGGGGAGGGGGATGCCACACAGCCTTTGGGAATGGGGGGAGGGGGATGCCACACAGCCTTTGGGAATGGGGGGAGGGGAATGGGGGGAGGGGGATGCCACACAGCCTTTGGGAATGGGGGGAGGGGGATGCCACACAGCCTATGGGAATGGGGGGAGGGGGATGCCACACAGCCTTTGGGAATGGGGGGGGGGTGGGGGATGCCACACAGCCTTTGGGAATGGGGGGGAGGGGGATGCCACACAGCCTTTGGCAATGGGGGGAGGGGGATGCCACACAGCCTATGGGAATGGGGGGAGGGGGATGCCACAAAGCCTATGGGAATGGGGGGATGGGGATGCCACACAGCCTTTGGGAATGGGGGGAGGGGTATGCCACACAGCCTATGGGAATGGGGGGAGGGGGATGTCACCCAGCCTATGGGAATGGGGGGAGGGGGATGTCACCCAGCCTATGGGAATGGGGGGAGGGGGATGCCACACAGCCTATGGGAATGGGGGGATGGGGATGCCACACAGCCTTTGGGAATTGGGGGATGCCACACAGCCTATGGGAATGGGGGGAGGGGGATGCCACACAGCCTATGGGAATGGGGGGAGGGGGATGCCACACAGCCTATGGGAATGGGGGGAGGGGGATGCCACACAGCCTATGGGAATGGGGGGATGGAGATGCCACACAGCCTTTGGGAATGGGGGGAGGGGTATGCCACACAGCCTATGGGAATGGGGGGAGGGGGATGTCACACAGCCTATGGGAATGGGGGGAGGGGGATGTCACACAGCCTATGGGAATGGGGGGAGGGGGATGTCACAAAGCCTATGGGAATGGGGGATGCCACACAGCCTATGGGAATGGGGGGAGGGGGATGCCACACAGCCTATGGGGAGAGGGGGATGCCACACAGCCTATGGGAATGGGGGGAGGGGGATGCCACACAGCCTATGGGGAGAGGGGGATGCCAGACAGCCTATGGGAATGGGAGGAGGGGGATGCCACACAGCCTATGGGGAGAGGGGGATGCCAGACAGCCTATGGGAATGGGAGGAGGGGGATGCCACACAGCCTATGGGAATGGGGATGCCACACAGCCTATGGGAATGGGGGGAGGGGGATGCCACACAGCCTATGGGAATGGGGAGAGGGGGATGCCACACAGCCTATGGGAATGGGGGAGGGGGTGGCCACACAGCCTATAATAATGGGGGAGGGGGATGCCACACAGCCCATGCTAATGGGGAGAGGGGGATGCCACACAGCCTATGGGAATGTGGGGAGAGGGATGCCACACAGCCTATACTAATGGGGGGAGAGGGGGATGCCACACAGCCAATGGGTATATCGGGAATGGGAGGGGGGATGCCACACTGGATATACGGGGAATGGGATGGGGGCATGCTACACTGTCTATGGAATAGGGGCATCCCACACTGCCTATGGGAATTGGATAGGGGAATGCCACACTGTCTGTAATGGTGCGTTTTTGGTTTAACATTTTCTTTTCTTATTTTCTTCCCCCAAATCCTAGGTGCGTCTTATGGGCAGGTGCGTCTTATAGGGCGAAAAATACGGTAATACTATAGAGGTAGTAGTGGTATTGATGCTGTCCTGTAAGAGTCTTTCCTGAGGCTACTGCTGGTCAAAAACTGATGCCTTAACAAGGCCAAGAGATGAGGTCCAGTCACACAGCTATGCAGAGTAAAACTAAAATGGCTGCAGGAAGTCACATGGACCTGGGCTGTATAAAACCACACCCACCATACAAAAACTAAGCAAGAATAGCAAGGCATGCAGCATACGATTCTGGCCAGCAGATGGTGGCAAAACAACACTGCATATGAACAATATGGTGAAAATAACTGATAATAAATAGGACAGTTAAATAAACGCGAGGAGAACAGCACACCCGTGCTTGTATCAACACCCATTTTGTTAGCGTGAACTAAACCCATTGCAATTATACAAGAGCAAGCCAAGTCAGGATATCCATGTAAAGTGTGACAAAATCGGGGTTTTTGGTCTGATTTAAAAAAGGGTGATGTATATTTTAAAGCGTGCCTATGCCCATAACATGAAAACCTTTTTGTTTTGGCTTTCCAGTATCTTACTTAGCCAAGCTTTGTCATCATTTTTATATTAGTGAGGGATGCCTACAAGCAATTTAAAGGTTGCGTTTTCCTTTTTTTGCTATGTTGACCTATTCGAGGGCATGAATTTTCAAATGATTCAAGAATGTCACTGAAAATGAAAGTTGGTGACCAGGACACAAAATGTAGTTTTTGTACCTTTGGAACTCTCGTCTGCCAGGCTGGGGTTTAATCCACTGTTTCTTATGTATTTATAATGGTAATTTTAATAGTGTAATGTTACAAACTATAGCAACCAATCGTAATTCTGACTAGCTCATAACATTGCTACAGTAGACTTAATGTAATTTAAGTTAAATGAAATAAGTGAAATGTGTTGAATGACTTTTTTTTTTTAATAGTTGTTACTCATTTTTTGCGCTATGTATATATCGAATACACACATTTCCATTTTCCTATATACTTTGTCTGTGCAGAGGGCGATGCTGCACAGCATTGACGTGTACAGCTGGTTCCTCTTTACAAAATGATTTTTGCCTTTCTGGTGTGAACTCATGTAGACAGCAAAAAGTGGGCTGAGCAAACCGGCGCTGAGTCATCGGTCATATGAATGAGCGCCTGCTTCCAGCTCTCCTAGCCTATGATGAGTAACCCTATCCATGCCCTCAGTCTGGGTACTGCAGTGTATTCACAATTGCCGCTCTGAAATAGTGCTGCTGGTGTAAAACGGCTTGTGTATATTTATGCAAATAATGTTGCAGGGCAGGTTTTCATCTACCATGTGACCTGAAAGTGTATGACAAAAACAGATGAAATGCTGAGAATTTACTACATGGCTCAGCTTTTGAGTCCGAAGCTATGGCTTCCAGTGTTTGGGGGGCATAGTCCCATTCCTGGTACGATGGCGGACAGTGTTTGTTGCTTTTTATCTTAATCAGTTACTTATTTCAGGCCTCTTACTTTCAATCCTCCCTAATTTTATTAAAACTGTGCCATGAACCACCACTGTGTCTATACCGCTATGCATGTGCCCACTTACCCCCAGTCACATGTGGCTTTTTACCAACCACGCCACAGTAAGCAATCATATGGGGCCCCCCTTACTGCATGTATGTTCCCAATGTGCCTGATTTATCAAGCACTTCTACCAGAATACGCCAGATCAGTGCAAATATAAGCGGTTCAATATATAATTTCTATTTTTTCAGCATGTTGCTGCACCCCTAATGTTTTAACAGATGTGTTTTTAAGGTGCAACATGCACCAGTGTAAAAAAAAAAAAAAAAAACAAAAAAAAAAACTAAATGTATTGCACTACTCCAATTTCCACCGATGTGGCATAGTCTGGCAGAAGTTTTTGATAAATCAGGCATTATGTATTATTTGCCCCCTTGTAAAAGCACCTCTTTTTCGGAATCCATTAATTATTATTGTTTATTTATATAGCACCATCATCTTCCTTAGCGCTTTACAAGGTATGATTACAGACGAGGTAAAACATAGTACAGGGAGCAATACAAAATTAGATGCCACAAGGTTTAAACCAAGTGTTGTGAGCACAGGAGACAATAGAAAGGAGAGCCCTGCCCTTGCTTACAGTCTAAATATATGTATACCCTTACCTTTTTCCAAGTATACAGCATCCCGGGTGACTCTTGCTAGCCTTAACCCTATACTGGCCACTGTGCCCATTTTAATCACCATATGGAGGCTTCCGGGGATAATGTGTTTGGGGTTCCTTCGGGACAAGCCCAGCTGTGTGCCGCGTGTGGGGTATCCCCTGTGAGTGACGGTGTCAGGGTATGTGTGCCCTGCGCCCAGAAGGTGCTTGCGCTGCAGTCTGGGTTGCCTGCTACGCTGCCCAGCTCTGCGCCCCCTTCTAAATCACCTAACCCCCCCCCCCCCGCGCCTGCATTTGACCCCTAGTGAGGGACATGCTAGTGGGGAATCTCATTATGACTTGGCCTTGCGGGTGGCCAGCCTGGAAAGGCATATGGCTGGTCCCCCGTAAGGCTTCTGGCAAGAAGCGGCATTTAACTCCCGCTGTTTCCCTTTTTCCTGAGGAGGATGAGGGACACTTTTCTTTCCCTGGCCTGTACCCCCTAGAGGAGGGGGAACTTTTCTCTGATTCCTCTAAAGGGGCAGCAGGAGATTTATGGTGTTACTGGGTCTCCTTTTGGAGAAGACCCATGGTCTCCTGAGGATACTGATAGGCTTTTGGCTCACATTTTTGAAGTATTGTGTATTACCCCTCCTGTCCCGGCTAAAAAGCAGCAGGGTGAGCTTTTTCACACTGGTAAACAACGCTTGGAGTTCCCTGAGCAGATTCACTTCAATAATTTGGTGCTCAAGGAGTGGAAACATCCAAGCAGATTGCCCGCGGTGCCTAAGAGTTGGGACAGGAGGTATCCATTTCCTGCTGATGTGGTTAAGCGCTGGTCGTGTCCCCCCGAGGTGAATGCTCCCATGCTTGGGTTGTCCAATACCTCGGTCATGCAGTCCCATGACACTTCTACTCTGAGGGATGGTGAGGACCGGCGTGTTGATCAACTGGCCTGTCACGCACTTGCTTGTGCAGGGACTGCGCTGCGCCCTGTGTTCGCTTCTGCCATCACGGCTCTTGCTATTAGCCCTTCTAGTGCCAGCTACGTGAGTCTCACGTAGCAGCCTCTACTCCACTTAAGTGCCAGCTACATGAGACTCACGTAGCTGACTTTAAACCCCCACAATAAAAAAAATATAACAGTAAAATACTCACCTGACCCCTCGTTGGATCCAGCCGGGTCTCCTCTTTAATTTGGTGCCATCCGATCCCCCGTGGGGGAGCCCCCGGAATAGGCCGCCCCCCGCTTCGGCAGCAGCAGCTGCTAACTATAAAAAATAATAAAAATGACATTCACTTACCTCCGTGTGCGCTGGCTCCCGCTGTCCCTCCTCTTCACCTGGGGGGCCTCCGATTCCCCCCCCCAGGACTTACGGATCTTCAGGAGAGAGCCCGGGATGCTCTCTCCCCTTTCCTCCTCGATGGCGGCCGCCATCTTGCCCCCCAAGGGGGCGGGGCTAATGACGTCATCCCGGCCCCGATCACCGGCTTCAGCCTTCTCAGCTGTCAGATGTCAGCCCGGGGAAGGAGGTGGCAGGAGATCCTCTGATCTCCTGCCTCCCCCTTCTCTGGATGCCGATCACCGGCATCTGTCAGCAGAGCGGCGAGGGACAAGAGCTTACAATCGGAGGTAAGTACAGTAAAAAAAATTTTTTTTTTTAATAATAACATTTTGTCTGGTGTCCTTCTTTTTTTTTTTTTTTTTTTTTTTTTTTTTTTTTTTTTTTTTTTTTTGAACAGTTAACCCTTTGTGAACTGGTAAGGGGTCCATGAGACCCCTTATACCAGTTCACAAGGCTCTGGGTCTGGCAAGTCATCTGCGACTAGCGGGTGACCTGCCATTAACCCCCAGATGATGGGCAGATGGGCCCGGGCCACTTAGTGGCTATGTGGGCTAGTAGCCTGCAGGGCCAGGGGCCACCAACGCTGGCACCTGCGCCCTGTTCTACAAGCCCCCATAGCTGGCCCGGGTCGGTAATGCTGGGTAGGGGGGACCCTACGTCATTTTTTGGGGGGAAATTCCAAAAAAAATGGGGTCCCCCCCGGGAGGGTGGACCCTATGTAAATTTTTTTTTTTAATTAACCGCTTATGTCCTGTTACACAGCAGGTATAAAATGCTTCCAGCATTTGGTGGTGTGTTTGTTTTTTTTTTTTACATTTAAAGTGGACCAACACCCAGGATTTTGACTATCCTGGGTATTGGTCCTTTCCCCCGGGGCATCCCGATCGGGGATGCCCCACTCTGTGAAACCCCCCCCCCCGATCGCCCACAATAACTCATCTCACCCCGATCCTATGGTGCGTGCGCGGCCGCTCGTCCAATCAGCGCGCTCAGAGCGGCTGTGTTATGGACGTCTAAGAAACGTCTAAGCTTAGCCACTCTGAGCGTGCTGGAGACCACATCCCACACTTCCCTCTAACAGGGAGCGTGCCCACGCCGGCCATTCATAAATAGCCAGCGCGGGCACTCGCCCTACTAGAGGGATAGCGGGGATGCGCATGCGCCGTAGGACCGGGATTCAGGTAAGTGGTAGCGGGTGTTCCGGGGGGTTTCACACAGAGGGGCATCCCAATTTTGGATGCCCCGGGGGGAGGGAATAGAACGTTCTGGGAATCTTATAGATTTCGGGGCTGATCAGCCCTGGGTGTTGGTCCACTTTAACCCATTGTGAACTTGTAAGGAGTCCATGAAACCCCTATACCAGTTCACAAGGCTGGGGGGCTGTCAAGTCACCTGCGGCTAGCGGGTGACTTGCCATTAACCCCGGCCCCCCTATTACCTACCTCCCCGAAGCCCAGGGGGGGCAGAAGGACCCGGGCTGATTTAGGCGGTTCGGGCTTGTACTTGGCAGGGCGGGGGGCCACCAAAGCTGGCCCCTGCGCCCTGTTCTACAAGCTCTGCATAGCTGAACCCCGGGCTGGTTATGCTGGGTAGGGGGGACCCCATGTCATTTTTATGTGAATTTTTAAGGGTTTTTAGCCCTTAAAAAAAAAAATGGGGATTACCCCCCCCACCTTGGAAAGGAAACCCCATGCCAATTTTTGTCTTGATTTAACCCTTTATAGTGTGGATTGTAGTTGTATTTTATTTTTACATGTTAGAAAGTGTTCTTTTAAGTTTGGGGGGGTCTTCTGAACAGTAACGGGGGGCTACCGATACATATGTGGTACCGTTGTAATCGGGAGAAATGGGGCTTTCACATGCAATATGGTTTTCTTTAAAAAAAAAAAAGGTTTTATTTGAAATAAAGGAGACAATTTTCTAAAAAAATATTTTTTTTGTTTAATTTGCTCAAAAATATTTTAAAAAACAGTAAAAAAAATTACAAACAAGACATTTCATGTAAAAGCCTAAACTCTGCCGCAAAAATAAAATATATCATTTTTCCTGGAAATACCTGCAAAAAATCACAGTTAAGCATAGCGCAAAATGGTTAAAAATGACCTGTCAAGAGAGGGTGACAAAATCTCAAGTAGGCTGGCAGTTAAAAGGGTTAAAAGTACCTATGCATGTTGGGTATTGTTCTGCTCGGGGGACCTTGCGCTTTTAGATTGTTTTTTCTTGTTTGCATATTGATATTTTAGAAAAAGTAATTTTTTTATTCTGCTTTATTATACATTTTTTAAGGGAACCCTGTGCGACCAAAGAATTCTTTGAGGGATTACTTTCAGAAAGATGGGCCCACTACAACATGCTGGGTATGCTTAGAAAGCTTATCATGTGTACTTTCAAGGAATGTATGGTTTGTGGGGGGTATTCAAAATGTAAAGGGTTGTTTTGGTTGAAAAGGCACAAGGTGCGCACTTTGTCTGCAGAGCTGAAATTTTCAAGCAAAATTACCATTGTGCAAATGCTTTACTTTTTGGTGTTTGGCAACTCTTCTTTTGACAGTAGCTATGCATGTTGGGTATCGTTCGGTTCGGGGATGTTGCTTTTTCAGATTAACTTGTTTTTTCTTGTTTGCATATAGTTTTTTTTAGGAAAATGTGGCTTTGATCCTGCTTTTTTTTAGCCTTTTTAGGGAAGCTCTGTGTAACCAAAGAATACATTGAGGGAGAACTTCCAGAAAACTGTGGCAACATCAACAAGCCTGGTACACCTAGAAAGCTTGAAGTGTGTATTTCCAGAGAATATATAGTTTGTGGGGGGTATTTCAAATGTAAAGGGTTGTTTTTATTAAAAAACTGCAAGGTGCACATAGCGCTTAGCATAGCTGTATTTAATCTAAAAATCTCTTAAAGTGCTGTTTCAGTTTGCGGGAGTCTTCTGCCCTTTTGGTGGCTATACGCCGCTCTGTTTGGCTGCGTCAGTGGGCAGCTGATAATGCCCACTGACACAGCCAAACTGATAATGGCTAATAAGAAGGCTTTCACTGGCTTCCCCTTTACTGGGCTACGGCTCTTTGGGGAGCATCTGGATCTGTTTGCCAAGGATGGTAGGCTGCCTCAATGCAGGAGACAGCCGTGGCCCTTTCGGGGGGCTGGTTCTTCCTTCCCCCTCCTTCCGTGCTCCCAGGTCCGGTCAGGGTGCACAATTTGCGGGGGCACGTAGAGACCCTTGGGGCTGAGGTAGAGGCCTTGGTCGCCCCTGTCTCTCATGGGGTCCCAAGTCCAAATCTTCTGCCAAGCCCCCTCAGGCATGAGGAGGCGCCCTCACCCATCCGGGTGGGGGGCGGTTGCGGCTCTTTGCTCATGTCTGGAGACTGCGCGTCTCAGACCAGTGGATTCAGGAGGTGGTGTCCTCCGGGTACAAGATAGCGTTTGCAGCCTGGCCGCCCCCAAGATTCATCAGATCCCAGATGGCTGAAAGCTCCCTGTCAGCTCAGGGCTTGTGGCTTGCGGTCCAAAGCCTTTTGGAATTGGGTGTCATCTGCCCTGTGCCTTCCCAGGAAAGGGCAGAGTCTTCTACTCCAATCTGTTCACGGTTCCCAAAAAGGATGGGTCACTGAGGCTGGACTCAAGGAATCTCCTAGTGGGCAGGACCTTTCTGCTGGGAGACTGTCACCACAGATGCCAGTCTGACAGGTTGGGGGGGCTTTTGGAAGTCTCTGGAGTTCCAGGGTCAGTGGGGCCCTCAGGAGGCCCATGCTCCCATCAACATTCTGAAACTGCAAGCGATAAGGTTGGTTCTTTTCCAGTTGACTCTGCACCTTCGGGGTCGGGCTGTTCAGATCCGCTCGGACAACCGGACGGCGGTTGCCTACATCAATTATCAGGGAGGGACTCGAAGCAAGCGAGCCCTCAAGGAAGTGTCCCTGATACTGTCCTGGGCGGAGGAGAATGTTCCCTGCATTAGGCAGTTTACATCCTGGGGGTGGAGAACCTGGAGGCAGACTCTTTGAGCAGGGGGATGTCTCGGCTGGGGGAGTGGTCCCTCAGCGTAAGGGTGTTTTACTCTCTGTGCCAACGCTGGGGTCTGCCGGATGTGGACCTGTTTGCTTCACGTCACAATTACAAACTTCCATTCTTTGTCTCTCTGTCACAGGATCCTCTGGCCTTTGCCATGGATGCGCTGGCAATTCCTTGGAAGTGGTTTCGGCTCCTCCTGTGTTCCTTCCGTTTCCTCTGTTGGGCAGGGTGCTGCGCAAGGTAGCCCAGGAAGGGGTGGCAATCTCTTCCCTGTCGGGTGTTTTCTGTTCCCAGGATTCTGGAATTCTTGCAACATAGTTTGGATTTGGGCCTTCAACTTAGTACCCTCCGTGAGGCCGCTTTGCTCATTTTGACTCTTAAAGTGGACCAACACCCAGGATTTTGACTATCCTGGGTTTTGGTCCACTTCAGGGGGGCACCCCGATTAAAACCCCCCAGAAACACCCAATACTCGCCTCCAAAACGCTCCCACGTGGCCGGGTGACAGCGACGGACAAGCGCTGACAGCGACGGACAAGCCAGCGCGTCCGCCGCCGCCTCCCGCACGTCCCTCTGACAGCGCGCGCTCCCGCGCCGGCCATTCACAAACGGCCGGCGCGGGCGCGCGCACGGCTAGAGGGGCGCGCGGGAGGTGGCGGCAGCCGCCGCCGAGGAGGTGAGTTTTTGGGGGGTTTTCGGGGGGGTACCTCACCGCGGGACATCCCGATCTCGGATGTCCCGCGGTGCGGGGGGTGATCGGCCCGGTAATCTTATAGATTCCCGGGCCGATCACCCCAGGGTGTTGGTCCACTTTAAGATAGCCTTTTTGGTGGCTATCACTTCTGTCGGGAGTGTTTCTGAGTTGGCGGCGCTTTCCATCAAACCTCCTTATTTTGAGGGACACTAGGACAAGGTGGTGTTTCGGTTTAAGCCAGATTTCTTGCCTTAGGTTGTGTCTGCTTTTCATCTCAATCAGGACATTGTATTGCCTCCCTTGTGTCCTAATCCTGCTAATTCCAATGAGAGGACTCTGCATTCTTTAGATGTGGTCAGGGTTCTGAAGTTTTACTTGGTAGCTACTGAATCTTTCAGGAAGACTGATGCTCTTTTTGTTCTTCCTTCTGGTCCTAGGAAAGGTTTGCCTCCGGCTAAGTCCACTATCAGCAAGTGGATTCGTCAGGCGGTGGTGCAAGCCTATTCTGCTAAGGAGAAGGAACCTCCCTTCCGCTTTACTGCTCATTCCACTCGTGCTATTGGTGCCTCTTGGGCCTTTTGAGCACCAGGCTTCTGTTGAACAAGTTTGTAAGGCCGCAACTTGGTCTTCTGTTCATACTTTTTCCCAGTTTTACAAGGTTGATGTTGGGGCCTCATCTGATGCTGCTTTTGGCTGCAAAGTTCTTCAGGCGGCAGTGGTTTAAACTGCCCGTCGTTGTTCTTTGGGGATCCCACCCTACTTTACGGACACTGCTTTTGGACGTCCCAAGCGTATAGAATTTGGTGAAACAGGGCGTGCTGTATACTTGGAAAAATACAATTCTGTGAGTACTCACCTGTAGAATTGATTTTGTAGTATACAGCATGTCCTGTTTCACCCCTCCCTTGTTATTATTATTCTTGGTTAACTCTGAATGGTGATTTGTTCAGATGTTTGGTTGGGGTTTCCTTCATTATTATTCTCCCGGCTTCTTGTCTAACTGCTTTGTAACACTGGGAATTTGTGGGAGGTTCCTGTCCTTTTTATGGGGCCGGGAGATGCCATAAGTCTCTTCTGCAGTCCACTGCGCCACCTTGTGGCGGATATCCCAAGCATAAAGAATTTGGTGAAACAGGACGTGCTGTATACTACAAAATCAATTCTACAGGTGAGTACTCACAGAATTGTATTTTTTATCTGATTACTTGCACCTCTCATCAAGCAAGAGTACCCCAAACTACCTCTATACCCCCCATAAGCACATACACACATTAATATAACCAGCAGCTAGTATGGGAATAACTCAATAAGGTACTGGTAGCTTGTCACAGATATCCAGAGCAATGCTGATTGCAGTGCATCCCTCAGCAGAGTGCATGAGGGAGGATCCATGATTAAGGTGGTTCCACAGATGCTCAGCCCATGTTGGACTTTTGTATCCATGTGCTATATCCCATTGTCTTTCTTGGCGTTATCTTTTGCCCCAGGGAAAAAGAAGTGGATTCTATTTACAGGAGTGGGCCAAGAGAATGGCATGAAAACATTGCCCACTGCCACTAGCGGCTTGTGTTCTTCCAGCAATAGTTGCACTGTGTTTATGTTCTAATGTTTCTTGCCTGATATGTTAATGCAGACAATAAGGATACCTATAGATGGCAACCCTTTTGCCAATCAGAGATCCAATTCTGCTACAGGCTTAAAAAGTGACGCCTTACGTGCATGTGCATGTTAGCAGAAGTGACGAGCCATCTGCTTTTGGAGTTGGGTTAGCTGAACTCACCAGCAGATTTCTCCCGGTCTGCTGTGTAACAACTTTCCCACTCTGTAGATTTTTTGCCCTTGTCTTCAGCCATACTTTTGCAGTTTTTACAGTAATTTGGCTATGGTCTGTTAAGAGAAGAGCCATGGATGGAATACTGCCCTTGCTTTTACAGTGTGGGATCACACAGCCTTGGAATGCTCCCTCTTTCACTGACAACAGCACTACTTTGGCAGCTCTTGCTGCAGGGACATGACAAAGGACATGGACTCAGATGTACAAAATTGGCAATATTTTGCAGCACAAGCAATTTCTGCAGCTTTAACAGGGAATTCTGCACCTGCCTACATGAACTTTTACTCCCTTTTCTGGTGCAACCTACTTCTCAGGTTTGAATTATGTCTTTTCCAGCCTGCATGTTCCAGCTCTTCCCATAAAGGTTCACTAGCATTTAGATCAGGGCTAATAGGTCACTTTATAATAGTCCATCAGGAGGAAAGCATGGAATGACAAATGTTCTTCTGTAGATGCTGACTAAGCCAAATTTAGCAATCTTAATGCAGTGTACCAATGATAGCTGTTAGAATGAAGACCTAGACCTCAATTTACGTGATCCTGGGCAGGGAGGGACTAAACTGTAAACCATGGCCCTGTGGCATTTAGTTTCTTTTGGGCTGTATTAACAATAACAGCATAAAATGAGTATATATGCAAAGCACGTTTAAAGGTCTCCACAGGCAAACACAACAAACCATGCATACTCCCCTATAGTCCTGCGCAGCTGATCTGCGATATTCCGTGGTTTAAAACGTTCCCCCACTGGAGATCCAGACAGCACTGGACTCCGGCCCATGCTTGTTTTGCTGTCTTCTTGCTTCCTTCTGGCATCAGTCCATTGGATTGTCCATTCACTTCAAAGGAGGGTGTGGGCCGAGGGCTGGCACGCCCCCTCATTTTGTAGTGAATGTGTGGGCATGGCCAGTCATCGACACTCATGCAAGGGGATTAACTCTGGGCCATAGGGACAACATCGTCGATGCAGGTAAGATTGCCCGTACAGGGGTTTTAATATTGCATTCATTTGTTAAAATAAAGGCCACACAATCTAGCAAAATTATGAATGTGCCACTTTTTTATTGAACATGCCATCTTTATGGTATGTGTTGTTGGCCAGCTAAAAAAGCACACAAAACAACCATTTAAAGTGCACAAACATGCACATACCCTCATTTTCATAACCTTTTAGTGCAGTTGGCACGGTGTGGATTTTTTGAATGTTGCATTCAGTTCTCTTTATTGGTGGGGGGTGGAGGGGTGGTTGGCATTTGTTGGTTGCCTGTTTCTTTGGGGGGGGTGGGGGTTGAATTGGGGGGTGGTGGTGTGTATTGGAATATTGTATTAATTACTTGCTGGTACTGTTTGGGGCTTTTATGTAGATTGAGGTATTTATGTGCTCTATACATCAGGAATTAGATTATCACTGTCAGCCAATTATGTACCTTCAAAAAATAATATTAAAAGGAGATGAACATTCTATGACATATCTTGTGTGTTGAATATACTTCACTTTGTTAATCATCATTGAGCCATGAGTTGGTTGATTTGAGTTGTATTGATTATTAATGATATCTTATAGAAGTCAACACTTAATTTGTATCAAATACTGGTATATTGGATCTGTATGGTGTATGTCTTCTTTTGTATGTATGGGGTCATTTACACAGAGATGCTCTTAGCGATGCCGGTGTCTCTCCCAGTGTGCGGTCTGTCACCGCCCGCTGAATGACCACAGCGTCGGCTCTGCCTCCAGCCGCCCCCCTCCCCCTCGCGACCGTCTCCATGGACGTTGCTGTGTGGGGCGTGTCGGGGGGTGGTCTGGGGGACGTGTGGAGGCACAGTCTTGATGCTTTCATCATCGGCGGGGGGGCGGAGAATGGAACGTGTGCCTGCGCCGCTCCTCCTCCGGCGTGAGTGCGACGGGCGGGGGGGGGGGTGTGGGCGCATAGTAGCGCGCTTTTTCTCAGTCCTATAAAGAAAGTGACAGTCGGTCACGGAACGCGTGGGTGAATCTAATACTTGGCTCAGCAGGAGGGGATCATATTTTACACTGAGGTGAATCTATTCTAGTTAGTTTGTGTTTTTTATGTGTTCATTCAAATTTATTTATTGATTTCTTGCACTTATGACACTTTGCACACCGGCACTTTAATTATCCTTTATAGGCTGTATATATGATGAATAGGAGGAATTATATAGGTATAGTATGGATAATGGGGATGGATTAGGTCACTCCTGCTGGGGTTGGTTTTGTATGTTTTTTTAAAATTTTTGTAGTAGTGTTGTATTGTCTTTAATGTGATTTTAAATATTTTTGATGAATTAAATAGATGGATATCAAGTTTAAATGGTTTTATTGAATCATCATTAGGAGGAGAGTGGTGCCTTCTTGGTACTAGTCCCTTTTCTGCGGCTTGCTGGAACCGCAGAGTTTTTGGTTTACTTTTAGTGCAGTTAGGTATTTATGAAGCAAATTAGGTTTGGGTAAGTACTTATGACAGCAGATTGATCAGATTGAGGTACAGGTCAGTTTTCAACTTTACTGAGTACCACCTGATAGTATCTTAAGTATGCCAAGTACCACTGATTGGGACCCTGTTTTAAATCCTAGTATTCCACATGAGGTTTACCCATCGTATAACAATTTGCCAGAAATCAGAGGAACGGAGGGAAGAATGTGGCGATTGCATGGGTTTACCTCTCGATTGTCCATCTGATCAAACCAGCCTATCGCATCCCATGTGTGTCACTGCGACATTAGACATCGTTCAATTGGCAACATGCGTGGCTATACAAGGCTGCCACCAGTGGCGTGTTCTCCACTATCTAAGCCACACACAACACAATCTAATTGACCCCCAACCACTTCCAGGCATGGGGCGGTCGAGCATCCTAGGCGAGTAATGTAGCCAGGCTCTTCAGAACTAGCATGTGCATTTTTAGATCCTTAATTCAGAGCATCAGTGACCCTATGCTGTATTTTCAGAATGTGTTTAAAAAAACTAAAAAACTATGAGAAAAACAAATGCAATGTGAACAGGATTAGTTATAAAACACAGTACAAATAAATAGATAGATCTATCTGGGCTGCAGTTCGAAGACTCGAGGTTCCCTGGTCATCCTTGTGCTCACCTTATTCCCTATCACCAGGGGTCAGCTTCTTACCCCTCCTTTTGGGCAGAGAGATTGGAGTCTCCCACTGTTTGATTGGTTCATCTGGGATTCTCCATCTTTGGGTACTTGAAAGTTGGTCCATATGATATCCCCCCATCTGTCCTGGGATTCCAAAGGGCGGAGGGATAAGTAGGACCTTCCTTGGAAGGGGGCAGGAGATGGGCCCTGTTTCTGCTTTCCATGGTTGGGTGATTTGTTTTGATAACCCCTACTCCATTGCTTTGTTTATGCTGGGGAGTTTTATGAGGGGAGAAAGTCATCCCAGCTGACTCTGTGTGCATGCAGGGGGTTAGGGACGGAGAAATGAGGAGAGTTATACAGAGCAGGGGGGTCAGCTAGGCTGAAAAACACAAACTATACGTATATGTCTATGTAGATGTGTGCATACATACATATATGTTCAGTCACAAAGAGCACTTGCTGAACCGCAAACCAGTGCTGCACAGATTATGGTTTGGCCTTATAATGGGACAACCTAAAATCTAAGTTTTGCCAAAGTATTCCCCTATATAGAAAAAAAACACACAACTCACCTTTCCCAACAAGGTTTTGGTATGTATAGATTTGTACCAGCTATAAAAGAATGATTTTAGCTGTATTTTCCCCTCCGCTTTATTATTTCAGTAAATAGCTTAATGGCCCTTATAAAATGTTTACTTGCCCTGGTTTTCGGTTTACACACAGACATTGTGTAACCAATACTCTTCCTAAGGCTATATTTTCAGTCCTGGGTTAAACTTCCCTTTCCCTCTGTCTGCAGAAGAACTCTTCAGCTCTGCATTAATTGCTGGCTCACATTGCACTAGAACTGTCTGAAAGTGAAATAAAATTTCGACCAGTGTTCTACTAGTGTTGTGTATTGAACGTGTCTAATGTATTCATTAATGTCATGTGTATACCACAAGATCATACACCGAAACAGATACAACTTGTCTTGCTGTTAAAGGAATGTCCTGCATCCTGGAGCCTCTTTGCGCCATGCTGTACCACATTCCAGCCTATAAACTTCTCAATTAGTTTCACATTTATGCCTCTTTTCTAAACCGCAGATTCATATTAGAATCTCCACACTCACAGTTAGAAGAGGCTTGTTTAGCACTCACATGTATGTTGGTATTTATATTGAAAGATAACATTTTGAGAGCAGGAAATACTTATCCCACAAGACTTTACAAAGTTCATAGTAGTATTCACATTGAAGTCCTAGTGCATACATGTACATAAATTGATGTATTATATAACATTGTTTATCTGTCAGTATGCTTTTGGATCTTGGAAATCACCAAAAGCCACATATAATGGCTCATCTAAATAATTATGAGAGCCTCTGGTTCTCTTTGAAAACTTCTCTTTCTCAGCACACAATGCAGTGAGAAAAAGCATGTATTTAAAAAAAAAAAATCCCCAACATTTGCTATAAGGCAGCTCTACAGGTGAGGTTTAGATTGTTCAAAATAATGTAGACGTTATTTTAGGAAGAAGAAACAGTAGTAACCTAGGGGAAAATTTATAATTAAAAATGTGACATTTCCAAACTACCTTTCAATTCCCTTTTAGTCTGTTATTTCAAAACATCTGAAATAAAATATCCACCCCTTTAAAAAAAAAATACTGAAATTCATACTTTTAATTTCAGATTTTAAAGAGAAAAAAATCTGTCATCTACCATGTTCATGGAGTTTTTCTTATTATGCCCTTTTATTAGAGTTGCTTTAAAGTGGACCTTCAGCATCATTTAATGAAAAGCCCAAACCCTTAAACTATTCCCCAGCATCTAAAATTAATATATTTAACATTTTTAGTCACTTGCATTTTATTCTTTCCCTCACTGGCCTGCAATTCTGTTCAGCACTCTAGGATATGGGTGCCGCCATCTTGGTTCAGTAGCATCACATACTGAGAAGAGGAGAGGGTTTAAACATGCAGGGGAGCAGGGATATAGCTGCTTTGCACATACAGAGCAAAGCTGGGGTCAGGAAAAGGTCAGCAATCCCAGAATGCAGAACACACTTCCTATTTGCAGGCAGCCTGCACCTCCATGGGCCACCATCTTGGATGTTTAAAGTCTCAGAAAATGCAGTAGATGCAGGTACAATGATTTTTAATGTGGGCAATCAGTATGTACAGGGTGGGGGCAACGTATAAGATAGACTTTTATTTAGGGTGAAGGTCCAGTTTAAATGCATTGTCCAGACATCGAAATAAAAAAACACATTTATCCCCTGCAGATGATCGTTTCCTAGTGGGGCACACTAACACTTCTGAATCGCCTGATTTAGGTCCAGTGCTGCCCACCACACTACCCCCCCCCCCCACTTCTACCCTCCGCAATCTGTCACAGGGACTATGGCAGGCCCCCTCCACTCATTACACTCTAGCGTGGCATGTCGGGTCTCTACATGTCCGCTCCATTGCAGTGAATGAAGAAAGTGTGCCAAAATGTCTGGAATGGATGGTGTGGACGGTCCTTTGTCAATACTAGAGAAGTAGCAGACAATTTCTTGGGGTGGTGCAGGACCTGGATGGGGCGACCTGTTAAGTGTCAGAGCGCTGGACTAGCCAGGATTGTCTGTGGGGTACAAAAGGCGAGTATTTTCCAAGTATACAGCACGTCCTGTTTCACCTCACCCTTGATGCAGCATGGGAGCTGCGTGCGCGGGTGGTTATTACCGTGGTTGGCCTCATTTGTTTACCCTGGGTGGCCCTATATGACGTGAGATTTCTGTGTATATTGTCTGCCGGCACCTGTATTTAACTTTACATATTCATTGAGGTTTTGTGTGATTTTATTGATTCCTGTTGGGGATGGATTTCTTGTGCAATAATAGTTGTAAAGGTAGGTATATGTGATGTCTGTATACACATGCACTTGCACTTTGTATCAACACACTTTTTTACTAGGTATATATATGTATTGGGGTTATGGATTATATTGATTGTTAGATAGTATAATTATTACTTAGTTTCATTGCACTTTAGCACTTCATTTCATATTTTTTAGTGACCCTTTTTCTTGGGGTATATATTTTTGTGCCGGCACAAAAAGATTGTTTTGGGGCATTAATACTTGTAGTCTTGCACCCATGTGGTATGAATTGGATAGCCTTTTTGGGCATCATTTATTGTACATTTTTTGGCCAGAACGGTTGTTTTTAATATGTTTTGTGTTTTTTATATGTTTTTTAGTCCCTTGTATTTATAAAGCATTGTATTGTATTATTGACAGTTGTTGTGGTACTTCGTTACGGGAGAAAGGTGTGCCTAGGGCACGTCCACTCCAATTTCTTGTAGGGTTCAATATATTCGAGGTGAGCACACAGTTATATATAAATATCTTTGAGAGGTGCACCCTTCTGGTAGTGTGTTTCACTAATATTTTCTACGCTTGGGATATCCGCCACAAGGGGGCGCAGTGGGCTGCCGAAGAGACTTGTGGCGTCTCCCGGCCCTATAAAAGGACAGGAACCTCCCACAAATTCAGTTTCCTTCTGCAGTCTGGACTGCGAAGATAGAAGATGGCTCTCTATATTACACAGGCGAGCGGGGCTTACCAGCCTGCGGCCCTGCAGGGCTATTTCCACCGGTTCTGGACCCACTGCCTCCCAGCCTCGGCTGCCTGGTTCGGGTGAAGGTAGGACAGCGCCAGGGTCAGGTGCTGGAGGAGCGCTGCTCCAACAGCAATCCCTGTACCTGCAAGGGTAGGCGGTTCAGGCTTATGATGAGCCTTGTGGGATGCCCCTTCCTGCCTTATTATTGGCCTTCCCTTGCCCCCCCCCTCCACTGCCCCCCCTTCTCCTTAGCTAAGCATGCTTTGGGTGCGCCTACCGTTGCTCTTCCCCGCCTCGCTCTCTCCCTGGGGAGCTTCCGGGGGGGGGGGGGTAGGCGGTGTGTTTCACTTTGTATTTTGTCTGTTTTTTACTCTTATTGTCCGCGCTCGCCTCCGCGCCGTTTTGTACGGCGCTCCGCGGCTGGTGGCGACATTCTCCTCATGTCTTTCATTGGCGCTGGGGGGTCACGTGGAGCACGATTCACGCTCTTCGGGGGGCGGGTCGCGCAAATGACGCTTTTTGCGTCATGCCTCCACGGTCCGCCCCTCAAGGTCCTTGCGGGCGCCATTTTGTTTGAAGTTTGGCCTGCCTGGATGTGCGATCAGCTTCCTGGTCTGTGAGTCTCCTTTGGGGTTGTATTGTGCTCTTGTCACCACATTATGGGAATGTTATGTGTGGTTTTCTTATGTCTTTCAGGGGGGTTAAACGTGACTGTGGTTTCTCCCGACCCTCTCCCCTTCCTTCTCCCACCTTCCCTAGCGGGGTTTTGGGGCATCCCGGGTGGCTCTTGTTAGCCTTAACCCTATACTTGCCAGTGTGCCCACTCTAATCACCATATGGAGGCTTCCGGGGATAATATGCTTGGGGTTCCTTCGGAACAAGCCCAGCTGTGTGCCGTGTGTGGGGTATCCCCTGTGAGTGATGGTGTCAGGGTATGTGTGCCCTGCACTCAGAAGGTGCTTGCGCTGCAGTCTGGGTTGCCTGCTACGCTGCCCAGCTCTGCGCCCCCTTCTACATCACCTATCCCCCCGCGCCTGCATTTTACCCCTAGTGAGGGACATGCTAGTGGGGAATCAAACTATGACTTGGCCTTGCGGGTGGCCAACCTGGAAAGGCATATGGCTGGGCCGGTCCCTCGTAAGGCATCTGGCAAGAAGCGGCATTCTACTCCCGCTGTTTCCCTTTTTCCTAAGGAGGATGATTTCCTGCTGATGTGGTTAAGCACTGGTCGTGTCCTCTGAGGGATGGTGAGGACCGGCGTGTTGATCAGCTGGCCTGTCACGCATTTGTTTGTGCAGGGACTGCGCTGCGTCCTGTGTGCGCTTCTGCCATCACGGCTCTTGTTATTAAAGGGATACTCAAGTGCCTTCTGGATAATGCCTCGGATGCCAATAGGGGGGAGGAGTATAGATCCCTCCTGCTTTGCTATGAATTTGTGGCATTTATTCTTTCTGCTATGGATGATGCGGTCAGGATGTGTGGTAAGACTTCTGCCCTTTTGGTGGCTATACGCCGCTCTGTTTGGCTGCGTCAGTGGGCGGCTGATAATGCTGCTAAGAAGGCTCTCACTGGCTTCCCCTTTACTGGGCTACGGCTCTTTGGGGAGCGTCTGGATCTGTTTGCTAAGGATGGTAGGCTGCCTCAATGCAGGAGGCAGCCGTGGCCCTTTCGGGTGGGCGGTTCTTCCCTCCTCTCCCTCCGTGCTCCCAGGTCCAGTCGGGGTGCACCATTTGCGGGGGCACGTAGAGACCCTTGGGGCCGGGGTACAGGCCATGGTCGCCCCGGTCTCTCATGGGGTCCCAAGTCCAAATCTTCTCCCAAGCGAATAAAGGGGGGTGGGAGCAGCTCAAACACTATTATTTATACAAAATTATTATTATTATTCAGGGCCTGGGAACTAATTTACCGCCCAGTTTAACCCTCTCATCAACTAAATGTCAAGCAACAAACATGTCTAGCTATGTGGAAAGACGGAGATATGGTTGCATATATCTGCAGATACATGTGGAAGCCACACTGCCCCGGCAAGGCACTCTGTGTTTAGTGTGGTCCCTACTCTCAATTCTGAGTCCCCAAAGTTGGGACATGCAATGCAGACAAATATCTGAGAGCTACTCACCTGGGAAGCAGCCAGCCTCCCTTTAGAACGCTTCACAGGTCGAGGGAACCCACCTAGGCTGTAAGGTATTTCCTCAGATTTATTCCCAGTTTATGGTCCCAGTCCAGATTAAAGTGGACCTTGAATTAAAAAAATTGGAGGCCCTTCTTGATTGTGGGGCTGCAGGGAATTTTCTTGACTTAGAGCTAGCTCAAAGTTTGAAGATTCCGCTCCAACCTCTGTCTAAGGTTATCTGGGTTTTAGCTATTGATGACACACTTATTGCGGGGGGCCTCATACACTTTAAGACCCCACCAGTGTTTCTTAGAGTGGGAGCAGGGCATTCTGAATGGATTTGCTTTTTTTGTCTTAAAAATGCCCTTAACTCCATTAGTACTCGGGTTGCCTTGGTTACAAAAGCATAACCCTCAGATTGACTGGGCTGCGAGGCAGATTACTAAATGGGGCCCACCATGTTTCCAGTCCTGTTTGGAAGTCCCGGTGCGTGCCACACAGCTACTCCCCGATGGGGTTCCAGGCCCTTATGATTTTCTCGACGTATTTTCGGAAAAAGCGGCGGATGTTCTCCCGCCTCATAGGTCCTTTGACTGCCCCATAGAACTTCTTCCGGGGACTATGCCACCCAGGGGTAAAATCTATAATTTGACCCGGGCGGAAAACAAAGCTATGAAAGATTACATAGCTGAGAATTTACAGAAGGGGCTCCGCCCCTGTATAGATTACCGGGGTTTGAATAAAATAACCATTAAAAATACCCCCTTCCTCTGATTGATGGGTTATTTACACCGATCATTGGGGCCCAAGTCTTTACCAAGTTGGATCTACGGGGGGCCTATAACTTGATAAGGATCCGTCAGGGTGATGGAAGACCGCCTTCAACACCCAAGATGGGCATTACGAGTACCTTGTGATGCCCTTTGGTTTGTGTAACGCCCCGGCCGTCTTCCAGGACTTTGTAAATGAAATTTTTAGAGAGTTTTTGGGTCGCTTTGTAGTAGTGTACCTAGATGATATTTTGATTTTTTTCTTCCTCTTTAATGGAACATCGTGAACATGTTCGCTTGTCTTACAAAAATTAAGAGAGAATTGCTTATACGCTAAACTCAAGAAATGTGTATTCGAGGTTCCTGAGGTCCCTTTTTTAGGCTATATAATTTCTAACACTGGGTTATCTATGGATCAGGCTAAGGTCAAAGCTGTACTTGAGTGGGAGCGACCTAGAGATTTAAAGGGGCTACAAAGATTCCTGGGATTCGCCAACTTTTTATAGGAGATTTATTAAGAACTTCTCCAGCCTAGTAGCACCTCTCACAGATCTCACCAAGAAGGGGGGCTTCCCATCACCCTGGCTGGAACGATCCTTTCAAGCCTTTAGAAAGTTAAAAGAAGTCTTTAGCTCTGCCCCAGTATTAGTTCACTCAGAATGTCAACGAGCTTTTATAGTCGACGCTTCCGAGCTTGGCGTTGGGGCAGTTCTCTCGCAGTACAGCGGTTCCCCGGAACGACTTCACCCTTGTGCTTTTTTCTCGAAAAAATTTGATCCTGCTGAGCAGAATTATGACATTGGGAATCGGGAGCTCTTGGCGGTTAAACTAGCCTTTCAAGAATGTGGACACTGGTTACAAGGGGCCCAGTTCCCTGTTACGGTCTTCACGGACCATAACAATTTAGAATATATTCAGTCTGCAAAGGGGTTAACCCCTAGGCAAGATCGGCGGTCCCTCTTCTTTTCCCGATTTAACTTTACAATTACTTACAAACCGGGGTCAAAGAACGTAAAAGCTGATGCTTTGTCTCGAAGTTTTTCCACGACTAACTTACCTGAGGGGAAAAATTTGCCCATACTGCCACAACACATGGTGGTAGCTGTGATTCAGCCGGACCTCTCTGACCTGAATCAGTTTCAGTCTGAATCTCCGCCTGGTAAACCGGCTCATGTCCAGTTTGTACCTGCGTCACATCCTTCGGCCATCCTACAGCAATTTCATGCCTCTAAAACTGTAGGCCATCCTGGAGTTAAGAAAACCATTTCCATGTTGTCACGTCATGTTCGGTGGCCTTCTATTAAAAAAGATGCTCAGGATTATGTGCGAGCCTGTAAGATTTGTGCCCGGGGTAAAACCCCTAGACATTCTCCAGAAGGTTCACTGTTGCCCTTATCCATTCCTTCCCGAACAAGGAACACACCTTGCCATGGATTTCATCACCGATCTGCCATCATCCCAGGGGTTTACCGTCATCTGGGTGGTGGTAGATCGGTTCAGTAAGATGGCACACTTTATCCCGTTAAAAAAGTTACCAACCGCTCAAGACCTTGCACAACATTTTCTAACTCATATATTCAGACTCCATGGAATGGGGTCTCAGACAGGGCGGTACAGTTTGTCTCTCAGTTTTGGAGGGCATTTTGTGCCAGGTTGGGGTTCTCTGTCCTCTGCATTTCATCCCCAATCAAATGGGCAGACAGAGAGAACCAACCAATCACTGGAGCAGTACCTTCGATATTTGGTTTCCGATGTCCAGACAGATTGGTTACTGTACCTTCCGTTTGCAGAGTTTGCTCTAAATAATGCCACCCATACTTCCACAGGGGTTTTCCCGTTTCGCTGTGTCTTCGGTAGGGACCTCAAGTTTTCTGCTTTTTCCGAAGAACCCTCTAGTGTGCCCTCGCTTGAGGAATGGTTGTCCCAATGGCCAGACTTATGGGCAAAGATCCAGCAAAACTTGACCAGGGCTGTCGGCCAGCAGAAAACTTTTGCCGATCACGGTCGGTCTAGTGACCCTGATTATGAGTTGGGGGAGTTAGTTTGGCTTTCCACCAAAAATCTGGCATTACGTCAACCCTCTGCCAAGCTAGGTCCAATGTTTATTGGCCCTTTTCCTATACTACGGAAGATTAATCGAGTTACTTATCGCCTTGATCTCCCGCCCTCCATGAAAATTTGCAATTCTTTTCATGTTTCCCTTTTAAAATCTGCCAAGGGTATTGAGCCAGATACTTCCCCTGCTGCAATCCTGGTAGACGGGCAGCAAGAATTCGAGGTAGCCCGGATATTAGACTCATGTTTCTTCCGAAACTCTCTCCAGTACCTAGTAGATTGGAAGGGATACGGTCCAGAAGAGAGGTCTTGGGTCCTGGCCAGAGATGTCCACGCGGGGAGGTTGGTTAGGAAGTTTCACAGAGAGAACCCTCAGAAACCCAGCTTGGAGGGTCCAGAGGCCCCTCCTCAAGGTGGGGGTAATGTAAGGAACTTACCTGGGAGTCTGTCCCGCGGTGCCTCCGCACGCTCACTGGCGGCGCGGCCCCTTCGGCGGCCGCGCCAGGCAGCCGCCCCTCCAGCAGGAGGCGCACCTGACGGCCGTGCACGTTCCTTTATGTCCCCCGGCGGCGCTGCTCCCAGCGCATTCGCCGGGGGCAGATTTAAAGGGACCAATCCTGACCCAGGAATCCTCTGCTCTGGGGAGGTCAGGGAATGGACTGCCTGACTGGCCAGGGCGGTCCAGTCCCTAGAGTTTCTCCTATCAGGGGTGAGATCGTGTGTTGCACCAATCGGCACATTCCCCTTCCCATTGGTCAGTCACCATTTAAATATTTTCCTGCCCGGACCACCAGTGCCTGTTATAGCCATTTACTAGCTTGGGTGTGCTCCTGAATCTCGTCTTGTGTGTTTGATCCGGCTTCGTCCTTGACTACTCCTGCTCGCGACCATCTGCCTGTCTGACTTCGTTTCTGCTTAACCCCTTGGATACCGTGCTTCTGTGATCACCCGGCCTTGACCCTTGCCAGTCCCGAATACTCTTTGCCTTGCCCCTTGGTTTTGACGTTTACAGACTTTGGTGCATGAACTCCTGATTTGGGATACCCCGCAGTTCATCCGTCTTTATCGTAAGCCAGCAATCTTTGCGCCGATATGTCCTGGGGGCAACCGAGTCTGGAGAGGCATAACCCGTGTCTCCAGCAAGCAGGGGGTTGTCTATAGGCACAAGAGGCGGTGGAGATTGGTGATTGTTGGCTCACGAGAGAAGGGTGTCCAGTGGTCCCTGACAGTCAGTCCCTCTCGTGGTGGCTGGACTCAAGGAATCTCCTAGTGGGCAGGACCTTTCTGCCTCCGTGCTGGGAGACTGTCACCACAGATGCCAGTCTGACAGGTTGGAGGTTTTTTTTGGTCTCTGAAGTTCCAGGGTCAGTGGGGCCCTCAGGAGGCTCATGTCCCTATCAACATTCTGGAACTGCGGGCGATAAGGTTGGTCCTTTCCCAGTTGACCCCACACCTTCGGGGTCGGGCGGTTCAGATCCGGCGGTTGCCTAGGAGCAAGCGAGCCCTCAAGGAAGTGTCCCTGATACTGTCCTGGGTGGGGGAGAATGTTCCCTGCATCTCGGCAGTTTACATCCTGGGGGTGGAGAACCGGGAGGCAGACTCTTTGAGCAGGGGGATGTCTCGGCTGGGGGAGTGGTCCCTCAGCAACAGGGTGTTTCACTCCCTGTGCCACCACTGGGGTCTGCCGGATGTGAACCTGTTTGCTTCACGTCACAATCACAAACTTCCATTCTTTGTCTCTCTGTCACAGGGTCCTCTGGCCTTTGCCACGGATGCGCTGGCAATGCCTTGGAAGTGGTTTCGGCTCCTCCTGTGTTCCCTCCATTTCCTCTGTTGGGCAGGGTGCTGCGCAAGGTAGCCCAGGAAGGGGTGGCAACCATTCTGGTGGCCCCCTGTTGGCCAAGAAGGGTGTGGTTCTCAGACATCATGCAGTTGGCAGTAGATCAGTACGTCCTGCCCAAGGATCCAGATATGCTCACTCAGGGGCAGCTGTGCCATCCCAATTTACAAACGCTGGCTTTGACGGCTTGGCTGCTGAAACCATCATCTTGATGGAAAAGGGTTTGCCTGCCTCTGTTGTTGATACCATGATTAGGGCTAGGAAAAAGTCCTCGTCCTTTATCCATTACAGGGTCTGGCATGCTTACATTTCCTGGTGTGAGTCCAAATCTCTTACCTGTTGGGTGTTTTCTGTTCCCAGGATTCTGGAATTCTTGCAACATGGTTTGGATTTGGGCCTTTAACTTAGTACCCTCAAAGGTCATTTTTCAGCTCTGGCAATTTTTTTCCAAAGATCTTTTGCCAGTCACCGTTTGCTTAAGACTTTTTTCCAGGGGGTTTCTCATGTGCGTCTGCCACGTAAACCTATGTTACCAGTTTGGGATTTGAATTTGGTGTTATCTGCTCTGCAGGGTCGTCCTTTTGAGCCTCTCCGTGAGGCCGCTTTGCCCGTCTTGACTCTTAAGGTAGTCTTTTCTGTCAGGCGTGTTTCTGAGTTGGCGGCGCTCTCCATCAAACCTCCTTATTTTGAGCGACACCAGGACAAGGTGGTGTTTTGGTTTAAACCAGATTTCTTGCCTAAGGTTGTCTGTTTTTTTTTTTTTTTTGTGTGATATATCTTTGAGTTTTCAAGTTTTTCATAGACATTAATACAGCAAAGACAGGAAAAAAAAACAGTATAAGAAAATTACAGAGCCATACTACAATGTTGTACAATGGAGACGACCAATAGAAGCGTCAAAATCTTGTAGCGGTCAAAGAGAGAAGAAACAGGTCCCTAACAATACCCAAGCATCGTCGTCACAGGTAACGACGATACCAGGGTTGTGCAACACCGCATTGCACCCCATCCATCGTTCTCCTATTACTGGTCACTAAACAAGTGGGTGACCGGGTCATACCATAGGTCCAACTAAGGGAGATGAGGAACAGAGGAGCCGACCCCCCCAACCCAGGGACCCATGGCCCCCAAGCCTGAAGGTCGTCCCCCGGCCCAAGGGGCCCAGGCCCCCCCCAACCACCACACTCCCAAACCACCGATCTCCCAAGCCCTCCACACTATCGGCTCTGTCCACCCCCGGGACAGGGCCCAGGGGAGGCAAAAAAAAAAAAAAAAAGAAAAAGAATAACAAGAAATAGGAAGAAAATAGGAAAAGAGGAAATACGGAAGAAGAGAGACTAGGAAAAGCACAAGATAGAACACCCCCTCACCCATTTCCCTCAAGCAGGTATGAATCCCTGGAGAACTCTTAGAGATCTCCCAAACTGTCCAGAACTTGTAGTGTTTCTCAGCCCCCCCCCCCCCTCAGCACCGTCCAGTGCCAATTATTCCATCCTCTTAATGTTTTCCAGTTCACCAAACCATTCCAACAAGGAGGGCACGGTATCCGAGTGCCAGTGCTGAGGTATCACTGACCTGGCTGCTGTAAGCATATGTCTTAGCAGGCCCCTCCCCCCCGACGCCACGAAGCCTGGAATCATTGATAAGAGGGCCGTTGTGTGTGCTTTTCATCTCAATCAGGACATTAGGCTCGATTCAGAGAGACAAGAGACTTTCGTTTTTGTGCCGATTTCGTATTATTTTCAAATTTTCCCGCTCTCCTATGAGTGTACGAGTGATTCTGTGCATGCATTGAAAACCTTCTGTAAAGTTTCCGTCCGTTGGTATGCCAGAGTACGAGTACGAGGATGTCATTTTCCATCATGACTTTTCTGTTTCATTTTCTCATGTTACAACGTAGCCTTTCATTTTTGCCCTTTTCCCATCGTCTCCTCCCACGAATCCTTTACGTTTGCCGATAGATTCTGTTTCACTTTTACAAAAAATAATCGTCCAGACGGAAATCCTTACGATCTTGTGCCTGCGCACTACAAACTTAAATCATTAAAGTGCTCGCCTAGATATTTGACACCCTCACTTCTACTACAATGTTTAGCTAAACCACTTAGCCCTATCCTACATCTTCCCTTTTGGACCCTTAACCCTTTAAGTGCCAGCCTACCTTGAGATTTTGTCACCCTTTGCTGCCAGACCATTTTGCACTATTTTGCGCTCCCCATGTTCAACTGTGATTTTTGAAGGGATTTCCCAGGAAAGTGATATATTGTTTTTTTCAGCAGAGCCTGGGCTTTAACATGAAATATTTTGGGGTGAAAATTGTGCAAAAAAATTAAAAAAATCTATTTTTTACAATTTGTAGTGTTTTTTGTAATAAAAAATGTAAGTTTGTCAATAAAATCTTATTTTGTGTGAAACCCCAATTTCTCCCGGTTACAGCGGTACCACATATGTATAGGTAGACACCCTTTCCTGCCCAGGAGACTCCCCCAAACTGAAACAACGCTTTAGGAGATTTTCAGATAAAATACAACTATGCTATGCAATATGCGCACCTTGCAGTTTTTCAAGAAAAACAACACTTTACATTTGAAATACCCCCAACAAACTATATATTCCCTAGAAGTATACACCTCAGGCTTTCTAGGCATACCAGGCTTGTTGACATAGGTGCAGTTTTCTGGAAGTAATCCCTCAATGTATTTTGTCACCCTCTGCTGACAGGATATTTTTCACCACTTTGCGTGATGTTTAACTGTGATTTTTGCAGGAATTTCCACAAAATGTCATATTTTCTTTTTGTGGCTTAGTTTAGACTTTAACATGAAATGTCTTGTTTGTATTTTTTCTACTTTTTTTATATATTTTAAAGTAGCACTTTATAACATTTACAAATAAAATACAACTACTATCCACATAGTAAAGGGTTAAATAAAAAAAATTGGTGTGGGGTCCCCCTTCACAGGGGGGGGGGGACTCCATTTCTTGGGGGAATATAAGGGTTTTTTGGGGAGGCAGGTAATGGGGGGTCTCGGGGTTAATGGCAAGTCACCCACTAGCCGCAGGTGACTTGCCAGACCCCCTAGCCTTGTGAACTGGTATAAGGGGTCTCATGGACCCCTTACCAGTTCACAAAGGGTTAACAGTATAAAAAAAAACAGACACAGTTTTCAAATATGTTTATTAAAAAAAAAAAAATTTTTACCTTTACTCACCGATCTTCATATGCAGTGTCTCGCGGCGATCATATGCAGGTGACGGCTGGGCAGAGGAGGGGGGAGGCAGGCGATCGGAGGATCGCCTACCTCCCTCCTCCTCTGTCCAGCCGTCACCGGCATCTGACAGCTGAACTGCTGGGTGCCCCGATTGACACCCGGCGGTGACGTCATTGGCCCGAAGGGGCGGGGCTAAAATCCAAGATGGCGGCCGGCATCGGAAGCTGGGGCGGGAGGAGGGCTGTTATGCCCCCCTCCAGAATACGGAAGAGCCTGGGGGGGGGGGATTGGAGCCCCCCCCCATGAAGAGGAGAGGCGGCGGGAGCCGGCGGAGGTGAGTAACTGTCATTTTTCTTTTTTTTGCAGGCAATCCCGGCGGCTGCTGAAACGGGGGGGGGGACCCTATTTTGGGCACTCCCCTGCAGCCGGAGGAGCCCCAATCGGTGATCGGAGCCCCTCTGGCTGAAGAGGAGACTCGGCCGGATCGAAAGAGGGGTCAGGTAAGTGACTTTTTTTTTTTTACTTGTCGTGGGGAAAGTCGGGCATGTAAAATTTACGTGGCTGGCACTTAAGTGATGGAGAGGCAACCACGTAAATTTTACGTGGCTGGCATTTAAAGGGTTAAAGCACACCCCAACCACTTAGCCCTATCCTCCATAAAGCTCACCCCAACCACTTAGCCCTATCCTCCATCTTCCCTTTTGGACCCTTACAACTTACCCAAACCACTTCGCGGTTAAGTTCTTCTTCCATTTTAGGCCCCTAAAACTTACCCAAACCACTTCGCGGTTAGGTTCTTCTTTCATTTTAGGCCCCTAAAACTTACCCACACCCCTTTCGCGGTTAGGTTCTTCTATTTTAGGCCCCTAAAACTTACCCAAACCACTTCGCGGTTAGGTTCTTCTTCCATTTTAGGCCCCTAAAACTTACCCAAACCACTTCGCAGTTAGGTTCTTCTTCCATTTTAGGCCCCTAAAACTTACCCAAACCACTTCGCGGTTAGGTTCTTCTTCCATTTTAGGCCCCTAAAACTTACCCAAACCACTTCACGGTTAGATTCTTCTTCCATTTTAGGCTCCTAAAACTTACCCAAACCACTTCGTGGTTAGGTTCTTCTTCCATTTTAGGCCCCTAAAACTTACCCAAACCACTTCGCGGTCATCTGAATCTTCATCTCTAAATATGTATTTGACCCTTCGTTTGGTGTAATGTATATGTATTAATGAAACTTTGTTTTTTGTTTTTTTTTATATTGGAAGGCCATTTTTTTTGTTTTTTTGAAAATGTTTGTTTAGTACAAATATTTAAAAGTTTTTTCTTTTTTGCCAAAAAAAAAAATATTAAAAATATTTAAAAATTTAAAATGTGAGAACTATTTACAATAAAATAACAGTGACAGGACCCAGGACACTACTCTTCTTCTGTTGTCCCCAATGAGTCGCGCAGCAGCTGCATATCGGCCACCAACTCAAGGACCCTTCTATTCATTTCTTCAACTCTTCAACTTGGTCCCTGTATAAAATTGATACAAAAACATTTGGCGACAAATACATGTTTCTCACATGTGGATGTAATGTTTGTTGCCAACCTTACTAATCACGACATATGTCAGTCTAAGTCATTACTCTAAGGAAGTGGCCAGAGGTCATTCTGCTAAGTAATTACGCAAAGCAAGTGGGCACAGGTCAGTCTGGTAATTACTCAAAGCAAGTGGGCACAGGTCAGTCTGGTAATTACTCAAAGCAAGTGGGCACAGGTCAGTCTGGTAATTACTCAAAGCAAGTGGGCACAGGTCAGTCTGGTAATTACTCAAAGCAAGTGGGCACAGGTCAGTCTGGTAATTACTCAAAGCAAGTGGGCACAGGTCAGTCTGGTAATTACTCAAAGCAAGTGGGCACAGGTCAGTCTGGTAATGCCATTGACTATGGCTTTATGAATCTGGGTGATCATGTCACTTAACACATACTGCCAAGAATGACATTACAACTTACTTGGTTGGTGGCCGACGGATGCCTCGTTGGGGACAACCCTACGTCCTGGGCCCTGCCACTGTTGTGAAGTAGAGCCTGTTGAGACATGGCAAATAGGGTCAGTTATAATGTCTTAGTCAACAGTAATCAAATGTCATTTTCAATGTGTGTGTCACATCACTCATCTTCTCCCTGTGCCTCCTGGGCGAGATCTGCTGTAGCCTGCGCATCTTCACCCGCTCCAGAAGCATCTACAAAAACAGATTAGGGAATCAGCTTGGGTGGAAATTGCATGTATATGTGTGTGCGGTTACATGAAGAATCAAATACCAGAGGCTCCCGCATGCGTCGCTGGGTACGACTCCCTGCCCACGCCGTGCTGCCCCTCCTCTGTGGAAAGGTCCGGGGGCTGGTCGGGGGAACCAACAGAGGGGTAGGACCGTTGCACTGGAGATCCACCACCTTCACTTCCAGCTGCAGCTTCATGCAGCACTGGCCGGCCTGTGCACCTCCGGGTGCGCCGTATACGGTAATCTATTTCCAACACTACCAAAGAAAAGGCATTTTAACTAAAGGCCTACCTTGTGTCTTAGTTACATCTGGCATGCAATCGCTAGGTACTTACTAGGGAAATGTATCCCAAAAAACCTCCGCACCCGGGGCATGTGCAGCCGCTTCAGGTCCAACCAATGCTGCATGATCTGAGTGTGGGTGAAGGTGGTGTCTGTGTGTTGCTGTATTTGCCCAATGATCTCCAGGGCGACGGTGCGTTTATCAAAAGAGTTGGGCAGGTAGTCGTACCTGCGCTCCAGCATGGTCTACAAAACATAAAGCAAACATAGCATTTAGTTCCAATTGGCTACCAATATCTGTCAAAAATAGATCCTTTGACTAAATGACATTAGCGCACACATTTCTAGGCTAATCAAATCCTTGAAGCTGGGCGAACTGGTGTTTGGCACGTATGTGCCGTGACTTTGGTTGTGCACGGAGTTGTAGCCACTTTTAAATAAAGCCCTTACTTCCTGCGCTTCCTTAAGGGGTAGACATGCATTTAGCTGGCAAATCAAACTGATAAAATGACACTTACAAGCATGATAATCTCTTCTTGTTGGCGGGTGAAGATTGTGGGTGCCATCTTTGTTCTTCTCCGCAGCAGATAAGTAATGCCCCAGCGGTTTCCGGGTTCCGCACGGCCGAGCGAACGCGCAGGTGTCACAGGCTGCCAATCTTATTTAAAGGTCCCTGGACACACAGCTCATTCTCTTTCATAGTCTGTGCAAAATGGCACCCAAGAAGCAAGCAGCGGCAAGCGGCAAAAAGGCACCCAAGCGCCAGGAGGCATCAGAAGGGCCCAAAACTCGATCACAAATGGCCGAAACCAAACTGCGGCAAAAAAACAATGCTCCGGCCAAGCAACCCACCACTATTCCCAAAATAAAGGAGGCACAACCAAAGCGAAAGGCACAGGCCACCAAGCCTACCACAAGGGAGGTGGTAAAATCGGGTAAGGGGGTGCGAAGCCCCAGCCCCCCCGGACCCACCCCCCCTCCCCCCCACGTGGCACCAAGGCAGTGTTCAAAGCCAAAACACACCATGAAAGAAGCCCAAGCCGGCAAAGAAGCCCAAGAAGCCACAGCAGGGCCAGAAGCCCCAGACGCCCAAGAAGCCACAGCAGGGCCAGAAGCCCCAGACGCCCAAGAAGCCACAGCAGGGCCAGAAGCCCCAGATGGCCCAGCAGACACAGCAGGGGCAAATCCAAAGCTCCACATCCCCACCCGCACGGGGCTACCAATCGATGGGCAAGAGTGGCAGAACCACAAGCTCTGGGTCACCTCTGGACCGGCCAAGTACCTCCAAGGGCTCTCAGAGCCACAGGGCCCCAGCCACAAGTTCAAGCTCCTCCAGACCCTCTCTTCCTTGGCCACATTTGCCATTGGCACAGGTGGGCAGGCAATCACCCTATGCCACATCAACCCCTGCAACTTCTGTGGCCACCCAGTCATGAACACCCAGTCCCTTTCCCAGTCCAGTTCGATCAGCAGCCAGCCTCCAGTCCTTTGATTTCTCCAACACACACCCAGGCCAGAATGTCACCCCATTTGCCTGGAAACAATGAGGAGCCACAACCACCACAAACAGGGCTTGAGTGGCCGTTTTGGTGAGGCCCAAACTCTGGCATTGGCTAGTGGCCTCACGTTATATTATGATGAGCTAAATGGGAGCAAATCCAAATCAACAAGCAAGCAGCACAAAGCGGAGATTTTGGCCGAACTCACCAGACAAGTCAATGCAGCGGGGGACACGCTCAAAGATGTCGAACAGATTCAACGGAAAATATCGGACCTCAAATATGCCGCACGGAAGAAAGAGAATAAAAGGTGGCAGTACAGGTACATATCTTATTTTTGAGTTTTTATTCTTCTTGTATAGACATCATTGAGCTTATTTTTTGTAACTATGTTTTTCAGCTTACAAACTGGCGGAGGATTCCCCACTAAATTGAAATTTACCCAGGCTGAGGAGATGGTGCTGGGCCTGCTACATCCTGTTGCGTTAGAGGGACACTCGGCACAACAGGACACGGACAACCTGCCAATTTGTGCAGGTTAGTAATGTGTGAATTTCCCTAAAAATGGATCAACCAGTGAAATTAGCCAGCAAGGCATATCTAAACACATGCCCCTAGGGTGTGCCTTGTAGTGGAGTGAACAATTTGACCAGGGTGTGTCATGTGTGTGGACAAATAATTTAAAAATTTGCTTGCCCATACATGACGTTTCAGAACATTTAGGAAGAGTAGTAAAGTATTGAGATTAGCAAAGGACTGCGTGATATGTATTTCTCTTCAATCACATGCAACACTTAGATCTTTTTCTGTTGCCCACTTGGGTTTGAGCTGTGCTTGGGGCCCAACGGCTTAAGGTGGGGTGATTGCAATGTTTTCATAGATACAATGGTAACCACCAGAATCATATTGTAACTGCTATTTGCCAGCTGAGTGCGTTCACTTAATGGCCTATAAGGGGTGTTTAAACACACACAACAGGCAGTACTTGCATGTTTGGTTGGCTTCATGTAACCAATGTGTATGTACTTGTATCTAAATCCATTTTCAAGATAATGGCATTCATAGTGAAGGTCAAGTTGCGCCGTTGTGGTAGTGGCCATTCCAGCTTGGCCACGTGTTTGATTTTAGCATATGTGTTATTAAGCATCACCAATGCATAGTTGTGTGTTTACATTGTTTGTTTGTTTTCCTCTAATGCAGCTCAGCCTCATCCCTCAGCTATTGTGGAATCCTCTGCCAGTTTTACAATGCCGTCTACTTCCGTGCTGCCTCGGACACACAATCCGATATCTACGGTAAGTGTTTTTTTATGATGTTGCGTAAGCATGTGCCTTGCCATGTTTCTTTTTGCTGAAATTACATATGTATTCCTCACACTGAACCTTTTATATTTACATGTCTCAACAGAACCACACACTGATGGAGGAAATCCAGGAGCTGGAGGAGAATGGAACCTTCATTGAACCTTATGAAGATCTCCCCCTGGCCAGAATCTGCAACTGTCCCAAAATGTTTCTCCGACAAATCCTCAGCAGCAGAGGGAAGCTGGCTGCATGCTGCCTGCACATCGTGGGCAGCATGCAGAGACTGACCCTCCAGTCCCCAGTTTAAGATCTGCTGTTGAGGATTTGCCCAGCATACCTGTGGCTGTTGGGGGTCCTAGAGCAACCTCATCTGCACGCCCCACAACCCGGGGAATTGGGAGGCGCACTCAGCAACGTTGCCCAGTTTCTCAGGGGAGGAGGTGCAGATGATGGAGTCAGCATGGCACCATGAGAGGCAGCTATTTCGGCGCCAAAATCAACAAAACCACGAGCATATTAATGCCCAATTAGAGAACCTCAATAATAACTTAAGTGCCATGCTGACTGAATTTACCCCTAACAGCCACATGACCAACTTGACAACCAAATTCAGGGCAAGCATGGCTGAATTGCAAACTAACCAAAGAAACATTTTGGAACAGTTGCAGATTCTGAATGCCACACAGGCCCAGGTTAGGGCCCACCACCAATGACCCCAACCTGGGTTCTATGGGCATCCCCCATATTAAGGTGTATTTGGGCTGAATCTGTTCTACATCTTTGCTCTACATCCCCACTGTATTGACTTGTCTGGTGAGCCCTACCAATATAGCATTTTGGTATGGCTTTGCTTGTATGCCTTGGATTTGCGTCCATATAGCTCATTAGAGTCCTGAGGTAGGCCACTAGCCAATGCCAGAGGTCACGCCTCACTGAACCGGCCACTCAAGCTGTTGCGCTGCAGCCTTGGCCCTAATTACATTGGTTGTGGCTCCTCCTGTTTGTAGGCATGATTGTGTGACATTCTGGACTGCCAAACTACTACCTTGGCCCCTGGCTGAGATTTTACTGGACTTGGATTGGGACTGGGAGTTCTTGTTTGGGTGGGCCACTGAGTCACAGGTGTAGATGTGGCATAGGTATGTCTGCTTACAAACTGTGCCTGGGGCAAATGTGCCCAAGCAGGAGAGGGTGTGTTTGTGTCCCTATTTTGAACATGTAACATCTGTGATTTATCCACTTGACAATGCTTGGCACATATGTTAGTATGTTCTTTTTAAGGTTAACTTAGTCCTGGAGTGCCTTACTTTGTAAATCCAGCCTGTGTGCAATTGCTATGTGGCATGATTTGGCCTAAATTTCATGTCCATGTATTCCCCATAACTATGGGAGTGACCATCAACTCACAATTTTTTGATTAACAAATACACGTGTTTCTGACTAAGTTGCTATCTTTCGGTTTTTGCATAATAAATATGACTTAAACCGGACCTTCAGCGTGATTTAATGAAATGCCCAAACTCTTAAAAACAGTTCCCCAGCATCTAAAATTAATATATTTTAAGTTTTTAGTCACTAACTTATTATTCTTTCCCCCACTGGGCTGCAACTCTGTTCAGGAATTTAGGATACGGGCGCCGCCATCTTGACTCAGAAGCATCACACTTACTGAGGAGAGGAGAGTGGGATAAGGTACAGGGGGGGTTATAGCTGTGCTTTGCTCAGACAGAGCAGAGCTGGGGTCAGGTAAAGGTCAGCAGTCCCAGAATGCAGAGCAGCACAGTCAGGAGGCATTTCTGTTTGCAGGCTGCATGATAAGATGGCGGCTTCCATAAGCCACCATCTTGGATGTTTAAAGGCTCATAAAATGCAGTAGATGCAGGTAGGATGATTTTTAATGTGGACAATATGTATGTACAGGGTGTGGGAAACATATAAGATAGACTGTTAATCAGAGTGAAGGTCCGCTTTAAATTAGCCCCATAAACACCCAAAATTAACAAAAAAAGAGTCTCCAAACATTGTTGATGGTTTTTGTAATTAAGTCATTACTGTATATTTATTAATAAAACCCAAAGCAAAAAAAAAACAAATGGAGCAAAGCAATAACAACAAACAAGGTAAACACAAAACAAAAGAGAAGCAAACAATTAAGCAAAATGTGTTGCTATTAGATTAGCACGGACGGCTTGGCCAGACGCACTGTGCTGCCCAACATAGGCGTCCTCTGGCTCATCGGCGTGTGGAGAGGGTGGCAAATCCACATACTGGGGGACCAGCTGCAAGATAGCAAAATTATGCAGCACAGGCCATGATGATAACTATGACCTTTTTTGGGTCATACTGAAGGGATCCCCCGGTATGGTCAACATCGAAATCGGGTCTTCAATAGGCCAAAGGCCCTCTCCACCACTGCCCTGGTTTTGCATAGTGCCCGATTAGAGAACCCCTGGCCCGAATGGGCATCAGGAGCAAGGGCAGGAGTGGATATCCAGAATCCCCTGAAAGTATTAAAAAATACTAACTTAAAATACACATTCTAAGCTACAATATTGTTTAACATGTCATCAAGGGCTAAAAATAGCCATAGGTTAAGACATGAGTCATCAACTATATTCATTGCCATACAGTAAAAATGGATTGATGAAATGTGAGCAAAATTACCCAGGAGCCATCCACCAGATAATTCTCCTGACTATAACTGATGAAATAAGCCAGAGCTCTTCAATATATAAGCATCATGGGATGACCCTGGATGCCCTGCAAGAACACTGAGGAATCACATAGCTGCACCAAACACTGCTTGTATGTTGTGCGAGTAGCAACCAAATATAAAAAAACTACACAAAGAAAAGGTAACCAACTAAAACAATAACTCCTACAACAAATTAAGATTCAGGTTCAACAATCCAAATATAATTCACAAAGGACATAAGTCTCAAAAAATATAGCAATTATATGGATATGTTGGAAAATAAATGTTTACATGCTAAGGACTAATTAAGGTCAGCATTAAAATGCTTCTATAAGGCATACATGAAATGTATTGATTTAGGTATGCATTGCTATACAATTTATGGCTTCGGCCATGCTGATACATGCAATGCCTTGCATCCCAACAACGTAAGTTATCTGAACGAACGAAAAATATCAGATTTTGTTTGGAAAATGATCCGAACTAACGGAAAGGATCCGATTTGCTTCCATTCATCAAGCGCATATACACATTTTCCCGAATGTTCGTACGAATGAAAAATGAACGAAAAATAGCAAAAAAAAGACTAACACCCACCCAAACTTTCACAGACAGCTACGGAAATCCGGACGAATGTGTCTTTGAATCGAGGCTATTGTCTTGCCTTCCTTGTGTCCTAATCCTGCTAATTCCAAGGAGAGGACTCTGCATTCTTTAGATGTGGTCAGGGTTCTGCAGTTTTACTTGGTACTGAATCTTTTTGTTCTTCTTTTTCTAGTAACAGGGGTGCACCAGACAATACCACTGAATATAAACATGTGCTCACTCACAAGAACCAAACAAGACTGAAGTGGACGTGTCCAATTACACACCTTTCTTCAAAAAGGAGCACCAATATCAATATGGATACAAAATTCTTTATTATGAAAAAGGAGATACTTTTAAAATACACAAAAACACACTGGACAATTAAAATCACATGGATGACCCCATGGTCTCAATAATATTCATGAAAAAAAACCCCTAAGGGGAACAATGCATCAAAAGACCCTATGTGCGCTTATTAGATCCTGTTATAACAATTATTTTATGCCGGCATAAAAATTATATGTGTAAACCCTCAAAGTGTACAACCTATATCTACTACATATAAACCATGAGACATGCTGATAGTCTCCTATACAAATAAGTGTCAACTCTTAACAACAATACCTCATATGTGAAAATAAATAAAAAACGAAATTCCACAGAAAATATATTGACAGACTCGCCCAGTTCAAACAGTTGTGAAGTGAATGGAAACAATAAAGATATACTCAAAGTGCACGTGTGCGTGCTAAATGACACCAGCAAACCTGAATATTCAAGAATAAAGAATGGCGCATAGAGTCAGCATCACAGGGTCATCAAATATAAATCACCGCGCCCGCGACTCCCATGTCGCTTCAAGGTGCTCTTTTTGTTCTTCCTTCTGGTTCTAGGAAAGGTTTGCCTCCGGCTAAGTCCACTGTCAGCAAGTGGATTCGTCAGGCGGTGGTGCAAGTCTATTCTGCTAAGGGGAAGGAACCTCCCTTCCGCCTTACTGCTCATTCCACTAGTGCTATTGGGGCCTCTTGGGCCTTTCAGCACCAGGCTTCTGTTGAACAAGTTTGTAAGGCCGCAACTTGGTCTTCTGTTCATACTTTTTCCAGGTTTTACAAGGTTGATGTTAGGGCCTCAGCTGATGCTGCTTTTGGCCGCAAAGTTCTTCAGGTCGGCAGGTCGCTGTTGTTCTTGGGGATCCCACTCTACTTTACAGACACTGCTTTTGGACGTCCCAAGCGTAAAGAATATTAGTGAAACAGGACGTGCTGTATACTTGGAAAAATACAATTCTGTGAGTACTCACCTGTAGAATTGATTTTGTAGTATACAGCATGTCCTGTTTCACCCCTCCCTTGTTATCATTATTCTTGGTTACTTCTGTATGGTGATTTGTTTGGTTGGGGTTTCCTTCATTATTATTCTCCCGGCTTCTTGTCTAACTGCTTTGTAACACTGGGAATTTGTGGGAGGTTCCTGTCCTTTTATAGGGCCGGGAGACGCCACAAGTCTCTCTGCAGTCCAATGCGCCACCGTGTGGCGGATATCCCAAGCGTAAAGAATATTAGTGAAACAGAACGTGCTGTATACTACAAAATCAATTCTACAGGTGAGTACTCACAGAATTGTGTTTTTTTTTTTTTTGTTTTTTTTTGGGACAATGACATTAGGTCTTTCATTGGGCTGAGTTTAGAGCCACCCTTAAAGAGAGCTTTTTTTTAAATATTTTGTTTAGTGGGATTTAACAAAGTGTTATTTTTTTTGCCCATTGATTCTAAAAGCACTTGTCTGAGGCAGACCTTGATCCTGGGTGAAATGGCCTGGCTTGCAATCTACATTCTAGTTTGTCCCAAGGATGGTCAAATAGGTTGGGGTCAAGGTTCTGTGCAGGATAGTCAAGTCCTTCAACTTCAAGCTTTTTGCCCAAGGTTAGAAATATACCGTCCTCAAATGTCTTGGTATGCTAAAGCATTAATTCTTCCTTTTACTCAAACACAGAGGCCAAGGTCAAGCCTAATCCTTTCTCCACCAGTTTCCATGGTGGTATGCTTTACCATATACGATTCTTGGCGTTGTGTTTGTTGGAAGGCTTGCATGCAGCTGCTTGTTCAGAAGTAAGAATTTGTGCTGATCTTTGAACTGCATTTGAGTCAGCTGAATATTAACAACTTTTATTTTACTATGCACCTCAGCACTTGGCAACCCTGCCCTGTAACATGCCCTGCCCATTTTGTGAGTGAATTGTAACAACTAAATCCAATTTCAAATAGTGCAGTAGTAAAGCTAATTTGAGACTCTTTGTGATGCTGTGTGCCCCAAAAGGACAATGATTTATGTCTCCGTGAGTTATTTGTGCAGTAATTTGGCTTGGCTGGACCCCCTGATTTTTTTTTTTTTTTTTTTACTTTTTAATGTCCAGTGCATTGTTTTTATTTAATAAAGCCTATTAATATAATTCTCAAGATAGTGGGGCCTTTGAGGCCCGATTTTAGGGGGTAGATCTTCATATTTATTTTTCCCATATGTTATATTTGTGTACTGCGAAGAGATGCTTTGTGGTTTTAATTTTCCTACTGTAAGCAGCCACTAATATTTGCTCCAGGTAATTTATGCTGACAAATATTACCTCCAAAATATTGTATACTATTTTTACTATATCATTAACATATTCTGCAGTGCTTAACAATCAAAGAGTTCATTTACAAAACAGCAGCAACTGAAACCTAAAGAGTGAGGGCCCTACTTGCAAGAGCTTACAATCTTTGAGGCAATAGGGCTGACACAAAAAGTAAGAACTGCTTGCATTGTACCATGGTCCAGCCATCTTTGGTGTCAGGCACCATACAGCTTGTATATAATCCCCTTTTTCACAGACGATATCTTAGTGCTTTTGGGTTAAAGAGTATGGTGGATAGTGTTTGGTTAATCAGGTTCAGAAGAATCATGTTAAAGGGGGGGGGGGGGGTTAAGGATGAAGAGTTAGATTAGTGGTGGATTTGGTAGATTACCCAAAAAATATGTGTTTTTAGGGAGCATCTTAAAATGTGGATGTTGTAAAACCTAATTGCTAGGGGTAGGGATTTCCAGGAAAATTGGTGCAGCTCAGGTGAAGTCTTGTAGATAGGAATGAGAGGCTCTGATCGTAGTGGATGCTAGTCATCAGTCATTTGAAGAGCATGGGTGGGGGGTAAACAGAAATGACCGAGAGAGGAGAATATTCTAAAATGAAAATGCCATACAAACTGATGTGGCAAAGCAGGACACATTTTGGCAAAAACTGTTTAGGTTCAAGGCATGCACTTGATCTGTCGTTGGTCTTGGAGACTAGTATGAGAATAAATGCTTAATGTTAAAGCCCAAATCTGCAGTCACAGCAAATAAGAAACAAAAAAACTGGAACGGGTAACTTGCGAAAGACCTGTTTTCTCACTATTTTCTCCAGGGCCATCCGAGTTCCACTCCCTGGGGCATCCCTGCTCAGCAGCTAGAGCCAAAGGGAGCTGAGTGAAACCTGGAGCACTGATTTGCTGAGCGGGCCACTTAGTGCTCTTGGTTTCGGCCAAACCTGCACTTTGGAAACAAAAGGAAGGGGAGTTTTATGGCAACCTGGGGGAATACACATAGTGGGGCATCCCAATTCAGGATGCCGTTTCTTAGATGAACACACAGGTGATATTTCTGTTTTGTAGTTCCTCTACAGAATCAGTAGTTCCTCTACAGCAACCACATGCCCCAGAATTCCTTTGGTGCCATGCATCATTCACTGTGCCTGTGCATGCACCTGTTATAGCAAATTGGTTGGAGAATCCAACTAATTCACAGGGATATACTCTTCAATTCGTCAGTTGAAACTAGCAAAACAAGTCAAGTTGGTATGTGGAAATTAAAAACTGCTTTATCACAGCCTACCAACCTGTACATATAGAGGCTGGAAATATTGTGATCTTTTTCTAAGTGCAATGGAAGCAGTTTTCATGCTGTGAGATTAAAAGATTCTGACCGTGGAATGAAAATAGAGACAAGTTTGTAATAAACATTGAATTAAAATACTGGTAAGGTTTTTAATGTGAGACACAACCATCCTCTTTAGAGTCTATAAGACTCTATGGCCCGTGGTCTCCTCTTTATGGGGCATACTGAATTGGGGGATGCCATGCTGTGTGAAACCCTAGGGATTGACCCGGAACACTTACCTCGCCAGTGATCCCTCGCCGCATTCCCCCCCCCCCCCCCACATACGGCATTTCTGAAAGGATAGCACGGGAACACCCACAGCAAGATGTGAACGAGGATGCGGCCATTGGCACCCCCTCCATTCAACCTTCTTGCTGCTCTGAGCGAAAATCTGAATGCAACGCAAGCCACTGATTGGTTTTGCTTCTGGCGCATGCAAGAAAAAGGGGGGACAAGAAAAGGTACGTTTTGGGGCCATCTGGGGGATACACACAGCGGGGCATCCCAAATCGGAAAGCCCACAGCAGGAGGTACAAGTACCAGGGTAGTGAAATTCTTGGGTTTTGTTCGAAGTGATTGTGTGGAGTGAGGGGGAAATTCAGAAAAAAATGCCAAAATACCTTTTTTTATTTTATTATTTTTTTACACATAGTTTTTGCATTTAACCCATCCCTGCAGTGAGACAGAAATGTAAGTGCACAAAGAAGTACACAAGTGCTTGAACCCCCAGGGAGCAGTTGGGGGTCAGGTGCCTTGCTCAAAAGCACTTTGGTCATGTTACGGCTGGGATTCAAACCTGCAACCCTCACACACTACTTACCACTAGGCCACGACTTCCCCCTTTACATACCCAATAAATCTGCATACTTACATAATAAATTGGTATTTATTGGAACTCCAAGGTGGCTCTTCCTCTAAAACTTCAGAGGGTCTATGTTCACATCATGCAACATTTATGTTTTTGTTTAGTTTATGATTATTGGGAGGTTCTGATTTAATATATTAATCATGGGGGAATATTACAATGGGAAATATTAGCTGAAACATAGAAAACAAATACATTTTATTACCGTATTTAATAAAAATAAAGAATTCATTTTCAAGATTAAAAAGGACAACCATGTGCTGGAATTGTGTATCTAGCAGTAGAACACGTTCAGTATAAATGAGCTTTCACAAGGAGAATATGGATTTCGAACAAGCCTTTGGAAAATCACACATCCTCTTCCCCTTTTTAAAAAAAAAAATTTTGTGGATGAAGACTGTTTACTGTAAAGAGATGATTTGCGGTTTTAATTTTCAGCCAGTAATGTTTGTTACACGTCTCTAATTGATGGCAATCCTTATCACAAGGATTCTGATTTCATCATCATTCATAAGTGTCAGCTTTCTGCCCCACCCATGAAAATGCTCTTGTAAGGCGTTATCCTAATTTCTCATCTAAAGCAGATGAAAGCCTCTTACTGAATATGTGGTGATGTAATAAACCACAAGATGTTTTTTCTAAGGCTATTGATACTATTGTATTATAGTGCTTGAAAAGCCCTTTATGGAAATTCATTTTTTTAAAGCTCTCATCTCTGTGCTAGGTATTTTGGTGATGATTTGACATGATAAATACAGTTTACATTTAAAAATCTCCCATAGAAATGAATGGCAGAAAGTTGCAGCCTACCTAACACACACACACACTACTCCAGAATCAAATTGAATGGTCTCATTCTTCACTAATAGTCACTTTAGTCCCACTTTTAAATTCAGTGGTAACCTTCTCATTGTTTCCCTAATCTCTTTAATGTTACACCCACATCATCCACTCTTGAAATTAAATGCACATAATAGACATTCTGTAGTGTGTGTGTGTGTGTGTGTGTGTGTGTGTGTGTGTGTGTGTGTGTGTGTGTGTGTGTGTTTGTATATAAATATATACATTTGTCCTAAAATATGATTTTCTGGTTTACTCTCATTTAGCTATTATTATGCATGTTTAGAACAGCGGTTCTTAACCTTTTTACGCCAAGTACCCACTAGAGACAAGAAGTTCCAAACAATTACCAAAAGGGGGTGATTAATTATAAATAGTACCAAAATAAGTAGGCCACAGGCCTCATGGCACTTTTAAAGCAAGATTAGGATTAGGTTTCAACTGTAAAATAATATACCAGACCAGTTGAACACCCCCTGACGGTTTGCATAGGTACACTGCCTCGTACCCCCTGGGGTACGTGTACCGGAGGTTGAGAAACAGTGGTTTAGAGGGCTGCTTCACCTAATATAAATATTATATTTGCAATATCCACACTTGTGCTGTTCTAGTCTACACACAACCACAAATGAGAAGCAACATAGTGTACAAATGTGTGTTTTTTTTTAGACAATTGGTAGCCTAATTTATTTTATTTGACATGTCTCCTTTAGTTCCTGCATACCTGATATTTTATAGTGGGGTCAATGTATATCTTTTGTGGCTAACACCCTGTTCATGTTGCTGATTTTACACATTTTTAATCTTTCCTTAGGCAAACAGAGGATGTATTAAGGACTTTCCCGGCTTCAATGCAAATGCTGACGCTGAATGTCTCCGCAAAGCTATGAAGGGTTTAGGTATGTTCACTATGCCATATTTATTCAAGCAGTCCCATACCCATTTCCTACATAATAGATGTGGGGCCAGATTGTCCCCCCCCCCCACCCCCCGCATAACCTTCACAGTCCTTACTGCAATCCGAAAGACGAAATGCAGCCCTGCAATGTGGGCCGGGGTTGTGTTCTTTTTACTGGCGGCCAATCGCAATGCCGCATGTCCTTCCGGGGGATAAAGGTAAGGATTTCGGGATTTGTGGTGGTCTAAGCGCGGGGAGGCTCCATTGATCTGGATCTCCAAAGGATTCCCAGACCTATCGATTCCCCCCCCCCCCCCCAGGTTGCCCTATTCACTTACCCCGGTTCTTGGCCCCACGGCACGTCTAAGAGCAGCGGCCGCATCTCTCGCTCTCCCTCTAGCATTTGTGCTAGTCAGGCATTTGTGAATGGCCAGCGCGGGCATGCTCCCTGTTAGAGGGAAGTGGAGGATGCAGCCGTCAGAGCTGCTCTTATACGCGTCACGGGACCAGGAATAGGTGAGCTGATCTCGGTGTCCTGGGGGGTTTCACACAGCAGGGCACCCTCGACCAGGATGCCCCTGGGGAAAGGACCAAAACCCAGGATAGTCAAAATCCTGGGTTTTAGTCGACTTAAACAGAATGCCTGCAGCTCTAATTAAAAAAATTAATGTTACACTAAATTGTTTCTTTAGTTGGCAGAAGGTCTGTGAATCCACTGTTCTACTGATATCCTGCTAAAGTGAAATTAGCAGTCTGCTCGTCTGGGCTTTGGAGAAATCCTTGGAGAGTCCCTGTCCAAGGCTAATAAAAACAAAGAATTGCCCCCTCCCTGTCTGCAGGCTTGTTCCCAGGACTGGGTGGGTCCAGTTTCAGAGCTACTTACTCTGGTGCTAATGGTGTGCTCCCTGGCCACCTGTTGCATACCTGCTGCCAGTCATGAGGGAGCTGGATCCCTTGTTTATTGGCAGAAGCAGCACATGATGTAAGCAGCCACTGCGGATATGCTGTTAACGGTAGTTGCTCATAGGCACGCTAGGGGCTGGATGGCAGTGTGATTTTCAGCTTGGAGCTGTTCACTCAGAAAGAAGGTTGCTATAACTTGCAGGACTAGGAGGAATTTACCTGCAGGTTGGGAGGTAAAATTGTTTTTGCTGCAGCAACAACAGACTTATCAGCTACTGTACTTCCTACATTTAAAGTGGACCAATCATGGCCCGGGCCAGCTCTGGAGTCTAAAAGACTCTGGCGCTGGCCAACTAGGTGCCCGTGGGGCATCCCGATTTGGGTTGCCTCACTGTTTGACCCCCTCACTCAGATCACCTGCAATCATCTTACTTTTCTCCCAGTTCCTTACTGCAGTAAAAAGCGCTGATTGGATGGAATGCAATGAGAACGACAGGTAAGTTGATTGGGGAGTTACACACAGCAGGGCACCCAAAATCGGGATGCCCCCAGGTCAGGGACCAATTATCAGGATTTTGAGGGCTGTGAAAAGTGAATGGCAGTTTTCTCTCCTAAGTAAAGGAATGTGTTTTCTCACCTGGCTCTGAATCGACCCCATTGTCTTGATGAGTGATATTATTGCTGGGTCCTTTTGGGCATATTTACTGGTTGTTGTCCGTGTGCTGGGATTGATTTTGGATTTGGATCTGGTTAACAACCATGCTCCAGAAATATAACAAGGAGGAAGGTTACATGGACTGGAGAATGTTAAAGCAGAACTTAGTTAAAGTCAGTTAAAATTGACCCCCCTGCCCTGGGGCTGAGGCAGGATGAGGGGTTACGAAGAAGAAAAACCCTTACCTTAGCTATCCTCTAGGTCTTCCACGGCCACCACAGGGAAGGAAGCAAAGCCGCATACCCCGGCTCCGCACATGCTCCCACTGTCCATTCACTTGAATGGGCGGAACCACGCACAGAGCCGGTGGGGATCCTGAGCGGCCTGGGCGTCTGGCTATGGGAAAAGGTTTTTTTTCTTTGTAACCCCCTCCCCCATCCTGCCTCAGCACCAGGGTAGGATGGAGAGCGGGGGAGTAAATTTTAACTGAAGTTCCACTTTGATCTATGGAAATATATTCAACATGTAGGACATGTAGTCCAACATATAAAAGTATACCCTTCTTCTTTTTCTCCTTCTTCTTCTCCTTCTACTCCTCCTTTTACTCCTCCTTCTACTCCTCCTTCTTCAATGTGAGCTATGGTTGTGCACGGTCACCCCAGAAATTTATGCATGTGTTAGCAGGATGGGAATACGAGTTCAGCATAGGTGCACTCCACTGTGCCAACCTACTGCAGTGGCGTGTGAAGGACCATTATTATAAGTTATGAAGGATGTATTGCAGGTTTGATTCCCACACCAGACATGACTCTGTGGTCTTGAGCAAGGCACCTAACCTTTCAACTGCTCTCAGGGCGCCATTATTAGGCCAGCTCTCTCCTCCAGCATGTGTGCACTCATTGCTTGTGTTTCTCACAGCATCGAAGGGTGAAACATTCCTATGTGTGCGCAAGCATACAATGGCCATCTATGCACAAAAATTCATAGCAGGGCTTCAGAAAATGTTTTCTGCATTAATGAGCCTGGCAAGCCACAGTGGTCACACAGCAGAACATGCTCATAAGTCAGGCCATGACACGCCCATTCCAGATTGACCACCACCCAGCCTCACTTAGTGTGTGTGTGTGTGTGTGTGTGTGTGTGTGTGTGTGTGTGTGTGTGTGTGTGTATATATATATATATATATATATATATATATATATATATATATATATTTATACCTACATATAATCAAAGATTTTGTGATGCTTTAAAATGGCTCATTTTAAACTGTTATGGGGCGATAAGGTGAGAGGAAGTTAGTATGTGTCTGGTAAATCTATTACGAAACCACTGCAATAGACGAATGTTCATCCCTGTTATTTTCAGTAACAGGATCTACGATGGGCCCGCTGAAGAGAAGGTTTTACATACAATGTAACCCCTTTTAAATGAAACATTGGCTAGAATGCAGTAAAGAGCACTTTTATGCCTACCATTATATCTTGCACATCTGTCATGTTTTCCTGAGAGCTATGCAAAATATATAACCACTGAAGTTATTTGCCCACAGTTTTGTACTTTTTTTTCAATATTTATTGTAGAATACTTGATTGCAGCATATGTTTGAACACTGTTTTCCAGGTACTGATGAAGATGCTATTATGAAGATCCTTACCGCCAGAAGTAATGCTCAGCGCCAACAAATTAACATTGCCTTTAAGACATTATTTGGAAGAGTAAGTTGAACTTGGTAGATTCCAATTTTGTTTTGTACTGAGACTAATGGTTTAAAATGGTTATAACCTTTTAAAAGTCTTTGTTTTTATTATTGCAGTTTGTATACCAAGTGCATACAAATCACACTAAGACCAAAACCCACCCTATACTGAACCATTCATGAAATTGATAAAGAGGGTATAGTAAGATAGTAACCTAAAACAAATTAAAGCAATTATACCAGTAACAAAAAATAGCTTGAGGCGAAATGGGGTTGTTGGAGACTTGTTAGTGGGCAAGCATGAACAAACTTTTTGCCTGCGCTCAAACAGGGGTATCGCCCCATTTCTGTTTCAAAATTTGTATTCAATTTTTGAAGTAGAACAAAATTACAGTTATACAAGTTTTTAATCTGATTGCCACGGTAAAATCAATAAACATTAGTGTAAAACCAAAGTGATCACAAGTACTGTATTTTTCGCCCTGTAAGACGCACTTATTTTATTCCCCAAAAGTGGTAAAATGTCAGTGTCTTATCGGGCAAATGTAAAAACAGGAAACGAAAGTAAAAAAAACTTGCGAGGTGCGCATGCGCGTTGGAGTCCGATGGCCGCGTTCTAGCCGAGCTCCGCGCCCACCGGACGAGTAACGGGCTTTGCGGCGGTGTCGGGTGCGCAGCCTGAGAGGCGGGGACAGACAGCGGTACCTGGCGGGGAGGTGACGAGTGGATGAGGATCCTCAGCGGGAGTTAGCGGGACCCGCGGCGGCTGTCTATGTCGGCCTCTGAAGGAATCAAGATGGCGGACAGCCTGTCCGCAGCGGAGATGGAGGAGGTGGCCTGTAGTGAAGCTTCCTTCTTGGCCAGCGAGAATGAGGACGGTCTGACTCGGTCTGACTCACTGCGTGCGGAGGTGAGTGGCGATCTCCTATGTGAATTTGAGCATCTTCTTCAGTCTGCGCTGTCTACTAATACAAAATTAATTATGGAGCACCTGACAAAGGAAGTTGAAAAAGTTGCGTGTGGTCTAAATATATTGGATAAGAAGTTGGGGGAGGTTTCCTCTGCACAGGAAGCGTTGGAGTCTGAGTTTTTGTTGCTTAAGAGGGATAATACTCTGTTGAATACAAAGCTGGAGGACATTGAAAACAGGGACAGACGGCTTAACTTGCGTTTTTAGGGGTCTTCCTGAATACATGGAGGACTCTAAATCGGTGATATTGCCACTGTGTCAGGAATTGGTGCCAGGGTTATCTCCGGAGCGCTGGGAGCTGGATCGGGTCCATAGGGCTCTTGGCCCCCGTAGAGCTCCCGAGGAGCCCCCTCGGGATATAGTCGTCAAATTTCATTATTATAACACGAAGGAGCAAGTGCAAAGAGCAGCCCGGGATGCTACAAGTCTTTTATTTCAAGGGGTCCAGTACCAAGTCTTCTCGGATCTCTCATCGGTTACAATGGCAAAGAGGAAGGAGCTGCGGCCACTGCTGTTTATTTTGCGTGACAACAATATCAAATATAAATGGGGTTTTCCTTTTAAAGTATCCTTCATGTATAATGGCAACTCCTATTTTGCAACGTCGTTTGAAGAGCTTCAGCAGCATGTCTCCACGTTGAATTTAACTAAGACTGCACCTACAAAATCACCAAGATATGTCGAGGAATCGCCTAAGTCTCAGCGGGCTGGTAAGAGGCAGAAGCGCTGGCCACCTTCAAACAGCAGAGGATCCTGCCTGTCTTTTGGTGACACTTAATATTTATGGTTTTAGGTTATATGTTGATTGGTTAATTATGTCTTGTATGGTTCCCTTTGCTTAAGGCTCTTTGGTTTCTTGAATAGTCCGTGCGGACTGCTCCGGATAATTTTTTTATATAATAATTGCAGTTGTGGTAAGTTCTTGCCTTTTGTATAATCTTTATGCACCTAAGCTATTTTTGATAATTCCGCTCGTCCGGTGGCATTAACATGCCGCACTCCAGTTAGATTCAGAAGGGTTGTTCCCTTGTGATCTGAATTGCAGTGATTACTGTTAAGTCTACTAGGAATTTTTTCTTTTTTTTCCTTTTATTACTGTGAGTAACGGCTCATTACTGATATTATTCAGACTGTAGCTTCTCTTGGCTCTCAGATAAGTGGGGAAGCTAGGGGAGGCTACTGTGCTGTGCTGTATCTAACTTGGTAACAGTGGGCGTGTCCCTGTCGGCTCCTTCAGCCTTTTATTAGGGGCGGGGGAGCTGCCCGGCACACTCTCTCTGTATTAGTCTTGGCAGTAGGTTTAGTCACCCTTGCTCTGGCTAATATTTTGGGTTGGCATTATTTTGTCACGGCATTTAAAATTTGCTGCTGGAATTAAAGGTTTTCCCTTTTTTTGTAATTTTTTTTTTTTTGTGTGTTTTGTTTGTCTCCCCTCCCCTCTTTCCTGCAACTTACCTGTTAGTATGACAACTATTTTTTCTTTAAATATGCAAGGATTTAACTCCCCTAATAAGAGGAGTTTAGCCTTCCGTAAAATTAATACATTGCGTCCTGATGTTTTATGTATTCAGGAGACGCACTTTTCGGGCTCCTCCAGGCCTAAATTTTTGAATGCTAAATATCCTCAGATCTATACGGCTTGTGCTGAAAATAAAACGAAGGGGGTTTTAGTGGGCTTTAGGAGAGGGGCTCCGTTTTGCTGTAAGAGGGAAATCAGGGATGGCAGGTATTTGATCCTCATAGGAGATTTGCAGGATGCTGAGGTAACCATAGCTACCTATTATGCCCCGAATTCTAACCAGTTGTCTTTTATGTCAGATTTCCTGAAAGAGGTTACTTCAGTAGCTAAAGGTATGACTATTATATGTGGTGACTCAAACTTGATTCTGAATCCTTTTCTAGATAGGTTGTCTACAACTAAGGTCCTTGTCAATACGCAGTCGATGGCGAACTCTAAGGCGTTTAGAAGGTTGTTAGATCTAAACTCGTTGGTGGACTGCTGGAGGGAGGTGCACCCAGGTACCCCAAATTTTACGCATTTTTCACACCCGCATGGAGTCTATACCAGAATAGATCACATTCTATTACCCCTAAATACGTTAGCGCAGATGAGGGAAGTTAAAATAATTCCTATTTCATGGTCAGATCACAATGGTTTGTTCCTTACATTTAATTCACTGCTCGGTAGGCCGTCGGGCCCCCTTTGATCTTTAAATACCGCTTTAGTCTCTGATCCGGTAGTGGTTCAGTCGAAGCCCTAGGTGAGTATTATGATTTGAATGCATCCGCAGATGTCTCGGCCACCATATGTTGGAAGGCGCATAAGCCCACAATTAGAGGATTATTGATACAATGGGCCTCGAGGAAAAGGCGGGAAAGAGAGGGGTATGTGACGCGTTTGGAGAAAGAATATTCTGAATTGGCAGACAGAGCAAAAAGGGATTTTACCCCAGGGATCTGTGCTAAGTTAGCGGAGGTTACGAGGGACCTAAACCTGGCAGGAAAAGCAGAATCTGCGTTACGATGGGTCAAACATATAAATATTATAGCAAGGCAAACAAACCTGATTCGCTACTGGCGAGGAAATTGAAAACTCCCGGACAATGCTATAGTCCGATTAAGCTTAAAAGTGACACGGAGGTATTATCTAGTAATCCTATTAAAATAGTGGATATTTTTCGAGCGCAGTTGTCTAATCTATATTCCAGTCCTAATCCTCCTAGCAATGGGGATATATGGAGAAATATTTCTCTCCCTGCTTTGCCACTACAGTTGCATGATCTTATGGAGGAGGATCTTGATCTCCTTGAGGTCCAGCAGGCAATCTCGGGGTTGAAAACTAATAAAAGGCCGGGACCGGATGGTTTCACAGCGGTGTATTTATAAAACCTTTGGCTCGGTGTTGGCCCCGAGATTGACTGCTGCTCTTAATGCTGTTCGTAGGGGGGGGGTCTTTTTCTCGGGAAACGCTTATGGCATCAATCAGTATGCTCCCGAAGCCTGGAGTTGACCACACCATTGGGTCTAATTTTAGGCCAATTTCCCTGATCAACATAGATGTTAAAATCTTGGCTAAGATTTTGTCTGATAGGATGTCTAAATTTCTCCCGGAATTAATACACAATGACCAGACAGGCTTCATACCAGGGCGTCAGGCGGGGGACAATATAAGACGGGCGATTTCAAATTTCTTATATAGCTAAAGAGCGGAAACTTCCTATTTTGTTTTTGTCCCTGGATATTAGGAAGGCTTTCGATTCAGTCTCTTGGGAGTATTTATTTGGTCTACTGGAAAAGTGGGGTTTTGGTCCCTGCTTTTTACACACTTTGAGAGTGGTTTATAGTACTCCACCTGCATTTGTAAAATATAGCGGATACAAATCTGACACCTTCAATTTGGCTAGAGGGACGAGACAAGGCTGTCCTCTATCCCCTTTGTTTGCCCTGGTTATGGAGCCTCTGGCCCAGTTGATCAGAAATTCATCAAATATTTCAGGGGTGGAGATTGGGGAGAGGCATCACAAACTCTGCTTATTTGCTGATGATGTGTTGTTGTTTCTCTCCAATCCCCTTGTCCCTTTACCTAATCTGTTGCAGGTATTGAATCAATTCGCGATGGTCTCGGGGTTGCAAGTCAATACCGCTAAATCTAAAGCTATTAATATAAATGTCCCACCTGCGCTATGGAGTCAGCTCCAATCCAGCTATGATTTAGCTTGGGAAGAAAGCGAGATTAAATATTTGGGAATAACCTTGACTAGCGAGTATGGCTCCTTATTTGGAGCAAATTATGTACCTTTTCGTAGGTTATTTAATAGATTGTTAGCGCAATGGAAGGATCACAACCTGTCATGGCTTGGCAGGGTGGCGGCCGTTAAAATGAATTTACTGCCTAAATTCCTTTATTTAACCAGAACCCTGCCAGTGTAGATCCCATCTCCATATCTGAGATATTTGCAAAGCAGTACACTTTCATTTATATGGAATAGCAAAAAACAGAGGATTGCGAGGGAAGTATTGATTAGACCTAAGTCTGAAGGTGGTCTGGGGATCCCGAGCTTTAGTAAATATTTCCAAGCGGCACAAATAGCACAACTTCTTTCATATCATGTTCAGGTGGATGTCCCTGGGTGGGTTCAGATTGAATCGGTTCTCTCTTCGCCTCAGGGTATTGATAAACTGTTATGGCTCACCCTGAAGGCTAGGGGACAGATCAATAATCCGATTGTAGCACACTCCATGCGGGTGTGGGACGATGTCAAGTTTTCGGGAGAATTGGCGTCTTCACACTTGCCTTTGTGGGGTAACCGTTGTTCCCCCCGGGCCTCGGGGGACTCCTCCAGATTTAGTAGATGGCAGCAGGCGGGGATTCTTTGAGTAATAGACTGCTGTCAGGGTTCTGGGGTGGCCTCCTTCCAGCAGCTCCAGGACAGGCACGGTTTGTTGGCACAAGATGTCTTTGGATATTTACAAATCTCGCATTTTATTAAATCCTTGAGTAAGGGGTGCCTCAAATTGGATGGCCTTACTTCTTTTGAGTCACGTTGTAGGCGAGACCCGAGGGGCAGAGGTGCGATATCGGACATCTACAAGTCGTTATGTGCATGTTTAGTCCGGGGCAATTTACAATGTAGGGAACATTGGTGAACGGGACTTGAAGGGGGTTAAAGAGCCTGAGCAATGGCGAAGGATGTGGCAGGCGTCCTTCGGGAAAGATGCCTCTGTGTCAGCAATAGAGGCAAATCTGAAAGTATTTATGCGGTGGTATATGGTTCCAGAACAGTGGGCACATATGAGGGGAGACTCCCAAGGGTTATGTTTCCGGGGCTGCAGTGAATTGGGCACGAATGGGCATATTTGGTGGGGGTGTCCCATAGTTCGAGACTTCTGGGGGAAAATATTTGAGTCCCTTAATAAAATTATGGGTAGTTGCTTAGTCCTGGATCCATGGGTAGCGTTATTGAATGAGTCAATACCGATTGCTAGTAAGCAGCAAAAACAATTAGCATATCATGTCTTTTCATGTGCAAAATTGGTCATCGCTAGAGCGTGGAGAACTTCTTCTTTGGAATTTGGCGAATTTAAAACCAGGGTAAGTAATGCTATGGCGATGGAGAAGATATCGGCCATTCAAAATAATAAAATGGAGGAGTTCCGAGAGGTGTGGGCCCCTTGGATACGCGAATTTTTCCGGACTCTTTTGATATGAAATTATTAACGGTTTAGGTAGACTGGTATAGGATTGTTTCCCTCCCTGTTTTCCTTTCCCCTTCTTTCCCTACCTCCCCATCCCTCTCCCTTATTTTTTTATTATTTTATTAGTGTTCGGTCTTTATGTTTATGAATAGGGTACTGTATTATATTATCCTTTAATAAGTATGTTTACGCTCCTTGCTTAGTGGCTGCCAGGAGTTGGTAGCTTCCAATTTTTGTCTGCGAGGAGCGATTTATCTTTAGTGCATTATTATAGCTTTGTGAGCTAATTGACAAACTACTGCATACGTTTGTTATCAGTCTGTGTTTGATAAATGCTAACTACTGAACGAATTATGTTACAATGTATACTTGACAATGTTTTAGAAATATTTGACCAGGAGTCATTTGTAAATGTGTAAGCTCCGCATTGTATGCATTTTTCTTTTTTTTGTTGTCTCTGACTCTCTAAATAAATAAAAACAATTGAAAGTAAAAAAAAAACAACAAAAAAATTTGCATATTACGGGCGCTCTCGTGTTGCTGACCAGGCCACACTGCAGGAAGCCAGAAGAAGATGGGGGAGCAGCGGACTGTGTCCCCATCTCTGCCGCTTCTACCGCTGTCTCTTCTGGCAGGGACGGGGGTGGTGCCTGCAGCTCCTCCATCTTCTTCTGGCCTCCCGCAGTGTAGCAGCCTGGCCAGCAATGTGTGAATGCCTGTAGCATGTGAGTTTATTATTATTTTTTTTCCAACTTCTTCTGCCACCTTTGGGGAAAGTGAGGGGGTGCCATACTGCCTATGGGAATGCGATGGAGGGAATGCCACACTGCCTATCGGGAATGGGATGGGGGAATACCACACTGTTCATGGGAATGGGGTGTGGGGAATGCCACACTGCTTATGGGAATGGGATGGGGAATGCCACACTATGGGAATGGGATGGAGAAATGCCACGCTGCCTATGGGAATGGGATGGGGTAATGCCCTACTGCCTATAGGAATGGGAGGGGGGAATGCCTATGGGAACGGGGAGGGGGTGCCACATTTCCTATGAGAATAGGAGGAGGGAATGCCACACTGCTTATAGGAATGGGATGGGGGTGCCACACTGTCTATGGGATGGGGGGAATGCCACACTGCCTATGGGAATGGGATGGAGGGCATGCCACACTACCTATGGGAATGGGATGGGGGAATGCCACACTGCCTATGGGGAATGGGACGGGGGGGAATGCCACACTGCCTATAGGGAATTGGAGGGGGGAATGGCACACGGTCTATGGCAACGGGAGGAGGGTGCCACACTGCCTATGGGGATGGCGGAATGCCACACTGCCTGTGGGAAATGAGATTGGGGGAATGGCACACTGCTTATGGGAATGGGATGGGGGGGTTCCACACTGTCTATGAGATGGAGGAATGCCACACTATCTATGGGAATGGGATGGGGGAATGCCACACTACCTATGGGGAATGGGATTGGGGGAATGCCACACTGCCTATGGGAATGGGATGGGGGAATGCCACACTGCCTATGGGTTATGGGACGGGGGGGGAATGCCACACTGCCTATAGGGAATTGGAGGGGGGAATGGCACACGGTCTATGGCAACGGGAGGGGGGTGCCACACTGCCTATGGGGATGGCGGAATGCCACACTGCCTGTGGGAAATGAGTATGGGGGAATGGCACACTGCTTATGGGAATGGGATGGGGGGAATGCCACACTGCCTATATGGGGATGGGGGGAATGCCACACTGCCTAAATGGGGATGGGGGAAATGCCACACCGCCTATAGGAATGGGATGGTGGAATGCCACACTGCCTATGGGAATGGGAGGGGGAATGCCACGCTGCCTATGGGAATGAGAGGGGGAATGCCACGCTGCCTATGGAAATGGGAGGGGGGAATGCCACACTGCCTATGGAAATGGGAGGGGGGAATGCCACACTGCCTATGGAAATGGGAGGGGGGAATGCCACACTGCCTATGGGAATGGGAGGCGGGTGCCACACTGCCTATGGGAATCGGATAGGGGAATGCCAGACTGCCTATGGGGAATGGGATGGGGGAATGCCACACTGCCTATGGGAATGAGATAAGGGGGAATGCCACACTGCCTATGGGAATGAGATAAGGGGGAATGCCACATTGCTTATAGGAATAGGATGGGGGGATTTCCACACTGCCTATGGGAATGGGATGGGGGGATGCCACACTGCCTATGGGAATGGGATGGGGGGGAATGCCACACTGCCTATGGGAATGGGATGGGGGGGAATGCCACACTGCCTATGGGAATGGGATGGGGGGGGAATGCCACACTGCCTATGGGAACGGGAGGCGGGTGCCACACTTCCTATGGGAACGGGATGGGGGAATGCCACACTGCTTATGGGGAATGGGATGGGGGAATGCCACACTGCCTATGGGGAATGGGATGGGCGGATGCCACACTGCCTATGGGAATGGGATGGGGGGGATGCCACACTGCCTATGGGAATGGGATGGGGGGATTTCCACACTGCCTATGGGAATGGGATGGGGAAATGCCACACTGCCTATGGGAACGAGAGGCAGGTGCCACACTTCTATGGGAACGGGATGGGGGAATGCCACACTGCCTATGGGGAATGGGATGGGGGAATGCCACACTGCCTATGGGAATGGGATGGGGGGGAATGCCACACTGCCTATGGGAATGGGATGGGGGGGAATGCCACACTGCCTATGGGAATGGGATGGGGGGGGAATGCCACACTGCCTATGGGAACGGGAGGCGGGTGCCACACTTCCTATGGGAACGGGATGGGGGAATGCCACACTGCTTATGGGGAATGGGATGGGGGAATGCCACACTGCCTATGGGGAATGGGATGGGCGGATGCCACACTGCCTATGGGAATGGGATGGGGGGGATGCCACACTGCCTATGGGAATGGGATGGGGGGATTTCCACACTGCCTATGGGAATGGGATGGGGAAATGCCACACTGCCTATGGGAACGAGAGGCAGGTGCCACACTTCTATGGGAACGGGATGGGGGAATGCCACACTGCCTATGGGGAATGGGATGGGGGAATGCCACACTGCCTATGGGGAATGGGATGGGGGAATGCCACACTGCCTATGGGGAATGGGATGGGGGAATGCCACACTGCCTATGGGAATGGGATGGGGGGGGATACCACATTGCTTATCGGAATAGGAGGGGGGATTTCCACACTGCCTATGGGAATGGGGTGGGGGAATGCCACACTGCTTATGGGAATGGGATGAGGGGAATGCTACACTGTCTATGGGATTGGGGAAAGCCACATTGCCTATGGGGAATGGGAAGGGGGGATGCCACACTGCCTATGGGAATGGGAGGGGAGAATGCCATACTGCCTATGGGAAGGGGGAATGCCACATTGCTTATTGGGAATGGGAGGGGGTGCCACTCTGCCTGTATTTGGAAGATTCTGTACCTTGCCTATTATTTGGTTCAGAATATTATTTTTCTTATTCTTAGTATACAGTACGTCCTGCTCCAAATATAATACTTACAAGTGGGTTATACTCCGCCAGATGGCGCTGGACTGCAGAGACATCGAAAATAGGCTCCTCCCGGCCCCTCAAATACCCGGGGACCTCCCACAAATCCCCAGAATTTCTCTGCAGTCTGGCTGCGAAGGACGAGAAATGGCTCTCTACTCGCAGGTGAGCGGGGCTATTAGCCTGCGGCCCTGTAGGACTATTCCCACCCGTTCCACTAGTAATATGCCTCCCAGCCTTGGCTGCGCTGGTCGGGTGAAGGTAGGCAGCACCGCTGTTAGGTGCTTTGGAGCGCTGCTCCACCGCAATCCCCCACCAAAGGGTAGGCGGTTCAGGCTTATGGTGAGCCTCTATGGGATGCCCCTCCCGCATTAGTGCCCCCTGCCTATCGGTGGGCCCTGTTTAAGTGGCCGCTGTCCTCCCTCATTCTCCTTGTAGCCTTCGGGGGAAAAGAGGGGGGGTGTGTGTGTAAATGTGTATGCTATGCATTCTGTGTTTTACACTTTATATTTATGCCGCCGCGCTGGCTTCCTTTTACTGTCTTTTAAAATTGCCGCCGCGCTCTTTTTGTCAACACTTTGTTCCGCGCTTGGCGGCGGCATTACCTCAGGCGCTGGTGCGCCGTCATTGGCTGCTTGTCACGTCCTGCTTCGCGCTCTTCGAGGGGGGCGGGGCCCGTCTATGGCGCGCTCCGCGTCATCACTGATACCGGCCCGCCCCTCGAGGTATACCGACGCCATCTTTAACCTGCTTGGTTGGCCCATGCGCGACGGACCTCTACCTACCGCGGTCCGTAAGTGCCCTCGCGGGCGCCTTTATATTCTTCCTTTTATTACTGTGTGCTTACGGTCTTGTCTTCTTATGTCTTTCAGGCGGGGCGAACCCTTTTTGGCTTCTCCCGGCCCTTTATTAGTTATATAACTAGTAGGCCTTGTTAATACTCCCACTTCCCTAGCGGGTTATTGGGGCATCCGGGGTTGCTATATAGCGTTATTCCCTATCGCCATATAGCGCCGCTATAATCCCCATATGGAGGCATCCCAGGATAATGTGACCGGCTGTGTGTAGCATGTGGGCAGCCTCATGCTGACGCTGACAAGATGCGGGTCTGTGTAACCTGTGCTGCGCATTGCAGTCTGGCCTGCCAGTGGCTGCACCTCGTTTTACTTCGCCTACTCCCCCAAGCTTAAATCTCACTCCTGCTGAGTTGCATACAAGTGGGGATTCTCAGCCTGATGTGTCTTCTAGACTGGCTAGTGTTGAGAAGTTAATTGCTAATACCTTGGCACGTAAGGCCCCTGCTAAAAGGCGGCACTTAACGCCTAATGTCACTATTTTCCCTATGGAAACTGAGAAGTTTTGGAATCTTTGTGGCTATACCCCGTCTGATGAAGGGGAGCTGTTTTCTGAGTCAGGCTCATCTGATGAGAGATCAAGGGGTCATGACGATTCTGGCTCTGACCCCTGGGTCCCGGATGACACTGACAGATTGACCCAGATTTTTGAGGTTCTGTCCATCTCTCTCCCTGTTGCGGCTCCCAGGCAAAGAGGGGACCTTTTCCATACAGCAAAATCACGTTTGAAATTTCCAGAGCAGGCACATTTCCATAACCTTGTGCTCAAGGAATGGGAGCGCCCCAGTAAACTTCCCGGGGTTCCAAAAAGTTGGCATAGGAAGTATCCTTTTCCTGCTGAGGTGGTAAAGTGTTGGTCAGCTCCCCCCGAGGTGGATGCCCCGATCCTAGGGCTATCTAACACCTCTGTCATGCATTCCCCTGACTCTACTACCCTGCGGGATGCTGAGGACCGGCGCATTGACCAGCTGGCATCCCACGCCTTTGCATGTGCGGGGATGGCGCTGTGCCCGGTCTGTGCCTCTGCCATTACTGCTGTGGCCACTAGAACCCTTATCAGAAATATACTTGATAGTGCCCCTGATGATTTGCCTTGTGAGGTGTTCAATGCACTCTCCAGTTGTGATGTTTTTGTAAATTTTGTCCTCTCAGCCATGGGTGACACCATCAGAATGTGTGCCAGAACTTCTGCCCTTGTGGTGGCTATACGCCGCTTGGTTTGGCTGCGCCAGTGGGCTACTAACGCTGCCAAGAAGGCCCTCACTGGGTTTCCCTTTAAAGGACTGCGCCTGTTTCGGGACCGCCTGGACCTTTTTGCTAAGGGAGGCAGGTTACCCCAGCGCAGGGGAGGGGGGTTTCCTTTCCCGGGACTCGGAGAGATTTCTGGGGCAGGGGCAGAGGACGTGGACATCCTGGCCCCTCCTGGGGTCCCAAAGCAAAATCATCCCCCAAGCCCCCTCAGGCATGATGGGCGCCCTCACCCATCCGGGTGGGGGGACGGCTGCAGCACTTCGCTCACGTCTGGAGGCTTCATGTCTCAGACCGGTGGATTCAGGAGGTAGTGTCCTCCGGTTACAAGTTGGAGTTTGCTGCCTGTCCCCCTCCAAGATTCATCAGATCCCGGATTCCTCAGGACCCTGTGTCAGCTCAGGAGCTAGTGCAAGCAGTACAAGGCCTCCTGGAGCTGTATTTGGAGGCCACTCTGCCTGTATGTGGAAGATTCTGTACCTTGCCTATTATTTGGTTCAGAATATTATTTTTCTTATTCTTAGTATACAGTACGTCCTGCTCCAAATATAATACTTACAAGTGGGTTATACTCCGCCAGATGGCGCTGGACTGCAGAGACATCGAAAATAGGCTCCTCCCGGCCCCTCAAATACCCGGGGACCTCCCACAAATCCCCAGAATTTCTCTGCAGTCTGGCTGCGAAGGACGAGAAATGGCTCTCTACTCGCAGGTGAGCGGGGCTATTAGCCTGCGGCCCTGTAGGACTATTCCCACCCGTTCCACTAGTAATATGCCTCCCAGCCTTGGCTGCGCTGGTCGGGTGAAGGTAGGCAGCACCGCTGTTAGGTGCTTTGGAGCGCTGCTCCACCGCAATCCCCCACCAAAGGGTAGGCGGTTCAGGATGTGTGCCAGAACTTCTGCCCTTGTGGTGGCTATACGCCGCTTGGTTTGGCTGCGCCAGTGGGCTACTAACGCTGCCAAGAAGGCCCTCTCTGGGTTTCCCTTTAAAGGACTGCGCCTGTTTGGGGACCGCCTGGACCTTTTTGCTAAGGGAGGCAGGTTACCCCAGCGCAGGGGAGGGGGGTTTCCTTTCCCGGGACCCGGGGTCATCTGCCAGGTCCCCTTAAGAGAAAAAGGCAAGGGCTTTTATTCCAACCTATTCACAGTACCCAAAAAAGATGGTTCAGTCAGGCCCATCCTGGACTTGAAGATCCTCAACAAATCTGTCAGGGGCAGGCGCTTTCGCATGCAAACTCTGCGCTCTGTCATCAGTTCCCTGCACCAAGGGGAATTCATGACTTCTGTGGACATCAAAGATGCTTACCTTCATATTCCTGTGTTCCCAGGTCATCAAAGGTTCCTCAGGTCCGCTCTGATGGATCAACACTACCAGTTTGTGGCCTTGCCCTTTGGCCTCACTTCAGCTCCCAGGGTGTTCACCAAGGTGCTGGCTGGCGTGATGTCTCTGCTCAGATGTCAGGGCGTCCGCGTGCTTCCCTATCTGGACGACATTCTCATCACTTCCCAGTCTCTACATCAGGCAGAGTTGGATACTCAGCTGGTGGTGTCCACTCTGGAGTCATTTGGATGGGTGATCAACCACCCCAAGTCCTCACTGTCCCCTTCCTTGGCAACTCCATTCCTAGGAATGAATCTGGATACAGTTCAGACAAGGATTTTCCTTCCTCAACAGAAGGTGGACAGTCTGTTTGCACAGGCTCAGTCCCTCCTAGCTTGTCCTCATCCCTCCATCAGGCAGGGGATGCAGCTGGTGGGCCTGATGGTGGCATGCTTCGAAGCGGTCCCTTATGCTCAGTTCCACTCGAGGCCTCTGCAACTTCACCTATTGTCAGTATGGGACAAGGACCCAGCGTCCCTGGACAGGGTCTGTGTGCTCTCCCCTCTGGTCAGGAGGTCCCTCTTGTGGTGGATGGACTCAAGGAACCTGTTGGGGGGCAGATCCTTTCTTACCCCTCCCTGGGAGACGGTCACTACGGATGCCAGTCTGTCAGGTTGGGGGGGGGGGTTTCTGGAAGTCCCTGCGGTTCTAGGGGAGGTGGGGTCCTCAGGAGGCCCACACACCTATCAATGTCTTGGAACTACGGGCGATCAGGTTAGTTCTGGCTCACTTGACTACTCACCTTCGGGGCCTGCCTGTTCAGGTGCGCTCGGACAACCAGACGGCAGTTGCCTACATCAATCATCAGGTAGGGACCCGGAGCAAGGGGGCCCTCCAGGAAGCATCTCTGATCCTGACTTGGGCGGAGGCCAATGTCCCCTGCATATCAGCTGTGTACATCCCGGGGGTGGAAAATCGCCTGGCGGACTCTCTGAGCAGGGGGACCTCTCGCCAGGGAGAATGGTCCCTATGCAGCAGGGTGTTTCAATCCCTGTGTCACCGTTGGGGCCAACCAGATGTGGATCTATTTGCATCCCGCCACAATCACAAGCTTCCAGCTTTTGTCTCCTTGTCCCAGGATCCTCTGGCCTTGACCTCGGATGCTCTAGCAATATCATGGCAGGACTTTCAGTTCCTGTATGTCTTCCCTCCAATTCCCCTGTTGGGAAGTTTCTGCGCAAGATTGCTCTGGAAGGGGTGCCAGCAATTCTGGTGGCTCCCAGGTGGCCAAGAAGAGTGTGGTTCGCAGACGTGGTGCAGCTGGCAGTAGATCAGTATGCTCTGCCCTTGGTGCCAGATCTGCTCACTCAGGGCTCACTACGCCATCCCAATTTACAAACTCTGGCTTTGACGGCCTGGCTGCTGAAACCTCCATCTTGATGGAGAAAGGGCTGTCTTCCTCGGTTGTGGATACTTTGATAAAGGCTAGGAAGAAGTCTTCCTCTTCCATTTATTACAGGGCTTGGCGTGCCTACATTGACTGGTGTGAGTCTCTTCCCTGTCGTGTGTTCTCTCTTCCCAGGATTTTGGAGTTCCTGCAGCATGGGTTGGAGATGGGACTCCAGCTCAGTACTCTGAAGGGTCAGGTTTCTGCCCTGGCTATTTTCTTCCAGAAGTCCTTTGCTCAGCACCCTCTGATCAGGACTTTTTTCCAGGGGGTCACTCATGTGCGCCCTCCACGTAAGCCTATGGTGCCTGTTTGGGATTTGAACTTTGTTCTGTCAGTATGGCAGGGTGCTCCCTTTGAGCCTGTGCAGGATGCTGCCCTGGCCATTCTTACGCTCAAGGTTGTATTTCTGGTGGCTATCACCTCTGTCAGTCGTGTGTCTGAGTTGGCGGCGCTTTCCATTCAGCCCCCCTACTATGAGAGACACCAGGACAAGGTGGTGTTTCGTTTCAAACCTGACTTTCTGCTTAAGGTAATGTCTGCCTTTCATTTGAATCAGGATATTGTTCTTCCTTCTTTGTGTCCTAATCCTAGCAATGCTAAGGAGAGGGTTTTGCACTCTTTGGATGTGGTTAGGTGTCTGAAGTACTATCTGGTGGCTACTGCACCTTTCAGGAAAACTGATGCTCTTTTTGTGGTCCCTTCTGGTCCTAGGAAGGGTTTGGCTCCTGACAAGTCTACTATCAGCAAGTGGATTCGTCAGGCTGTGATTCAGGCCTACTCTGCTAAGGGGAAGAATCCTCCCTTCCGCCTTACTGCTCATTCCACTCGTGCTATTGGTGCCTCTTGGGCTTTTCAGCACCAGGCTTCTGTTGAACAAGTTTGCAAGGCTGCTACTTGGTCTTCTGTTCATACCTTTTCAAAGTTTTACAAGGTTGATGTTAGGGCTTCAGCTGATGCTGCTTTTGGCTGAAAGGTTCTGCAGGCGGCAGTGGTTTAAACTGTCTGCTGCTGCCTTTTCTTGGGGATCCCACCCTACTTTATGGACACTGCTATTGGATGTCCCACTTGTAATTATTATATTTGGAGCAGGACGTACGGTATACTAAGAATAATACAATTCTGTGATTACTCACCTGTAGAATTGGTATTATGAGTATACAGTACGTCCTGCTCCAACCCACCCTTGGTTTTGCATTATCTTGGATCCTCTGTATGGTGATTGTTATCATTGTTATAGTTACCAGTTTGGGTTGTTTAATTCTCCCGGCTTCTCGTTAACTGCTTTTCAATGCTGGGGATTTGTGGGAGGTCCCCGGGTATTTGAGGGGCCGGGAGGAGCCTATTTTGGATGTCTCTGCAGTCCAGCGCCATCTGGCGGAGTATAACCCACTTGCAAATATTATATTTGGAGCAGGACGTACTGTATACTCATAATACCAATTCTACCTGTGAGTAATCTCAGAATTGTATTATTTTCCTCATCCAAAACCTAGGAACCTGGTGATAGGTTCTTGCCCCGGGGAGGGGGGGGGCTGAATTGGGATGACCCACTGTGTGAAACCTGCCAGATTGCCCACTCCACTCGCCTTTCGCCTGTTCCTTGGTGCATGTGCTCGACCAATCATCACTTTATGCCATGCATACTTATTGTGTTCATAACCAGCCATCATAACCAGCTCGGGGACCAGCTATGCAGGGCTTGTAGAACAGGACTCAAGGGCCAGCCTTGGATTCCCCCTCCCTGCCGGCTACAAGTCCAAATGCGTAAATGGCCCCAGGTTTTTCTGCCCCCCCCAGGTAATGGAGCTGGGGGTTAATGGTAAGTAACCTGGGGTTAGCCCCCTAATCCTTGTGAATTGGTATAGGGATCTTGTGAACCCCTTATCAGCTCACAAAGGGTTAAATGTAAAAAGGCACACAGATTTTTATTTTTTTAATACTTACCTACGATCGATCGATCTCTGAGTACTGTGCCCCGTGCCAATTACTCTGGCCGTAGCAGGGGGGCTATTCAGGCCCCCTACTGAAGCCATAAGAGCCCCGGAGAGGGGGGTTGGATGCCCCCTGGGTTAAATGAAGACCTAAACGGATTGATTGAGGGGTCAGGTGAGTTTTTAACTTTTATAATTTTTTTGTTATAGGTGCTTAAAGCTAGCTATTTGATTCTCGCGTAGCTGCCACTTAAAGGTAGGAGAGGCAGCTACATGAGACTTGCGTTGCTGGCACTAGAAGGGTTAAACATTGCATCGGCATGGGGAGTGGAGGCTCAGGCATCCCCAGCTCCCCTGTCTAAATGCACATAGCTGCAGGGATTCCCGGGGACGTGGCGGTGACCGGCAAGGGCCCAGGAAAAGGTAAGAGAGCTTGCAGGCGATCTGGGAGGTTCACATAGTGGGGCAAACCCTGGGGACACCTAGTCGGACGGCCCTGGAGTCTTTCCGACTCCAAGGCCAGCTTGGGTGGTGATAGGTCTGCTTTAACAAGGACCCATAATGACTGATAGGGCATCGAAATTTGGGCCCAGGTAGGTAGAGAAAACTCAGAACATACCAAGCAAGGTAAAGTTCTTAAGTAGAAAAAGGTAGGGTGGGGGGAAAAAGGGAAGGATGAGACTTTCAAACAGCTATAAGTAAGCACAAGCACATTATGCTACTTTGATGAATATTTGGGTGAGCATACTTTAGACAGGGATCCCAGCATATTAAGACTTTATGGTAACCATAAATCCATCGTTCTGGGCCTGATATTCAGTTGATGGAATATTTTTTCCAAGTTTTGCCTGTTTGGGCTGTCCAAGGGTCTCTAGTAATGTTCTGTTCGAATAAGGTACAAAAACAAGCCAGTCATCTAGGACCAAAAGTGGAGTACCTGTGGACAGGACCACCAAATGTGGAGCATTGTTGTGTCTGCAACACAGCCTCTGAAGCACCTATACGAGTATAATAGGAGGACTTTAGCTATCCTAGAGGGTACAAGATACCACCTCACGAGGACATTATATGCTGTCTCAAAGGTAGTTATATTAATTGAACATTTGGCTACAGTATTCTAAATGTTCAGATTCCCTATTCCTCCTCTGATCTGGAGGCTCCCAGGCTGCATTCCCATTTTGTGCATAGGAATATTTTGTATTGTCCCTTGGGTTGTTGATTAGCATATGCATTAAAGATATTAGGCTAGGACCTGATGGGGAGTGGAGACAGGTATGCTCAAAAGGGGAAAGAGTAGTTGATGAATAAGTCTGAGGAGCAGGGACAGCCAGTGTTTCAGTTTACCATATCTAAACCATTCAACATTAGGAGTCTGATGGTGCTCTTTAGTTTAGGAGTGTTTCAGCTAATCAAGGAGCAATTGACTAGAGGTCGTATATCTTAGGAAATGTGTAAACTTGTCACCAGGCAAAGGACCCAGGAGAGTCCCTGCCAGGTGAGAAGAGAGGGTTAGTGAGTGTGAGAAGAGAGAGTCATCAAAGGTAGATGGGGGGATACAGGGGAATAGCCTGGGGGGGAGCAGGGGGTGCACTTGCCCTTTTTGCAGCAGGTCGGGGGGGGGGGGGGGGCGCCAAAGGGGGATATGAGCACAGGTTGGGGGTGCTATTTTGAATCTTTGCCCTAGGTGCCAGAAAGCCTAGCTACTCCTATGGGGTGATATGAATTTACTGGAGTTATTATATTTGTCCTATATCCTCAAACTGTGCTGCATTAGTGATCTAAAGGGAAAAGGGTTAGAATCCGGTGGTATGCACAGCAGGGAGTTGATAGAAACCGGATAAACATTGGTATTCTCCAGGTAGATCCACAAAAGAGTCTCCTTGGATGTATGGAGAGTGACAAGTTGTGCAGGTAGGGTTATGAAAAGGTATAGCAGCTGGTATCCCCCCATTTAAGACAGTTATTACAATTCTTAATATATATAAAAAAAAAAATATATATATATATATTATTTTTTTTTACACCCAATGTTATGTTTTATTGTAGTTTTTATGTGACCATTTATATTTTTAGCCCCTTTTGCCCTAGATTTGTTTATTAAATCCTAAATAACTTTCAATTCAAGCTTTGCAATGTGGCAGTATTATCTCTTTAAACATGTTTGCTACTTACACCTCCCTTTTTCATATGGTTATTGCCTTAAAGTAGACCAAAACCCGGAATTTTGACTACCCCGGTTTTGGTCCTTGCCCCTGGGGCACACCGATTTGGGATGCCCCACTGTGTGAACCCCACCAGGTCGCCCAGTATAACTAAGCCTTTCCTTGGTCCTACGACGCAAGCGTGGGCTTCTGTTCCAATCGGTGCACTCGGCAAATGTAGCTGATAGCAACCGGGCGACATCTCCGCTGCCCTCTTACAGGGTGCATACAGGGTTCACACATGCCTGGGGGAGTAAATCAGATGGCCCTGGAATGTAATAAGGCCAACAACCATAGGTTTTGTTTCACTTTAGGGCAAAAATGATTTCTAAGCAAATTAAAGTTTATGTTCTATTTGATTTAACTGGATGCTGCCATGTTTGAACATTTCACTATATGATAAACATTTATACTTGTCTATGCAGGATCTTATTAGTGATCTGAAATCTGAACTTACTGGAAAACTTGAGAAGGTGATTGTGGCATTAATGACCCCAGCACATTTGTATGACGCTCAAGAGCTTAGATCTGCCATGAAGGTAAGGGAATTTACTTCATCTAATGGCCCGTTCTCACAAATTGATTTTGTGAACCATCCATGGAAATAGCAGCTGCGATCGAATGTTCAATAAGAATTCATTTGTAGGTTGAGCCCATGTCTCTTCGGCTGTCATAAAGTTTCTTATTCTTAGTATACAGTACGTCCTGCTCCAAATCTAATTCTTACACTTGGGATATACTCCGCCAGATGGCGCTGGACTGCAGAGACATCGAAAATAGGCTCCTCCCAGCCCCTCAAATACCCGGGGACCTCCCACAAATCCCCAGAATTTCTCTGCAGTCTGGCTGCGAAGGACCAAAAATGGCTCTCTCTACTCGCAGGTGAGCAGGGCTATTAGCCTGCGGCCCTGTAGGACTATTCCCACCCGTTCCACTAGTGATATGCCTCCCAGCCTTGGCTGCGCTGGTCGGGTGAAGGTAGGCAGCACCGCTGTTAGGTGCTTTGGAGCGCTGCTCCACCGCAATCCCCCACCAAAGGGTAGGCGGTTCAGGCTTATGGTGAGCCTCTATGGGATGCCCCTCCCGCACTAGTGCCCCTTGCCCCTGCCCATTGGTGGGCCCTGTTTAAGTGGCCGCTGTCCTCCCTCATTCTCCTTGTAGCCTTCGGGGGAAAAGAGGGGGGGGTGTAAATGTGTATGCTATGCATTCTGTGTTTTACACTCTCTCTTTTTATTCTGTTTAGTCTTGTCAGCCGCTGCGCTGACTTGCCTTTACTGTCTTTTAAAAATTGCCGCCGCGCACTGACTTGGTTCCGCGCTTAGCGGCGGCATTACCTCAGGCGCCGTCATTGGCTGCTTGCACGTTCTGGCTTCGCAATCTTCGTGGGGGGCGGGGCCCGTCTATGGCGCGCTCTGCGTCATCGCTGATACCAGCCCGCCTCTCATGGTATACCGACGCCATCTTTAACCTGCTTGGTTGGCTCATGCGTGATGGACCCCTACCAACCGCGGTCCGTAAGTGCCCTCGCGGGTGGCTTTATATCTTTCACTTTTGTTACTGTGTGCTTACAGGTCTTGTCTGCTTATGTCTTTCAGGTGGGGCGAACCCTTTTTGGCTTCTCCCGGCCCTGTATTAGTGTATAACTTGTAGGCCTTGTAAAAATAATACTCCCACTTCCCTAGCGGGTTATTGGGGCATCCGGGGTTGCTATTTAGCGTTATTCCCTATCGGCGTATAGCACCACTATCATCACCATATGGAGGCATCCCAGGATAATGTGACCGGGGTCCCTTCGGGACAAGACCGGCTGTGTGTAGCGTGTGGGCAGCCTCATGCTGGCGCTGACAAGGCGTGGGTCTGTGTACCCTGTGCTGAGCAGGTGCTTGCACTGCAATCTGGCCTGCCAGTGGCTGCACCTCGTTTCAGTTCGCCTACTCCCCCAAGTTTAAACCTCACTCCTACTGAGTTGCATACTAGTGGGGATTCTCAGCCTGATGTGTCTTCTAGACTGGCTACTGTTGAGCAGTTGATTGCGAAGTCCTTAGCGCGTAAGGCCCCTGCTAAGAAGCGGCACTTGACGCCTAATGTCACTGTTTTCCCTATGGGAACTGAGGAGTTTTGGAGTCTTTGTGGCTATACCCCGTCTGATGAAGGGGAGCTCTTTTCTGATTCAGGCTCATCTGATGAGAGAGCAAGGGGTCATGACGATTCTGGCTCTGACCCCTGGGCCCCGGATGACACCGACAGATTATTGACCCAGATTTTTGAGGTTCTGTCCATCTCTCTCCCTGTTGCGGCTCCCCGGCAAAGAGGGGAGCTTTTCCATACACCAAAATCACGTTTGGAATTTCCCGAGCAGGCACATTTCCATAACCTTGTGCTCAAGGAATGGGAGCGCCCCAGTAAACTTCCCGGGGTTCCAAAAAGTTGGGATAGGAAGTATCCTTTTCCTGCTGAGGTGGTAAAGTGTTGGTCATCTCCCCCCGAGGTGGATGCCCCGATCCTAGGGCTATCTAACACCTCTGTCATGCATTCCCCTGACTCCACTACCCTGCGGGATGCTGAGGACCGGCGCATTGACCAGCTGGCATCCCACGCCTTTGCATGTGCGGGGACGGCGCTGCGCCCGGTCTGTGTCTCTGCCATTACTGCTGTGGCCACTAGAACCCTTATCAGAAATATGCTTGATAGTGCCCCTGATGATTTGCCTTGTGAGGTGTTCAATGCACTCTCCAGTTGTGATGTTTTTGTAAATTTTGTCCTCTCAGCATTGGATGACACCATCAGAATGTGTGCCAGAACTTCTGCCCTCATGGTGGCTATACGCTGAACGGTTTGGCTGCGCCAGTGGGCTGCTGACAACGCTGCCAAGAAGGCCCTCACTGGTTTTACCTTTAAAGGACTGCGCCTGTTTGGTCAGGGTTCCTTCTCCTCCCCTTATCGTGGTGCCAGACAGGGGAGGGGGGTTTCCTTTCCTGGGGCCCGGGGAGATTTCTGGGGTAGGGGCAGAGGACGTGGACGTCCTGGCTCCTCCTGGGGTCCCAAAGCAAAATCCTCCCCCAAGCCCCCTCAGGCATGATGGGGCGCCCTCACCCATCCGGGTGGGGGGACGGCTGCAGCACTTCGCTCACGTCTGGAGGCTTCATGTCTCAGACCGGTAGATTCAGGAGGTAGTGTCCTCCGGTTACAAGTTGGAGTTTGCTGCCTGTCCCCCTCCAAGATTCATCAGATCCCAGATTCCTCAGGACCCTGTGTCAGCTCAGCAGCTAGTGCAAGGCCTCCTGGAGCTAGGGGTCATCTGCCAGGTCCCCTTAAGAGAAAAAGGCAAGGGCTTTTATTCCAACCTATTCACAGTACCCAAAAAAGATGGTTCAGTCAGGCCCATCCTGGACTTGAAGATCCTCAACAAGTTTGTCAGGGGCAGGCGCTTTCGCATGGAAACTCTGCGCTCTGCCATCAGTTCCCTGCGCCAAGGGGATTCCATGACTTCTGTGGACATCAAAGATGCTTACCTTCATATTCCTGTGTTCCCAGGTCATCAAAGGTTCCTCAGGTTCGCTCTGATGGATCAACACTACCAATTTGTGGCCTTGCCCTTTGGCCTCACTTCAGCGCCCAGGGTGTTCACCAAGCTGCTGGCTGGCATGATGTCTCTGCTCAGATGTCAGGGCGTCCGCGTGCTTCCCTATCTGGACGACATTCTCATCACTTCCCAGTCTCTACATCAGGCAGAGTTGGATACTCAGCTGGTGGTGTCCACTCTGGAGTCATTTGGATGGATGATCAACCACCCCAAGTCCTCACTGTCCCCTTCCTTGGTAACTCCATCCCTAGGAATGAATCTGGATACAGTTCAGGCAAAGATCTTCCTTCAACAGAAGGTGGACAGTCTGATTGCACAGGCGCAGTCCCTCCTTGCTTGTCCTCATCCCTCTGTCAGGCAGGGGATGCAGCTGGTGGGCCTGATGGTGGCATGCTTCGAAGCGGTCCCTTATGCTCAGTTCCACTTGAGGCCTCTGCAACTTCACCTATTGTCAGTATGGGACAAGGACCCAGCATCCCTGGACAGGGTCTGTGTGCTCTCCCCCCTGGTCAGGAGGTCCCTCTCGTGGTGGATGGACTCAAGGAACCTGTTGGGGGACAGATCCTTTCTTACCCCTTCCTGGGAGACGGTCACCACGGATGCCAGTCTGTCGGGATGGGGGGTTTCTGGATGTCTCTGCGGTTCCAGGGGAGGTGGGGCCGATCAGGCTAGTTCTGGCTCACTTGACTACTCACCGTCGGGGCCTGCCTGTTCAGGTGCGCTCGGACAACCAGACGGCAGTTGCCTACATCAATCATCAGGGAGGGACCCGGAGCAAGGGGGCCCTCCAGGAAGCGTCTCTGATCCTGACTTGGGTGGAGGCCAATGTCCCCTGTATATCAGCTGTGTACATCCCGGGGGTGGAAAATCGCCTAGAGGACTCTCTGAGCAGGGGGACCTCTCGCCAGGGAGAATGGTCCCTATGCAGCAGGGTGTTTCAATCCCTGTGTCACCGTTGGGGCCAACCAGATGTGGATCTGTTTGCGTCCCGCCACAATCACAAGCTCCAAGCTTTTGTCTCTCTGTCCCAGGATACTCTGGCCTTGACCTTGGATGCTTTAGCAATGCCATGGCAGGACTTTCAGTTCCTGTATATCTTCCCTCCAATCCCCCTGCTGGGCAGGGTCCTGCGCAAGATTGCTCTGGAAGGGGTGCCAGCAATTCTGGTGGCTCCCAGGTGGCCAAGAAGAGTGTGGTTCGCAGACGTGGTGCAGCTGGCAGTAGATCAGTATGCTCTACCCTTGGTGCAGATCTGCTCAATCAGGGCTCACTATGCCATCCCAATTTACAAACTCTGGCTTTGACAGCTTGGCTGCTGAAACCTCCATCTTGATGGAGAAGGGGCTGTCTTCCTCGGTTGTGGATACTTTGATTAAAGCTAGGAAGAAGTCTTCCTCTTCCATTTATTACAGAGTTTGGCGTGCCTACATTGACTGGTGTAAGTCTCTTCCCTGTCGTGTGTTCTCTATTCCCAGGATTCTGGAGTTCCTGGGTTGGAGATGGGACTCCAGCTCAGTACTCTGAAGGGTCAGGTTTCTGCCCTGGCTATTTTCTTCCAGAAGTCCTTTGCTCAGCACCCTCTGATTAGGACTTTTTTCCAGGGGGTCACTCATGTGCGCCCCCCACGTAAGCCTTTGGTGCCTGTTTGGGATCTGAACTTGGTTCTGTCAGCCTTGCAGGGTGCTCCTTTTGAACCTGTGCAGGATGCTGCCTTGGCCATTCTTACGCTCAAGGTTGTATTTCTGGTGGCTATCACTTCTGTCAGGCGTGTGTCTGAATTGGCGGTGCTTTCCATTCAGCCCACCCTACTATGAGAGACACCAGGACAAGGTGGTGGTTCGTTTCAAACATGACTTTCAGCCTAAGGTAGTGTCTGCCTTTCATTTGAATCAGGATATTGTTCTTCCTTCCTTGTGTCCTAATCCTAGCAATGCTAAGGAGAGGGTTTTGCAATCTTTGGATGTGGTTAGGTGTCTGAAGTGCAATCTGGTGGCTACTGCACCTTTCAGGAAAACTTGATGCTCTTTTTGTGGTCCCTTCTTGTCCTAGGAAGGGTTTGGCTCCTGCCAAGTCTGCTATCAGCAAGTGGATTCGTCAGGCTGTGATTCAGGCCTACTCTGCTAAGGGGAAGAATCCTCCCTTCCGCCTTACTGCTCATTCCACTCGTGCTATTGGTGCCTCTTGGGCTTTTCAGCACCAGGCTTCTGTTGAACAAGTTTTCAGGGCCGCTACTTGGTCTTCTGTTCATACCTTTTCAAAGTTTTACAAGGTTGATGTTAGGGCCTCAGCTGATGCTGCTTTTGGCCGAAAGGTTCTGCAGGCTGCAGTGGTTTAAACTGTCTGCTGCTGATTTTTCTTGGGGATCCCACCCTACTTTATGGACACTGCTATTGGATGTCCCACGTGTAAGTATTAGATTTGGAGCAGGACGTACTGTATACTAAGTATAATACAATTCTGTGATTACTCACCTGTAGAATTGGTATTGTGAGTATACAGTTCGTCCTACTCCAACCCACCCTTGGTTTTGCATTATCTTGGATCCCCTGTATGGTGATTGTTATCATTGTTATAGTTGATAGTTTGGATTGTTTAATTCTCCCGGCTTCTCATTAAATGCTTTTCAATGCTGGGGATTTGTGGGAGGTCCCAGGGTATTTGAGGGGCCGGGAGGAGCCTATTTTCGATGTCTCTGCAGTCCAGCGCCATCTGGCGGAGTATATCCCACGTGTAAGTATTAGATTTGGAGCAGGACGTACAGTATACTCATAATACCAATTCTACAGGTAATCACAAAATTGTATTTTTCTTGCTGTGACTGCAGTAATTGACAACAAATTGCTTGTGAAATCTACATTCTATCTCATTAACAACCACTCAAAAAATGATCTGATATATCTTCTGCGTCCGAATGCAAATAAAAGGAAGAAGAAACCATTATGGTTTACTAGGGAAGTCAGCACTATCATAAAAGATAAGAAGTCTGCCTATAAGAAGTATAAAGTAAGTGGAAGTGTAGCTGACAGAGAGGCATATAAAATTAAACAGAGGGAAGCAAAACTAATTATAAGGACTGCTAAAGGGCAAAAAGAGGAAGAAATGGCCAAATCTATGAAGAAGGGAGATAAAACCTTTTTCCGATATATTGGTGACAGAAGAAAAACAATGCAGTCTCAAAAATTAGAAATAGGGAAAATAAATATATTGACGGAGATAAGGCTGTGGCTGACCATCTGAATAGCTACTTTTGTTCGGTATTTTCAGATAGTAGCAGGCATGGCCATAGCACAGCATCCCGCTGGGAGGGCACAGCTCCGGAGTTTCTGGAGGCTGATGTCTTAGCTGAGCTGGCACATCTAAAGGTAAGTAAGGTGATGGGTCCAGATGGAATCCACTCCAGAGTTCTAAGGGAACTTAGGTTTGTGATTGCAGCCCCTCTGACTGATTTACTTAACCATTCCCTTTCAACTGGTGAGGTTCCAGATGATTGGAGAATGGCCAATGTCGTACCAATCCATAAAAAGGGGAGTAGAGAAGAAGCTAGTAATTACATGCCAGTTAGTTTAACATCTATAGTGGTCAAATTAATGGAAACACTTTTAAAAAAACAGATAATTTCCCATCTAAAAATGAATGACCTATTGGACCCAAAACAGCACGGCTTTACTGAGGGCAGATCATGTCAGACCAATCTTATTGATTTCTTTGACAATGTCACTAAAGTGTTAGGCGATATCCACAGCACCACCTTCATCTATCTGGATTTTAGCAAAGCCTTTGACACTGTACCACATAAGGAGCTCATAGATAAGTTATTGAAGGTAGGACTCCCTGGATAGTTCAGTGGATTTCCAGTTGGCTGAGGGATCGATATCAGAGTGTTGTTGTAAATGGTGTGCAATCTGAACAAAGGCGAGTTACAAGTGGTGTGCCGCAAGGCTCTGTCCTGGGCCCCATTCTTTTTAATATATTTGTAAGTGACATAGGAGAAGGCTTGGTAGGAAAAGTTTGTCTGTTTGCTGATGATACAAAGGTTAGTAATAGGGTGGATATTCCGGGAGGTGTCTGCAACATGGAAAATGATTTAGCTTTACTGGATAGATGGTCAAAACTGTGGAAACTAGAGTTTAATGTCTCTAAATGTAAAATCATGCACTTGGGTAGAAGGAATCCCTGCTCTGAGTACCGTATGGGAAGCACTGTGTTAGCCAGGACCTCGGAGGAGAGAGATTTAGGGGTACTGATTACTGATAGCTGCAAGATGAGTGGACAGTGTAGCCAGGCAGTGGGAAAAGCAAGCAGGATGCTCGGCTGCATAGCTCGAGGCATCACCAGTAGGAAGAGGGAGGTTGTGATGCCGCTGTATAGAGCCCTGGTGAGGCCACAGCTAGAATACTGTGTGCAGTTCTGGAGACCTTACCTGCAAAAAGACATTATTCAAATAGAACGTGTCCAAAGGCGGGCAACAAAAATGGTGGAAGGACTTAAACTTAAAACTTATCAGGAGAGACTTAAAGAACTTAATTTGTACAGTCTGGAGGAAAGAAGGGAGAGGGGGGACATGATTGAGACCTTTAAATATGTGAAAGGATTGAATAAGGTTCAGGAGGGAAGTGTTTTTAAGAAGAAACTTAATGATAGAACAAGGGGGCACAACCTGAAGCTAGTCGGGGGGAAGATCAGGAGCAATGTTAGAAAATATTATTTTACAGAAAGAGTAGTTGATGCTTGGAACAAACTTCCAGCAGAGGTAGTTGAAAAATCAACAGTCACTGAATTTAAACATGCCTGGGATAAGCACACATCTATCCTAAGATAAAGAGTACATACAGTATACACATAAGGGCAGACTAGATGTACCGTATGGTCTCCTTCTGCCGTCAACCTTTTATGTTTCTATGTTTAAATCGGATGCTCACTCAACCGACGGTTGGTTTCTTTGTCCATGGGACCTTCATCCAAAGCAGAAACCATAGAACAACTAAGTTTATTTTTTAGGAACTGGCAGCACTAAATGCAGGACCATAATATATTGCTTGAGGAGGGTATGGGACAAGGTTTCTTTTAAGTCCTGAGGTAGAGGGTCCTATTCGATGAGTTTTCCAGGATATATCTTAATGGTGTTCATTTTTACCTGTAGTTAGTTGGTAAAAAGGAATCCCAGTACAGATGCAAGTGAAATGTAATGGTCTTGCAATTAAAATATGAAAACTTTTTAAAATTACGGTCATGTTTGTGTTGATGACTGCTTCACAAACCTTGTCTTGTATTATCTGCTATCCTGCCTGACACAAGTTCTTTAAGGGAGCAGCATTACCATTGGTGTTTAAAGTTAGCGCTAGATGCCCTTCACAACTTTAAATGCATAATTTTTCTTGTTTTCCAGGGTGCTGGCACTGCGGAGAATGTGCTCATTGAAATAATTGCCTCTAGATCTACAGCTGAAATCCATAACATCAAAAAAGTCTTCAAAGAAGGTACATTATAGAAATTAACTGTGATGTATGCTCTACAATGCATATCTGTTAATGGTGTGACTGAAGGAAAAAAACACTATAGAACACCTTTGTGAAATTGAGGATTCACTGTTACTCTTTGCAATTTTCCTCGACCTTTCATCGATCCCTCAATCTTTCAACACCTTTGTGCTTTTCAGTTACAGGTACAGTAAAGTCATTCTGCAGACAGTCAAATAAAAAGCTATACTCGCCTTTAATCCCCCGCAGGCGATCGCTGATACACTTCTCACATTGCCTGATCCACCAGTCCCATGCGGCGCCATTTTCAAGCTGCTTGCATACATTCAACACCTGATCGACTGCCCCATGCCATCGTCAAACTAACTACGAATGATGTGGGGCGGTCCATCGCGTGTTGGATGGACGCAAGTGGCTGGACGACAGTGCCGCAGGACAGGGATCTCAGTGGGATCAACGATCACCTGCGGGGATTAAAGTGGAGGGTGAGGTGTAGCACTAGTGGTACTTGTAACGCTTCAAAAGGGGAGAAGTAATTATACTGGCCTAATTGCTGGTGTTTGTCTGGGCTATATATCACTGTAAAAGCCAGTTATTAAAGGAAACCAAAGGTCAGCAGAGGAAAGAAGGCCAGTTGTGAGGTTTGCAAGTTTACTCACAGTAGGAGTAGGTTTCCTGAGAATATGTCCTCTGCAGAAGAGGGCACTGCCACCTCTCCCACTTTACAGAAGACTGGGGCATGTGCATATCGGTGCTGTCCATGTGTCTTTCCCGACAAAGGATGAAGATGCTACTATATGTTAAATCTGGCAAACTAGTACTGGTCCAGACCACTCAGGTTTGCCTTAAGTGGGGTCCTCTTCGGGGGCCTCTTGCAGCTGTATTTAGACTTTTGGAATAAAGTATCCAAACTGCTGAGTCTCACTTACTCTAGCGGTGAATGGGAACTGCCTCTATCTGTTGGCAACACTGACATGTAGGTCTCAGTCTGCTCTAAGTCTACATGTGAGGAGGTCAATGAGAGACAGAGGGGTTCTTCAAAATAATTCTGGAATTCCACAAATGGTGGACCACTAGCCAGGGCCTTGAGGAGAAGCCCTCTTTTTCTTGGAAGAAAAATACAAGGTGACTGACCCAGCCCAAAAGGCATTCTTTTTGCCTTTTGATCAGATCATTACAGATGAATGTATTGAGCCAGATAGATTGTCCAAAGTTTCTAAGGCTTGGGATATCCTCTACCCCAGAATGTACTACAAACTGCAAGGAGTTAACTAACTCTTATCCAAGGGTTATTTGCTCCCAAAAGAGTCAACCCAAAAAGAACCTGCAGATAAGTGCTTGAAAGCACTACTGAAGAAACTCCATCTAACTGGGGGTACAGCTAAGAAATTTGCTACAAGATGTATCAGTAAATGGACCTTTAATTGAAGGGGTTGAGTACCCCTGGTCTAGGGGGTTATAGCTGGTCCAAGTCTCAAATACCCCCAACATTCTGCAATCTTCTTCTCTGTAACTGGTTCTTTTTAGGGCAGTGAAATAGACTTTGGTCGCTTAGATCAGTGGTCCCCAACCTTTTTTTTCACAAAGGACAGGTTCAGGATTTGGTCATTTTACCGCGGCCCGGTGGGGCACTGGGGGGGGGGGGGGGGGTTGACTGGGGGCAGGGCTGGGGGTGTGGCTGGGGCGGTACGGCGGCATTGGTTGTTAATATTGTTTTGAGCTGGGAATAGAGAGATGGGATGGGACAGAGCTGGGAAAAGGGAGATGGGATGGGGACGAGCTGGGATGGGACAGAGCTGGGAATAGAGAGATGGGATGGGACAGAGCTGGGAATAGAGAGATGGGATGGGACAGAGCTGGGAAAAGAAAGATGGGATGGGACAGAGCTGGGAATAGAGAGATGGGATGGGACAGAGCTGGGAATAGAGAGATGAGATGGGATGGGGACGAGCTGGGATGGGACAGAGCTGGGAATAGAGAGATGGGATGGGACAGAGCTGGGAATAGAGAGATGGGATGGGACAGAGCTGGGAAAAGAAAGATGGGATGGGACAGAGCTGGGAATAGAGAGATGGGATGGGACATAGCTGGGAATAGAGAGATGGGATGGGACAGAGCTGGGAATAGAGAGATGGGAGGGGACAGAGCTGGGAATAGAGAGATGGGATGGGACAGAGCTGGGAATAGAGAGATGGGATGGGACAGAGCTGGGAATAGAGAGATGGGATGGGACAGAGCTGGGAATAGAGAGATGGGATGGGACAGAGCTGGGAATAGAGAGATGGGATGGGACAGAGCTGGGAATAGAGAGATGGGATGGGACAGAGCTGGGAAAAGTAAGATGGGATGGGACAGAGCTGGGAATAGAGAGATGGGATTGGACAAAGCTGGGAATAGAGAGATGGGATGGGACAGAGCTGGGAAAAGAAAGATGGGATGGGACATAGCTGGGAATAGAGAGATGGGATGGGACAGAGCTGGGAATAGAGAGATGGGATGGGACAGAGCTGGGAATAGAGAGATGGGATGGGACAGAGCTGGGAATAGAGAGATGGGATGGGACAGAGCTGGGAATAGAGAGATGGGATGGGACAGAGCTGGGAATAGAGAGATGGGATGGGACAGAGCTGGGAAAAGAGAGATGGGATGGGACAGAGCTGGGAAAAGAGAGATGGGATGGGACAAAGCTGGGAAAAGAGAGATGGGATGGGGCAGAGCTGGGAATAGAGGGATGGGGATGAGCTGGGATGGGACAGAGCTGGGAATAGAGAGATGGGATGGGACAGAGCTGGGAATAGAGAGATGGGATGGGACAGAGCTGGGAATAGAGAGATGGGATGAGACAGAGCTGGGAAAAGAGAGATGGGATGGGACAGAGCTGGGAATAGAGAGATGGGACAGAGCTGGGAATAGGGAGATGGGACAGAGCTGGGAATAGAGAGATGGGACAGAGCTGGGAATGGAGAGATGGGACAGAGCTGGGAATAGAGAGATGGGACAGAGCTGAGAATAGAGAGATGGGACAGAGCTGGGAATAGAGAGATGGGACAGAGCTGGGAATAGAGAGATGGGACAGAGCTGGGAATAGAGAGATGGGACAGAGCTGGGAATAGAGAGATGGGACAGAGCTGGGAATAGAGAGATGGGACAGAGCTGGGAATAGAGAGATGGGACAGAGCTGGGAATAGAGAGATGGGACAGAGCTGGGAATAGAGAGATGGGACAGAGCTGGGAATAGAGAGATGGGACAGAGCTGGGAATAGAGAGATGGGACAGAGCTGGGAATAGAGAGATGGGACAGAGCTGGGAATAGAGAGATGGGACAGAGCTGGGAATAGAGAGATGGGACAGAGCTGGGAATAGAGAGATGGGACAGAGCTGGGAATAGAGAGATGGGACAGAGCTGGGAATAGAGAGATGGGACAGAGCTGGGAATAGAGAGATGGGACAGAGCTGGGAATAGAGAGATGGGATGGGACAGAGCTGGGAATTGAGAGATGGGATGGGACAGAGCTGGGAATTGAGAGATGGGATGGGACAGAGCTGGGAAAAGAGAGATGGGATGGGACAGAGCTGGGAAAAGAGAGATGGGATGGGGCAGAGCTGGGAATAGAGAGATGGGACAGAGCTGGGAAAAGAGAGATGGGATGGGACAGAGCTGGGAATAGAGAGATGGGATGGGGCAGAGCTGGGAATAGAGAGATGGGACAGAGCTGGGAAAAGAGAGATGGGATGGGACAGAGCTGGGAATAGAGAGATGGGACAGAGCTGGGAAAAGAGAGATGGGATGGGACAGAGCTGGGAAAAGAGAGATGGGATGGGACAGAGCTGGGAAAAGAGAGATGGGATGGGACAGAGCTGGGAAAAGAGAGATGGGATGGGGCAGAGCTGGGAATAGAGAGATGGGATGGGACAGAGCTGGGAAAAGAGAGATGGGATGGGACAGAGCTGGGAAAAGAGAGATGGGATGGGACAGAGCTGGGAATAGAGAGATGGGACAGAGCTGGGAATAGAGAGATGGGACAGAGCTGGGAATAGAGAGATGGGACAGAGCTGGGAATAGAGAGATGGGACAGAGCTGGGAATAGAGAGATGGGACAGAGCTGGGAATAGAGAGATGGGACAGAGCTGGGAATAGAGAGATGGGACAGAGCTGGGAATAGAGAGATGGGACAGAGCTGGGAATAGAGAGATGGGACAGAGCTGGGAATAGAGAGATGGGACAGAGCTGGGAATAGAGAGATGGGACAGAGCTGGGAATAGAGAGATGGGACAGAGCTGGGAATAGAGAGATGGGACAGAGATGGGACAGAGCTGGGAATAGAGAGATGGGACAGAGCTGGGAATAGAGAGATGGGATGGGACAGAGCTGGGAATAGAGAGATGGGATGGGACAGAGCTGGGAATAGAGAGATGGGATGGGACAGAGCTGGGAATAGAGAGATGGGATGGGACAGAGCTGGGAATAGAGAGATGGGATGGGACAGAGCTGGGAATAGAGAGATGGGATGGGACAGAGCTGGGAATAGAGAGATGGGATGGGACAGAGCTGGGAATAGAGAGATGGGATGGGGCAGAGCTGGGAATAGAGAGATGGGATGGGGCAGAGCTGGGATGAGACAGAGCTGGGAATAGAGAGATGGGAGTGTGGAAAGGTGAGTTTTTACAGGTGCCCTGGAGAAGGGGGGTTCACACAGCGGGGTCATCCCGAATCAGGATGCCGCATGGAAAAGCCTGCGGCCAGCCCTGGAATCCTTTAGATTCCAGGCCAGCCGCTGGTGGATTCCACTTTAAAGGTATTCCTGGGCATCCCAAACCCCTACAATCTTCCCCCAAATTAACTAAACATTCAGTTTTCGCCTTCCCCCAATCATTGACATTGGCAGCCAGCTTTTACCTTATTCACGCGCTCTTTCTTCACGCTCGGCCACCCCACCCCCTATCTTTACGCTCGCCTGTGCGCTATCATTCCTCCTGCCTGCCCGCCCCGTCCACTGCCTTTGATCCCTCCCGTCCCACCCACTGCCTTTCCTCCCTCCCGCTGCTGTCATTCCTCCCTCCCGCCCGCTTTCTTTACAAGCTGTCATTCCCTCAGTCCCGCCCGCTGTCATTACCTCCCTCCCCTCCCGCCCGCTGTCTTTCCTCCCACCTGCCTGCCCCGCCCCGCTTTCTTTCATTCTGCCCGACTACCCACCTGGGTGCGGGGTCCGGAAACCTAGCGCCCGCGGTCCGTAAACAGACCACGGTCCGCGGGTTGAGTACCCCTGCTATATACGGTCACCCACCTGTAGAGCCGCACGGTGACCGCGTCCTCCTTCTCCTGCACCCGATGGTAGCGAACCTCCGAGCGGGTAGCCTCAGGGCCCGGTACCATTTGAGCCACGGACCAGTAGCGGTCCGCAGCCCGGGGGTTGGGCACCACTGGCTTAGATGATTATGTCTGTGCTCTTATTGGAAAAATTGCTCAGGTTTTGTTCTTTTTCTTATGTCTTTGAGGGATTGGTCAGTTGATCCTATTTTAGAAGTCAAGCAGTTAAATCTTTATTTGACCAGTCTGGCTTAGAGCAACAGATCATCTTTGTGTCTGTTCTGCTCTAAGGTGAGAATGGCCATAACTTCAGATCAGAGTAGTTCCCTCAGAAGAGGTTTATCCCTGCTGATGCCAGCTTTTTGGGCTGGGTAGAGTTTGGGGTGACCTGACTGTTCAGGGATGTAAAATTTCATTTAATGTATCTCTCCATGTGAGGTGGTGAGCTTACCACATAGGAAGACAAGCATGCCACAGTTTGGTCAATAACCCCATTAGTGTCCATTGACTAGTAAAATGACATCTGTATGATCACATTCATGTTTAAATTGAAATAAAAATGGTAACCTTAGAGTTAAATTCACCAGGATCAGGTTTTTGGGACATTTCTGTTTCGCTGGGTTCAGGTTTTTGCTAGAAACAAAGAAAAGTTCTAAATCATGATTTTAGAATGTCAGAATTCAGACGTCCTTTGTTAAAGTGGTAAGATAAGAGCATAGCATACTAAAATAGGAATTCGATGGCCACAAGACATTTTGACTAAACTGGAACATAAACGGAAATACTTTTTCTTGGTAAATTTAGAGCTTCTAACTTTATCCGCTGTTTTTTAACTAACTCTTTCGCTACAGTCTTCCTGACACCATTAAAATTAGTGCAGCTTTTTCAGAACAAAGTATTCAAATTGTATTTGGTCAGTGCAAACCTTCACATGTCCTATAACTAGCATGTGAACGTGTGTGTGTGTATAAAATATATATAATTATTGTGTTTTAGCAAATATTCAGGGGTGATAAACTTGCCAGGGACCTGCGCAGACACTGCGGAATCAAAATTCAGTCCGGTTTCACACAGCAGGCGTCCTGAATCAAGATGCACATAGGGCAGAGTATTGCCGAGCCCTACAATCTTGTGTTTGGGGCCGGGCCAAATTGGTTTTGGTCCTCTCTAATGTCGACTTTAAGTATCAATCCCTACCAGTAAAACAAGCCAAGACCTTTTTAGGTGTCTGGAAATGCAGATTTTTTAAACTGAACAGACATGTTATTATGCTTTGACAGATTATCTTTTGGCTTTTAAATAGAAAACAATCTAATGCTGATGCTTCTTGGCCATACATAACCTCATTTGCAAAAGGAGGGGGTATTTATATAACCCTTTGTAAACGGGAATACCAACAATCTTTTTGTTGTTATCTACTGAATTAAATAATTAGCATGGGTGGCAGGTTTTTTGAACGTACCATCCTTTTTTTCATGGGAGAACTCGCCTTTAACTGGAAACTTTAGCAGTAAATAATCTGCATATTTCTGCACTGATCATTACATCATTACATCATTACATCATTACATGATGCGTAAAAGCATCTCTAAACCTTAGCAGAACTGCAATAGCAATAAAGCAACTTCTCTTCCTGCAATACTGCAGCTTAAATACTGGACTCATTTTAGCAGTCAGTCTCCTTTTTAAAGAGAAGCAACCACCAGCATATAGTCTATAAGACGTTTGCGGCCAGTGATATCCCTATCCACTTAGCATCTCAATTTGGGATGTCATGCTGTGTGAAAACCCTCAGAATTGTTACCCTTCCAGCAATCACATGGCTAGACAGCGACGGCATTCCCTGCACCTATCTAGGTGTTGCGGCCACCCACGTCAGAGGGGGGGTTGGCCACATTGAATGCCTGATGCATCCTCTCATTCGGCGTTCTATGTCTCATATGTGAGGAATGAGGGGATTTTGGACCTCGAGTGGGTGAGGCTGTTTGTGTTGTGTGGATGTGAGGTGCACTCACTCTATAGCTGGTATAATCCAGCAAAGGCTTCAGTTAAAGTGAATGCAATCTGTCTTTATTCTAACACCCTCAGCATACACAGTAGATAATCCACAGCTTCCCTCAGCACATTAGCTCTGCATGAGACTTTCAGGCTCTGCTCTACTTAACCACTTGTAATTAAATGGTTGCCACTGACTACCTGTCTTCCCTGAGCTCTTGCTGGCATCAGCTGGATTTCTATTGCTGCTACATCCTATCTCAGCCAACATTACTATATCCCCTCTGGCTCCCTACTAGAATGGAAGACCCCTTTAGAACCCTAGGGCCCATAAATATCCTAGTTGTATCCTTTTGCTAAAAGATTCTTCCAAGACCATGCCCACTCACCTGTCTCTCACATGGGTCATAACATGTGTCCCATGTGAGTTGGTGTTACTCTTTAGTATCTAGCAAGGTACCTGGTATGGTAGTTTTTGCCCTCCAAAACCCAGATGTCCTTTCTGCGACACTGCCTTGCATTAAAGTGGACCAACACCCAGGATTTTCACTATCCTGGGCGTTGGTCCACTTCCGCGGGGCACCCACAAACGTCCGGCACGGGTGCGCGCCCTGCTAGAGGGACGGGCGGGAGGCGGGGGGCGGCTTATCCGCCGCTTGTCCGTCGCCTATAAGGTAAGTTTTTAGGGGCTTTCTGGGGGGTTTCACACAGCAGGGCATCCCAATTTCGGATGCCCCGCGGGGAGGGAGCTGATTGGTCCACTTTAAAATCTATGGGCCTATTATCTTTGATGGGAAAGATCTCTATACTGCCATCTAGTGTCTAAATTCTAATAGAACTACTAACTACTTTCTCACATTTGTAGTCTATGGGTGAATTGCTAGCTAATTTAACTAAATTAGGTCTATCTCAGTGCTACACCTCTGAGAGGGTTCTAGTTTTTCTTAATCATAGTTACTCACCTCTTTCCACTGGTCACATATGCCGCTCAATAATATGCAGGGTAAAGAATGGTGAGTGGAGCATGTGCAACGGGATTGTGGAAGAGGTAAGCAGAACCGGAAAGCTGGGGGGTTCACACAGTAAGGCATCCTGATTTGGGGCACGCACAAAACAAAAAGTGGGCCCAGTCTTTACATTGACAATAGAAGCATGGTGTTAAATAGATCAAGCCTTCGTTTACATATATTTTTTGGTCTAATTGGTTGTAATATTTGTAATGTCATTTGGTTGTAATTCATAATGTAGTATTATGATAATTGGTTTTATATATTGATTTAGAGTATGGATGTGATCTAGAAGACTCCATTACTGGAGATACATCAGGATATTTCCAAAGGATGTTGGTGGTCCTTGTTCAAGTAAGTGTTAGCTTTTTTATTTTTTTTTTGAGGGGGTGGTCAACTAGTTGTCTCTAGGTAGCCGGTTAGAAATGTATTTGCAGCCAGTTCATCTGCTAACAGGATTTGAGTCAAAGTAATGTTTGCATTCTATGAACTCTGAGGAGATTTAACATCACTTATATTTGGCAATGACTGCCGCAGGAACTGTATATTTGGTCATCACTGTTCTTTCCTAATGACAAAGTAAAAAACATTTACTGTATGTTAAACTTACTGACTCCCCCAGTGCCCCCTCCCCACAAATAAATCTTAGATGGCAAAATTCAAATTCATTCAACTTTATTTTAACATTGCAGGGTAAAAATATTTGTCAATAGTTTCATTATTCTAAGTATGTCACACACCCCGCTTCAGATAGTCATTACACTTGGGTTATACCGACCTGTAGAGGGCGATCTTGCAGAGATGTCATGAAAAAAAGGGAGCCCCTCCCGGTCCATAAATACCTGGTACCTCCCACTCATTCCCCAGTCTTTCATCTCTGCAGACGGCGAGCAAGTCAGAAGATGATGTCTCCTCCTTGCAGGTAGCCGGGGTAACTCCCGGCCCGCTTGTTTGTCTATTTCTGCCTGGACCCCACCTTCTTAGTATTCACCTTGCCTCCCAGCCTAGGCTGCTGGTCCGGGCAAGGGTAGACAGCACCTAATGGTGCTTAGGAGCTACGCTCCACCGTGAGACCCCATACTAAGGGGTAGGCGGTTTTGCCGGGTTGGTGATCCCGGTTCGGGATGCCCTGTCCCTTGCCTGTCCACCTTCCAACGTGGAATCCCCCTCTCCCGGATTGCCCTTGCTCCTTAGAGGAGGGGGGGGGCAGCGTACGGGTCCCCTAACCCCCTGATTGTTATCTTTATTATGCGCGTGTGTGTGTGCGTGATTCTTGTATGCACGTTGTTGTACTCAGTCGGCGCTGGCTGTGCCGCAGCGCTGGCCGTTTGATCAGATTCGGCGGGGGAGCTTCTTCCCCTCAGGTACGGTGGGGGGGCGGGGTCGGGCGCTCGGCACGCTCGCCGACGGCCCGCCTCCCGTGCTCTTGCCGGCGCTGCGGCGCGCTTGGCAGGGGAGGGGGCAGCCGGGCTCGTCGCGCGAACCGCGCCGGCCCGCCCTTCTTCTCCCTCTGCTCTCGGGCTCGCTTTCTGGCAGGACGGACGTATCTCCTATGTGAGTGGCCCTTGGGGCCCCATTACTTCTTGTCCTCACTATATTCATGTGTCTATTTATTATGTCTATAGTGTGCCTGTCTTATGCAGCATAGGAGTTTATAACCCAGTCCCTCCTATTAATATTGCAATATTAGTATATATGTTTGTGTGTGCATGGGCATGATTGAGGTGCTGAACATCCCTGTATTTTGTCTTCCAGGTGGACCCTTGTCGGATCCTAAAGGGTCCTCCCGGTCCTAGGGTCCCTGGTTAATTAGGAACTCCCTATAAATCCTCCCACTCGGGACACTAAAGGGGCATCCCGGGTCGCTTATATTTGCGTAATTCCCTTGGGTATTGCGACTACCAATAAAATCACCATATGGAGGCTTCCCGAGCTCTCCTTGGTGCAACCCCGGCAGTGTTTGGGGTGTGGGGCATCCCTTACAGGGGATGATGTTTTCCTTTGCATACCATGTGCGCAGCAGACTATTACACGGCAGTCCGGATCCCAGGCGTCTGGTTCTGCGCCACTGGTCCCTTCCCCTACCCCTCCCCGCCTGACCCGTACCCCGTGTGATGTTGTCACCAGTGGGAAGTCGCAATCTGAGGTGTGTGCAAGATTGTCCAACCTGGAAACATTTTTCCAGCGCTGTGGCCAGAAAGGTCCCGGCTAAGAGAAAGCACTTGTCCCCAGCCACGCAGGCTTCGGATTGTGAGGAGTTTGATTCACTGGACTGGTCTGATTACCCCCCGCTAGAGGAAGGGGAGCTTTTTGAGAAGTTGGATGGTTCTGACGATCAGCAGTTTGTTGGCGCTGATGCCGAGCGGGGTCAGGGGGGTTCTTTGGATACCCCTAGGGTCCTGGCTCATATGTTTGAGGTTCTGGCAATCTCTCCTCCTGAAGTGTCTCTTCCGCAGAAGGGGGGGAGTTCTTTGAGGAGGCTAAGCCGCGCTTAGAATTTCCTAATCAAAGGCATTTCGACTGCATTATTCTTAAGGAATGGAAGAGGCCTACTCAGCTTCCGGGTGTCCCTCCGGGTTGGGATAAGAAATATCCCTTTCCGGTGGACGCGGTGAGGCGCTGGTCATCCCCTCCCGAGGTGAACGCCCCTGTTTTGGGGTTGTCTAGCACCTCTGTCTTGCATTCTCCTGACTGTTCTACTCTCAAGGACGGTGAGGACAAACGCATTGACCAGATGGCTTGTCACGGTTTTGCCAGTGTTGGGTCGGCTTTGCGGCCTGTTTGTGCTTCAGCGCTTCTAATAGTGGCTTCTAGGTCAGTTGTCAGGGACCTGTTGTCTACCTCCAGGCTTGACCCGGCTAGTGAATTGTTTTTGTCATTTGTGCTAGCCGCCCTGGATGACACTATGGTGATGTGTAGTAGAACTTCGGCCTTGCTGGTGGCTATTCGGCGGTCGGTTTGGTTGCGCCAGTGGGCGGCTGATTTTGTGTCCAAAACGTCTCTTACGGCTCTTCCCTTTCTGGGCTTGCGGCTCTTTGGAGAAAAATTGGATTCGGTCGCAAAAGGAGGTAGGTTACCTCAGCGAAAGAAGCAACGTCGTCCCTTTCGGGGGGCGGCTTTATTTACCCCTTCCTTTCGTGGGGCCAGAGCTGGACGGGGATCGGCTGTCTTCCCCTCCAGTGGTCATTCCTGGAACAGGGGAAGAGGACGTGCCCGTCCAGGTCACAGCTGGGGCTCCAAGCCCAAAGCTCTGCTAAGCCGGCTCAGCAATGAGGGGGCACCCTCACCCTCGCGGGTGGGGGGATGGCTGCGACACTTCTCCCAGGTCTGGGACCAGGAGGTCTCCGACAGATGGATTCGGGAAGTGGTGTCTTCCGGTTACAAACTGGAGTTCGAGATCCGGCCTCCTCCCAGATTCTTCAGGTCTCGCGTGCCCTTGGATCCTCTGGCCACGCAGGGGCCCCGGGCGGCAGTAAAAGATCTCTTGGACATGGCTGTCATCTGCCCGGTGCTTCCCTCGGACCGGGGCCTGGGATACTATTCCAATCTGTTTACGGTGCCCAAGAAGGATGGCTCAGTTCGTCCCATCCTGGACCTGAAGTTTCTCAACAGGTTTATCCGTCCCAGGAAGTTCCGCATGGAAAATCTGCACTCTGCCATAAATTCACTTTGGCAGGAGGACTTCATGACGTCCATAGACATCAAGGATCTTCCCGGCGCATCAGAGATTTCTCGGGTTCGTGGTGGAAGATCGGCATTTTCAGTTTGTGGCCTTTCCTCGGCTCCAAGGGTTTTCACCAAGGTGCTAGCGGGGGTGATGGCCCTCCTCAGAGCCCAGGGAATCCGCATCGTGCCTTATCTGGACAATCTTCTTATTATGGCATCCTCTCTCGGCCAGGCGGAGCTAGATACCAGGACTGTGGTAGCCACCCTGGAGAGATTCGGCTGGGTGATCAACTATCCCAAGTCCTGCCTCTCTCCGTCCAGGGTGGTGGCGTTCCTGGGAATGTCTCTGGATACTTCGCAGTCCAGGGTGTTCCTCCCCCGGCCCAAGGTTCTTTTGATTCAGGAATTGACTCAGCATCTCCTATCCATCCCTCGCCCGTCCATTCGGCTGGGCATGCGACTGGTGGGATTGATGGTGGCTTCTTTCGAGGCGGTTCCATTTGGCCAGTTTCACACAAGGACGCTTCAGCTTCATCTCTTGGCGGCCTGGGATGGGTCCCCGCCGTCATTGGATCAGTCTTTTCTGATGTCCCCCCGGGTTCGACATTCCCTTCGGTGGTGGCTGGAACCGAGCAATCTGATGAGGGGCAGATCCTTTCTGACCCCTCGTTGGGAGACGGTCACCACGGATGCCAGCCTGTCAGGTTGGGGGGGATTTTAGAAGGATCCTTAGTTTCAGGGACTGGGGGGGCCTCAGGAGGCTCACAATCCCATCAATGTTCTGGAGCTGAGAGCAATCAGGTTGGTTCTGGCTCACTTGACTCATCAGTTACAGGGCTTGCCGGTTCAAGTACGGTCGGACAATTGGACGGCGGTCGCCTACCCCAATTTACCAACGCTGGCTTTGACGGCGTGGCTGCTGAATCCTCCATCCTGAAGGAGGAAGGTCTTTCTGATGCTGTCATTCAGACGCTGGTTAGGGCTAGAATGAAGTCTTCCTCTGCCATCTACTATAGGATTTGGAGGTCTTATATTGATTGGTGTGAGGTCCGGGCCTTGCCTTGCAGGGTGTTTTCTATCCCTAGGGTTTTGGAATTTCTGCAACATGGTCTGGACCTGGGTTTGCAGCTTAGTACGCGGAAAGGGCATGGTTCTGCCCTGGCGGTTTTCTTTCAAAAGTCTTTAGTTCTTCATTCTCTGGTTAAGACCTTTTTCCAGGGGGTTACGCATGTGCGGCCTCCTTGGAAGCCTTTCCTCCCAGTTCGGGATCTGAATTTGGTTCTTTCTGCCTTTCAGGGTCCTCCTTTTGAACCTTTGCAGGATATTGCTCTTTCTACGCTTACTCAGAAGGTTGCGTTTCTGGTTGCTATCACTTCCGTTCGGCGTGTATCAGAGTTGGCGGCTTTGTCCATTAAGGCTCCTTGTTTTGAGAGGCATCAGGACAAGGTTGTTTTCCGCTTCAAGCCAGATTTCCTTCCTAAGGTGGTCTCTGCCTTTCATCTTAATCAGGACATTGTTCTACCCTCCTTGTGTCCTAAGCCCAGCAATGACAAGAAGAGGGTTTTGCTTTCTCTGGATGTGGTTCGCTGTGTGAAGTACTATTTGGTGACTACTTCTTCTTTTCGTAGGACTGACGCCCTTTTTGTGGTGCCCTCTGGGCCTAGGAAAGGTTTGGCTCCCGCCAAGTCTTCCATTTGTAAATGGATTCGCCAGGCCATTGTTGGGGCCTATTCTGCCAAGGGGAAGGTTCCCCCTTTTCGTGTTACTGCTCATTCTACTCGTGCTGTTGGGGTGTCCTGGTCTTTCCAGCACCAGGCCTCTGTTGAGCAAGTTTGTAAGGCTGCTACTTGGTCTTCCGTTCACACTTTTTCCAAGTTTTACAAGGTTGATGTGCAGGCCTCAGCGGATGCTGTTTTTGGCCGCAAGGTTCTGCAAGCTGCATTGGTTTAAGTTTGTGCATTATTGCCTTGTTTTGGATCCCCGCCCTTTATGGACACTGCTATTGGATGTCCCAAGTGTAATGACTATCTGAAGCGGGGTGTGTGACATACTTGGAATAATACCATTTTGTGAATACTCACCTGTAAAATGGGTATTATAAGTATGTCACACACCCCGCTTCACCCCGCCCTTTGGTATTCTGGATCCTTTCTACTGTTACTGGTTATTTTGGCTCTTCCTGGTCCCTTTACTGCTGTCTTAATACTGGGGAATGAGTGGGAGGTACCAGGTATTTATGGACCGGGAGGGGCTCCCTTTTTTTCATGACATCTCTGCAAGATCGCCCTCTACAGGTCGGTATAACCCAAGTGTAATGACTATCTGAAGCGGGGTGTGGGACATACTTATAATACCCATTTTACAGGTGAGTATTCACAAAATGGTATTTTTGCTGGTTGCAAGGAAAAAGCTGAAATACATAAATGTAATACATCGTCTACATGGCAGGTTATGACATGAATTTATTTTTTCTTTTAGGGTAATAGGGACCCTGACTCCAAAGTGAGTGATGCACTTGTTGAACAGGATGCCCAGGTTAGTGGTGAGATTTTACTTGGCATTCTTTTTAGATCTTTAGTTGCGCTTTATAAAATATAAATATTACAAGCTTGCAATAAACTCGTGATTCTCACTATGCCGGGCTTTGTTTCTTGCTCCAAGGGCATGCTAATTTGGGAATCCTGCACTATGTGAACCCCCCCCCCCCCCAGGTCGCCTAAAAAAACCATTCCATTTGAGTGCGCCTCAACCCAGAGATACTCCGGCAGCCAATATTTACATTGCTGTGGGAGCGGCTGGGAAAGGTAAGTCTTCTGGCGCCCTGGGGGGGGGGGCATCCCGATTTGGCATGTCCCAGCTGAATACCAGCTCACCATGAGTTTTGTTTAATGTCTTGGTTTTAGAGTGTATTTTGTTTGAACTATGGCTTTGTAATTTCATGTTTTTGTTTGTTTTTTGTTTGTTAAATGTCAAAAGTTGGTGTTTCTTTTATTTTATTAGGATTTATTTAAAGCTGGAGAGCTAAAGTGGGGAACAGATGAAGAAAAGTTCATCACTATTTTGGGAACACGTAGCCGTGCTCACTTAAACAAAGGTAAATCCATGGTATAATACTGTTAATTTCAGTGATCCTGTGGCCCATGTAAATGCTGGAAGCCAATGGGGTTCACCATGTTGCCCTACAGGCAACACGCACAGGGTGGTGTGTCAATGTGGATAGGAGATCTCCTGCATGATTTTCAAGATATCTAATAGCAGATTAGAAACCTCATATGGGGTGAGGGACACAATGGCCTTTTGGACTGATTCTGGAAACGGTGCAATGTCCTTTGCACATTCGGTCCCAGGCATGCTTCCATGTCAGTGTACTATAGGAGAAGCATATGTTTGAGAATCCAGCCAAAGTTAAAATGTAACTTTTACTTGTAAGTTTTAAAAGTTCAAAAAAAGGAAATCCATACATGTGCTGTCTGCAGCCCCCTCAGCACCCTCCAAACTGTGACGCGTTTCAGGCTTCAAACGAGCCCTTAATCATACAAACATGTCTCTAAGAAATGGGTATATGTAGCAGTAGAAAAACGGATATGTGAGACACCTGGGAAACCCAGGCAATTGTAATCAGGAGCAATTATCAAGCACCGTCAACACCCAATAGGCGAAAATACAAGCACTTGTACAAGCACGTTTAATGGACAGAGGGTATAAAAGGAGGTTGCTATTAAGAGCCAGGGAAAAAGCATTGAAACGCAACAGGCAGGATATTTTATTTCCGGAGCCCTCTGTGGATGCACATAGAAAGAAAAGTAGGAGAGAATTTGGGTCCATGACCATGGTCACGAAATATAGCAATCAATTTACAAAGATTAGAAACATCATTCGATCAAATGTATCTATATTGGCAATGGATCAGGAGTTAATACCTTTTATCAAAGAGGGAGTTAATGTTGTTGCCTCCAAAGCACCTACTTTAGGTTCGAGACTGTCACCGTCTATGCTTAGAGTACAAAAGGAAGGAAAATCTAACACATGGCTCACCCCGAAGGGATGTTATCCATGTGGAGGCTCACGTTGTTCATGTTGTAACATGATGCAAAAAACGAATAAATTCAGGTCTACGGCCACCAATAGAGTTTTCACCATTAGTGGTTTCATGAACTGCAACACCAGATATGTTGTGTACCTCATCACATGCACCCTATGTGGTTTACAATACGTGGGGTGCACCACACGTGCTGTTAAGACACGAATTAGAGAACATGTCTATCAGATTGGGATGCCCTTCCCTAAATCCAACATTGCGAGACACGTATGCTCAAGCCATGGGGGTAGAGTGGACAGCATTCAAGTCACCATTATTGAGCGTGTTGTGGAAGATACAAGAGGAGGGGACCTATGGCGAAAACTATTAAAAGCTGAAGCCAAGTGGATTGTGATGTTGGGGACTCGTGTACCGAGTGGTCTGAATGATAGACTGGACATTTCGTTGTTTACAGATTTTTAAAGCAAAGTTTGAGTATAATTTTCTTTGAAATTTTTCAGCCTAGAGTGATACAAGCGGACTATGTCCAATGCACCTTTCATCCAATTTGGTTTTAAATTTTAGTGAGAGTTCCATTGTGGACCTCCACTTATTTTAACTCACCATCACAATTCTTGTCTCTAATAATGGTTTGTGTGGCAGTAGAAAGTTTAGGCCCTCCATCCCCTCCTTTTCAGTTGTATCTATAATGCTATCCTATATAGGACATGTCAGGGGATATGACTCCAGTTTAATTGGGCTTTAGGGTATTCAGAGGTCCCATTACATACAGATGATAATTCTATCAGTAAGCTACAATAATGATCTCTTTTTCCATCAAGGTGTAAGATAGGCAAATAATGAGAAAGGACACTTGGCATGCAGGATTATTTCTTCCCTAAGGTTCCTTGGGAGTTAGAGCCAGGGACCCAGGGTTGTAATATGTCCTCTCTTCTATTGTTAGGAGGTTATACCCCTTTTTATATGATGTGCATTGCATTCTTATTATACTAATTTTATCCACCTTTATAAATCTATAATGTTTACAATGGTAGTATATTCACTAATATAACTTTCTCAATATAGTAGGTAGCAATATCCATTAGTGGGCAGTATTAACCTTAGAGTATACCATGTTTTAATTACCGTGGAGGGTGCGGTTTGAAATTATGATTTTGCCTAGTAGAATTTATATATTTATGAGATGCCCGGTGATTAGCATATTGGATATATCCAGTTTTTCCCCTGATCAGTGTATGTACAAAGGGACCTTGCCCTGGGACTTGCAGGTGATGCACCGGCAAATACATGTCTCACTTTAATAATCAGTAGTAGAGCTGCATTTCCATAAATCGTCTAATTTCAGCATGGGCAGCGAGCACATAGAATATCTGTTAATCACTAGGAATAAGTTCTTGCAAACACATAGACTCTGACAGGTCTCCTGGCAAGCGCACATATGTGCTCTGGCTTCATTATGGGCAGGTGACATCAGTTACCTCTGCGCCTGTCAAATCGGGAAGCGAGGGTATTCCCTGGCGTACGTAGACACGCACTGAGGCTTCACTACTGGCGGATGACGTCAGTCGCTTCTCTACGGCTACACATACAGGAAGCTGTGTCTCTTCCTGGCAGACGCGCAATATGCGTCCTGGCCTCAGTAATGGCGGAACTTGTCATCAGTCGTCTGAGACAACACACATAGGATACGAACGGGGCAGCGCTGGAATGGAGGGGTAAGTGCTTGTATTTTCGCCTATTGGGTGTTGACGGTGCTTGATAATTGCTCCTGATTACAATTGCCTGGGTTTCCCAGGTGTCTCACATATCCGTTTTTCTACTGCTACATATACCCATTTCTTAGAGACATGTTTGTATGATTAAGGGCTCGTTTGAAGCCTGAAACGCGTCACAGTTTGGAGGGTGCTGAGGGGGCTGCAGACAGCACATGTATGGATTTCCTTTTTTTGAACTTTTAAAACTTACAAGTAAAAGTTACATTTTAACTTTGGCTGGATTCTCAAACATATGCATCTGTACTGGAGAGGTTTTGGGAGCTTCTTTGGAGTCCGTGCCGGAGTACAATATCACAGGGGTGAGCTGGTTACACATAACTTGTTTGCATTGTACTATAGGAGAAGAACTTGCCTGCTCCACCTCGCCCAATCATCAAAATCTGATATTAACTGCCCACTTTATACAGGATATATATAATATATAAACTGGCTTATAGCAAAAGACCACCATCCTTGTCAGGGTGACCTCATTCGGAGCTTTAGCTTTTGTTGCCCCAGGTCTTAGCTATGAGATACTAAATTCCTAAATGACTACACAAATTGTGTCCAACCTTGGCAATGCACAGGAAAGCACCCTATTTGGCCACTGTGGGAGCAGGGAGATGCTGCTCTTCCCCCAATGACACTGTCAGACAGTATCTCCTGAAATCTATCTGAAGCAACCCCTATACCCCCTCTGGGCATGCACATTGCATACCACATATGCTCTATTGTGACTTACATGCAGGAACAAGCATTGGAAAACTCATATGTTCCCTGGTGGCTCTCTGCCACCTGTGGGATGGCAGGTATGTTCTAGGATGTTAAATGCGCCTCCCGGGGGTTGAACTACTCATACAGCTAGAGCATGTGGGTGTAGATATGGAGTTGACTGCTAAACAAAGGCTTGTAACTAGATGGAGCATTACATTCACCCCCTTCTGTTAATGACTATAGTTGTATGCAGGATTACCTTTCATGCTGGGGATGCTAAGAAAGGGGGTCTGGTCTGAGTCTGTTTACAATTGTCTCTGCATGCTACCCTACTGGTTAGGATGCCATACTCCTCTGATTGCAGTAGTATTCCCAGGTGCACGGACACCTGTATGGGCTAGTAAATGGGAGGTGATAGGTTTCCCTTTTCCTTGCCCATGCGTCTCTACAACCTGCTATAGGAGTGATTGAGGGTTTTCCAGTCTAATTCCCTGGGGACCTTAGGTCCTCATTAACCTGTTTCTTCCGTCATCCCCGATTTCCCTTCAAATGAGGATTTGGGCTGCTAAGCAAATGACAAGGGTAACTATTCTTAGTATACAGTACGTCCTGCTCCAGATAAGAATCATTACTCTTGGGTATTACTCCGCCAGAGGGCACTGGACTGCAGAGACCGCGAAATTGGCTCTTCCCGGCCCCTCTGTGCGCGTGCGCTTCCTCTGTGTTCCGCGGTTGGCGGCCGCATTACCTCAGGTGCTGATGCGCTGTTATTGGCTGCTTGTCACGTGCGCTGCATCACGCTCTTCGGGGGGGCGGGGCCCGCGGTTGGCGCGTTCCGCGTCACTGTCTCCGCGGCCCGCCCCTCGAGGTATACCGGCGCCATTTTTTCTCCGGATTCGGCTGTTGCGTGGCTGGCATCTACCTACCGCGGTCTGTGAGTGCCCTCGCGGGCGGCTTTATTTACCCTATGTCATTTATACATGTCACTTATGGGGCTCTCTTCGCTGTCTTTCAGGAAGGCCGAATTCTATTGGTTTCTCCTGGCCCTTCTCCCTCTATTTAGTTATTAAACTTGTGAGCCCTAGTGTGTAAATTACTCCCACTTCCCTAGCGGGCTATTGGGGCATCCCGGGTTGCTTTTATAGCGTGAATCCCTATCGGCCTATTGGGTCGCTATAATCACCATATGGAGGCGTCTCAGGATAATGTGCTCGGGGTTCCTTCGGGACAAGCCCGGCTGTGTGTAGCTTGTGGGGTGTCCCCTACTAGTGCTGACAATGTGCTGGTCTATATATCTTGTGCCCAGCAGGTGCTTGCGCTGCAGCCTGGTTTACCAGTAGCTGGGCCTGCACCACATATGGATTCACCTACTCCCCCAAGCTTAAATTTGACTCCCATTGAGTTGCCTACTAGTGGGGATTCTCAGCCCGATGTGTCTTCCAAACTGGCTAGTGTTGAGAAGTTGCTTGCTAATACCTTGGCGCGTAAGGCCTCTGCTAAGAAGCGGCACTTGACGCCTGATGTCACTCTTTTCCCTATGGAGGCTGATGAGTTCTTGGAACTGTCTGGTTATACCCCCTTGGAAGAAGGGGAGTTATTCTCTGACTCGAAGTCATCTTATGAGAGGCCCAGGGGTCATAATGATTCTGGGTCTGATCCCTGGGCCCCAGATGATACTGATAGGTTGTTGGCTCAGATTTTTGAGGTACTGTCTATCTCTCCCCCGGTTGCAGCCCCCAGGCAGCAGGGGGAATTGTTTCATCCTGCTAAGCCACGTTTAGAGTTTCCTGAGCAAGCCCATTTTAATAACCTCGTGCTCAAGGAATGGGAGCATCCCAGCCGGCTCCCCGGAGTGCCTAAGAGTTGGGATAAGAGGTATCCCTTTCCTGCTGATGTGGTGAAGTGTTGGTCATCCCCTCCAGAGGTGGATGCCCCGGTCCTAGGGTTATCTAACACCTCTGTCATGCATTCCCCTGACTCTGCTACGCTGCGGGATAGTGAGGACCGGCGTATTGATCAGCTGGCATCCCATGCTTTTGCCTGTGTGGGGACAGCGCTGCGCCCGGTCTGTGCCTCTGCCATTACAGCTGTGGCTATTAGGACCCTGCTTAGAAGTCTCTTAGAGGGTGCTCCTGATGATGTGTCTAGTGAGGAATTTAATGCACTCTCTCGTTGTGAGGTGTTTTTGACTTATGTCCTCTCTGCCTTGGATGATACCATTAGGATGTGTGGCAGAGCCTCTGCCCTGGTGGTGGCTATACGCCGCTCGGTTTGGCTGCGGCATTGGGCAGCTGACAACGCTGCCAAGAAAGCTCTCACTGGATTTCCCTTCAAAGGACTGCGCGTGTTTGGGGACCGCCTGGACCTGTTTGCTAAGGGAGGCAGGTTACCCCAGCGCAGGCGGCAGTCTCGGCCCTTTCGGGGCCAGGGCTCCTTTTCTTCCCCCTACCGTGGAGCCAGACAGGGAGGGGGGTCTCCCTTATCGGGGCCCGAGGAGATTTCTGGGGAAGTGGCAGAGGACGTGGACGCCCTGGCTCATCCTATGGTTCCAAGCCTAAGTCTTCTCTCAAGCCCCCTAAGGGGCGCCCTCACCCATCCGGGTGGGGGGACGTCTTCAGCATTTTGCTCATGTCTGGAGGCTTCATGTCTCAGACCCGTGGATTCAGGAGGTGTCCTCCGGTTACAAGATAGTTTGCTGCCTGGCCGCCCCAAGATTCATCAGATCCCGGATGTCTCAGGACCCCTTGTCAGCTCAGGCTCTAATTCTGGCGGTACAAAGTCTTCTGGAGCTGGGGGTCATCTGTCAGGTCCCCTTACGAGAAAGGGGCAAGGGGTTCTATTCCAACATTTTCACCGTGCCCAAAAGAGATGGCTCTGTCAAGCCCATCCTGGACTTGAAGATCCTCAACAAATTTGTCAGGTGCAGGCACTTTCGCATGGAAACTTTGCGCTCTATCAGTTCCCTGCGTCCAGGGGATTTCATGACCTCTGTAGACATCAGATGCTTAACTTCACATTCCTGTTTTTCCAGGTCATCAAAGATTCCTCAGGTTCGCTCTGGAAGATCAGCACTACCAATTTGTGGCATTGCCCTTCGGTCTCACTTCAGCTCCCAGAGTGTTCACCAAGGTGCTGGCAGGAGTGATGGCTCTGCTCAGGTCTCAGGGCATTCGCGCTCTTCCCTATTTGGACTACATTCTCATGACTTCTCAGTCCCTCCAACAGGCAGAGCTGGATACTCAGCGAGTAGTGTCCACATTGGAGTCATTTGGCTGGGTGATCAACCATCCCAAGTCCTCCCTGTCTCCCTCCTTGGTGACACCCTTCCTGGGAATGAATCTGGATACAGTTCAGGCAAGGATTTTTCTTCCTCAGCAGAAGGTGGACAGTCTACTGGTGCAGGTTCAGTCCCTGCTCTCTTGCCCTCATCCCTCCATCAGGCAGGGAATGCAGCTGGTGGGCCTGATGGTGTTGTGCTTCGAGGCGGTTCCTTATGCACAGTTTCACATAAGGCCTCTGCAACTCCACCTCTTGTCAGTATGGGACAAGGATCCCACGTCCCTGGACCGGGTCTTTGTTCTATCCCCCCTAGCCAGGCGGTCCCTCTCGTGGTGGCTGGGCTCCAGGAACCTGTTGGCGGGCAGATCCTTTCTGGCCCCCTGCTGGGAGACAGTCACCACGGATGCCAGTCTGACGGGTTGGGGGGGCTTCTGGAGGACCCTGCAGTTCCAGGGGCGGTGGGGCCGTCGGGAGGCGATCAGGTTGGTGCTGGCTCACTTGACCCAACACCTTCGGGGCCGGCCTGTTCAGGTATGCTCGGACAACCAGACAGCGGTTGCCTACATCAATCATCAGGGGGGGACCCGGAGCAAGGGGGCCCTCAAGGAAGTGTCTCTGATCCTGTCCTTGGTGGAGGACAATGTTCCCTGCATATCTGCTGTGTACATTTCGGGGGTGGAGAATCTGCAGGCAGACTCTCTGAGCAGGGGGACCTGTCGCCTGGGAGAATGAAACTCCCTCTTGCAGAGGGACCACGCTCTTTGTCACCGTTGAGGCCTACCAGATGTGGATCAGTTTGCAACCCGTCACAACCACAAGCTCCCGGCCTTTGTCTGCCTGTCCCAGGACCCTCTGGCCTTGGCAACAGATGCTCTCGCAATGTCATGGCAGGGCTTTCAGCTCCTGTATGTCTTTCCTCCATTCCCCCTTTTGGGCAGGGTTCTGCGCAACATAGCTCAGGAGGGGGTGCCAGCTATCCTGGTGGCTCCCAGGTGGCCAAGAAGAGTGTGGTTCGCAGACGTGGTGCAGCTGGCAGTAGATCAGTACGCTCTGCCCAGGGTGCCAGACCTGCTCACTCAGGGTCATTTACGCCATCCCAATTTACAAACTCTGGCTTTGACAGCCTGGCTGCTGAAACCTCCATCTTGATGGAGAAGGGGCTGTCTGCCTCTGTTGTTGACACCATGATAAAGGCTAGAAAGAAGTCTTCTCCCTCCATTTACTATAGGGTTTGGCGTGCCTACATTGACTGGTGTGAGGCTAGGTCTCTTCCCTGTCGTGTGTTCTCTATTCCCAGGATCCTGGAGTTCTTGCAGCATGGATTGCAGCTGGGGCTCCAACTCAGTACTCTAAAGGGTCATGTCTCTGCCCTGGCTGTTTTCTTCCAGAGGTCCTTTGCCCAGCATTCTCTGATCAGGACCTTTTTCCAGGGGGTTACTCATGTGTGTCCCCCACGTAAGCCTATGTTGCCTGTTTGGGATTTGAACTTGGTTTTGTCTGCCTTGCAGGGTGCTCCCTTTGAACCTGTGCAGGATGCTGCCCTGGCCATTCTTACTCTCAAGGTTGTCTTTTTGGTGGCTATCACTTCTGTTAGGCGTGTTTCTGAGTTGGCGGCACTTTCCATCCAGCCCCCCTACTTTGAGAGACACCAGGATAAGGTGGTGTTTCGCTTCAAGCCAGATTTTCTGCCTAAGGTTGTGCCTGCCTTTCATCTGAATCAGATGTGTGCGGATGTGACGCGTCCTCTGCGCGTTGCCCTCACGACGAAGTCTTCCGGTCGGACAGAGCGCGTGGCTGGGGGGCGGCGGGGCGCCTGGGCATTGGTGCAGTCGTTATTGTGGTGAGTTTAAAGGGAGGGGGGGAACGTTGGTGGCGGGCTGCTGTAAGGGACCCCTGAGGCTCATATTACTGGTGATGTAAACATGTTTTCATTATGTATGTTTTGAATGTATTTTGGCAGCTATAATAGGATTTTTCAGGTTTCCCTTTGCACTTTGCACTTTACTTAATTTCACGTTTTTATATGTCATGTTTGTCATTCAAGGTTCATGGTTTACTAAGTTTTGATCAACACCAGGGCATTTTGGTCATTTATTTGTTTTGTTGTGTAGCTATATCATTGGGCACTGTAGTTTAGCATAGTCAGGGCACTTCAGCACTACTGCACCTTTTCTGCATCATTATACTGATTCTCTCTGCCAGCTACCATTCATGAATTAACTGTTATTGCAATTTATATGATCATTGATTTATATTGGGTTTAACTAGAGCCATTTTGAGGGCTTCCCCTCCAGCTTTTTGTATTGTCTGAGTGTTTTTAATGAGTCTTTTGATGTCTTGTTTGTATATAAAGTATTTTTAAGAGTCCTGACCAAATAAAATTGTATATATATTTTTCTACCTATATGCTGGTTTGTACCTGAGTGTGCGGTAGTGGTGTGGGGGTTGGGGGCGGGTCTAGGGCCCCCATTCTTGTTTCATTCACATGAATAGTTCTTTCCCCATACACTACCAGCACCCATTTTTTGACAACACATATATTTGTGAATAGCTGTGCATACTCACACAGTTTCTTTTCATCTGAATCAGGACATTGTTCTTCCTTCCTTGTGCCCTAATCCTAGTAACGCTAAAGAGAGGGTTTTGCATTCCTTGGATGTGGTTAGGTGCCTGAAGTACTATCTGGTGGCTACTGCACCTTTCAGGAAAACTGATGCTCTTTTTGTGAACCCTTCTGGTCCTAGGAAGGGTTTGGCTCCTGCTAAGTCTACTATCAGCAAATGGATCCGTCAGGCTGTGATTCAGGCCTATTCTGCTAAGGGGAAGGATCCTCCCTTCTGCCTTACTGCTCATTCCACTCGTGCTATTGGTGCCTCTTGGGCTTTTCAGCACCAGGCTTCTGTTGAACGAGTTTGCAAGGCCGCTACTTGGTCTTCTGTTCATACTTTTTCAAAGTTTTACAAGGTTGATGTTAGGGCCTCAGCTGATGCTGCTTTTGGCCGCAAGGTTCTGCAGGTGGCAGTGGTCTGAGCTGTCTGTTGTTACCTTTGGGGATCCCACCCTACTTTATGGGCACTGCTATTGGATGTCCCAAGAATAATGATTCTTATCTGGTATACAGTATGTTCTGCTCCACCCCACCCTTGGTTTGCATTATCCTTGGATCCCCTGTATGGTGATTGTTATCATTGTTATAGTTACTGGTTGGTTCTGTTATCTTTTTCCCTGCTTCTCGTTAACTGCTTTTCAATGCTGGGGATTTGTGGGAGGTCCCGGGTATTTGAGGGGCCGGGAGGATTTTGCGGTCTCTGCAGTCCAGCGCCCTCTGGCGGAGTAAAACTCAAGAGTAATGATTCTTATCTGGAGCAGGACGTACTGTATACTCATAATATCAATTCTAAAGGTGAGTAATCACAAAATTGTATTTTCTCTGATTTGACTTCCCCATTCTTATGATTGGTTCAGTCAGCAATGCCTTTTCTTTTGGAACTCACACCCATACTTGTCCAAGGCCCAGCTCAAGTGGAAGTCCCTTCCTCTGTGGGTACCTTCAGGTCAGATTACTTAAGCTTAATCAGTGAGGCCTCTGGCCAGCTGGTGGCTGGTTCTGCTGACCCAGGCTAGCACACTGTGCAGTCTACCTCCCCCGTTTGCAAGGAAACAACCCTGATGGTCTTTCTTCAGCCCCAGAGCCCCAGGGGAGTGTTTCTTTGTGCATGGTGAGTCTTTTTTGCAGAGCCGTTCCACCGGGATGGGGCTCCTAGGGATAAAATGGTAGGTATAACCCCCTCCTTATTTTTCTACACCTTTTTTAGGCTTCTCTTAATCGCTAACAATAGGTTTGGGAGGGGGGTAAGGACGGATAAAGCACCGGGGAAGGGTGTCTTCTGACTTTTGGCAGATTTTTAGGTCCACCTTGACTCTAACTTATACAGTTCATTAGGACATCTACTTATACGTGTGCATACCACAATGGGTCTCTCTGAGGCCCCACACTTCTCACTGAATGTTGAAATTTTTCTTTCAGTCCATTCCAGGCCGTCCTATTCATTACGATTGGGTAACCTCTTTAGACCGAAGGGCGTGACTGCAAGACAAAGGTGTGGCTCCGCCTCCCGGCACATATCCTTCCGGCTGACTTCCTACAATCCAGTTTCTTTCTTGCAGTTGGACTGACTGCAGGGCTCTATCTGGACTCCTCTCCCATTTACTTTTTGTTTCTAAGATTATACCTTTGAAGTGGGAGCAAGACCCTGTCTGTCATTCTAGGTCCCTTATGCTCCTCTGATCTGGATGGACCCACTATGCCTCCTCATCTAAGTTGTATCCGGATCAGGATGGTAATGGTAAGCGCCAGGGTCCTGGGGCGCTTTGGAGTGTTATGGCACTCTGGCACTCTGGCTGAAGGCTTTCACTGAAAAGCAAAGCAGCCACAGGCTTTTGTCTGAGCCTGATGGGGGTAAACCAAGGGAATTATATTTCCCTCTTTTATGTGCTCTTTTATATGCTCTTATTGCTTTTTCCCATGTGTTTCTGTGTTTTACTGGTTGTAAAATTCAAAATTTGCGTGCCTTTTGGGGGCGGAGCTAAGGTGGCAGCGAGGAAGAAACATGTTCTCAGTCCGTCGCCATGGAAAGATTTTCGGCTTTGCGAAGTTCCGAGTACCGGGCGCAGAGCGGTTCCTCTGTCCACCTCTGTGGAAAGATTATCGGTTTGGCAAAGTAGCTAGCACAGCCGACAGCTTCATTTCTTTTCAGCGGCACAGAACCGTTCTTCAAGCCGGGAACGCTGGAAGATTTTCGGCTTAGAAAAGTCACTAGCTCCGCTGAAGCGGCCGGTACTCCTCCGATTCCCCTTCGGCAGCGCATAATCTGGGGTTGTTGGCCAGCAAAATGGGCTGCTCTGAGCCACTGCACGGCCACCCTCAAGTGGACCTTTTCATAGGTCATTTTGTTTGTTTTTTAATAATGTTTTTCCCAGGGACGCAGACTAGTATTATTTTTCACCATGACGGAGGCATCTGGGGTAGTTGGATCTGGTCTTTATCAGATTTACTCCATATCCAGTTTGCATGCAGTGGCACTGGACAAGGATAGCACGGTGTGCAGGGATTATGCTACGGTTGTAGTGGATAGGGAGACAGTTGTCTCTTCCCTGAGGGGGCTCTGACCCCTATCGCCGGTGCTCTCTGAGACTTAAAAACCCCCTTGGCAGTCTTCATGCAGACCTAAACCTTTAGTGAGTCGTACCGGTTACTAAGAAGGTTTAAAAAAACTGTCGGCAGCCCTCAAGTGGTCCTAAACCTATAGAGTCATTATGGAGTATTGGCTACTAAAGAGGTTTTAGAGAAAATATTTTTTCCTCTGAGTTGAAGAGGATATTGTGGCTGCCATAGTCTCCCAGGAAGTTTTCCATTGGGGAGAATTCATCCAGTAGGGACTCGGATTCAGAGTCCTCTACACAAGGGGGAGCTCAGTTAAGGAGAAGATGGATGGTTTGATTTCCTCCATTCTGGAGGATGTTGCGGTGCGCGCGCATTATTCTAATCTGATCAATAGGGAATGGCAGAAGTCAGGTTGTCTTCCGACCATTCCTAAAGTACTAGATACTATGTATCCCTTTCCTCCAGATCAGATTGAATTATGGTCTCACCCTCCGGTGGTGGACGCTCTAATGCCAGGTCCTTTTAAGATTTTGGTTATGCCATCCTCTGATAGTGCTTCTCCAAAGGATTCAGTGGATAAGCGCATGGATCAGGTGACATGTCATGCTAATCTATTATGGGGTCGAACTTGCGGGCGGCCCTGTTCTACATTTATAGCATTTTTGGGGAGCAGGAGGTTGTTAAAACAACGGGACTCTAAGTCTCATACGGGTCGTTCATGGAAGTCATGCTCCCAGTTGATCAAAACCAGTTTGGCTCCAACAGGTATGTGATCCTGGCCAGGGCCGGATTAAGTGTGGTGGAGGCCCCAGATGCAGTTTTTTTCTTATTTCATGTGAAATAATAGTCCAGCCAAGTAACTGATTGGTGGTTGGTTGACACCCGCCCACTTACTGGAACGTCAGATCAAGTCCCTTGTGCGGGTGCATGCTACTTGGGAACTTCTGCTTTGCCATTCTGGGTGGGGGGTAGTTTAGTCACCCAGCTAGTCCAGCAGAAAACAGTTCCCTGCATTGATCTGCCAGCGGCTGTGCTTGGTGGCTTATGTGCAGTGACAGCTCTGCACCCATCACTGTAGCGTTGTTTGCAGCGGCTTTGCTGCTCGTCAGACCAAAGCCTGAAAAGCCCCCTGGACCAGACCATAACTCAAAGGATGGTGGAGGCCCCCTTTGCAGGGCAAGTGGTGGAGGCCCCTCATAATTCGGCCCTGATCCTGGCTATGGGGGTTTGATCTGGTTGTGGGCCAGAGGCCTAGCTCTGGTGGTTGCCTTAAGGCGTGCTTTATGGCTTAAGCAATGACCAGCTGACATAGCTTCAAAAAAGGAATATGACAGGACTCCCCTTTATCCCTTTCGCTGCCAGCCTACCTGGAGTTTTTGTCACCCTTGGTGCCAGACCATTTTGAACTATTTTGCGCTCCCCATGTTCAAATGTGATTTTTGAAGGGATTTCCAGGGATTTCCCAGGAAAATTATATATTGTTTTTTTCAGAAGAGTCTGGGCTTCAACATGCGATGTCTTGTTTGGCCTTTTTTTTGTGTATTCTCAATACTTTTGGGTGAAATATGTGCAAAAAAATAAAAAAAAATCTATTTTTTGCAATTTGTAGTGTTTTTTTGTAATAAAAAATGTAAGTTTGTCAAGAAAATCTTATTGCGTGTGAAACCCCAATTTCTCCCGGTTACAGCGGTTCCACATATTTATAGGTAGACACCCTTTCCTGCCCAGGAGACTCCCCCAAACTGAAACAGCGCTTTAGGGGATTTTCAGAAAAAAATACAACTGTGATATGCACTATGTGCACCTTGCAGTTTTTCCAGAAAAATAACCATTTACATTTGAAATACCCCCAACAAACTATATATTCTCTGGAAGTACACACCTCAAGCTTTCTAGGTGTACCAGGCTTGTTGATGTGGCCACAGTTTTCTGGAAGTAATCCCTCAATGTATTCTTTGGTTGCAAAGAGTTTCCCTAAAAAAAGGATAAAAAAGCAGAATCAAAGCAACATTTTCCTAAAAAAACTATATACAAACAAGAAAAAACAAGTATCATCTGAAAAAGCAACCTCCCCCGAACAGAACGATACCCAACATGCATAGCTACTGTCAAGGGAAGAGTTGCCAAACACCCCAAAGTAAAGCATGCGCATAACGGTAATTTTTCTTGAAAATTTCAGCTCTGCAGACAAGGTGCACACCTTGCGATTTTTCAACCAAAACAACCCTTTTACATTTGGAATATCCCCCATAAACCATATATTCCCTAAAAGTACACATGTTAAGCTTTCTAAGCGTACCCAGCTTGTTGTAGTGGGCTCATCTTTCTGGAATTGATCCCTCAAAGGATTCTTTGGTTGCGCAGGGTTTCCCTAAAAAATTTATAAAAAAGCTGAATAAAAAACACCTTTTCCTAAAATATAAATATGCAAACCAGAAAAAACAAGCTAAGTCTGAAAGCGCAAGGTCCCCCGAACAGAACAATACCTAACATGCAGAGGTACTATTAACCCTTTTAATTGCCAGCCTACTTGAGATTTTGTCACCCTCTGTTGACAGGTCATTTTTCCCCATTTTGCGCCATGTTTTGCGACATTTTTGCTGGAATTTTCAGGAAAATTATATATATATATTTTTTTTGCAGCAGAGTTTAGGCTTTAACATGTAAATGTAAATTTGATTCTGTTTTTTTACAATATTATTGATATTAAAAAAAAGTAAATAAATAAAATTTTTTTTTAGAAAATTGCCTCCTTTATTTTAAATAAAAAATGTATTTTATTAAAGAAAACCGTATTGCATGTGAAAACCCCATTTCTACAGATTAGAACGGTACCACATATTTATCGGTAGCCCCCCGTTCCTGCCCAGGAGACCCCCCTAACTGAAACAAGTACTTTTTTAACATTTACAAATAAAATACAACTACCATCCACACTACAAAGGGTTAAATCGGGGAAAAAAATGACATAGGGTCCCCCCTCCCAGGGGGGGGGACCCCATTTTTTTGGGGGATTTTTAAGGGTTAAAAACCCTTAAAAATCCAAAAAAAAACGACATGGGGGCCCCCTTACCCAAAGTAACCAGCCCGGGACCAGCTATGCAGGGCTTGTAGGAACAGGGCACAGGGGCCAGCTTTTGTGGCCCCTGGCCCTGCAGGCTACAAAGCCCGCATAGCCCGTGGGCCCGGGCTCTTCTGCCCCCCCCTGGCCTTTGGGGAGGCAGGTAATGGGGGTGCCAAGGGTTAATGGCAAGTCACTCGCTAGTGCAGGTGACTTGCCATCCCCCAGCCTTGTGAACTGATATAGGGGTCTTGTGGACCCCTTACCAGTTCACAAGGGGTTAAATGTAAAAAAAAAAAAAACACCACACAGACGCAGAAAAAAATATTTTATTATTATTTTTTTTTTAATACTTACCTCCCATCCATCTTCCCCTCCCAATCACTGGCTTCTGCTCATCTGCTGGAAGCCTTTTATAGCTGCTGGGTGACAGAACATAAGGGGTTAATTAAAAAAAAAAAAAGACATAGGGTCCCCCCTCCCAGGGGGGGCGGACCCCATTTTTTTTTTTTTTTTTTTTAAGGGTTAAAAACCCTTAAAAATCAAAAAAAAAAATGACCAGCCCGGGACCAGCTATGGGGGCTTGTAGGCACAGAGTGGGGGGGCCAGCTTATGTGGCCCCCCCACCCTGCAGCCTACGAGCCCACATACCCTATGTGGGCCCGGGCTCTTCTGCCCCCCCCTGGCCTTTGGGGAGGCAGGTAATGGGGGTGCCAAGGGTTAATGGCAAGCCACCCGCTAGCGCAGGTGGCTTGCCATCCCCCCAGCCTTGTGAACTGGTATAGGGGTCATGGACCCCTTACCAGTTCACAAGGGGTTAACAGTAATAAAAAAAAAAACACCACACAGATTAAAAAATAACTTTATTAAAAAATAAAAACTTTTTTTTACTTTACTCACCTCTGATCCTCAGCTTCTGTGTCCCTCGCAGCTCTGATGACAGTTATTGTCATCGCTGGCCAGTGGAGGAGGGAGGCAGGTGATCAGATCATCACCTGCCTTCCTCCTCCTGTGGCCAGCGATGACAAGTGTGAGAATCGCAGCCCGGAGCCAGGACGACACCCGGAGGTGTGATGTCATAAGCCCCGCCCCCAAAGGGGCGGGGCTTATCGGCAAAATGGCGGCGCCCGTCGAGCAGGACAGGGAGAGGGCCTTTCGGAGGCCCCCCTGGTGAAGAGGAGACCCGGCGGGAGCAATCGATCACTAAGGTAAGTAAATGTCATTTTTATATATATTTTTTTTTTTAACATGTATTTCGGCGGCTGCTGAAGGGGGGGGGTGGCTATTCCGGGCTCTCCCCTGCACCCGGGGGGGCCTGGGTGGGGGATCGAAGCCCCCCCGGATGAAGAGGAGACCCGGCCGGATAGAACAAGGGGTCAGGTGAGTGTTTTTTTTTTTTTACTTTTACTGTAGCAGTGGGGAAAGTCAAGCCCGTAGTTTCTACGTGCTTGGCACTTAAGTGGAGTGGAAGCAAGCACGTAGAAACTACGGGCTTGGCACTGAAAGGGTTAAGGGGGGCTTGGTTGACATGGCAAAGCATGCTACTAGTGGTAAATCATCGAATCTGCCACAGAAGCCGAAGTCTAATGCTGCTTCCGCAGGGCCTCTAATACTCCGGGGTTCCGGCTAGAGGTTCGGCCTCTTCGGGATACCAAAGAGAATTTTTTTAGAATAAGACAAATTTCCAAATTAAGGCAACAGTTGTCTGGCAGAATAAAGCCAGACCCCCTTCAAAGCCTGCTCAGGCATGAAGGGATGCCCCCGCCCTTGAGGTGTGAGGGGGGGGGAAAGCTCCTGCATTTGGTTCATATTTGCAGGCTTCATGTAACAGATATTTGGATACAGGAAGTTGTATCCTCAGGTTACAAAATCAAATTAGGAGCCAGACTCCATCAGAGATCTCTGGTCAGGGGTATCCCAAATTCCGCAGAAAGCAGAAGCATTTAGATCTGCCGTATCTCACCTTTTTGGAGAGTGGAGTTTTTATAACCACAGTGTATATATAAGGATACATACCTACATTGTAGTAGGCGGCCTACATCTTCAGTTTGTGGCGCTACCCTTTGGTCTATCATCAGATTTTTAGGTCCACCTTGACTCTAACTTATACAGTTCATTAGGACATCTACTTATACGTGTGCATACCACAATGGGTCTCTCTGAGGCCCCACACTTCTCACTGAATGTTGAAATATTTCTTTCAATCCATTCCAGGCCGTCCTATTCATTATGATTGGGTAACCTCTTTAGACCGAAGGGCGTGACTGCAAGACAAAGGTGTGGCTCCGCCTCCCGGCACATATCCTTCCGGCTGACTTCCTACAATCCAGTTTCTTTCTTGCAGTTGGACTGACTGCAGGGCTCTATCTGGACTCCTCTCCCATTTACTTTTAGTTTCTAAGATTATACCTTTGAAGTGGGAGCAAGACCCTGTCTGTCTTTCTAGGTCCCTTATGCTCCTCTGATCTGGATGGACCTGCCAGCGGCTGTGCTTGGTGGCTTATGTGCAGTGGCAAGTGGTGGAGGCCCCTCATAATTCGGCCCTGATCCTGGCTATGGGGGTTTGATCTGGTTGTGGGCCAGAGGCCTAGCTCTGGTGGTTGCCTTAAGGCGTGCTTTATGGCTTAAGCAATGACCAGCTGACATAGCTTCAAAAAAGGAATATGACAGGACTCCCCTTTAAGGGGGGCGTCTGTTTGGGGAGTGCTTGGTTGACATGGCAAAGCATGCTACTAGTGGTAAATCATCGAATCTGCCACAGAAGCCGAAGTCTAATGCTGCTTCCGCAGGGCCTCTAATACTCCGGGGTTCCGGCTAGAGGTTCGGCCTCTTCGGGATACCAAAGAGAATTTTTTTAGAATAAGACAAATTTCCATATTAAGGCAACAGGTGTCTGGCAGAATAAAGCCAGACCCCCTTCAAAGCCTGCTCAGGCATGAAGGGATGCCCCCGCCCTTGAGGTGTGAGGGGGGGGGGGGGAAGCTCCTGCATTTGGTTCATATTTGCAGGCTTCATGTAACAGATATTTGGATACAGGAAGTTGTATCCTCAGGTTACAAAATCAAATTAGGAGCCAGACTCCATCAGAGATCTCTGGTCAGGGGTATCCCAAATTCCGCAGAAAGCAGAAGCATTGAGATCTGCCGTATCTCACCTTTTTGGAGAGTGGAGTTTTTATAACCACAGTGTATATATAAGGATACATACCTACATTGTAGTAGGCAGCCTACATCTTCAGTTTGTGGCGCTACCCTTTGGTCTATCATCAGCACCAAGGGTGTTTACCAAGGTGTTGGCAGGTCTCATGTTTTCTCTAAGAAGTCAGGGTATACATATAATCCCATACTGAGACTATTGGTTGATATGGCCCCCATCATGTCGGGGGGCCCAGAAGGATATACGGACTGTTTGATCAGCAGTGGATAACTGACTGTCCAGTCGAATTCGTCTTAAGTCAAATATCATTTCATAGCTTCAAGAGTTAATCTTTTCTGGGAATGTCATTAGACCCATCTCAGGCAAAAGTGTTTTTCCAACACAGAAGTGACTCTTACTTCAGGCCAGGGTACAGGGTCTCTTGACTTGCCCTCACCTGACAATTCATCAAGGAATATGTATGTTGAGCCTGATGGTATATTGCTTGAGTCAGTATCTTTTGCAATGTTTCATACAATCTGGGATTGAGACCCACATACTCTGGATCACTTTTTTTGCATGACACTGTCAGCAAGGCCGCCTCTAGCCTGGTCCTTGGCCTCTTCAGGCAAAATCTTTCTTCCAGTACAGTGGAAGATCATCACCACGGATGCCAGTCTATCTGGTTGGGGAAGTGTCATGGAGTCCTAAACGATCCAGGGACAGTGGAGTCCGAAGGAGAGCAGACTCTCCATAAATATCCTGGAACTAAGAGCGATTCTATTGAATATCAGAAATTGGACATCCCATCTTAGGGGGCATCCCATCTGGGTTCAAACAGACAATCGGACAGCGGTGGTATATATCAGCCACCATGAGGACACCAGAAGCAGTAAAGCCCTGATGGAGGTGAGATGGGTTTTTACTTTGGGCCGAGAAACCGGTTCCATGTCTCTTGGTGGTACACATACCAGGAGTGGACAACTTGCAGGCTGATCATCTCAGCAGAAGGTTCTGCATCAGAGGGAATGGTCTCTTAGCCAGAGGGTTTTTTCAATCCCTATGCATGTGCTGGGGGATTCTAGATGTAGATCTTGCATCAGGGCACAATCGGAAGGTCCGAAGTTGTGTTCTGGTCCAGGGATCCTCTAACAATAGCTACAGATGCCCTGACTCTTCAGTGGTCAGCATTCAAGTTTCTTTTTGCATTTCCCTCCGATTCTACTCCTGGGTCGAGTACTAAAAAAGGTTAGCTCGCAAGGGAGTCCCAATCATTCTGGTGGCTCATTGGTGAAGCTGGTTCTCAGACATAGTAAGGATGTCAGAGGACAACTTCTGGAGGCGACGATCTAGAGTCTGGCAAGCATTTATCGCTTGGTGCGAATCCAGGGGTTCGCTTGTAGAACTGTTTCTGTTTCCAGAATATATTGTTTTGCAGAAGAGTCTTGATGAAGGTTTTCAATTGAGTATGTTTTAAAGACAAATTTCTGCTTATCTATCCTCTTTTAGAATCCCATAGCTGAGAATGACTTTATCAGAACTTGTTTTACAAGGAGTCGCTCATGTGCGGCCTCCTCTTAAGCAACTTCTGCCGGTTTGAGTGTTTAAGCGATGGTTTGGCCGCCCTTTATGTCCTGCTTCAGTGTCTGATAAGGAAGGGGGGTTCTTCACTGGCTGGATGTAGTAATTTTAGGGAGATCACTAAGGTATTATCTCACTACTACACAATCTTTCCATAGTTTGGACTTCTTATTGTCATACCTGAGGGTCCACGGAAATGTCTTCCACCAGCTAAGTCTGCCATCAGTCTATGGATTAGACAGACAGTGGTAAGAGCCTATTCTGCCCAGGAGGGAAGGAGCCCCTTGTTTGGGCCTCGGTGGAACAGGTTTGTAAAGCTGCCACCTGGCTTTGGTTCATACATTCATCAAATTTTACAAGGTAGATGTTAGGGCCTCAGCTGAAGCTGTTTTTGGTCGAATAGTTTTTCAGGTGGTAGTGAAGTGAACTACCTGCTGTTCCGCATTGGGGATCCTGCCCATATATAGGCACTGCTTTTGGATGTCCCAATCATAATGAATAGGACGGCCTGGAATGGATCCTCACTTGTGATACTCACCTGTAAAATTGATTTTTCTGTTAATCCATTCCAGGCCGTCCGGACCGCCCCTTTTGAGGGAATATAGTAAGTTACGATCTATCCTTGATAACTATTTTATGGTGTTCTTTGTTTATAATGATATTTCGCAATGAAAAGAATGCTAGGTTGATATATCCATGTCTTGGATGCCTAGTCTTGTGGAGATATAAAAAAAAAAAAGAAATGGATACATATTTATAATCAGAGAGAGGAGTCTTGTATATTGTCTCCAGCCTTTTTGTCTCCGTCAAGAGATATAGTTATGACTCCCGGGCGGCTGGTTATACTGATTTTTAATTAACTGGATTGTAGGAAGTCAGCCGGAAGGATATGGGGCGAGAGGCGGAGCCACGCCTTTGTCTTGCAGTCACACCTTTCGGTCTAGAGAGGTTACCCAATCGTAATGAATAGGACGGCCTGGAATGGATTAACAGAAAAAACAGTTCTACAGGTGAGTATCACAGAATTGTGTTTTTTCTAGCCAGGCCTGGCAACTGACATCCAGGTTGAACTTGGCTTCTGTTTCAACAACTTTTAAGGAACATGGGGGATTCTTTGGTAACTGGGACATTTACCTTTTTTTGCCTTAGCTGTATGAAGGCGGTAGGTGTTTCTGGGCCAAAGATTTGGTGATCCTAGCCTTGGAGGGGTATATTTTTGAGTCCCTATACCCTGTTTCCCCAGTGGGTGGGGTTTTGGAAGGTGGCTTTTCTAGTAGCAATCGCCATACTCATATTGCCCCCCGCACTACATTATCTGTGCCAGGGCCTGATTATAGAGAGGGCCTTTTGTCCTCTTCTCTTCTCTGTATCCCTACTTTTACTACTTTATCCTACTATACATCTCCTTCTCTTTTTTTAGATGAACTATTGCCTTTACCTTTCTCTCAAATACTTAAAGCTACATATCCTAATTGCATCCTAGCAAAGATACAAAGACCTCTATAGCTAGAGACTTTTACATTATTCTTAAATAACCGACTTCTATTTTGTTATTATAATTTTTATTTATTTTAAAAGCAACATTGTCTTTCGTGGTTCTGTACAAAGAAGTAATTACAGACTGGTTATAACATACAGTACAGACTATCACAAGCAAGGTGCTACAGAGAGCATGCCTACCTCTTACAAGTTTACAGTCTAAAGGACTGCCACGTATGTACACTTAAAATTTGACAGGCCTAGCCAAATTCAAGACAGAAAGTATACTCTGGCACCATTAGGTCAGTTATATAAATATTTTTGACAAATATGAGTCATTCTAGGCAAAGTCTCTTATTCTTAAATGATTCATACACCCCTCCCACAGTAAGAAATGGAAAGAATTCTCTTGTGGTTGTTATCCAACATTCCCAAGAAGGGATACCCTGTCCCTAACTATCAGTAAATGGACTGAGCTTTATTCTGCATCATGCAGAACATCATTTATAAACATATTGTGGTAGTTTCAAAGCCTAGTGAGCCGAAACTGCCAATCCCTTTAATTGTCTACAAATTTTCACCTGGCTCTGAATCGGCCCCAAGGTAGACAATGAAAGTGGAAATTTTCTCTCCTAAAAATAAAGTGAGTTTTCTCACCAGGCTCTGAATCTACCCCATAGCCTCTCTAATCCTACCTACCTTTTCTGTTCTATCGGATTAGTAACTAGACCAGTACATTTTTATGCTGCATGGAAAAAGTGTATAGTTGCCAGAAAATGTCAGCGGTTCCACAGATGGGAAAAATTAAAATATCTTGCGCATGAGTATTTTACTTTCTCTGTTTTTCAATTTTATATGTTCTGTATGTGCTTTAAAGCTAATCATATTTTTTTTTTAGTTGTTACAAAAAGTGTATAATCCACTCTATTAAAATATATAAAGTAGGGTGTTTTACATTGGATAAAATACGCATATTGTGCACAATTCCCCCTCTTTCTTTCTGTTCATGTCTGCTGTCTATTTCTCAGTTCTCAGTACCCAAATGTCTCATGTTGTTTGAGGATCAGTTTTGTATTAAAGGATGTACTGGTTATATGGCTTATACAACTTGTTCTATAGTTTAAGTTACCACATTTTTTCCCCTATAAGACGCATTCCCCCCTATGGTGCAAATGTTTGTGTGAGGAGGGCGTGCAATGGTGGGCAGAAAGCAGTTAAACGTATACTTGTTCCCTGCCTGCTGGGCTACGCACACGCACACACACACACACACCATGCCTTACAGTCTGGTCGCGCTGCCGAAGCTCTAACTCTGGTGGGAGGATGTGGCCAGCATCCATTCAAGAATGCTGGCTGTAAATAGGCCACACCCACTTGCTAGAAGCAGGCATGCGGGAACCCGGGGCACAGGATAGGGGGCACAGGATCACTGAAAGGTATGGCATTTTCTATGTTTGTGTAGGTGTGTCTGGCAAGTGCAGGGCATTGGAGGACCGGCAGACAGGGAGCAAGTGTAGTTTTAACTGCTTCCTGCCCGTCGGTCCTCTATTTCACTCCCTCCTCACACACGCGATGCTGCCTGTAATGGGGGGGGGGATGCCGCACACTACCTGTAATGGGGGGGGATGCCGCACACTACCTGTAATGGGGGGGATGCCGCACACTACCTGTAATGGGGGGGATGCCGCACACTACCTGTAATGGGGGGGATGCCGCACACTACCTGTAATGGGGGGGATGCCGCACACTACCTGTAATGGGGGGGATGCCGCACACTACCTGTAATGGGGGGGATGCCGCACACTTCCTGTAATGGGGGGGGATGCCGCACACTTCCTGTAATGGGGGGGGATGCCGCACACGTCCTGTAATGGGGAGATGCCGCACACTACCTGTTATGGGGAGGTGCCGCACACTATCTGTAATGGGGGGATGCCTCACACTGCCTATAATGGGGGGATGCCTCACACTACCTGTAATGGGTGGGATGCCTCACACTACCTGTAATGGGGGGGTGCAGCATACTGCCTGTAATGCGGGGGTGGCGCAAACTGCCTAAAATGGGGGAGTGTTGCACACTGCCTGTAATGGGGGGGTGCCGCACCGTGCCTCTAATGGGGTAATTGGGTGGGGGGAATTCTGCACACTGCATCTTAGAGATTGCATTGGTCAGCCCTAAACTGACTTTATAAGATTAATGTATTTTGCACTGACTTATTTGTGCAGCTGCCAATATTTATGAAAATTATCCTAACCTAATTTTCAGTTAATCAGCAAATCAGGTTGCCAACCAGCTAGCAAGACTATTTAAATACAGGTCTTTTGTGCTCTGATCTCTGTGCGGCTGTCGCTGAAATTGACACAGCCGCATCCCCTGGGTCAGTGCTTGCTCCCGCCGCTCATTCACTTGTGGCTCTGTCATTTCGCCAAAATGGTGGTAACTTGCATCTGGAGCGCTGGAGGAGCAGTAGTGGCCCAAGGGTCAGGTAAGAATTTTTTTTCTTTATAACCCTCGCATTCTGCCTCAGCGCCAGGGTAGGGTGAAAGGGGGGGGGGTCATTATAGACCGCTATAAGATACCAAATAATAGTTTCAAGTTGTACAGTTGTTTCTGAATAATTAAGCCTTATTCATTTTGTATTTTTTTTTTGGTCTCAAGTGTTTGATCAATACATGACCATCTCTGGGTATCAAATTGAGGAGAGCATTGGCCGGGAAACTTCAGGCAATTTACAAAGGTTGCTGCTTGCTGTAGGTGAGTACTGATTGAAATTAGTCTATTATTATTGCAGTAAAATGCAAAAAAGTCATGTGACTAACATTTGGCAATAGTTATACTGAACTGGAATATGCAATTATCGCTTCATTTTTTTAGCTGTTAATCCAGTTTTTGTCTTTAGTTCCTGATGCCTATTTATAAAAAAAGTATCCTTTATCTTCCCTGGCCCTGTAGAATTTACAGACTTATAATACAGAGGTGTTGGATGTGACAGAAATGCACAAATACATATTGGGGTTGAATCAGAACCAGGCGAGAATTCTCTCTCCTTTTAAGGAGAGAAAACTGCTTGACTTTCATTGTCTACCTTGGGGATGATTCCGAGCCAGGTGAAAATTTACATCCAGTAGACAATGAAAGTCAATGACCATTTTCTTTCCCAAAAAAGAGTGAGAATTTTCACCTGGCTCTGAATCATTCCCATTGTTGCTGAAATACATTAAAATGAGGGCACTGCCCTTGGGAATCTCACAATCTAAAGCATTTATTCCCAGTATGTCACACACCCCGCTTCCGAATATTCATGACACTTGGGTAACTGTCCTGTAGAGGGCGATCTTGCAGAGATGACATGAAAAAAAAGAACCCCTCCCGGCCCATAAATACCTGGGATCTCCCACCATTCCCCAGTCTTTCGTCTCTGCAGTCGGCGAGCAAGTCAGAAGATGGCTATCTCCTCCTTGCAGGTAGCCGGGGTAACCCCCCGGCCTTTTGTTTCTATTGCTGCCTGAACCTTTTTTAATTTAAACTATAGCAGTATGCCTCCCAGCCTAGGCTGAAGGTCCAGGCAATGGTAGGCTGCACCTTGTGGTGTATATGGGAGCTAGCTCCCCCGTGAGACCCCATACAAAGGGGTAGGCGGTGTCCAGGTTGGTGATCCCGGCTTGGGATGCCCCGTCCCTCTTGCCCTTTCACCTATTGGTGTGGGTCTCCCCCCCCCCCCCCCCCCTACCGTGTCCCTCTGTGCCCCTTGGGGGGGGTGGCCTTTTCTCCCGTGTGTTTTTGAACTTTATTTTGGGGGAAAGGCTTTGTGTGTGTGTGTGTTTACACGTGGTGTGTTTGGGTGGCCGTTGCTTGCAGCTGGGCAGGCTGCTTCTCTTCAGGTGCGGTTAAGGAGGGGGCGGGGCCGGGCTCGTCGCGGCCCACCCCTCCCTCGATGTTGGCTCCACTGAGGCGCTCTGGTGCTGGCTGGGGCCGGGCCCCACGGGAGGGGGTGGCGCCAGATGCGGCGCGCGATGTGCGCTGGCCCGCCCCTCTTCTTCCGGCCTCTCTGTCTCTCTCTTTCCCATTCCCTCACTGCTGTGACGGTCACCATTTGCTGTGGTCGTGAGTAATTCCTTTTGGCATTATGTTTGTTATTTCTCCATTATATCTATTGATATATGTTGTTGAGGGTGATGTGCATGTTTGACACTTATGTACTCCCTGTTCTTATGTCTTCCAGGGGGATCCCTTTTTTGAGGTTTAAAAAAGGGGGTTCTCCCAGTCCTAGGGTCCCTTAGAATTTGATTTAGGGTTCCTAAAAATAAAAAATCCTCCCACTTGGGACTTGAAGGGGCATCCCAACAGCGTAATTCCCTCTGGTCATTGCGACTACCTTAAAAATCACCATATGGAAGCTTCCCAGGACACCGGGCTTGGGCTCCCCTTGGGGCAATCCCGGCAGTGTGTGGGTTGTGGAAGTATCCCTTGCGGGGGATAATGTACTTGTTTGCATACCTTGTGCTTAGCAGGCCATAGCGCAGCAGTCGAGGGCCCAGGCGTCTGGGTCCGTGGGCCCGGCCTCTTCTCCTACCCCACCCTGCCTTATTCGTACCCCTAGTGATGTTGTCACAGGCGGGGTGTCGCAATCTGATGTGTGTGCCAGATTGGCTAATATTTAGAAATTTATTTCTAGCTCTGTAGCCAGAAAGGCCTCGGCTAAGAGAAAACATTTGTCTTCAGCCACGCCGGCTTTTGAGCTTGATAATTATGATTTTCTTGACTGGTCTGATTATTTGAGAATTCTGATGGTTCTGACGATCAGCAATTTGTTGGTGCTGATACTGAGCAGGGGCAGGGGGATGCTGTGGACACCCGAAGGTCCTGGCTCACCTTTTTTTTGGCGATTTCTCCCCCAGAGGAGGCTCCTCCGCAAAAGGGGGAGTTCTTTGGGACTTCCATGCCGCGCTTGGAATTCCTAAATCAAAAGCACTTCGATAACATTATTCTTAAGGAATGGGAGAAGCTTTTGGCTTCCAGGTATTCCTCAGGGTTGGGATAAGAAATATCCCTTTCCGGTGGACGTAGTAAAACGATGGTCGCCCCCTCCCAAGGTGGATGCCCCGGTGCTTGAGTTATCTAATACTTCTATTTTTGCATTCTCCTGACTCCACCACTCTCAAAGATGGTGAGGACAAACGCATTGATCAGATGGCTTGCCACGCTTTTGCTAATGTCAGTTCAGCCTTGGGGTCTGTTTGTGCTTTGGCGCTTATGGCGGTGGCTACCAGGTCTGTTGTTAGGGGCCTGTTGAGTACTTCCAGGCTTGACCCAGCCAGTGATGAGTTCGCCGCCCTTAAGCGGTGTGAATTGTTCATGTCTTTTGTGCTAGCCGCCTGGTTTACGCCATGGTTATGTGTGGTAGAACCTCGGCCTTGCTTGCGGCGGTCGGTGTGGTTGCGCCAGTGGGCGGCTGATTTTGTGGCCAAGAAGTGGCTTACAGCACTTCCCTTTGTGGGGTTGTGGCTTTTTGGAGAAAGATTAAATTCAGTCACGAAAGGGGGTTAACCCTTTCTTTCGTGGTGCCAGAACTGGCAGAGTTTGGCCTTCTCGACCCTCAGAGGTGATTCCTGGAATAGAGGCAAAGGACGTGCCCATCCAGGTCACAATTGGAGTTCCAAACCCAAGCCTGCTGCCAAGCCAGCTCAGCAATGAGGGGGCGCCCTTGCGGGTGGGGGGACGGCTGCGACACTTCTTCCAGGTCTGGGACCAGGAGGTCTCAGACAAATGGATTCTGGAAGTGGTGTCTTCCGGGTACAAGCTGGAATTCGAGCTCCGGGCGGCAGTAAGTTATCTGCTGGACATGGTGTCATTTGCCCAGTGCCTTCCGCGGAAAGGGGCTTGGACTTCTATTCCAATCTATTCACGGTGCCCAAGAAGGACGGCTTTGTTCGACCCATTTTGGATCTGAAGCTCCTCAATCGGTTTATCCGCTTCAGGAAGTTTCGCATGGAAACCTTGCGTTCAGCCGTCGATTCTCTTCGTCAGGGGGACTTCATGACGTCCATAGACATAAAGGATGCGTATCTGCATGTACCTATCTTCCCGCCACCCCAGAGATTCCTCAGGTTCGTGGTGGAAGATCAGCATTTTCAGTTTGTGGCCCTTCCATTCGGGCTTACCTAGGCTCCAAGGGCATTCACCAAGGCACTGACTCCTCAGAGTCCAGGGCAATCGCATTGTACCATATCTGGACGACCTTCTCATTTTGGCTTCCTCTCTCAGCCAAGCGGAGCTAGACACCAGAGTTGTGGTATCCACGCTGGAGAGGTTCGGCTGGGTGATCAACTATCCCAAGTCCTCCCTCTCCCCGTCCAGGGAGGTTTCATTTCTGGGCATGACTCTGGATGCCTTTCAGGCCAGGGTGTTCCTTCCTCAGTCCAAGATTCTTCTGATTCAAGATTTGATTCGGCTTCTACTATCCAATTCTCGCCCGTCTATCCGGCTAAGGATGAGATTGGTAGGTTTGATGGTGGCTTCCTTCGAGGCAGTCCATTTTGCCCAGTTTCACATGAGGACGCTTCAGCTCCATCTTCTAGCAACTTGGGACAGGTGTCCACTGTCATTAGATCAGTCTTGTCTGCTGTCTCCACGGGCTCAGCAGTCCCTTCAGTGGTGGCTAGTGTCAAGCAATCTGTTGAAGGGCAGATCCTTTCTGGCCTCTTGTTGGGAAACGGTCACCACGGACGCCAGCCTGTCGGGCTGGGGGGGCTTCTGGAGGGAACATCAGTTCCAGGGGTTATGGGGGCCTCAGGAGGCTCATACCCCCATCAACGTTTTGGAGCTACGGACCATTTGGTTGGTTCTGTCTCATAGAAACATAGAAGGTTGACGGCAGAAGGAGAGCTTACGCTCCATCTAGTCTGCCCTTATGTGTATATTGTATGTACTCTTTATCTTAGGATAGATGTGTGCTTATCCCAGGCATGTTTAAATTCAGTGACTGTTGATTTTTCAACTACCTCTGCTGGAAGTTTGTTCCAAGCATCTACTACTCTTTCTGTAAAATAATATTTTCTAACATTGCTCCTGATCTTCCCCCCGACTAGCTTCAGGTTGTGCCCCCTTGTTCTATCATTAAGTTTCTTCTTAAAAACACTTACCTCCTGAACCTTATTCAATCCTTTCACATATTTAAAGGTCTCAATCATGTCCCCCCTCTCCCTTCTTTCCTCCAGACTGTACAAATTAAGTTCTTTAAGTCTCTCCTGATAAGTCTCGCTTGACTCTTCTCTTGCAGGCATTGCCAGTTCAAGTCTGATCGGACAGTCGGACGGCGGTTGCTTACATCAATCACCAAGGAGGGACTCGCAGCAGGAGTGCCCTCAGGGAGGTATCTCTGATCCTTATTTGGGCAGAGAGCAATGTCCCATGCATCTCAGCCATTTACATCCCGGGAGTGGAGAACACGAAGGCGGACTCCCTGAGCAGGAGCTCCTCTCGACGAGGAGAATGGTCTCTCAATTCCAAGGTATTCCAGTCCCTTTGTCACTAGTGGGGGACTCCAGAGGTGGATCTCTTTGCCTCAAATCACAATCTCAAGCTTCCGGCTTTTGTGTCTCTGTCTCAGGATCCTCTGGCCCTGGCAGTGGATGCCATGTCCCTGGCTTGGAGGGAACTGGGGTTTCTGTACCTGTTTCCCCCCTTCTCCATGGTGAGCAAGGTGGTGCACAAGCTAACTCTCTAGAAGGGGCACCAGCAATTCTGGTGGCTCCAAGGTGGCCAAGACATGTGTGGTTCGCAGACGTCGTGTGGCTGGCAGTAGATCAGTTTTATCTGCCTCTTCTTCCGGATCTTATCACCCAGGGTCAGCTACGCTACCCCAATTCACCAACGCTGGCTTTGACGGCGTGGCTGCTGAAACCTCCATCTTAAAGGAGGAAGGTCTTTCTGATGCGGTGGTTCAGACTCTTGTTAGAGCTAGGAGGAGATCTTCCTCTAACGTCTACTATAGGACTTGGAGGTCTTATATTAACTGGTGCGAGGTTAGGGCCTTGTCTTGTAGGGTGTTTTCTATTCCCAGAATTCTGGAGTTTCTTCAACATGGTCTGGACTTGGGGTTCCAGCTTAGTACTTTGAAAGGGCAGGTTTCTGCCCTGGCGGTTTTCTTTCAAAGGTCTTTTGCCCTTCATCCCCTGGTTAAGACATTTTTCCAGGGGGTTACTCATGTGCGGCCTCCTAGAAAGCCCTTGCTGCCGGTTTGGGATTTAAACTTGGTTCTGTCGGCTCTCCAGGGGCCTCCTTTTGAGCCGATGCATGATATTGCTCTTTCTCTGCTCACTCAGAAAGTTGCCTTTTTGGTGGCTATTACCTCTGTTCGGCGTGTCTCTGAGTTAACTGCTTTGTCCATTCAGGCTCCTTACTTTGAGAGGCACCTGGACAAGGTTTTCCGCTTCAAGCCAGATTTCCTTCCTAAGGTAGTTTCGGCCTTCCACCTCAATCAGGATGTAGTTCTCCCTTCCTTGTGTCCTAAGCCTAGCAATGACAAGGAGAGGACCTTACATTCTTTGGATGTGGTTCGCTGTGTGAAATATTATTTGGTGGCTACTTCTCCTTTTCGTAAGACGGACGCCTTTTTCGTGGTGCCTTCCTGGCCCAGGAAAGGTTTGGCGCCCGCTAAGTCCTCCATTAGTAAATGGATTCGACAGGCCGTTGTTGGGGCCTATTCTGCCAAGGGGAAGGTTCCCCCTTTTCGTGTTACTGCTCATTCTACTCGTGCTGTTGGAGCATGGGCTTGGGCTTTTCAGCATCAGGCTTCTGTTGAACAAGTTTGCAAGGCTGCTACTTGGTCTTCTATTCATACTTTTTCCAAGTTTTATAAGGTTGATGTGCGGGCCTCATCGGATGCTGTTTTTGTCCGCAAAGTTCTGCAAGCTGCAGTAGTTTAAGTTTGCATTATTGCCTTTTTGGGTCCCCACCCATTATGGACACTGCTATTGGATGTCCCAAGTGTCATGAATATTCGGAAGCGGGGTATGTGACATACTGGGAATAATACCATTTTGTGATTACTCACCTGTAAAATGGTTATTACAAGTATGTCACACACCCCGCTTCATCCCGCCCTTTTTTGGTTTCTCGGATCCTTTATATGGTGAACCTTTTTCTTTGCTGTTTACATTTGGCTCTTCCTGGTCCCTTTACTGCTGTCTTATACTGGGGAATGGTGGGAGGTCCCAGGTATTTATGGGCCGGGAGGGGCTCCCTTTTTTCATGTCATCGCTGCAAGATCGCCCTCTACAGGACAGTTACCCAAGTGTCATGAATATTTGGAAGCGGGGTGTGTGACATACTTGTAATAACCATTTTACAGATGAATAATCACAAAATGGTATTTTTCTGGGCCTGCAGTACGCATAACCCGGGAGTACTTAGCAGTGTTCAACGGTGCACCAACAGAGTTGCTCTGATAGCTCTGGTATATTATTCTAACAGTAAAACATTACTTTCTTGCTAAAAAAAAGTGCTTCCGAGCCAGTGACCTACTTATTTTGGTAACATTAGTCATTGATCCCCCCCCCCCCTTGTCACTAAAAAGATTGAGAACCGCTGGTCTAAAGGATAATGTGGTGGCCATTGGTTAAGACAGTAAGGCTGTTGCAAAGAAATAGTAAAAACTGTATCGCTGCATTTCTGGTCCTTTAGAACAATAAGATAATGACCTGTCTGTCATACCAATTAGAGATGAGCGAACTTTTGAAAAATTCGATTCCGCTGATTCGCCTAATTTTCCGTCAAAATTCGTTTCGGTCTGAATTTATTTGCGACGAATCGCTATTAAAAACGGCTATTTCTGAGCTTCCTAGAGCCTCAATAGGGTTGTAAACCATTCTGCCTTGCTGTAACACGCATAGGATGCGTGCTGGGTTAGTGAAATAATACTGTAAATAATTATGACATGCAGATCAGAGGCATCGCTATTAGAATCGCAGAGCGGCACAATTGCAGAGAGTTGAGGTGGAATCACTGAGGGGCCCCTATATTGCCTAAAAAACACACCCTGGAGCTGGCAGCAGGAGCCCAAATATTGGCTGAAAGACATCCTGGAGTTGGCAGCAGGAGCAGCAGGAGCCCAAAAATTGGCTGAATGACACCCTGGAGTTGCAAGCAGCAGGAGCCCAAACATAGCTTGAAAGAGACACTGGAGTTGGCATCAGGAGCCCAAAAATTGGCTGAATGACACCCTGGAGTTGCAAGCAGCAGCCCAAATAAAGCTTGAAAGACACACTGGAGTTGGCAGCAGGAGCCCAAAAATTGGCTGAATGACACCCTGGAGTTGCAAGCAGCAGCAGTCCAAACATAGTTTGAAAGAGACACTGGAGTTGGCAGCAGGATCCCAAAAATTGGCTGAATGACACCCTGGAGTTGCAAGCAGCAGGAGCCCAAACATAGCTTGAAAGAGACACTGGAGTTGGCAGCAGGAGCCCAAAAATTGGCTGAATGACACCCTGGAGTTGCAAGCAGCAGGAGCCCAAACATAGCTTGAAAGAGACACTGGAGTTGGCAGCAGGAGCCCAAAAATTGGCTGAATGACACCCTGGAGTTGCAAGCAGCAGGAGCCCAAACATAGCTTGAAAGAGACACTGGAGTTGGCAGCAGGAGCCCAAAAATTGGCTGAATGACACCCTGGAGTTGCAAGCAGCAGCAGTCCAAACATAGTTTGAAAGAGACACTGGAGTTGGCAGCAGGATCCCAAAAATTGGCTGAATGACACCCTGGAGTTGCAAGCAGCAGGAGCCCAAACATAGCTTGAAAGAGACACTGGAGTTGGCAGCAGGAGCCCAAAAATTGGCTGAATGACACCCTGGAGTTGCAAGCAGCAGCAGCCCAAACCTAGCTTGAAAGACACACTGGAGTTGGCAGCAGCAGCCCAAAAATTACCTGAATGACACCTTGGAGTTGCAAGCAGCAGGAGCCCAAACATAGCTTGAAAGAGACACTGGAGTTGGCAGCAGGAGCCCAAAAATTGGCTGAATGACACCCTGGAGTCGCAAGCAGCAGCAGCAGGAGCCCAAACATAGCTTGAAAGAGACACTGGAGTTGGCAGCAGGAACCCAAAAATTGGCCTAAAGACACACTGCAGTTGGCAGCAGCAGGAGGCCAAAACTTGGCTGAAAGGCACACCCTGAAGTTGGCATCAGCAGGAACGCAAAAATTGGCCTAAAGACATAAATATGTTTTGCACCATTTGGAAAGTGTAAAAACGTGGCACCATGCTGAATCTAGTCGCATGCATCAGCCATTGGTGGGTGGAAATCCCGGCCGATCCATCCCTGATTCATTTTCACAAAGGTGAGTCTCTCCACATTTTTAGTTGACAGACAAGTTCTCCTCGCCGTAACTATGGCCCCCGCCGCACTAAACACCCGCTCAGATGGCACTCTACTTGCTGGGCAGGACAGCTTTTCCAGGGCAAACTCAGCTAGCTGCGGCCACAAGTCCAGTTTGGCTGTTCAGAAGTCCAGCGGATCCTCAAGGTGTGTTGGCATGGTCATGTCTAGGTATGACATGACCTGCTGGTTCAGGTCCTGCTCCAGGTCTTCCTGCTGCTCATGAGTAGACTCACTATGCGGGTATAGAAAGCAACTCATTAGCGACTGAAGACTGAGGCTGCTGCTGATGGAGCTGCTGCTCCTGCCAACCCCCCCAGCAGCCATGGCAGTGGAAGGTGAGCGCTGAGGTCCCCCCGAGTCAGACCTGCGAGAGTATGGACCATGGCGCAGATAGGCATCGGCCAACAGACTACGTAGAATGTCTTTGTAGTAGGTCAGTTTGTCCTCCCGCTCGGCGGGTTTAAAAAATGCCCCCATTTTGTGCCGGAAGCGAGGGTCCAATAAGGTGGAGAGCCAGAAGTCATCCCGCTGACAATTGGAAACAATTCTGAGGTCACTACGCAAGCACGTGAGCATGCTTCCTGCCATTTGTGCAAGTGACTTGGAGGGACTACCTGTCTCCATCTCTACTGCATACTGCCATGGTGTGTCTGGGTCCTCTGTCTCGCCTTCCTCACAACCCTCTAGCTCCTCTGGCTGCTCCTGCTCCTCCTCTCCTGTCCGCTGACTAGATAAACCAGCCATTTTGCCAAGCCTAAACTGTGCACTGTGCCACTCCTCCTCCTCTTCCTCCTCCAGTTCAGCTCCAACTGGGTTCATGTGGCCGTAAGATGTAGACGCCATGTCTCCAGTGCCCTGACCAGCCATGGTTTCCAACATGTGCTGTAGTACATGAAGCAGTCAAATCACGTCGTTCATCCCATAATCCTGGCGACTCACAAATAAAGTGGCTTCCTCAAAGGGCCTGAGCAAACGGCAGGTGTCACGTATGAGCTGCCACTGGTTGACATTGAAGTTACACAGGGGAGTCCCCCTATCCGCTTGGATCATCAAGAAATCCGTGATGGCTTTTCTCTGTTCGTATAGTCTGTCCAACATATGCAGGGTGGAATTCCAACGGGTGGAAACATCGCAAATCAGACTATGTTGGGGGGCTACCGTTCTGACGCTGTAGCTCAAGAAGGGTGTGCTTGGTGGTGTATGAGTGGCTGAAGTGCATGCAAAGTTTCCTTGCAGTTATTAGGATGTCTTGCAGATGGGGGTAAGACTTCAGAAACCGCTTGACAACCAGATTGAAGACGTGAGCCATGCAGGGCGCATGGGTCAGCCTTCCTTGACGCAGCGCAGACAAAATGTTCTTCCCATTGTCTGTAACCATGGTTCCCATTTTCAGTTTTCTTGGAGTAAGCCATGTTTGGATTTCTTGATGAATAAATGTAAGCAGTTCCTCCCCTGTGTGACTCCGTTCACCAAGACAAACCATGTGAAGCACAGCGTGACACCTCCATGCCCTGCACACATGTTAGGCTGGAGGGGCACTGAGACTTGACCCTATAGTGGAGGGTGAGGAGATGGCGGAGGATGAGGAGGCCGAGTCGCATGGTGTCACAGGCACAACGGCCAGGGAGCACGGAGGCCGAATCGGCGTGACCTGTACAAGTTGCTGCTGCTGCAAAGGGACCACATTCACCCAGTGGGCCGTAAACAACATGTACTGTCCCTGACCGTAGTTACAGCTCCAGACGTCGGCGCTGCCATGCACTTTGCTACACACCGACAGGCTCAAGGACTGGCCCAACTTCTGTCCAACAAAAGTGTGCAGCGCTGGTACTGCCTTCTTGGCAAAGAAATGACGGCTTGGGACTCTCCACCTCGTCCACCACCTGAAAAGGGAGCGACTGCAGCACCAGCAACTTGGACAGGAGCACATTCAACTTCTGCGCCGTAGGATGAGTGGGCGCATACTGCTGTCTCTTGGACATGGCTTCGCTGATGGATTGCTGGCGGGATGCATGACTTGGAGGAGGAGCAGGAGCATCTGGAGCAACAGAGGATGGGTATGATGCACAGCTGCCTTCGGCTGAGGTGCTGGAGCCTTGGCTGGCAGAAATTGGGAGCGGCGTGCCACTTGGTGAGGAAGCAGCCTGGACCACCTCTTCGGAGCCTCGGTTCTCCCAGGCCGCTTTATGGTGACGCATCATATGTTGATGCAGGGCCGTGGTGCCAACATTTGGGCCCTGGCCATGCTTCACCTTCTGCCTACATATCTTGCATGTGGCCATGTTACCCACCTGCGGATGCTTGAGGAAAAACTGCCACATTGCCGAGTAGCTACTTTTCCCACCAACAGCCCGCACTGATTCACTGCTACTGTTGCCAACTCCAGAACCCCTGCTCCACTACCTCCCGATAAGGTAGCCTGCCGCGCAGCAGGTGCTCTACCCCGGCCCCGTTTGGCTCCAGGCTTTACAATTCTGCCCCCATGCTGACTGCCAACCATGCTGCTAACACCTTGCTGCCTCAGCTACTGACTCCGGGGCAACCTGCGCCCCTCTTCTCCTGATGAGGATGAAGCCCCTTCTGCACCCGGCTCCCAAGTGTGATCGGCTTCATCATCATCATCACCGAGTTGTGGCTGCACGTCACTGATGTTCTCGGTTTCCTCAACAGTGTCTGGCGCAGGAGCTGGAACGCTCGCAACACCCACGCCACTCTCCACATCACTATTTGTCTGCCTAGCGAAGGAAGCCACCTCCATTTCTTGGCTGAGCAGTAGCTGCTGACTGTCCTCTATCTGATCGTCCTCCTCACTAAAGAGTTGAGCTGAACCCAAAGCATAGGATACGTTGCTGGGGGAGGAAACTGTGTAGGACAGAGGCAATGGGAGGACAGGGACTTCTCTTGGGCCATGCCAACTCAGGGTTGTGTCAGAGGAACCTACCGACCCTAGACTGGGGGTGTCAAATGTAACTTGTGATGATGTGGATGACCGCGTTAACCAATCTACCACGGCAGATGCGTTACTGGTGGAGACACGATACAGATACTGGCAGATCAGGTCTCTCACCGCGACTCCTGCTGCCACTCGCCCCTAGTCTGCTGCGACCTCTGCCTGCTGAATCTTGGCCTCTGCCACTCCTCTTTGAACATCCTGGCACTTGTCTGCCTGACATTTTTATGTATTTTAAATGCGCAATAGGCAGTTAAAAAAGAAGCTAAATAAAGTGAGATACTGCTTCTCTGCACCAGATACTATGAAAATTGGCAATATGGGATACCCTGCAGGCTGGTGTTTTTACAAGACGCACAAAACCAATTCAAAATGCAATATATTAATAAAACAGAGCCTGTAGAATCTGCTTTAGTATAACAGGGTGAAATGTGCTGGTTTGGGATACCCTGTGGCCTGGTGTTTTTACAGGAAGCACAAAACCAATTCAAAATGCAATATATTAATAAAACAGGGCCTGTAGAAGCTGATTTAGTATAACAGGGTGAAATGTGCCGTTTGGGAGACCCTGCGGCCTGGTGTTTTTACAGGAAGCAGAAAACCAATTCAAAATGCAATATATTAATAAAACAGAGCCTGTAGAATCTGCTTTAGTATAACAGGGTGAAATGTGCTGGTTTGGGATACCCTGTGGCCTGGTGTTTTTACAGGAAGCACAAAACCAATTCAAAATGCAATATATTAATAAAACAGGGCCTTTAGAAGCTGCTTTAGTATAACAGGGTGAAATGTGCTGGTTTGGGATACCCTGTGGCCTGGTGTTTTTACAGGACACACAAAACCAATTCAAAATGCAATATATTAATAAAACAGAGCCTTTAGAAGCTGATTTAGTATAACAGATAGGGTGAAATGTGCTGCTTTGGGATACCCTGCGGCCTGGTGTTTTTACAGGAAGCACAAAACCAATTCAAAATGCAATATATTAATAAAACAGAGCCTGTAGAAGCTGCTTTAGTATAACAGGGTGAAATGTGCTTGTTTGGGATACCCTGCGGCCTGGTGTTTTTACAGGACGCACAAAACCAATTCAAAATGCATTATATTAATAAAACAGAGCCTGTAGAAGCTGATTTAGTATAACAGGGTTAAATGTGCTGGTTTGGGATACCCTGCGGCCTGGTGTTTTTACAGGAAGCACAAAACCAATTCAAAATGCAATATATTAATAAAACAGAGCCTGTAGAAGCTGATTTAGTATAACAGGGTGATATGTTCTGGTTTGGGATGCCCATGTCACCTGGTGTTTTTACAGGACGCACAAAACCAATTCAAAATGCAATATATTAATAAAACAGAGCCTTTAGAAGCTGATTTAGTATAACAGGGTGAAATGTGCTGCTTTGGGATACCCTGCGGCCTGGTGTTTTTACAGGAAGCACAAAACCAATTCAAAATGCAATATATTAATAAAACAGAGCCTGTAGAAGCTGATTTAGTATAACAGGGTGAAATGTGCCGTTTGGGAGACCCTGCGGCCTGGTGTTTTTACAGGAAGCAGAAAACCATTTCAAAATGCAATATATTTATAAAACAGAGCCTGTAGAATCTGCTTTAGTATAACAGGGTGAAATGTGCTGTTTTGGGATACCCTGCCGCCTGGTGTTTTTACAGGACACACAAAACCAATTCAAAATGCAATATATTAATAAAACAGAGCCTGTATAAGCTGCTTTAGTATAACAGGGTGAAATGTGCTGGTTTGGGATACCCTGTGGCCTGGTGTTTTTACAGGAAGCACAAAACCAATTCAAAATGCAATATATTAATAAAACAGGGCCTTTAGAAGCTGCTTTAGTATAACAGGGTGAAATGTGCTGGTTTGGGATACCCTGTGGCCTGGTGTTTTTACAGGACACACAAAACCAATTCAAAATGCAATATATTAATAAAACAGAGCCTTTAGAAGCTGATTTAGTATAACCGATAGGGTGAAATGTGCTTGTTTGGGATACCCTGCGGCCTGGTGTTTTTACAGGAAGCACAAAACCAATTCCAAATGCAATATATTAATAAAACAGAGCCTGTAGAAGCTGCTTTAGTATAACAGGGTGAAATGTGCTGGTTTGGGATACCCTGCGGCCTGGTGTTTTTACAGGACGCACAAAACCAATTCAAAATGCATTATATTAATAAAACAGAGCCTGTAGAAGCTGATTTAGTATAACAGGGTGAAATGTGCTGGTTTGGGATACCCTGCGGCCTGGTGTTTTTACAGGACGCACAAAACCAATTCAAAATGCATTATATTAATAAAACAGAGCCTGTAGAAGCTGATTTAGTATAACAGGGTGAAATGTGCTGGTTTGGGATACCCTGCGGCCTGGTGTTTTTACAGGAAGCACAAAACCAATTCAAAATGCAATATATTAATAAAACAGAGCCTGTAGAAGCTGATTTAGTATAACAGGGTGAAATGTGCTGGTTTGGGATGCCCATGTCGCCTGGTGTTTTTACAGGACGCACAAAACCAATTCAAAATGCAATATATTAATAAAACAGAGCCTTTAGAAGCTGATTTAGTATAACAGGGTGAAATGTGCTTGTTTGGGATACCCTGCGGCCTGGTGTTTTTACAGGAAGCACAAAACCATTTCAAAATGCAATATATTCATAAAGCAGAGCCTTTAGAAGCTGATTTAGTATAACAGATAGGGTGAAATGTGCTGAAATAGTATGCCCATGTGGGCTGGTGTTTTTACAGGACGCACAAAACCAATTCAAAATGCAATATATTAATAAAACAGAGCCTTTAGAAGCTGATTTAGTATAACAGGGTGAAATGTGCTGAAATAATATGCCCATGTGGGCTAGTGTTTTTACAGGACACACAAAACCAATTCAAAATGCAATATATTAATAAAACAGTGCCTTTAGACGCTGATTTAGTATAACAGATAGGGTGAAATGTGCTGAAATAGTATGCCCATGTGGGCTGGTGTTTTTACAGGACGCACAAAACCAATTCAAAATGCAATATATTAATTAAACAGAGCCTTTAGAAGCTGATTTAGTATATCAGATAGGGGGAAATGTGCTGAAATAGTATGCCCATGTGGGCTGGTGTTTTTACAGGACGCACAAAACCAATTCAAAATGCAATATATTAATAAAACAGAGCCTTTAGAAGCTGATTTAGTATAACAGGGTGAAATGTGCTGAAATAATATGCCCATGTGGGCTAGTGTTTTTACAGGACACACAAAACCAATTCAAAATGCAATATATTAATAAAACAGTGCCTTTAGACGCTGATTTAGTATAACAGATAGGGTGAAATGTGCTGAAATAGTATGCCCATGTGGGCTGGTGTTTTTACAGGACGCACAAAACCAATTCAAAATGCAATATATTAATTAAACAGAGCCTTTAGAAGCTGATTTAGTATATCAGATAGGGGGAAATGTGCTGAAATAGTATGCCCATGTGGGCTGGTGTTTTTACAGGACGCACAAAACCAATTCAAAATGCAATATATTAATAAAACAGAGCCTTTAGAAGCTGATTTAGTATAACAGGGTGAAATGTGCTGAAATAATATGCCCATGTGGGCTAGTGTTTTTACAGGACACACAAAACCAATTCAAAATGCAATATATTAATAAAACAGAGCCTTTAGACGCTGATTTAGTATAACAGATAGGGTGAAATGTGCTGAAATAGTATGCCCATGTGGGCTGGTGTTTTTACAGGACGCACAAAACCAATTCAAAATGCAATATATTAATAAAACAGAGCCTTTAGAAGCTGATTTAGTATATCAGATAGGGGGAAATGTGCTGAAATAGTATGCCCATGTGGGCTGGTGTTTTTACAGGACGCACAAAACCAATTCAAAATGCAATATATTAATAAAACAGAGCCTTTAGAAGCTGATTTAGTATAACAGATAGGGTGAAATGCATTTTACATTAATACATATTATATATTATGTGCCATATATGCTGCAAGTTCATGGGTACAAGATAACAAGTGAAAAAAAATGTATTTTAATATTATTATTCATTATTATTATTAATTTGTTGCCGTGAAAAAATCTCTGTGCAAAAATATGTGCATAAAGTGCAATTTCCACAATTCAAGTATGTGCAAATAGAATCAATAAAGTGCTACAAATGTGTAGAGAGAATTAAGCAGCTTGTTAACCCATAGAACTGAATGAACAAACAGGGTGCTCAAAAAGTAAATGACATCACCAGTATGTTGGAGTCAGGGTCCTCCTACAGCAGCCTACCACCGACGCGTTGTGTCCACAATGACACTTTGCCACCCTTTTTAATATTTATTAATGTAAAATGTATTTAATTTATCTATATGTAGAATAGAGTCATTTATTGGGTCTCTCCTCCAGCCATTTCTGTTTGTGTATATGTTTTTTAATAGTGTCTTTTCATGTTGTACGCTGCAGTTGTTTGTTTATTTTCAGTAAATAATGCAATTCTGTGAGTACTCACCTGTAGAATTGTTTTGTCTGTGTACTGTTCAGGTCGCTCCACTACTTACATGTGGGTAATCCGCCACAAGGTGGCGCAGTGACTGCAAGATCAAAAATTGTAGCATCTTCGGACCTGCCCACTACGGCTATGTGGCTGTCACGGGTTGGGGACATCTGCAGGATGGAGGAGCTCACAGTCTCTCTCAGGGATGACCTTGGGAAACACTGGGAGACTTGGCGTTCTTGGGCTCAGTTCACGGTATCTGCGGAATACATTAAATTTCTCCAGGAGTGACCGGGGGGCAGCTGCGGGGGGGGGGGGGGGGGTCCTTTCCTGCCGCCTTGTCCCTTCCCCTCCCTTTTCCCCTTCCCTTTCTCTTTTCATTTCTTTCTTCTATGATGCACCATTGGTGTGTCCTCGTTTCCGTTCTTAGTTCTCCGTGTGTTGTTATACTTTAAAAATGTTATAAGGAGGGGCAGGACGCAGGCGATCTCCGGAAAAGCTTTTTTATATACAATGTGTTGTCGATCTGTGCAATTATTGTGAAGTCATTCAGTCATGATATATTCTCATGTTCAGTCGCTTCAGATGCCATATTGATTGTTTTCTGTTGATGTTGGCTTGTGCTCGGTGTCTTCCTTAATAAAAACGTACAATAAAAAAAAAAAAAAATTGTAGCTCCTCCCGGCCCCATATAAGGCAGATGTCTCCCAAAAATCCCCAGTGGTTTAAAAGCAGTAAGAAGAGATAGGCCGGGAGGCCAAGAAACCATGTTACTTCATAGCTTCAACATACTCTCTCAACAAGAAAAACCCAAGGACAAGATCCATATAAAAACTATAATCACCATAATGGGCAAACAGGAGATAACAAGAACAAGGGTGGGGTGGAGCGACCTGAACAGGACACAGACAAAAACAATTCTACAGGTGAGTACTCACAGAATTGCATTTTTCCCTGTGTCCTGTTCAGGTCGCTCCACTTCTTACATGTGGGACATCCAAAAGCAGTGTCCAAAAAAAGGGTGGGATCCCCATTGAGCAACAGCATGTAGTTCATGACACTACCGCCTGAAACACCTTACGGCCAAAAACGGCATCAGCTGAGGCCCTAACGCCAACCTGTAAAACTTCGTAAAGGTACTAACAGAAGACCAAGTAGCGGCCTTACAAACTTGTTCAACAGAGGCCTGGTGCTGATAATCTCAGGAGGCACCAACAGCCTTAGTAGAATGAGCAGTAACACAGAAGGGGGGTTCCTTCCCCTTGGCAGAGTACGCTTGCACCACCGCCTGTCTAATCTGCTTGCTGAGAGTGGATTTTGCTGGAGGCAGACCCTTCCTAGGGCTGCCAGTGAGAACAAATAGAGAATCCGATTTCCTGAAGGATTCCGTTGCAACCAGGTAGTACTTGATGGCCCTGACCACATCCAAGGAATGGAGGGTCCTTTCCTTAGAATTAGAAGGCGCGGGACACAAGGAAGGCAAAACAATGTCCTCATTAAGGTGAAAAGAAGAAACAACCTTAGGTAAAAAATCCGGTTTAAAGCGAAATACCACCTTATCCTGATGCCGCTCAAAGTAAGGAGGCTTCATACAAAGCACAGCGAGCTCTGAAACGCGACACACCGAGGTGATTGCTACCAAAAGATCACCTTCAGAGTCAAAATGGACAGTGCAGCATCACACAGGGGCTCAAAGGGAGGACCCTGGAGAGCAGAAAGCACCAAGTTCAAATCCCACACCGGTAAAACAGGCTTACATGGTGGACGTACATGAGTAACTCCTTGCAAAAAGGTCTTGATATGATTGGCGAAAGAACTTTGGAAAAAAATGGCCAAAACCTGGCCCTTGAGGGTACTCAGCTGGAGACCCGAGTCCAAGCCCTGTTGTAGGAAATCCAAAATCCTTGAAATAGAGAAGGGAGACTCTTGGACTCACACCAGGCAATGTAGGCATGCCAAACTCTGTAATATATCATGGAAGAGGATTTCTTCCGTGCCTGAATCATGGTACTCACTACCGTGGCAGACAGCCCCTTCTCCATCAAGATGGAGGTTTCAGCAGCCAAGCCGTCAAAGCCAGCGTTTGTAAATTGGGGTGGCGCAGCAATCCCTGTGTGAGAAGCCCTGGATAGTCAGGCATGAGGAGCCACCAAGATGGTTGGAACCCCCTCCTGGGCTATCTTGCGCAGTACTCGACCCAGGAGTGGAAACGGAGGAAATGCGTAAAGGAGACTGAACTCCGTCCAAGGAATTGCCAGAGCGTCCATGGCGAAGGCCAGTGGATCCCTTGACAGGGAGACAAACCTCGGAAGCTTGTGAGGCCCCCCTGTTCAGGGAGTCTGCCTCCTGGTTCTCCACCCTGGGGATGTAAACCGCCGAGAAGGGCTCGCTTGCTCCAAGTCCCGCCCTGGTGATTGATGTAGGCGACAGCCGTCTGATTGTCTGAGCGGACCTGGACCGCACGACCCCGTAGATGGGAAGTCAAATGAAACATGACCAACCTTGATGGGCAAATGAGCCTCCTGTGGACCCCACTGGCCCTGGAACTTCAGTGATTGCCAAAAACCTCCCCAGTCGGTCAGACTGGCATCCATGGTGACAAACGCGGAGTCAGAAAGGACCTGCCCACTAAAAGATTCCTGGAGTCCAACCACCACGAGAGGGACTGCCTGGCCAGAGGAGATAGTAAGAATTCCTGCTCCAGAGACTCCTGTGTCCGGTCCCAACCGGTCAAAAGATTCAATTGAAGAGGCCTCATGTGAAACTGAGCGAAGGGCACTGCCTCCAAGCATGACACCATGAGGCCCACCAGCTTCATCCCCAGACGGATTGATGGCCACTGGCAAGACAGTAAGGCCCGCGTCTGGAGACCCTCCACCTTCTGCTGGGGGAGGAATACCTTGACCTGAGAGGTGTCCAACGACATGCCCAGGAAGGACCTCACCATTGAGGGAGTGATAGAAGACTTGGGATAATTGATCACCCAACCGAAATCCTCGAGAGTGGACAACAATGTCGGGTATCGCTCTCGGCCTGCTGAAGAGATTGAGCCGCAATCAGCAAGTCGTCCAGATAAGGAAGAACACGAATGCCCCAGTTCCTCAGAAGGGCCATAACGCCTGCCAGCACCTTGGTAAACACCCGGGGGGCCGAGGATATCACGAACGGCAGCGCCACTAACTGGTAATGCTGATCCTCCAGCACAAACCGCAGGAACTTCTGATGTCCCTGGAATATCGGGATGTGCAGGTAAGCATCCCTGATGTCCACCGTGGTCATGAAGTCGCCGGGCCGAAGCGAGATAGGACTCCATGCCAAGTGCCTGAATCTGACAAACTTGTTGAGACCCTTCAGGTCCAGGATAGGCCTCAGAGTACCGTCTTTCTTGGGCACAGTGAACAGATTGGAATAGAACCCTTGACCTCGTTCCTGGTGGGGCACAGGACATATCACCCCGGACAGTAGAAGGTGTTGAACAGCCATTCTTAGGCCCGGCGCCGTCAATGGGTTCTGGGATATCCGTGACTGAAGAAATCTTGGGGGCGGCCAAGCTGCCAGCTCTATTTTGTAACCAGAAGACACCACCTCCTGAATCCACCGATCCGAGACGTGCAGTCTCCAGACGTGAGCAAAAAGCAGAAGCCGTCCCCCCACCCGAATGGGTGAGGCCGCACAGAACAGCGGCCGGGCCGTTCCCGCTGAGGACCCTCGCCCCCCTCCCTCACAGAGCCTTGCCAGCTGGAGGGGAGAGGAAAAGGAGACAAGGAACGAGAGAGGCGAGTACAAGCAGTAGTTAAAAACACACACACAACCATGAATAAAGCTTGTGGAATGTATGAGGGAATAAAATGTGCCTAGGTGGTTCCTTTCCCCCCCATATAGGCTCACCATCGCCTATGGCCGGCTACCCTTTTGAAGAGGGTCTGCGGCCCAGAGCCTAGCTCTGTAAACGCCTGACCCTCGGCGTTCTCCCTACCCTCACCTGTTCCGTAGCCGAGGCAGAATGGGTCCACGGAAAAAGGTGGGAATAGGGATGCAGTGGCTGACAGGCTTAGAATGCCCCGCTCGCCTGCAATATCCAGAGAGAGTATAAAAACAATCCTCGCAGTGAGACTGCAAGATTTCTGGGGATTTTGGGGAGACATCTGCCTTATATGGGGCCGCTGGGAGCGGAGAGAGGTGAGTTTTTAGGGTGATTGGGGGGGTTTCACACAGCGGGGCACCCCGATCGGGGGTGCCCCACCGAAGTGGACCAAGACCCAGGATAGTCAAAATCCTGGGTGTTGGTCCACTTTAAGTGCATAGATGGAGCCCTAGGCATAGATCATAAAACCATTGTCATTCTGATCTCCTCTTGTCCAAATTATACTGACCTCATTCCAAGGCAACAAAACCTATTACCCTGAGTGCAAATAAGTTCAGTTACATTTTCCACAGCTCTGTTTAGCATTCTATGTTTCATATGTAACAAAATGGACCATGATGTTAAAGGGATTGTCCATCCAAAAAAAAAGCATTCCCCTTTTTCCCCCACACAGCTGATCGGTCCTAGTCCGATGATTAGCAACTTACCTGATCGCTGGATCGCATTCCCCACTGCTTACCGCACTGCTCTGGGCCTGGACAGGGCCCGTGTCAGGTTTGCACAGCCATACACTCTTTATTTATTGCAATGGAGGGTATGTGCCAAGGCCTGACATGCCCCCTCCATTGTAATGAATAGATAGGGCATGGTAGCGCTCCTGTGGCTGGTGGCACGAGACAGACACAGAAATGCCAGTGAATGGAGTGTGGCTGCAGGATGTTGCTAATGTTGCTGATTGTCAGACTAGGCCTGAGAGGGCTTGGCAGGGGGATTGGATGTAGTTCCCCAGGAGGGATTGGGTTGGCCACGAGACCTACCTCGTCCCCAGGAATCTCTGCGGCCACCTGAAAAGAAAGAGCCTCTTCATCCTCGAAAGGAGTGATAGGCAGACGAACCCCGAAAGGGCCGCGCAGGCTTCCGTCACTGAGGGAGTCTCCCATCCTCTGTCAGGAGGTCCAGACGCTCCCAGAATAACCGAAGCCCCAAGAAGGGGATACTAGTGAGTGATTTCTTGGCAGCAGCATCGGCCGACCACTGCCGCAGCTAGATAGAGCGACGAAGCGCAACCAGCAGGGCCGAAGCCAAGCCGCACGCTATCGTCCATAGCCGAGACTACAAATGCAATAAAGTCCACGCAGGCTAGGAGGTCCTTATACTCTTCCGCCCGCTTGCGAGATCTGGCAAGATCAACAAGACGTCTCGCCTTCTTCTTGATGGCTAAAGAGACAATGGCCGCGGCACAGACAGGACGAAGGCCAGCACCCACAAAGGTGAAAGCGTGACAAGCCAGCTGATTCATGCGCCGGTCAGCAGGGTTGCGCAAGGAAGCATTATCGGGAGACTGCATAACTGTGGTATTGGAGAGCCCCAGCACAGGGGCATCTAGCTCTGGGGGATGGGACCAGAGGCGAAACAACTCCTCAGAGAAAGGGTACCGTCTGTTCAGGCCCTTAGGCACCAACGCCAATTTATTAGGCCTTTCCCATTCCTTAAAAACCATTTTGGAAAAGTGGTCCTGTTCAGGAAAGACAAGCCGCTGTCTCTCAGGCCGAAAATAAATCCCCCTGCTTCTTTTTGGCCGCTTTCGGAGGTACAATGTGCAAGGTCTCAAACACAGAACACAACTCACCCTCCTCCATAGAGTCCCGACCACCAAAAAATCATGCTCATCATCATCAGCAGCAGCAAAGAGCGAGCAAACCGGCTCAATATGCCGCTTCTTACTCGTGGCCTTGCCTGTAGCCGTGCAAGATAACGGTCTCTCCAGGCTGGTCAACCGGAGCGCCAAATCTGTTTGTGACCCCCTGCTGGCTTCCGCTCACTGGGGGCTAAATGCAGGCGTGGGGGTGTAGACGAGGCCGCAGGTAAAGTAGGACTGGGGGCAGAGACGCCCGCCCTATCCTGTTTCAAAAGTACACTCCTGGCGCAATGGACACAAACTGCGCTGAGTCCGCTCAGAGGACTGGTACCACACATGAGGCAGAGCTTTACCCGCCCAGAGGGGGCCCCTAGCTCACTATCCCCAGAAGCCTCCATTATGGTGATTATAGTAAAAAATAAAATGGGTTACAAGGCGCTGACGGCCCAAACCCAGACGATCCCCAGTTTAGTCCCTCTTAGTGATCCCTCTTAAAGAACGAGGGTGTGGAGAGTGGAGGGGGGGGGGGTGGTAGGAGACCGGGAGGAACCACAACCCTGAGCTGCAGAAGATGGGACCCGCCTGGAAAACACGACATAAAGACCAATAAGTATCCCACAGCACATGCACAAGGAACAGCAAAAAGCGTGCAAAAGACTCACGGACCACCAGCAGGATCCAGATGAAGCGGCCCCTCTTAAGTACAAGCGGATGAGAGAAGAATGCAGCCGGCCGCAGAGGGGCTGGGCACATGCAGGCCGCGATGCGGATAATGGCACCGGCCGGAGAGCCACACGAGCACCGCTGCAGCACGAATCCAGGGCGCCGGAGAAAATGGCGCCCGGACCAGCCAGGGAAAAGAGAGGCCCAGAGGAGGCCCCTCCCCCCCAACCGCAGCAGCCGCACAGAACAGCGGCCGGGCCGTTCCCGCTGAGGACCCTCGCCCCCCTCCCTCACAGAGCCTTGCCAGCTGGAGGGGAGAGGAGAAGGAGACAAGGAACGAGGGAGGAGAGTACAAGCAGTAGTTAAAAACACACACACAACCATGAATAAAGCTTGTGGAATATATGAGGGAATAAAATGTGCCTAGGTGGTTCCTTTCCCCCCCATATAGGCTCACCATCGCCTATGGCCGGCTACCCTTTTGAAGAGGGTCTGCGGCCCAGAGCCTAGCTCTGTAAACGCCTGACCCTCAGCGTTCTCCCTACCCTCACCTGTTCCGTAGCCGAGGCAGAATGGGTCCACGGAAAAAGGTGGGAATAGGGATGCAGTGGCTGACAGGCTTAGAATGCCCCGCTCGCCTGCAATATCCAGAGAGAGTAGAAAAACAATCCTCGCAGTGAGACTGCAAGATTCCTGGGGATTTTTGGGAGACATCTGCCTTATATGGGGCCGGGAGGAGCTACAATTTTTGATCTTGCAGTCACTGCGCCACCTTGTGGCGGATTACCCACATGTAAGAAGTGGAGCGACACAGGGAAATTTGATTTTAGATTTGAGTGCGGCTCTTTTCAGGATTTTTTTTCTGGGATATATCTGGAATCCCAGTTCTACAATTTTGTTCAGATCTTTTACCCCATGAGCCAGCACCTTTTGGTATATACATTGGGCTGTGCGTATCCATAAAATTTTGCCTCTGCCCCACAGTGGACTGGTAGTAACAGGAGGATCTTAAATATCTTCCCAGTGTTGAGCTGTTTGTTTTCGATCTACTGTATAGCAAATGGAGAATAGCATGCAGGCTATCTATTTTCTAGAACATTACATTTCCTAATAAAGCTGGATATGTAGGTGTAAATGCTTTGACTCCTGTTTGTGTTGAACAGTACATAATTATACCTTTGCGTGCCCTTTAACCCTTTTTTTTCTTTTTTTTTCAGTGACAACCATTAGAAGTGTTCCTAGATATTTTGCTGAAACACTACACCAAGCAATGAAAGTAAGCCCATATAAACGAATAATGCTCATCTGTGCCTTTCTGCTCTACGGGGCTGCTCTAAATCCAATCCAGTTGTAATCGAATCCCCTTCCTGCAGTAGTTGCTACATAACCCCACACGCTATTTAGCTTCTGTAAACATCTTACCAAATTATTTAAAGTGGACCATCACCCTCGGGTGTCTATAAGGGGTCTATAAGATTCCCGGGCCGATCACCTCCCTCCCCGCGGGACATCCGAGATCGGGATGTCCCGCGGGGTGAAACCCCCCCAAACCCCCTTACCTTATCTTCGCGCCCCTCTAGGCGTGCGCGCGCCTGCGCCGGCCATCTGTGAATGGCCGGCGCGGGCGCGCGCGCGTCAAGAGGGACATGCGGGAGGCGGCGGCGGAGGAGCCGCTTGTCCGCGGCTGTCAAATCCCTTGTCCGTCGGCGCGGGGAGAGGTGAGTTTTTAGGGTGATTGGGGGGGTTTCACACAGCGGGGCACCCCGATCGGGGGTGCCCCACCGAAGTGGACCAAGACCCAGGATAGTCAAAATCCTGGGTGTTGGTCCACTTTAAGTGCATAGATGGAGCCCTAGGCATAGATCATAAAACCATTGTCATTCTGATCTCCTCTTGTCCAAATTATACTGACCTCATTCCAAGGCACAAAACCTATTACCCTGAGTGCAAATAAGTTCAGTTACATTTTCCACAGCTCTGTTTAGCATTCTGTGTTTCATATGTAACAAAATGGACCATGATGTTAAAGGGATTGTCCATCCAAAAAAAAAGCATTCCCCTTTTGCCCCCCCCACAGCTGATCGGTCCTAGTCCGATGATTAGCAACTTACCTGATCGCTGGATCACATTCCCCACTGCTTACCGCACTGCTCTGGGCCTGGACAGGGCCCGTGTCAGGTTTGCACAGCCATACACTCTTTATTTATTGCAATGGAGGGTATGTGTCAAGGCCTGACATGCCCCCTCCATTGTAATGAATAGATAGGGCATGGTAGCGCTCCTGTGGCTGGTGGCACGAGACAGACACAGAAATGCCAGTGAATGGAGTGTGGCTGCAGGATGTTGCTGTTGCTGAAGTTGCTGATTGTCAGACTAGGATCAATCACTTTTAAAGCAGACCAAAAATTGAGATGACTTAACTCCATGCAGATTTTTCTGAAACAGGACAATTCTTTGTTGCAGAACTGCATGTTAGCTGCCATCTGGTCACACACATAAGCATGAGGGGAGAGCTGTACCAGCAGCAGCCCACACCAAACTGAGAGATAAATGCTTTAGAAACACGGGCAGCTTGTGTATATTGATATATATATATATATATATATATATATATATATATATACGTTGAATAACCAGCTGCTATAGGGATTTTGTGTGTATGTGTTGAAAGCTGCAACAATGTTTCACTGTTCACTGAGGGATCTGGATTTACTGCACATTATTCAGTCAGTGTAAACATATGTATCTTTTAAAAAGTTAAAATTCTTTAAACGGTTCAGCAGAGCAATTATTCATCACAGCTGATGGCTTTTTACTGGAAATAAAGGATTGCACTAATATGTGAGATAATTTTGACTGTGGGATTGGGTTTTTCATAAGCTGGACTCATGTATGTGGCCTCCCCCATGCAGTTATGCAGCATAGAATCTGCCTGCTATTCCATTACTTCTGCATGGGGTTAAGCCCTCTCAGATAGTTTTTTGTGCAATGTTTTTATTGAGTTTTATAAGAAATTATACACAGTCTGAGAAACACAGAAATTACAGATTACAGAATACAGAGCAGACATGGCAGCACAGTGCGCCAATAACTCCTAGTGAGGAGGGAAGGGACGAGGGAGAGCCAACCCTCAGGGCCGGGCCACCCGACAGCCGGATGGACTCAACCGGTCCCGGGCTGTAAGATTAAGAGACCACTCGGCTGTGTCATGGCCCTTCTCTTTACTTAGGATATACAAGGTCCTGCTGTGAAGAATACTCTAACTGGTGGGCTCCCCCCCCCCCGCACCTCTCCCAGGGTCCGTACTGCCACCACTGCCCCACCTGCCCCTCCTAAAGAAGAAGGGATAAGAGGACAGGCATGGAGAAGAGAAAGAATAGAGGGACAAACAAGTAGAAAAGATCAAGGATCCCAGCACCGCTCCACTATCTCCTCCTCCACCTCACTCATTGTTCACCATCCCGCTCCCGCTTAGTGGCCACCTTCTAAAAGAGCTCAAAAACCCATAGAGCCCCGCGATACCTCCCATAAAGTCCATGTTCTGGAGTACCTCTGGGTGCCTCCCTCCACCCCCTCCAATGTCAGCTCCTCCATCCTTCTGATGTTCTCCATTTCCCTATACCACTCCAGCAAGGAGGGGATGACATTCGTACGCCAATGAGGAGGATCACTGACCCCTCTCAAATGGTTTGTCACTGATTGGCAAAGTGGGGCTTTAGGGGTGCAATTTACTGACCTTTTTTTTTTTCTTTAATGTACCCACTTCAGCATTGATGAAAGCAGCTGTCCTATTTCTACTGTCTATTTTTTTTTTTTTTGACATACTCAATTTTTATTGGTATATTTAGAACAAAAGACAGGAATACAGACAATAGCAATTGTTAGCACATATTACAGGGGTCATACTTGTATCATAGCAATATAATACATTCTTCAAGTCAGGGTAAAAACTATTCAAAAACAGTGCCCCTCTTGAACAGCTGCTCAGGAGCAGTCAACAAGGGACCCTCCTTCCTGTAACCTCCTTATACAATATGGGGGGAGGGCCCCATCTATACAGGGGTTGTAATCCATATGTTCCTTGTGTTACCAAATAACTCCCTGGGATGAGATAATGATTGGGAAATAGTAACTGACCCCACCTCAGCAAACCCGGTGACAAACATATTACAAACCAACTGCACAGGAGACAGACCTAATGACCAACGGGGAGGAAACACATAGACGACATCCACACTCACATTCAGTCCGACTAAAGGGTAGAAAGAGACTAGAGGCACAAAAAAGAGGAAGAGGGAACAGGGGAACCAAGAGAAAAGAGAAAGAATAGAGGAGAAGAGAAAAGATCGAGAGAACCTTTGCCAGTCGATACCGATCAGGGGGGATTCAACCGCCAGCGAATAATTGGGCAATCCCTAAGAGGGGGGGGACAGGGCCCTCCAGCTACCCTCCAGAGCACCCCGCCAGTAGATCTACTCAACCCTCCCACTATAGTCAAGGATGAGTATTCACCAAGGTAAGTTACTCCCACACTCTTTTATAAACCTCTGTGTCTTTGAAAAGTGACCACGTCGTCCAAATCTTTCTATACGCGTCCAGCCTGTCTTGTCTAGCATAGCATATTTCCTCCATATGTTCCACGTGATTGAGCTGACATACCCAATATCTGACTGTGGGGGCTCTCTGAGACCTCCAGTTCCTAGGAATAAGCACCCTAGCAGCGTTTAAGAGATGTCTAGCTAGAGGGGCTCCGCCCGCTATCCCCCTACCATCCGGAGACCACCCCAGCAAAACCGTCTCGGCGTTCCATTCTAGTGGTTCACCCATAATTTGAGTGCATAGCTCCCTCACCTTTGACCAAAAATCGCCCAGGGCCTGACATGACCACCAAATATGCAGCATCGAAGCTCCAGGCTGTCCGCATCTCCAGCATATATCTGGAACCAGGGGGAAGAAGGAATGTAACAGTTCCGGAGTTCGATACCAACGCGTGATCAACTTATAATTTGTCTCCTGCATCGAGCTGCTTATTAATCCCTTGTGGGCAGATTTATACACATTTTCCCATTCCTCCTCTGAAATGGGTCGGCCTAGGTCCGCTTCCCACCTCCTCTCCCATGGCCTCCTCTCCAACCTATCACTCCGTCTCAGCATCCCGTAAGCCCACGATAAAAGGTGTGAATCCGGTCCCATGCCCAAACAGGCTCTTTCAAATTCAGTAGGGTCCTTGCGCAATCCTGCTGTAACATCTTTCGATGATGGAAAGTGCCGCATCTGGAGATAGGAGAGGATAGAGATGTCCTTTTCCAGTAGCAGTTGGAGTTTCTGTTTATCTATGAAAGCCCCCCTATCCCACAGGTGGTATGCCCTCAAAGGCCTAGGACCCTTGCAGTCCTTTAAGAACGATTAGTCCAGCCCCGGTGGGAAAGCTGGATTGCCACCAAGCGGGGTCAGGTGGCCGGGGTGGGAGGTGAGCGCCCCCGAACCTCTAGGGAGCAAACCTAAGACCTCCAGGGATGCCCCTACCAATGGATGAGTTTTGATAGCACCCGGGATATCACATTCCCTCAAGCTGCAAAGAACGTCCAGTCTCCCCCCCTCCTCCACCTCTCCCTCTATACGAACCCAGTCCTTCTGCGACCTATGAATGTGCCAATCTACAACCCTTCCAATATGTACAGCTCGATAGTATGTCCGCAAACAAGGCAGTCCAGAGCCCCCCTGCTCCCTAGTGAGTACTAAAATACGTCTCCTGATTCTGGGAGGTTTACCAGCCCACACAAACCTCATAAAAGTTTTTGTCATGACATTAAAGAAAGAGTTGGGGATTTTTATGGGGATGCATTGTAGAAGGTACAGCAGTCTTGGCAGCACGTTCATCTTAATTACAGCTATGCGTCCGAACCAAGGCAACCGCAGTCTATTCCAGCCTTCCAGTTCCTTTTTAATCTTAGTCCCCAATGGAGCAAAGTTAAGCTGAAAAAGCTCCGAAGGAGAGATAGGCACCCTGACTCTGAGGTACTTTAAACTCCTCCCCTCCCAGTTGAAGGGAAAAAGCGTGCGGAGCTCACCCACCTCCCCCTCCGGCATTGACATATTCATGGCACAGGACTTGCTAAAGTTAATTTTCAAATTCGTGAGCCGGCCAAATATCTCAAATCTACTGTCTATTTTAAGGCTCTTATTAATTACTTATATTAGTAAATGGACAGCCACCTTCTAAGCAGTACTGGGGTTGCAATTTAATGTTAGTGCTTATTTTAGCCTCTGATGCTCCCTCAATATTAGTAGCAGATAGTTGTATGTAATTATCTCCCACCTTTTTCACAGGGAGCTGGCACCGATGATGACACCTTGATTAGAGTGATGGCATCTCGGAGTGAAATTGACATGCTTGATATAAGGAAAGAGTACCGAACACATTATGGAAGATCGCTCCTTCAAGCAATAAAGGTAAATGGGAAAAATAAATGTTATATATCCATTAATACATTTAGTGTGAGGTATCTCACTTTGCGAACCATTAACTCATTGTATAATATTGATAAAGTATAATATGTGAAACAGGTGTAAAGGAAAGATATACACCTAAAAGTTGATTGCAAAAACTGAAAGCAGACCAAAACTGTCCCTGGAGTCTGGGACGCCAGAGCTGGCTCGTTCCCTCTCCCTGGGGCATTCTGAACTGGGATGCCCCTCCCTGTGACCCCCCCCCCCCATTCCCCTGTTTTTCTTACCTGTCAAACGGCACATGCGTGGCCGGTGGCAGCTTCACTAGCATCCTTTTCTGGTGGTGCTTGGCCGCACCGGCTGTAACTGAATGGCTGTGCGTGTCCGCACCCAGCGAAAGGATGCAAGTGATGCCGCAAGCCGATTGTGTGCGTGGCTAGGATTTGATTCAGCTAATTAGAGGAGAGCCATGCTGCGCGGTGGGTTGCTTGGACAGGTAAGAAACCATGTGAACAAATCGATTTAACACAGCGGGGCATCAACCAAAACCTGGGGTAGTGAAAATCCCGGGTTTTGGTCCACTTTAAAGCCCTCCAAAACACTCTAGGGCCAGGTTAAAGGGACACTGTAGACAAGTCATTATCATTTCTGATTTACATGTTTGATAGCAAATGGCAGCCAATCATGTGACAAGCAGCAAACATGTTTGGTGTGCAAGTCCGCTTGGCAAACCCAATTGGTTACTGACATGTGATTGGCAGCCATACAATGAATGAGGAAGTGGGCTGAGTTGACAATAGTGCAACTTTAAATTTTAAAATCAGGAACATTTTCAAGGTGGACAGCCAGGTAATATGCACATGCAGCACTGATTGGATGAGCACATGCAAAGTAGTACTGGGAAAAGGTGAGTTTTTGTGGCGGTTTCGCACAGAGAGGCATCCCAAATCTAGGTTGCCCTTGGGAAAGAACCAAAGCCTGAGATAGTGAAAATTGTGATTTTTGGTCCACTTCTATTCTAGTCTAGACTCTAGGGCTGGTAGTTTTGCTTTCTGTGGAACATCACGATTTGGGATGCCATGCAGTGTGAAACCCCACAGTTTTTTTGGGATCCCATAGAGGTGCACTGTGGAAAATTGCAGCATCCCCACTCCCTCCACCCTGCAGGCCCCCATTGGCAGAACATAAGTTGTGCAAAGCAGGCATGCTGCTGCAGCATAATGTGGAGTATACACCACACTGTTCAAAGGTTTTAGGTTTAGAAATAAAATAATATGGAGACATTTTTTTATTTTTCGTAAGGCATTTCCCAAAATTGATGGCGTTAATATTACAGTTATGGGTGTATGGGACATAGTTTTCAATTTTATACTGTATTATTACCAGGCAGCTGACTGGTTCTAACATTGCATGATAAATACAATAAACCCAATTCTAAAAATAAAACGTAAAATTGTGAAGAAAAACTGAGCAAGCTGATGTGTGAGTCACTGTGGTTTGTATCTAAACGTTCTTCCATCTCCCCACAGGGTGACACATCAGGAGACTACAGGAACGCACTCCTCCTTCTATGTGGTGGGGATGATGAGTAATACTTCCCCTGCCAAGAAAATATCCAACTGTATATGAAAGCTGAGTAGTTACAGTTTAGTCTTCTATATGCTCAATTACTCCATGTGCATAACCTATGTTATATGCCCCCAGCTTAAATAGCATTGCCAGTCAGTCCAGTCCAGTCCAGTATGTGAGAAGTTTCTTGTAGATAAGGACCATTTTACAGATGCTTTTGTATTATTGGCTCATAAAACACAATATATATGTTACTAGTCTCCTGACTTTTCTCAGTAGAGACGCTATGGTTTTTCTATTCCTAAAGTCCACATTGCAGAAAACTATGTTCCATAGTTTTTTTTACCCACTACCTACACGTTGTAGCCACATTTCACAGTGTTAAATAAACTAGGTAGGTAGAGCTGTTGCACTAACTCTGACCATATAGGAATACAAAGTAATACAATATCCTTATTCTAGCACAATAAATACAATTATATATTGAACCATGTTCTTCTGTTGCATTATTCTATGAATTAATGTATGTGTATGTTAAAACAGAAACCTATTTCATGGGGAAAACAGGATTTTCAATGCTTAGATGGTGGTAATGACTGGGGATCATGGTAACCTTCCAAATACCCCATAGGCAGAAAAAAGACAAAACAAGAATGCACCTTATTATACAGAGAGCAAGTCTCAGATCTGTCCAAAGATCAGCATATATGCCATACATATAAACACCATGTGTACATTAACCGCATCAGCTATACAGATCATGGGAAAAAAAGAATTCAATTTCAGAGGATACTGAATTGAGTCCAATTGGATGGTAGCCACCCATATACTAGCAAAAAGGGAAAGTTAGTGGTACATGTAAGCATCGAACAGTATTAAAGTAATATATTGAGACATTAGGGCGACAAGTCTCCAATGGACCTGATCAGTGCAAAAGGAGAAAAGATGAAAAGTATGGGAACATAAGCACTTAGTGAGTTCAGTTAAATTTGACTGAAGTTTTAGACCTTAATTGGCCGGTCAGAGTTAAAGTGGACCAAAACCCAGGATTTTAACTATCCTGGGATTTGGTCCTTTCCCCCAGTCGGGGATGCCCCGCTATGTGAAACCTCCCAGATCGGTGAGCGCAAATCACCTCTTCCCGGTCCTACGGCGCATGACACTCCATCTAAGCTAGCATCTAGGGCCATCGGCTCCGAGCAAACTGGCGGCTGCATCCCCCACTTCCCTCTAACAGGGAGCATGTCCATGCTGGCCATTCACAAATGCCTGGCATAGCAGGGATGCGGCTGTAGCTCGCACATGCACGGTTGGACCAGAAAGCAAGGTAGGGTTCATACAGCAGGGCAACCCATTTTTGGATGGGTTTTGGTCCACTTTAAGGCATCATTAGAAAGTTCCAGGTGATGCAAATGGCAAAGCGTTATAAACCTAGTCGCCCAAAACACAACAGCCATGGGTTCTTCTAAGCTGCCACCAAAACAAAATGATCAGCTGTCTGGGGCCTGGTCGAATCCTTTCTTTAATAGGGCACCAGTGGTGGCAGCAGCAGTGTCCAGACTAAATTAGCCCCTTATGTGTAATACGTGGATATGGGATGAGTGGACTCATGGTAGGTAATGTTAGAAATAAAAAGCATACTGTTCGCAGCAGGATCTAAAGCAATGAAAAGGCTGATTGACAGTGCAGCTTCTCCGTTCCTCCCCCTCCATGTCTGTCATGTGACTTAGACATCCAATTCAGCAGCTGGATGGGCAGACGGCGTTGAGCTTCGCTGAGCGTTTCATCCCCGTAGCAGTAATGTGTAAGTAAGAAGCTTTATTGCTGCAGACTTTGCACTTTATTAGAGGCTTCTGTGAAATGTCACTGGCTTCCCTCTCCCATCTGCACATCTTAACATAAGGAAAGGCACTTAGTATATGTAAAAGACAATAAATCCATATTATACTCCTGTAGCTTTACAGAAAAGAACCCAGAAAAGCCAGCATAGCCAGACAGTGGAATGTGCAATACAAATGTCCACTGAGATTCTAGCTAATGTAGTAAGATATAGACCTATAAAAGGTCTATCAGAACCCCTCTTGACTGCAAGAGACCCTCAGGCAGATAATGCAGAGATATGCCAAACCTGATGCCCCAGGTGTGGGTATCTAACCATCTATATGCTCGGCCCTGTTTTGGTCCACTTTAAGCATGGATCAGGATGCCCTTTGGGTGGGTATATAACCAGACCTAGAGTGTTCTATTGACTTTGCTTTGTGTGTGCCCCTGCTGCCAATGAATAAAAGATCCTGCTGGCTTGCCAGGGAAAGCAGAGGTGAACACACCAGTCAGCCAAGGAGCGCCATGTTGGCACTGAAAATGTCAGTGTTTCTTGAGCTCAAGTTTCAGAGCACCCCAGGCTGGGGAGGGGGGGGGGCAATAAATAACATAGACTGACATCAGATCCTGGCAGAACATCATTCCCCACTCCCTCCCTGCATTGTCTCTGCATTAAACCCCTTGTGATCTTACTCTGCACTGCCTGCATTTAAAGAGGAACCACCACCAATAGCCTCCAGGGCCAGCCTATCAAGTCCCCCTCTGGGGTATCCCAATTCCAATCCCATCTGTGCCAGCTCCATGATGAGTAGACATTGTAGCTAGACAGTGAGGAAAGCAAGCAGGATGCTGGGCTGCATTGCAGGAGGCATCACCAGTAGGGAGGTTGAGATGCTGCTGTATAGAAGTATGGCAAAACTGCAGCTGTAATATTGTGTACAGTTCTGGAGACCTCCCTTAATTAACAATAACTATACAATGTAACTGGCCCAAAGGTGGGAAAATGGTGGAAGGACCTTTGGATTCTGACTATCCTGGGTTTTGGTCCTTTCCACTGCCCCGCTGTGTGAAACCTCCCAGACTGCCGAGTGCAACTCACCTCTTCCCAGTCTTATGGCACTACACGTCCAATCAGTGTAATTGGAGCCGCTGACGTCATGCCGAGCTCTGAGCCTGCTGGTGGCCGCATCTACCGCTTCCCTCTAACCGGGAGCGTGCCCGCCGGCCATTCACAAATGCCTGGCGTGGGCACACGCCCTGCTAGAGGAATAGCGGGGATGTGGCCGCAGCTCGTGCATGCGCCATTGGACCTGGAAGCAAGGTAAGCATACGGGGCATCCTGGGGGGTTTCACACAGTGGGGCATCCCGATTTTGGATGCCCCGGTGGTAGGGAATCGATTGGCCCGGGAGTCTTATAGATTCCTGGGCCGATTGTGCTGGGTTTTGATCCACTTTAATGTATCAGAAGGGACTTAAAGAACTTAATTTGTATAATCTGTAGGAAAGAAAAGAAAGTGGATATTGTTGAAATCATGATTAAAAAATGTGAAAGGATTGAACACGTTTCAGAAGGTTTGCAGGAGTTGGATTGAGGAAAGCGCAATTAGATAATTTGAGCAGCTTCTACTTGAGGGAAAAACCTGTATTCCCTGGGAGAAATGTAGATGGGTTAAATCTGTTCTCACTTAGGTGTGGACCTAGGTGGAGAAGAGATTAGTGTAGGTGCGCTGTGGATAAAAAGGCAGGTTAAAAGGGAGAGTAAATAAAGGGTTAATGTTCTCCGCAATCCTGTGAGGAAAAATAGGTTGGTGTATATACATAAAAGTATGAATAAACAAATGCAATAGTATTACCAAAGTAAGGGTTTGTAAGACGAAACCTAGTGATATAAGGGGGCTTAACCTGAAGCTAGTCGGAGGGAAGATCAGGAGCAACGTCGGAAAATATTGTTTTACTGAAAGTAGTAGTAGATGCCAGATACAGACTTCCAGCAGAAGTAATTGGAAAATCAAGTGAATGTAAACATGCCTGGGATAAGCTTACGGTAAATCTATGCTAATATATAACATACAACCATTCGGACCAAGCAGTGGTGTAACTAAAATCCTACGGACACTGGAGCAAACTCTGGACTACCCCCTCCACACACACACACACACACACCTATCCAGCACATTGTAAAAAAAAGATATACTAACCTAGCTGGCAATCCCATGGCACATGCTCCATATGCACTGTATCCCCTGATACATTTAGGCACAGCCATCTATCTGAATGGCCAGCGTGGGTGCGTACTGCTAGAGCAGGGCGGCGCGATCCCAGCACTTCTAAAGTGGTGCGTCTCTACCCCTCCTTCTGCTATCAACCTATGTTTCCACATAAGGACTGAGTGGTAGATCCATGTGCATATTTGGGTTTCGGGAAGAGGTATGTGCACACACCAAATACGCCCCTGCTTGTGGCTCTGCAATAATACCATTGTGCACCTTACTATATATTTATGTCCCTTTCCACACTTTTTTGACAGTATTCTTGCAACTGGTCCTCACCTTTCGTGACCCCGCCTGGAACAAAACCCATCCACGTTGGGTTTTGTGTTCTTTGCTACACATATTTGCTGATGTAAACAGGAGTCCTGGACAGATACAATTTTCTTTACTGAAGGAAGGGGAAAGTCAATTTGCTTTGTTTGCAAAAGTGTAAATGCAGTGGCAAAGGAATTCAATGTTGAGCGCATTATGAAACACAACTCTCAAATTTTAAGCAATTTAACCGGACCTTCAGCATCATTTAATGAAAAGCCCAAACCCTTAAAAACTATTCCCCAGCATCTAAAATTAATATATTTAATGTTTTTAATCACTTTTTATTCTTGCAACTCTTTTCAGGACTCTAGGATATGGGCTCTGCCATCTTGGCCTCAGAAGCAGCACATACTAAGGAGATGAGAGGGGGCAAAAGTGCAGGGGGCGGGTTATAGCTGTGCTTTGCACAGATAGAACAGAGCTTTTGTCAGGAAAAGGACAGCAATCCCAGAATGCAGAGTGGCACAGTCAGAAGACACTTCCTGTTTGCAGGCTGCCTGAGATTCCATGTGCCGCCATCTTTGATGTTAAGAAGCTAATAAAATGCAGTAGATGCAGGTAGGATGATTTTTTTTAATGTAGGCAATCTGTATGTACAGGGTGGGGGAAACATATAAGATATTCTCTTATTCAGAGTGAAAGTCAGTTTAAGGGAGAATTGTGCAAACTAAAAATCTTATTTTTACAGGGCAGCCTAGCATACCATGTTTACCAAAGAATGTTAAAGGTCTCTGGAAATGAGTTATGAAATATCAGACATGACTGCAAAGTCTTCCCGTCTTTGTAAAAAAAGTGCATGATTGTTGCTTCGCATAAACTATGCACAGAGTCTGGTAAGAAACTTGAGTCTATTAGTCTTAGTTGTATGATTGTTCGATGCAGTTGCCGTCATGGCTTCAGATGTGTCAGAACAGATAGAAAAAAAAGCTAAACATTTTCTTTTCTTTGGTGTCCACCGATATCACTTCAACTACCACTACTGGTTTTTAATCAACAGATTTTCACATTTTTTGAAGGCCTACTTGGAATTATCTCAACTCAAGGACAAACAAATGAAAGTGATTTGTTACATGGTATGCTGGAATTATATGCTAAAATGGATCTGGATTAAAATAGATTGGTTGGCATTGTTACTGATGGGGCTCCAGCCATGATAGGCTCTAAAAGTGGTATGGTATCCCTGGTAAGGCAACATCTTGGAGATTGTGTAAATTAAAAATCCGTTGGCTAATGAGAGGATGGGTCACTTATACACCCGAACTGAATAAAACTTCTGCCAAGCTTGTGGTTTATTCTCTCATGGTAGGAATGGAATCCAGGGGTGAGAGGTTTATGCCCTTATTCATCAAGCGATAGCGCCAGGTAGTGTCTGACGAGCGCCAGGTAGCGGCAGCTAACGGCGACTACCGACTCAAGTACGCCCGGCGGCGGTCACAATGACGCATTTATCAAGCAAAATGAGGCTAGCGCCGGCGAGAGCGACGGCTAGCGCGGCATTCATCATGAAGCCGCCTGGACCGAACAGCGCCGCTGCAAATTCCCTCACAGCGCCAGGTATGAGCTGTCGCTCCCTGGCGATGTCCAATGCATTTCAATGGAGCAATCTATAATTAATCATAATTAATTGGGATTAATTTTTTTTTTAATTTTTTTAATGTCAAAAATTCGGAGACCACTTCTGCAATGTTAGGATTTATTTTTAAGTCAAAAAAAAAAAATATGTGCAGAATTGATATAACAGGTCTGAGATTAATGTATTCATATTACAAAATGATTCTAAAAACATGTATAATGTTACATTCAAAAAATATGGTTGTTTAGGGGTTAAAAACTAGTTAATACACATCGCCGCCAGCGCTCTGGGGTTTAAACAAGGAATGGACAGCGACAGCACATTCGGAGCGTGATTTGTTGATGAATATGAAGCTAGCCGTTCGCTCTGGCCATTCGTTGTCAGGCGCTCACATACAACGCTGGACCTGTGAAACAGCGACCCCCCAGCCCGTATTCAACATTACCGCACACCGACTGAGTCGCTGTCATCAAGCTAACGCCGGCCAAGCACAGCGAATACTGGCTGGCGCTGAAAAAATCACGCTACAGTCGCTCATCTGTCGCTACCTGGCGCTATTAATGAATCGGCCTCAGAGTCTATCAGAGGTGACAGAGCATGGCACTTCTGCCAATAAAAGTAAGAAAAACTTGCCTGGCAGGATATTTCTGGATGCTGGGTGTGTAAGTGACCCCCTCCCCCCTACCATCCAGCAAATTTATATGGATTTTTAGTATTGGGCCCTTTTTTTCGCAGTAATGATCCTTTAACCATAAGCAGTTTAAATCATTTCTCGAAGAAATTGCTGCTGAATATCAAGATGGACGAATCAAGAAAAACCTTACTACATCTTTTTTTAATTGTTAGAAGAAGTAAAAATGTGGAAGAACTACACAATGACGAGTGGCTGTGTGACCTTGCTTTCCTAGTAGACATAACCCAACACCTGAATGCACTAAATGTTAAACTGCAAGGTTAAAATCAGCTAGTTAGTAATTTATGCAACATCATACTCGCTTTCCAATCCAAACTAGAACTGTTCAAATTGTGATCTTGTACATTTCCCAGCATGCAGACAAAAGCGATGCAAACATGTCAGAGTATGTCAAAAAACTTTGCACATCTTCAATCAATTTTCAAGCACTGCTTTACTGATTTTAAAATGGGCCTCCCTTTGACTATCCTGGGTTTCGGCCCTTGCCCCATGGCAGGCCAATCAGTGATGCCCTGCTGTGTGAAAACCCCCAAGTCGCCTGAACTAACTCACCTTTCCCCTGGTCCTACGGCGCATGCGCAGCCATTCATCGGCGTGCTTGGATCTGCTCCCGCCACCTTCCTCTAAGGGAGAGGACCGTGCATGCTGGCACCTGCTTCCTCTACTACCTTCTAATAGGGAGTGTGTTCGCGCCATCCACATTCACAAATGCCTGCTTCGGGCATGCGCCCTGCTTAAGGGATAGCGCCGATGCAACCGCTGCTCATGCATGCGACGTTGGACCGGGGAAGAAGGTGAGTTTCCGGTGAGTTATGCTGAAAAGCATAACCACCCGGTAAATCCAACTTCAGTCTGTTGTTTTAGTTGAACACATGTACTTTTAGTTTGAGGACAGTAGGTGGCGATATTGTTTTAGAATTCTTGAACAAATATTGTTCAGGTTTAACTTTTTTTTGTGAACTTACATCTGAGTAAGCTTATTTTTAAAGTGGACCAACACCCAGGATTTTGACTATCCTGGGTTTTGGTCCACTTCGGGGGGGCACCCCGATTGGGGGTGCCCCGCTGTGTGAAACCCCCCAGAAAGCCACAAAAACTCACCTCACCACGCTCCCCACGTGACCGTGGCAAAAACCCTGCCGACGTCCAAGCGGGTGACAGCGACGTCCAAGACAGCACATCCGCCGCCGCCTCCCACACGTCACTCTTACAGGGCGCACGCCGGCCATTCACAAACCGGCGCGGGCGCGCGCACGTCTAGAGGGGTGCGCGGGAGGCGGCGGCGACTGGTGCCGGCGCCGATAAGGTAAGGTTGTTTTGGGGGGGTTTCACCCCGCGGGACATCCCGATCTCGGATGTCCCGCGGTGAGGGAGGTGATCGGCCCGGGAATCTTATAGATTCCCGGGCCGATCACCCCGGGTGTTGGTCCACTTTAAGCAAGATAAAGATACATGTTTGAAAGTTTGAAAACACCCTAAGGGGTACACAGAAAAAATAGTAAATTACTTATCATACACCATAGGGTTCTGTTGCTTCAGGAAATGATCCTTACCTAATTGGAAAAATGATGCACCTCCCCTGTTAAAATGCCTCTATCATAGGTACCAGCACCGAACAACTCCCACTGCAAAACTCAACCGGCGAGATCACGTGGTTCTTACTCTCTCCCCCCCCCCCCCCCCCCCCAAATGTGATGGGTAACCTGATTATAGGAAACAAAGGAGGGGTAGCAGCCACTCAGACCAATTTATAACTAACCTGGGAGGTGCACGTGAGCAGGGCAATTGGGAAACAAAAGTCTTAAAGGAGGTTATAGGGCAACCTCAGGTAAGCCTGCTCCCAATTTATCTATTGCACTGTATGTCCCAAATGGGGCTCTCAGAGATTAGAGTTAGGACTGCACCTCACAGAGGCACCTTGGCACTTGGCGGTGCAGCTTAAGCATACTTCTGCAGATGTGTGTGACCGAGCCCTCTGTTTTTAACCAAGTTTAGAGACAGATTGTAGGTTTGTCTGAAAGCTAACAGGGTTGAGTGCTGTGGCTCCATTAAGACTTGTGTAACCAGATTATATTTGCAATTAAAATGTAATGGTGTTAATATACAGTTACTTCCTTTAATTCTCTTTTAAGAGAATTTTTAAAAAGTGGCAAATGAATTATTTAATTTACTACTCCTTTCATGAGGAGACAGTAAAAAATGTTGCCTTTAGATGTGCAGAGCTGGTAGAGATATAGCCAAATAGATTTGGAGCTGTAATTGCAGCTAAATGTGCAAAGTATGAACTGAATACATAGGCACACCACACTTTTCAGTTTCTTTTTATATTTTCTTAATTTGGAAAAGAATATATCATTTTCCTTACACTTCACATGCTTGCTAATTTGTATTGCTCTATCATATCTTATGCTCTATCAAATCTTAGTAAAATACAGTGGACCAATCACCTGGATTTTTACTATCCTAATCCTTGTCCTGGGGGCATCCCGATTTTGGGTGCCCCACTGTGTAAGACCCCCCCATACTAATGGACTGCATAAAGCCATTGTTTAGGGGTCAGCACTGGCATTGGGAGTAGCAGTAGCCTCATCCTCGGATTCTCTGCAGGCTGAATGGCTGGGGGCAGGAGCACGCAGGGAAGCTTCGAATGTGGCCGAGGTCTGCGATCTTGACGAGGGACTGATGGAAAGGTAAGGGGTCTGTGGGCGTTCAAGTGGGGGGAGCATCCCAAATCGAGATGGCCCAGGGGCACCTAGTCGGCAAGCCCTGGAGTCTTTTGACTCGCGGAACTGTCTCGGTGGTGATTAGTCTGCTTTAGGTCTGTGGCTGTGACAATCAAAACTATGATTCAAGGGACACGAATACTATGGGGGTTATTCATCAAGGGATAGCGGTAGGCAGCGTCTGGTGAATACTGAGCGCTGTACGCAAAACCGCATTTATGAAAGCGAATCTGGTAAGCGACTCTAACAGCGCCATGTAGTGTACGATTCATCATTACAGGTGGCTCAGCGTATAGCACCGGCGCCCTAGCTTCGTGAGGGACAGGTATTACCTGTCGCTACCTGTCACTCTCCCATACACTTCAATGGATGCTCCTTTTCTTCTGTTTAAACAGGGTTTTTTTTTTATTTTTTTTTCTCTAAAATAATTGTGTCACCTCTCCTGGCCTAGAAAGAGTCATTTTTGAAATCTTTTTAGATTTTTTTTTGTTTTTTATACAGAATTATATTTACAGGTCTGGCACTAAAGTGTTAATGTCACAATGTTACAACAATGTAATTCCTTGTTACTGGTGGATATGTGTTCAAAAACAGACTTTAATCACACAGCGTCTGGCGCCTATGGGCTGTGGTGTGGAGCGCCGAGAATCGGTTGCAATGAGCTGGCGCTACCTTTTTCTCCCTGCAGCGCTGTACTGGTGTTACAGCGCCCAATATACATCACATTCTTCAATGCAGGCCAGGTTACTACAGCGACTGAGGCGCACTGTTACAGCAGCCGTTACCGGCACACGAGCGTCTACTAGCTCTAAGCGCCGTTATACAGACGCTCATCTGCCAATACCTGGCATTAGTAATGAAAGCCTCCATGTTAAGGTGCTGTACATATAATAGATACATACAGAGTATTATGAGTCACATGTGAGAGAAATGTTATCATTATTATACTTACAATATATTATGAGTCCCAGGTGGTAACATCCTTGACTAGCTGTGTGCCTTGTGCTATATGTTGCTGTTGCGCCATGCATGTATGATGAATTGTCCTGACATTTACATTCTTGACCCCCATACTAAGGTGTCTAGTGCAATGATACCAGTTGATAACAGCTCCTCTTCAGCCTCCCTCCGCTTGCCTTTCTCCAGCCCAGTGTGTGGCACTGGATGTGTATAAGCGGTTGGATAAAATGTATTAAGGCAGCATGGGAGTTCCTGCAACAGACAATTTTCCCCTTCTATTTGCAGAACATGGAGTGGCTTGCCACCCAGCTCCATGCAGGGCACTAACAAGGAGCACAGCAAACTTCAAGAGGTAGTGCAGCCCTCCGAGGCTTAGTGTAATTATTCTTAGGCCGCTTCACACCTTCGTGTTAGATTAGAGTTTTCATACTCCAACACAAGTGGAAATCGAGGCCTTCCCATTGAGCAAAGTGGCTATTGCACATGGATGCACTGCATGCTTTCCCTCCTGGGTCCACAGCCACCACCAGGTCCTTCCACTGATGCTGGATCCTTCCATCACCACCTCTCTCCAGCAATGCCGGGTTTTTCCTTGCTGGCCCTCTCTCTCGAGACTGGATCCCTCCTCTGTTGGCTTTCTCAGAGACCAAGGTACCAGAAATTTATGGACGATGCAAGGCAGCTTGTAGGGATGTCACCATAGAACTTCCTTCAACGCACTACTACTACCATAGCCCCACTACGGTAGTATTTTCTGGCTTGCAGGGAGAAGGATGCACAACAGGGAATCCCAAACCGCCATTCCCCCATGCTGTTGGGATCTGTGGACCAACAGTCTATTTTGACTGTTGGTTCTCTTTAAAGTGGAACAAAGCCCTTTTTTTGATGCTGCCGGCTCGGTGGTCGCTGGTTTTAAAAAAAGCTGCGTTTCTCCACCGCCAAGGCCATACCCACCTGCCAATAGCTGCATTCCTGACTTATCTGAATAGCTGGGGGCAGGAGAGTGCACAGATACAGAGATGCCAGTGAAGTATGTGAAAAAATTCTATTTTTACAGCTATGTTGTATTTTTTTAATAATAAATTGTTTTTCAAAAAAATAATATTGTGTGTAAAAGCTCTAATTCTCCTGATTACAATGGTTCCAAATATGTATCAAAGATTAAACCTTTAAAAATAAAAAAATGGAATGGTAACCCCACTCTTCGGGAGGACCTTATGCTTTTTTTTTTAGGTGTTAGATCCTTACCAGGGGTCCCCCCTCTCCAGCAAAACCATGTATGTCTGACCAGGGTGTGAAGGCCGAGTGGCTGCCCCTGACCGTGAAGGCTACCTTGGCCTTTGGGAATGCAGGCAGGGGTGGCCTGGCCATAGGTAGACCCGGGTGGGCCACACTGCTTTGGGGCCAGTTGGGCTGCTGCGTTTAACACCCACATTCAATCCCTGCCCTCTTAGTCTCCCTCTCAGCCCCATGTACCCAGGCCCACTGTACCTGTAAGCCAAGGAACCCCAGCCCATAAATGCTAAAGCCCTGGCAATATAGTCGGGGGCAGGGCTGGCCAGAGGCTGGTAAAATTCAGGGCTGATTTTTGGCCCCAGTCCATCACTGAATGCAAGTACTGGAGCAGCAGATTTTGGCAAGCCCCCTTACCAGTTTGGCTGTGTGTGTATTTTATTGGCTGTGTGTGTGTGATTGGATGTGTGTCTCTGCAGTTAGCTGTGTGTGTGCGATCGGCTGTGTGTGTGAGATTGGATGTGTGTGTCTGATTGGATGTGTGTCTCTGCAGTTAGCTGTGTGTGTGCGATCGGCTGTGTGTGTGAGATTGGATGTGTGTCTCTGCAGTTAGCTGTGTGTATGCGATCGGCTGTGTGTGTGAGATTGGATGTGTGTGTCTGATTGGATGTGTGTCTCTGCAGTTAGCTGTGTGTGTGCGATCGGCTGTGTGTGTGAGATTGGATGTGTGTCTCTGCAGTTAGCTGTGTGTATGCGATCGGCTGTGTGTGTGAGATTGGATGTGTGTGTCTGATTGGATGTGTGTCTCTGCAGTTAGCTGTGTGTGTGCGATCGGCTGTGTGTGATTGGATGTGTGTCTCTGCAGTTAGCTGTGTGTGTGCGATCGGCTGTGTGTGATTGGATGTGTGTCTCTGCAGTTAGCTGTGTGTGTTCGATCGGCTGTGTGTGTGTGATTGGATGTGTGTCTCTGCAGTTAGCTGTGTGTGTGCGATCGGCTGTGTGTGTGCGATCGGCTGTGTGTGTGCGATCGGCTGTGTGTGTGTGATTGGATGTGTGTCTCTGCAGTTAGCTGTGTGTGTGCGATCAGCTGTGTGTGTGCGATCAGCTGTGTGTGTGCGATCGGCTGTGTGTGTGCGATCAGCTGTGTGTGTGTGATTGGATGTGTGTCTCTGCAGTTCGCTGTGTGTGTGCGATCAGCTGTGTGTGTGCGATCGGCTGTGTGTGTGCGATTGGATGTGTGTCTCTGCAGTTCGCTGTGTGTGTGCGATCAGCTGTGTGTGTGCGATCGGCTGTGTGTGTGCGATTGGATGTGTGTCTCTGCAGTTCGCTGTGTGTGTGCGATCAGCTGTGTGTGTGCGATCGGCTGTGTGTGTGCGATTGGATGTGTGTCTCTGCAGTTCGCTGTGTGTGTGCGATCAGCTGTGTGTGTGCGATCAGCTGTGTGTGTGCGATTGGATGTGTGTCTCTGCAGTTCGCTGTGTGTGTGCGATCAGCTGTGTGTGTGTGATCGGCTGTGTGTGTGCGATTGGATGTGTGTCTCTGCAGTTCGCTGTGTGTGTGCGATCAGCTGTGTGTGTGCGATCAGCTGTGTGTGTGCGATCGGCTGTGTGTGTGCGATTGGATGTGTGTCTCTGCAGTTCGCTGTGTGTGTGCGATCAGCTGTGTGTGTGCGATCGGCTGTGTGTGTGCGATTGGATGTGTGTCTCTGCAGTTAGCTGTGTGTGTGCGATCGGCTGTGTGTGTGCGATTGGATGTGTGTCTCTGCAGTTCGCTGTGTGTGTGCGATCAGCTGTGTGTGTGCGATCGGCTGTGTGTGTGCGATTGGATGTGTGTCTCTGCAGTTAGCTGTGTGTGTGCGATCAGCTGTGTGTGTGTGATCGGCTGTGTGTGTGCGATTGGATGTGTGTCTCTGCAGTTAGCTGTGTGTGTGCGATCAGCTGTGTGTGTGCGATCAGCTGTGTGTGTGCGATCAGCTGTGTGTGTGCGATCGGCTGTGTGTGTGCGATTGGATGTGTGTCTCTGCAGTTCGCTGTGTGTGTGCGATCAGCTGTGTGTGTGCGATCAGCTGTGTGTGTGCGATCAGCTGTGTGTGTGCGATCGGCTGTGTGTGTGCGATTGGATGTGTGTCTCTGCAGTTCGCTGTGTGTGTGCGATCAGCTGTGTGTGTGCGATCGGCTGTGTGTGTGCGATTGGATGTGTGTCTCTGCAGTTCGCTGTGTGTGTGCGATCAGCTGTGTGTGTGTGATCGGCTGTGTGTGTGCGATTGGATGTGTGTCTCTGCAGTTAGCTGTGTGTGTGCGATCAGCTGTGTGTGTGTGATCGGCTGTGTGTGTGCGATTGGATGTGTGTCTCTGCAGTTAGCTGTGTGTGTGCGATCGGCTGTGTGTGCGATCAGCTGTGTGTGTGCGATCAGCTGTGTGTGTGTGATTGGATGTGTGTCTCTGCAGTTAGCTGTGTGTGTGCGATCGGCTGTGTGTGTGATTGGATGTGTGTCTCTGCAGTTAGCTGTGTGTGTGCGATCGGCTGTGTGTGTGCGATCGCCTGTGTGTGTGCGATCGCCTGTGTGTGTGTGATTGGATGTGTGTCTCTGCAGTTAGCTGTGTGTGTGCGATCGGCTGTGTGTGTGTGATTCGATGTGTGTCTGCAGTTAGCTGTGTGTGTGTGTGATTGGATGTGTGTCTCTGCAGTTAGCTGTGTGTGTGCGATCGGCTGTGTGTGTGATTGGATGTGTGTCTCTGCAGTTAGCTGTGTGTGTGCGATCGGCTGTGTGTGCGATCGGCTGTGTGTGTGATTGGATGTGTGTCTCTGCAGTTAGCTGTGTGTGTGCGATCGGCTGTGTGTGCGCGGTCGGCTGTGTGTGTGCGATCAGCTGTGTGTGTGTGATTGGATGTGTGTCTCTGCAGTTAGCTGTGTGTGTGCGATCGGCTGTGTGTGCGCGATCGGCTGTGTGTGTGTGATTGGATGTGTGTCTCTGCAGTTACCTGTGTGTGTGCGATCGGCTGTGTGTGCGCGATCGGCTGTGTGTGTGTGATTGGATGTGTGTCTCTGCAGTTAGCTGTGTGTGCGATCGGCTGTGTGTGTGTGATTGGATGTGTGTCTCTGCAGTTAGCTGTGTGCGTGTGCGTGATCAATCAGCTCTGTGCGTGTTTGATCGGCTGTGTGTGTGATCAATCAGCTCTGTGTGTGTGTGGTCGGCTGTGGGTACACGCGCATTTGCTTTTGGAGCGTGCACTTGCACTTTGGGAGTGCATGCATGCACTGTGGCAGTGCACGCGGGTATGTTTGGTATTGCGCGTATGCACCTTGGAAGTGCGTGTACATACTTTTGTGAATGCGTGTTTGCACTTTTGAAGTATACACATGCCACATGCCCTTCGGTACTGCGTACATGTACGTTTGGAAGTGCGCACATGCACTTTTGGAGTGTGCGCATGCACTTAGGGAGTGCTCGCATGTACATTTGGGAGTGCGCGCATGAGCTCTGTAAGTGCGCGAATGCACTTTGGGACTGCATGCATGTACATCTGGGAGAACTTTGCAAGTATGCGCACGTACATTTGGGAGTGCAAGCACATGCTTTGGGAGTAAGTGCATGCACTTTGGGAGTGCTGCATGTGTGTTTAGGGGTGTCTGAAGCAAGACCTTGCCCATTTTTCTAATTATTATGCTGATTATTATGCAGCATCACATCTCCGAGGACCATGCCCACTTTTTTCTAGGTAAAAGCATAAGGTTAAACACAGAAAACCGTTTAGGACAGTGCCGAATGTAGCCTGATGTAATGAGATAACAATTCCCTTTGCTTGAAATATGACTTTAAATGCTTCCACATTCATTCTCTCTATGTGAATCAGCCTTCAGTTTATAATTTAGAGGATACATCTGCCAAGTCTAATATGACTCCTTTGTCTTGAATATTGCAGAGTATCGAGCTGCAGAAATGTAAGGCATTTTAGTGAAGCAGGGAATGTCAGAAAATGAGTAAATTCTCATAACTGTCCTGCATAACCTAAATGTATTCAGCCTCTTTCATTTCCGTCATGTCTATTATCTTGACAATACCAACAAATTGGGGGTTACCTCCCAAAACCCCCCACCTAATTGGCCCCACGGGGTCTAACAATTGCACACTGCAAAATATACAAAATAATCACATTTATTTTGATAGAATAATACTATTTATTCACCTACACATATGCTCATTACAACATTAAAAGCTTCATTAAAATCACAAAGAACACCATGCCACTACCATGATATGCCACATGGGGGAGCCAACCTGCTGAAGTCATCCCAAATAGTAAAAAGCTATTTCATAATAAACGAATTTTATATTATTCCCATATACATACAATTTATTTCTTCTAAATAAATAAAGTGCAATGTGCTCAATAAAAGTGCATCAATTACAAGTAACCAGCATATACACAATAATCCCAGTCAGGCTAGACAAGTGCAAGAGATATACATGAATAAAGATATAACACACAAGTGATTCTTACTGTGAAACCAGCAGGATATCAGCGCCCCCACGTGCCAGATCCACGCGTTTCGAGCCCAATTGGGCTCTTTCTCAAGGCTCAGGTGAACTCGTAACCCAATTTGTTGGTATTGTCTGGTTTTGAGTTGGTCCATTTAGGGGCAGTGCACCGCACTAACCCCATTTATTATATTTTTGGGTGCCACCTGCGCTTTTGGTGTTTTGGTAGATGTCTATTATCTTGTTATCTCTAAACTCGTTTCTTGGTTCATAGTCACATACTCAGCTGACAATAGTAACATGATTTCACCTAAAATATTTGTATTCAAAAAGTCTGAAATTAATAACATTAAAGCAAACATATTTCAAGACAACGATGAGGCCCCCCCTGACCTTCTTGGCCCTGGTGCAGTTGTACCCCCCTACACCCCCTCATGTTTTGTCCAGCATTAACCAGACCTTCAGCATGATTTAATGAAAAGCCCAAACCCAAACTATTCCCCAGCATCCAAAATTAATATATTTTAAGTTTTTAGTTACTTATTATTCTTTCCCCCACTGGGCTGCAACTCTGTTCAGGACTCTAGGATACAAGCATCGCCATCTTGACTCAGAAGCATCACATACTGAGGAGAGGAGAGTGGGATAAAGTACAGGGGGTGGGTTATAGCTGTGCTTTGCTCAGTGCAGAGTTGGGGTCAGGGAAAGGTCAGCAATCCCAGGTTGCAGTGCGCCACGGTCAGAAGACACTTCCTGTTCGCAGGCTGCCTGATGCTCCATGAGCTAACATCTTAGATGTTTAAAGGCTCATAACATGCAGTAGATGCAGGTAGGATGATTTTTAAGGTAAGCAATCTGTATGTACAGGGTGTGGGAAACATATAAGATAGACTCTTATTCAGGGTGAAGGTCCGCTATAACAGTGTGTAGTCTTTATTTTCAGAGTCTGGCGGGTGCTCACTTAAAGTGACATACATGTTTAGCCCTCTAGGCCAGCTGTAAGGACAGGTGTGAGTGTAACTGTCTAGTCAAGTCTATGTCATCATCTATCAGAAATACATTTCCACCCCTCCCATAAACGTTATGGTGCCTTTCATATAACAGATTAATAAGTTCCTGGTTATGCATGCCCAAATGGAATCTCACAAGAATGGAACTTTTCATTCCTTCGCTGGTCCCTCTGGACGGTCAGTCCGTGTTGGCTCTTAGGTGTCGAGGCCACCTCGGGGTCTTTTTAGTCTGCTGCTGCCACTGCTTCCAGGGTCTCCTGCTGCCTCTGCCTCGCATTCTGGGAAAGCAAGAAATGTCACTAGAGAAAAGACTTGTGATTAGCCATGTACATACAGGGGGAAATGTCTAGAGTCTTACTTGCTAATAGTGTTGCTCAAATAGTTAAGAGAGAAATTCTGAGAAATTTGGCCAACTTTTCTGGTAGATCTCAAATTAACCCACTGTTTGAATTAGGAATACATTTTACCTGAATATCAGATATTTGGTTTGGTGTAATCAGGACCACAGCAACCATTCAACATCCAGAGATGATGTGATTAATATGTATTATACAATATGTATTATATTATATAATATGATTTTGAACACCTGCATCTCCCAGCTCTGTGCTCAACCACAGATGGGAAAACAAGAGTTGGGTGGAAAGTTAAGCCCCTGTCCGGGCACACACTAACTTCCTCCCAACGTATCTCTCTTGGGAACAGTGTAAAGTAAGCCTTTTTAAAGCATATCAAAATCCTAATATATTCTATGCAAATCTGTTTTATTTGCTTACATTTCTGGCCAGTGGCTGAGCTGGGAAGGGCTTGGTGCAGCTTTATGTGTCATGAGCATGCTCTTCTGTGGTCAGAGACAGCTGTGGCACCACTTTGAGTCTGCCGTTTTTTTTTTTGTTTTTTTTTATGTCTTTTTAAAATATGCAAAATATGCAGCAGGACCCGTTATAAATAAATATAAATATAAATAAATAATAAAGAAAAAATAACTTACCTCGGATGCTCCATCGCTGCGTCGCTTCCATTTTAATATCTGGCCGCCATCTTGTTTTTTTTCAAAAAGGAAGAGATCGTTTGACCTCTTCCTACATGAAATCACGCGCATGTGCAGTAGTTAGGTGAAGCGCAGCTTGCATCGGGAGCGAGCGGCGCTTCACCTGACCTAAATCAGCGCTACTGCGCATGCGCGATTTCCCAGACCAGATATGCCTGTATGACAGATCTATCAGTGAGCATATCACATCGTGCTTCCCCAGCAGCTCTGCCCGATATCAGCCCTGGGATTCCGCCTGTGGCTTCCCTGCTCCAGCCTGAGCGCTGATCAGCTCCCCGGCCCAGCACACCCCGTCACACCCCTCCCGTATCATGCTGGCCACGCCCCCTTCCAGGCTCCTCTCTTACCTTGCCCTAATCTCTCTCTGCCTGTCATGCCCCACCCACTAACCCTGCTGCCCCGCCCCCTGCTGTCATTTGCCACCTGCCTCCTTTCCCTCCATCAATCTGCCAGCCACCACCGAGACGTGCATGAGCGAAGAGAGGCCACGCCCCCTGATGACGTCAGGAAGAGAAGAACTGAAAGGGAAATCGCGCGAGTGCTGAGAAGACACAAGAAGAGGGACAAGAAATGCAAATCAACGGACAAGCGTGACGGACAACATTCAAATGAACGGACAAGAGCTGGAGGGCGGGACTTCCGGCGGAGATTTTTGAAGAATACAGGCGCTGTGAGGGACAGAAGGCTGCAAAAGTCATCAAAAGGTAAGTGTCTTTTTATATTAAAGTGATCAATGAGATGTTTTGGAGGGTGTTGGTCCACTTTAACATGCTCACTCACACTAAAAGCACCAAGGGACAGAGTGGCCGTTAGACCACTTTTTTTGCGTTGTCCTGGAAGAATGAAATTTCAAGGAGGACAAACTTTGGAACCCTTTTAAGATAAAAAGATATAACAAAAAGAGAAAAGGAAGGGAGGATGGAAGGAGGGAAAAGTGAGAGGAAAATGCACAACTATACATATATATATATATATTAGATATCCTTCCACGATGATGTCTCTATGATATCACTGATGATGAAAAGAACATTTTTAAGACAAAATCAAACAGAGATCAACACTGTAAACTAACTAACATAAACTGTAAGAAAGATTTTCTGTCTGGGAGGGCAAAAACACTGCATTTTAGGAATTATAGGGGCTATTAAGGGACTATGTACACGAATATGTAACTATCTATAATATTATAAGTGACAACCAGCATGGTTTTACTAAGGACAGAAGCTGCCAGACTTACCTGATTGGCTTCTATGAGGAGGTGAGTAGAAGCCTGGACAGAGGGGCGGCTGAGGATATAGTTTTTCTGGATTTTGCAAAAGCATTTGACACTGTCCCCTATAGACGCTTATTGGGGAAATTGAGAAAAAATGGAGAGTACTTTGGTATCATTTATATAAAATAGTCTTAACTTCTTACTGGCTACTTATGGGAGGCTTACCTTCTGTGTGTTTGCGGTATCTGTCTGGATGACAGTAGTCGAGGCCGGTGCCGGGTTTCCTTCTCCCACGAGCGCGCCTGTCAGACTTGTGGTCTGGCGCGCTCTTATGTGGAGGAGGTGCGGGGTGGACTCGTCATTCCGGGGGGCCGCCCAGGGACATCTGGAGGGGAGGGGTTATTGCCCCTGAAGTGTCGGCCTGCCTATGATAGGCCAAAGTACTCTCCCTTTTTTCCTAAACAGCCGGCTCCTTCATGGGATCTAAGCTGACCTACAAGTACATAACTATTGATCAAACAACTTTCTTGAACCTTAATCTGAAAATAATAAAAAACTAAACTGGCTACATACACTACAGGTTAATAGACTGCATAAGCATTGGCCCATAAGGATAACCTGAAGCAAACGCTCCCTTATTACTCTTATACAAAAGAGGTATGTGGTATACAAACATTATTAGTATGTTACCTTTATATTTAACTAAACACACAGTACTGTATTATGATAATATTAAGGTTTATGCACTCTCCACTATTTAAACCAGATGTAAAATGTGCACTGAAGAAGCCGATTAGAGCAAAACTTTTGCACGCAATCTTTTGACTTGCTACACCTGAGAGTAATCAACCCAATGAGCTTGCTACAAACTGCATCAAAGCTGGACCTAGCCACATGATTTGATGGCAGGACCCGGCCATATCTATATGGAGTAAAAAGAGTGAAAAGTACACTACTCCTCCAGTACCAATGTAAAAAGATATGCTACACACTGTACAGAGAGATGTTTATTGTGAAAATATGTGTAAAATATGTGTAAAATAAATAAGATTACGTTTTATACAATTGTGGTGACCGAATTATATGAACACAGAACCACCCTACCCCCAAACAAAGCTCTCCAACTATAGGTACACCTACAAGGAATTTTCCGGTGGATGGCTCCTTGGTAAGTTGACGCCAATAACGTACGTTTTTTTATATGTATGTCTATGTATGAAACTATGCCTATTTGAACACCTTGTTTACATGTGAAACACGACCTTAACCATTACATTTATCAAACAAAAAGCCTTGCCAAATGTTTGTCCTGCATTGACAAAATTCCAGATTGGAATTTAGAGTAAATTAATAATTAGTCTTCCCCACACTCAGCTGTAATTATGTTCTTGACTTTATGATAGGGTCTGCGCCATCTTTGCTTAGGTGCATTACACTTACTGAGTAGAGGAGAGCGGGATAAAGTGCAGGGGCCGGGCTAGAGCTGTTTTTGCCTCAGACAAAGCAGATACGGGGTCCTGAAAATGAAGACATCCAAGAATGCTGAGCAGCACAGTCCTAAACCAATACCTGTTAGCAGTCTGTCTGATTGGCCATCATCTGCCATCTTGGATGTTTAAATTGTCCCAGCATCCATTAGATGTTGTTAGGCTTATTTTTTGCCTGTGCAATGTATGCTCATGGTGTTTCGCAAATGTTATCTAGCCTCTTATGTGGATGGACCATTTTTGTTATTGAATTTAGGGAGTAATGTGTAATTTATGATATTCTTTTTAAATTTTTGCAGGTGATTCCGGCTATCCACTCCTTCCGTGGCTGTTGACGCCCGTCCTCCTCCCCAGAATGCCGCCCAGGATGCATATAATAGGGCACACCGGAAGACCAAGGCTGTGGTGGAGAGGTCGTTTGGCCTATTAAAGACCCGCTTTCGATGCTTGGACCATACCTGGGGAGCCCTTCAGTATGACCCCAAAAAGGTCATAGATATCATCATGGGGTGTGCAGTGTTGCATAATTTTGCCATATTGCAGCATGTCCCCTGGTATATTGATCTGCCCCCCTCTCCACCCAGCGATGACCCAGAAGACCACTACCGTGGGCCAGCTAGTGCGTCTGGGCAAGCAGTTCGCTCCCATTTGATTTCAACCCGTTTTTTTGTGTATGTATTGGTTGTTATTTCATTTAATTTTGCTTATTTTTGGTATTTTTGTTTGTTAATCTAAAAAATAGTAATGAATTAATTACTAAAACAAAAAAACCTGATCTGAGACTCATGTCTTTGATTTGTATTTGATCCAACAAATAGGGCCACAGACACACCCTCTCCTGCTTGGCCACATTTGCCACAGGCACAGGTGTAAAGCAGCCATACCTATGCCACATATATGCCTGTTAGTCAGTGGCCCACTCAAACAAGAACCCCCAGTCCCAATCCAAGTCCTGTTCAATCTTAGCCAGGGGTCAAGATAGTAGTTTGCCAGACCAGACTGTCCCCCAATCATGCCTACAAACAGGAGGAGCCAGAACCAATGTAATTCGGCCCAAGCCTGCAGCGCAACAGCTTGAGTGGCAGGTTCAGTGAGGCTTGACCTCAGGCATTGGCTAGTGGGCTACCTCAGCACTCTAATGAGCTATATGGGTGCAAATCTAAAGCATACAAGCAAAGCCATACCAAAAGGGTATATTGGTATGGCTCACCAGACAGGCCAATACAGTGTGGATGTAGAGCAAAGATGTTGAGCAGTTACAGGCCAAATAGCCCTTAAAATGGGGGATGCCCATAGAACCCAGGTTGGGGGCCTTGGAGATGGGCCCTCACCTGGGCCTGTTCCTCCAGCATGGCACTGTAATAATTAGATAAGGTGGCCATGTGGCTGTTGTTGGACCTAAATTCAGTCAGCATGGAGTTTAAGGTGTTATTTAATGTCTCTAATTGGCCATGAAGATGCTCGTGGTTTCTTTGATTTTGTAGGCGAAATAAACGCCTCTCATGGTGCCATGCTGACTCCATCATCGCCGCACCCCTCCCCTGGGAAACTGGGCGACGTAGCTGACTACGCCTCCCGATTCCCCGGGTTGTGGAACGTGCAGATGATGGTCCTCTAGTTCCACCAACAGCCACAGGTCTGCTTGGCAAATCCTCAGCAGCAGAGCTAAAACTGGGGAGTGTAGGCTCAGTCTCTGCATGCTGCCCACGATGGGCTGGCAGCATGTAGCCAGCTTCACTCTGCTGCTGAGGATTTGTTTGAGAAACATGTTGGGACAGTTGCAGATTATTTTCCAGGGGGGGCTGTACAGAAGGTCCCATGAAGGTGCCATCCTCCTCCAGCTCCTGGATTTCCTCCATCAGTGTGTGGGTCTGTTGGGACATGTTAAAAAATAAAGGTTCAGTTTGGCCACTACATATGTAATTCCGCAAAAAGAAACAAGGCAAGTCACATGCAACTGCAAAATCAGAAAAAGACACTTACCGTATATATCGGATCCTGGGTCCGAGGCAGCACGGAAGCTGACGGCATCGACAAACTGGCTGAGGCTTCCACACTAGCTGAGGGATGATGCTGGGCTGCATTGTTGAAAAAAGGCATGTCAACACACAGCTTTGCATTGCTGATGTGTCATAATACATATGCTTCACTACAACATGTGCGCAAGCAGGAATGGCAACTCCCCCAACGGTCCAAGTTGTCCTTCACTATGAATGCCATTATCTGTTAGATGTATTAGTCAACAAGTACATACACATTGGTCAGCTTAACCCAACAAAACATGCATGTACTGGCTCTTATGAGGCTTGACACATCCTGAAAAGGCCATTAGGGGTCCACACTCAAGATTATGCTGGTTGCCATTCTTTCTAGGTAAACCTTTCAATCACCCCAGATCAAGTCTATTAGACCAAAGCACAGCTCCAACCCAAGTGGGCTAAAGATAAAGATGAAAGTGTTGTATCTGATTGACTAGAAGAACATAACAGGCAGTCCTTTGCTAATCTCAATACTTTAATAATGTTCCTAAATACTCTCAAAGGTCATGTATGGGCCACGGGATGTAGCAGGCCCAGCACCATCTCCTCAGCATGGGTAAATTGAAGTTTAGTGGGGAATCCTCCGCCAGTTTGTAAGCTTAAAAAGATAGTTTGACAAATTTAGCAAAATGTTGACAATACAAGAAGAAGACAAATCCACAAAGTATATATGTACCTGTAATGACGCCGTTTATTTTCTTTCTTCCGTGCTGCATACTTGAGGTCCGATATTTTCCTTTGAATCTGCTCAACATCTTTTAGCTGTTCCCCCGCTGCATTGACCTGATTGGTGATCTCCTCCAAAATTTCTGCTTTGCGCTGTTTGCTGGTAGCTTTTGATCTGCGCCCATATAGCTCATCATAATGCAAGGTGAGCCCATTAGCCAATGCCAGAGTTTGGGCCTCCCCAAACCTGCCACTTTGGCTGGTTGTTTGGTTTGCTTTGGCTGAGCACTGCGGGTTGCTCGCAGCTTCGTTTTGGGCATCTGTGAGCGAGTTGTTGGGCCTGCAGAAGGATCCTGCGGCTTTGCTGCCTGTTTGCTGCTGCCCTGCTTTGCTGCTTTAGCTAGCGTTTTTTTGGGTGCCATCACTCACGGACTCTCAAAGAGAATGAGCTGTGTGTCCATGACCCTTTAAAGAAGAATGCCGGGGTCTGACGCTTATGCGCTTGTGTACGTGTGCGTACGGCCGTACGTCCGGCCGTGCGGAACCCGGAAACCGCTGGGGCATAGCTTATCTGCTGCAGACAAGAGGCAAGATGGCGCCCACAATCTTCACCCGCCAACAGGAAGAGATCATCATGCTTGTAAGTGTCTTTTAATGCCTTTGATTTGCCATCTAAATGCATGCCTAGCCCTTAAGGAAGCGCAGGAAGAGACGGTTTGTTTTCAAAGTGTCTAAAACTCTGTGCCAAACAGAAGTTAGGGCCCACACGTGCGAACCAACACTTATGCCAGCTTCAAGGATTGTATTAGGCTAGAAATGTGTCTGTTAATGTCATTTAGTCAAATGATCGATTGGTGACAGATATTTGTATGCAGTTTGATCTAAATCCTATGTTTTTTTTTTGTTTTGTAGACGATGCTGGAGCGCAGGTACGACTACCTGCCCAACTCGTTTGAGAAGCGGACCGTCGCCCTGGAGATCATTTCCAAAATCCAACATCAGACGGACACCACCTTCACCCACACTCAGATCATGCAGCATTGGTCGGACCTGAAACGGCTGCACATGCCCCGGGTGCTGCGGTTTTTCGGGCTCCATTTCCCTAGTAAGTACATAGCGATTGCATGCAAGATGTAACTAATACAAAAGGTAGGCCTTTATTTATAATTGCTTTTCTTTTCTAGTGTTGGAAATGGATTACCGAATCCACCGCACCCGGAGGCGCACAGGCCGACCAGTGCTGTATGAATCTGCAGCTGGAAGTGAAGGTGGTGGATCTTCAGGGCGACGGTCCTACCCCTCCTCTGTTGGGTCCTCTGACCAGCCCCTGGACCTTTCCACAGAGGAGGGGCGGCACGGCGTGGGCAGGCAGTCGTATCCAGCGATGCAGGCGGGAGCCTCTGGTATGTGACTCTTCATGTAACTGCACACACATATACATGCTATTTAGCACAAAGCTGATTCCCTTAATCTGTGTTTCTAGATGCTTCTGGAGCAGGTGAAGATGTGGAGGATGCAGCAGATCTCGCCCCGGGAAAGCACAGGGAGAAGGTGAGTGATGTGACACACACATTGAAATAGACATTTGATTACTGTTGACTAAGACATTATAAGTGACCCTATTTGCCATGTCTCTACAGCCTCTACTTCACAGCAGTGGCAGGGCCCAGGTTGTCCCCAATGGGGCATCCGTCGGCCACCAACCAAGTAAGTTGTAATGTCATTCTTTGCAGTATGTGGTAATTGACATCAAGCCATAGTCAATGGTATTAGCAGAATGACCTCTGCCCACTTCCTTAGATTTATGACTTAGCAGAATGACCTCTGCCCACTTCCTTAGATTAATGACTTAGCAGAATGACCTCTGCCCACTTCCTTAGATTAATGACTTAGCAGACTGACATATGTCGTCATGATTTAGGTTGGCAACTAACAAACATTCCATCCACAGGTGAGAAACATGTATTTGTCGCAAAATAATGTACTTTTAAAAATTTCATACAGGGACCACACGGGCAAGAGTTGAAGAAAGGAATAGAAGGGTCCTTGAGTTGGTGGCCGATATGCAGCAGCTGGTTGACTCGTTGGGGACAACAGAAGAAGAATAGTGTTCTGGGTCCTGCCGCTGTGTTTTTTTATGTAAATAGTTGTTTTTTTTTTTAAAAAAAGAACATTTTAAAGTTAAAAAAAAAAAAATTAAAAAAATTGTAAAAAAATTGTAAAAAAAAATATTTTAAAAAGTCAAAAAAAATGGGCTTCTACTAAAAAAATGTAAAACCAAAATAAAAGTTTCAGTGTCATTTTTTTACACAAATACATTAACACCAAATGAAGGGTGAAATAAATATTTAGAGATGAAGATTCAGATGACCGGGAAGTGATTTGGGTAAGTTTTAGGGGCCTAAAATCCAAGAAGAACCTAGCCGGGAAGTGGTTTGGGTAAGTTTTAGGGGGGATACATGGAAGATGGAGGAAAGCGCAAAGTGATTTGGGTAAGCATTGTATTAGAAGTGAGTGAGCCAAATATGTAGGCGAGCACTTTAATGAGTTAGGTTTGTAGTGCACAGGCGCAGGATCGTAAGGATTTACGTCCGGATGATTATTTATGGAAAAAAGGAAAACAGAATCTATCGGGAAACGTAAAGGATTTGTGGAAGGAGACGATGGAAAAAGGGCAAAATCGAAAGCCGATGTTGTAACATGAGAAAATGAAACAGAAAAGTCACACTGGAAAATTACATCCTCGTAATCGTACTCTGGCATACGAACGGACGGAAACTTTACTGAAGGTTAGCAATACATGCATAGAATCGCTCGCACACTCATATGACAGTGGGAAAAAAAAAAAACAGATCGGCACAAAAACTAAAGTCTTTTTCTGTTTCTCTGAATCAAGTCTAATGTTCTAAAGAATTTTGTTCTAAAAAACAAGAATAAATGTAAGCTCAACATGGGAGACGAATTGATAGAAAAAAAATAAAAAGACCCTGACTTTCTGAAGCCTTATTCTTTCCCGGAGATTTGAACAACTCCAATACTTAGCCCGAGGACCTGTCAGAGACATCAAAAGTGACTTCACTTTAATTAAGCCATGATGGTAACCGGGAGAATATAGAACCCCTGACATAGTCTATCTCCTTGGAATCCTAAAGCCATGTAGGATATAAACAAAGAAATACACAGTCCAAACTCTGAAAGGTGTTTCATTTATTGCAAAAAAGAAAAGAATTGGGTTAAGGCAAACCTTTCTCAGTTTCCCTAGATAAATTAAAAAGTAAATGTATACTGAAACTATACTTACCATACTTACTATACTTTTGGTATATTTGATATTTAATCACCAAAGCAAGAATCAATTATAACAACAATAACAATGACAAGGATCCCTAATCATGAATATTAGGAGGAATACATATGCAGTGCTTGGAGGTCAAGATGTTCTAGCATAGTACAGGCACTTAATAAGTACTAGACCACTTACTGTGACAAGGATTATATTATGCTATAGCTTGGCAGTCACAAGGGCAATCCACTGCATTGCAAATGCAAATTGCTTGATGGCTAGGGTGAATGAAGGATGGAGGTATGTCTTTGCATATAAAAAGGACTATTAGTTTGCTTGACATGTAAAAAAACTGTTCATGAGAAAGTAGAACTTTGAACCACTTTACCAAAAGGTAGTCAAGGGTATCACATACGCTTAAATTGGAAAAAAATATATGATTGAGGTCAAAGCCACAGTAATGAAGGTACAATGGCCGTGAATAATAAAAACAACAATGTAATTGAATACGAGAACTGTCCCACACACCCAATAATGTCATGCCATTGTCAGCAGATAAAAAGCTCAGCCAAGGGCTTGATCATTCAGAGAGCAACTGATCAGATTACAGGTTCATGGACAGCTTCATAATCGCTAAATATGAAGATATTCAGATAGCTGTACTACACTAAAGCGGACCAAAACCGACTGAACTTGTGAAATACATTTGGCCAAAACCCCTACCGATACTTCCTTCTTGTAGAACTAAAAATAGATATTTTCGCTTTCCAAATCATCCAGGAACATGGTTTTATTTGCTGTTCCTCTATATAAGGGGAGTTGGCATGGGATCAGTTATTGCATAGGTGTGACACACACTACAGTGGTAATGAATGGAGGAGGAAGGGCTTTTACAGATAAAACAGGCGCCGTTATCTGGGATTAATGTAAAGCAGGAGCCGTAGGAATTGGGAAAATGTACTCTTCATGGGGGTAGCAATTCAGGGGATGCTAGGTAAAAATCTGGGTTTTGGTCGGCTTTAAGTAAACATTTACGTGATATTAGTTGGTATGGAAATTTCATCCGACTAATTTTTCACACTCAAGATTGGTGGATCCCATGGTGCGTTAAGAAGCTTCGGGCCATTGGACCTTCCTTTCTATGAAAAGCAAGAGGCAACTGCCCTTCCTTTTGGGTGCTGTGAAGCAGCAGCTCTGTTCTTATTTATTTTGTATGATAACATACAGCCCTTGCTAGTGCTATCCATATAGAATTGTACTGAGCTGGCTTGGTAGGGCAACTATCTCATTACTCTTATAGTTTAACAGTTACCTGTTTCTAACAAAATGGGCTTTCAATACTTAGTTCTTCAGCTGTCAGCGCAGAACAATACTTCTAATAATCCACTGCTGGTAAGCATATCAGCCATGGACAGTCACAATCCCCTCGATTCAAAGAGCAAAAGTTAATTGATTTCGGATCGAGAATCGTAAGTTTGGGTGGGTGTTAGTCATTTTTTCCTGTTTTTTTGGCCATTTCCGACTCGCACGAGCCTACGTACGAATTCGTATATGCTCTTACGATCATCGCAAGTTCGTTCCTAAATTTTAGGATCAAAACGTAAAACTTAGGATCAAATCCTAAAACTTAGGATCAAAACGTAAAACTTAGGATAATTGGATGTGTTTAGGTGTGATTCAGAGAACAGTTTTCCAACCTCTAAATACGTTTTAAAAGAAAGCCACTGCCGACACCTTTTAGCAGTCGGATTGCTGTTCTTGAACAGGTTTTTTGGCTATGTGGAGGAGTCTGCGCGTCTTGAGCTCCAATGAACTGCATGTATCAGCATGGCCGAGGCCATAAATTGTATGGCAATGCATACCTGATTCATGTATGCCTTATAAAAGCATTTTAATGTGGACCTTAATTAGTCCTTTGCATGTAAACCTTTATTTTGCAATACATCCATATATTTGCGTTAATTAAAGAAACTTATGTCCTTTGTTATTTATTTTTAAATTGATGTACTAGAATAATATTTTTAGATTGAATTTATTGGTGTAGTTGTTTACCTTTGCTTTGTTTAATTATTTTAGCTCATCTTTGGTCAGATGCATCACACTTACTGAGGAGAGGAGAGCGGGATAAAGTGCAGGATGTGGGTTACTGCTGTATTTTGCACAGACACAGCAGAGCTGGGGGCACGGAAAGGTCAGAAATCAAAGAATGCAGAGCAACACAGTCACAAGGCCCTTTCTGTTTGCAGGCTGCCCGATAATACCTGAGCCGCCATCTTGGCTGTTTCTAGACTCATAACATGCAGAAGTTGCTGGGTGTTTTTTTATATTTGAGAGCAATCTGTATGTAGAGGGTGTGGGTAACCACACACAAAATTTTAAGTTGTACCATTTGAAGCCAAAATATTAAAATTAAATCTACAAGTAAAAAATGCAAGTTAACTTAAAATTAAACAAAGTAAGATTTACTTATGCAAATGCATTCATTAATGGTTGGTTACTACAAAATGAATGAAATAAAGAAAAATAAAAGACCAAATATTTAGAATGCACTTTAATGAGGTAAGTTTGTAGTGCGCAGCCGCAAGATCAGAAGGATTTACGTCCAGGGAAAAAAGGAAAAAGGGCAAAACCAATGTTGCAACCTGAGAAATGAAACGGAAAATTCAGGATGGAAACTGACATAGGTCTGATTCCCGAACTGCCATACGAACGGACGTAAATTTTAGGATAGAAACGTATTTGCTTATAGAATCACTCGCAAGTTCATACGAGCGCACGAGCGTTCGGGAAAAATAGGATGATCGGCACCAAAATCAAAGCTGTTACATGTTTCTTTGAATCGACCCTCATGTGTTCCCCTGTTTTTAATTGGTGTGGGAACCTGCTGCAGGGCCAAGAGAGCCTCCCCCAGCTCCCTGCGCCATTATTTATAAATTAAGGGTCTCTAATCTAGAAGATGCTGGTGTAAATATATAATATATGTAACACTTTAAGTACCACATCTTAATCTCAATGAATTAAATATTAACATAAGTTGCAAATGTTTTATTCATTACCTAGTGAAATACGTTTAGAACAATTAAACATAAAAACCATCACTGTAAATCAAAATTAATATCCCATGGAAGTCTGGATTTGGAATGATACCCAAAATCAAAGTGGCAAATCAAATTACAGTCTGATCCAACGTCAGTGGAAGTGCCTCAAGACAAGGAAGTGTGGCTCAGCAGTGTATGTGGCCTCCACATGCCTGTATGACCTACCTACAATGCCTGGACATACTCCTGATGAGGTGGCTGTGGTTCCTCTGAGGGATCTCCTCCCAGACCTAGATTAAAGCATCCATCAACTTCTGGACAGTCTGTAGTGCATTGGTGGCTTTGGTGGATGGAACAAGACATGATATTTCAGATGTGCTCAACTGGATTCAGGACTGGGCAAAGGGCAGGCCAGTCCATAGCATTAATGCCTTCAACAGGCAAAAACTGCTGACACACTGCAGCTACAGGCGGCCTAGCATTGCCATGCATCATAAGGAACCAAGCGCCTACTTGCATATTGTCTCACAATGGGTCTTAGGGTCTCATTTCGGTACCTAGTGCCAGTCCCTGTACTTCTGGCTAGCACATGAGGGTTGTGCGTCTCCAAAGAAATGTCTCCTCAAATAATTTCTGGGTCAGTCATTACTCCAATCATGCTGGAGGATGTTGCAGGCAGTAGAATGTTCTCCTACATCAGTCACATGCTCAGTATAAACCTTCTCTCATCCATGAAGAGCACAGAACGCCAATGTCGAATCTGCCAATCTTAGTGTTTTCTGGCAAATGCCAATCGCCCTGAAAGGCTGTAAATACAATACCAACTTGTGGATGTTGGGCCCTCCTACCACACTCCTAGTCTGGACAGTTTGAGCCTGCCTGGGGGTCATTTTGCAGGGCTCTAGAACTGCTCCTCACATACATCTTTGCACAAGGAGGAGGTAGAGGTCCTGCTGCTGGGTTGTTGCCCTCCTACTGCCTCCTTTATGTCTTGTACTGGCCTGTCTCCTGGTATCTGCTTCATGCTCTGGACACTATGCTAGCAGACACAGCTAACCTTCTTGCCACAGCTCGCATTGATGTGCCATCCTGGATGTGCTGCACTACATGAGCAACTTCTTGGGTTCTGTACACCTCCTCATGCTACCTCTAGGGGTGAAAGCAATGACGAAATTCAAAAGTGATCAAAACAACAGCCAAAAAGGATGAGTACAGATAAATGGTCTTTGGTCATCACTTGCAGAACCACTCCTTTATACGGGTTGTCTTGCTCTTTGACGATTACTTCTACATGTCGTCTGTTTCATTTACATAACAGCAGGAGAAACTGATTCACAAACATTGTTGCTTTATAACTGGAAAGGTTGATTTCACAGAAGTGTGGTTCTGTGAAATGATGTTATGATGTCGCAATGATGTTATGCTATACCTTGTTGCTACTAGGATTGTGATCCTGCACTTTATAAATTCTCTTTAGGTTGAGGCTAAATGGATATCTGTCACAAGACCTATGATAGGGAATATGGCATATGTTTCCTATGAGAATAAATTCGAACATCTTGTGGTTGCAATCCTTATAGCGATGGTCAGGGCCGGATTATGAGGGGGGATTATGAGGGGGCGCAGGCCCTGGGGCCTCCACTACTTGTCCTGCAAAGGGAGCCTTCAGCAACCTTTGGGTTATGGTCTGGTCCAGAAGGCTTTTCAGTCTTTGGTCTGGACTGCGGGGCCAGCAACACAGCTCTCGGCGGCACACAGCCAAAGCCACCACAGGACAGGACGGAGAGTCTAGAGCAGCAAAGCAACACTACAGTGATGGGTGGGTGCAGAACTGTTAATCGTGGCCACTCACTGCACATAAGCCACCAAGCACAGCTGACTACACACACCCCCACCACCCAGAATGGCAAAGCAGGAGTTCCATAGAAGCACGTACCAGCACAACGGAATCGATCTGATGTTCCATTAAGTGGGTGGTGCCAGATAACAACCAATCAATTACTTGGCAAGGAAAAAAGTACTGCATCTGAGGCCTCCACCAGATTTTGTGCCCAAGGGCCTCCACCCCACTTAATCCAGCCCTGGCGATGGTGGATGCGCTGGGTTAATTAAATAATCCTTTAGGCCAATGGTAATCTAATGGTTTGTTTGATAACTATGCTTTTAAGCCTCTTGGGCTGTCACATTTCTCTTTTCCAAAGGATTTGCCAGGCGATTTAAGATAAATTGTTTTGATATTCACAAAATTTATATAAATTGGGTATATATTTGGCCTAAAGCTGGTGGGGGAGGGAAATCTTAGTTAACAATGTACCTCTATAGCTCTTGAGGTCATTTCGTGACTGTGCGTATTTAATTACTGAATGCATGCTGTTCATTTTTCAACATTTACATTTGCTTCAGTAGTGTATTTAGGTTATGGGTTGTTGGATGGAGCAGATTCATTTATTTTTTTGCTACAGCAATCAAGCTGAACCTTCAGCGAGAGAAACATACACTGCATATGACTCTGTGGCCAGACAGAAGAATCATGAAAATAAAATTAAGTCTCTGCTTAGTGGAACGAAACGTTCCTTTAACTCTAGCAGCATATGTAATTTGTAGCTCTAGTTAACTTATAGAAGTGATGTGTGAGCTTGACTCGTATACTATGAAGCTCTCTGGAGATCTATCCATCTTCTAGAAATAGATCAAAGAAGGTTTTATCCAAAATGCTGTTCTGGCTTAGATATAGCTAATATCAGTTATTTAATAATGAACTGGTAATGAACTGCTGCAACCTCAACTGATGACTTTTTCATGTCAGATGTTTTGCTCTTTGTTTAAAAGTTAAAAGGTGCCCTGTTGTTATCTCTAACACTAAACTCATTAAACATATTTTATTTGCTTGATAAAATGTATCCTGCAAGGATGTTTTGGTAGCATAATGGAAACTGTAGTCCAATTAAGTGTTTTCCCTCAGGGACATTTACATGGTACTTTCTGAGACTTTCAATTATTTCTTTTATGCAATATAAACTTAAAAGTAAAATTTCTGCTAATTCAATGGAAATACATTTGACTAATTATAAGCCACTTTAGGCCTATGGAGACACAATAATTATGCTGAAAACGCCATAGCATGGGTTGTAATCACATTATAGGTGGAAGTGGAAGAAGTTTCCAACTCAACAAAGACAGATATTGTTGAGATGGACAGAGAACAACAAGCAACATTTCCCTGGAAAGTGCACAGCATGGATTGCTGAAGGTCCCACAAAGGTATGGAGGATGATTTTATAATTATATATATATTTTTTATTTAAAGGGAAGTTTTTAAGTTTTTGAAACAAATACAAATAATGTACAAATCCAATAATGAGCAAAAAGACACAACTTACAGCAGGTAGATCAGGAGGATCCTAAATGCAGCAGCATATATAATGATCATAAAACATATCTAAGGGACAGTCCAAGCAATGGTAATTATAAGGCAGCAAGGAGCTCATCTCACGCTGTCTCATGTGTCACTTCTTCATTTACTGCAGCGTGCTGAAGATGTTGTAGCAAACTCCATTTTCTATTCCCACGTGCATATCTGGTCACACCGCCCCTTTCTCTCGGTGCTCCCAGCATGAGCAAGCTCCTGCTGTATTGGAGGGGGGAAGGTCTCATTCCATGCGATTAGAGGTTGGTAAATGAGAGAGGGTATGTCTCTGTTAATGGGCCAGTTCCTTTGCACAGGGCTGCAAATAGTACATTAAAGATGACCTGTCTGCCTGCAGATGTGTAGACATGGATCAGAGAAGGTGTTTGAGTTGGGCCTGGGCTGCTTGCTCTGTCCATCTGGTCATCAGATAATCACTGTGTCTCTCCAGACCCTCTTTCCCCAGGTTGCCACAACCTGAGGCTTACTTGTAGCCCAGCCTGTGCCCTCTCACAGGGGGCTCCAGTGAAGATAAGTGCTTATTTTCCTGCTCCAGGTTAACTATGGGGTTCCCAACCATAGCCAAATTGTTAGCTCATCTGTAGCAGTTCCATCCTAAATTGATGCTCCGCCAATGACTCTGCATGTTACTGACTAAGCCCATATAACTTTCTGAGAATTTAGCATATTGGTTATTTATAGGTATTTATTGAAAGTTGTCTTTCTGTAGTTGCTGATAGATGAGCTGCCTGTTTCATCATAGAAACAGGTCTTGAGGTAACCCCCCCCCCACATGCTATCACTCTGGACCCTCATATTGTTGCTGCTATTAGTTTGCTGCTAATATTTAGGGGTTTTATTAATTAAAATATGGAAAGTTTCTCACCTTATATTGGAGAGCTCTTGACATCTGTATAACAATCAGGAGCAGAGGAGTTGAAGAGCGCTCCAAACTTTTGACTTTATGTCATGTTAACAAAAAGATTTGCTATAGTTAGTATAAAAAGCAGCACAGCACAATAAGTACAAATCCAGACGCTGTATGATTAAATAGTAGAAATAGTTAGGCCTTGTGAGTTTACAAGAGGAAAACGGTCCTGTAACATAATATGGCGGAATAAGTGGATAATGTAAAAATTGAAATGTATTTCCGAAAACAAGCATTTTTCTTTGCTAGTACCACTATACATTTACTGAGGTTACAATGCAGAACATTGAACCAATAACAAAAGCACTTATAACCTGTCTGTATTCAGTATTGCAGACATTTAATGTCTGATTTGTTTCATGCCATGGTAATCTGCAATACAATGAATTAGGATAGATTTCTTATGTATACTACAATATTCTAAAAGTAAAAATAAGGCAGATACATTTTATCTTAGCCTTTCATTGACAGGTACCATAATTGTTTGAAAGCTATTTAAATGGTACAGTGTTGGGCGGCGGTGAAGAAAATGGATGCGAGATAGAGGAGCTCTGTGACTGATTCTGCTTCCCCGCCTATTCCAGTCTGTAAATCATCTTTAAATCACAATGTTTCTACGCTGACCGATAAATGAAAGCTAGAGGAATAGACTGTGTATTATTTTAAAGCAGTCCTCCACCTCTCTGTGCCATGGCATGACTGAGTTTAACAGCAGTGAGTCTGTGAGGAATGTTGGCGCCATTTTACCTCAGGCAGCACTCTCACAGGATTCCCCTGATTCTCCTCATGCAGCCATTCTAATGACTGAAGGGGATTTACAGGTAGGTTTGGAGATATTCAGCAAAATGAATTTAGCTTTTCAGGATGCACCAAAAATTCTGTTAAGGAACTTTAAACTGAAATTGCTGCTATTGGCAAATGTACTGACTCATTTGAAAAAAAAAAAACAGGATGCTTTTTCCTTAGCTCTCCAGGACATGCAGAAACAAGTTAACTCATTATCTGCTGAAAACCAAACATTAAAAGATCAAATTTAGGAATTTGATAACTGAGGAAAAAGGAATAACCTCTGAATTAAATTACTTTCTGAAACTATTGAGGATCTGCAGAGTTTCCATCATAATATTTTCACCCATTTGCTACCAGGAACTGCTGTGGAATGTTCTCGCATTGAAGGCATACACAGAGCCCCTGAGCCAAGACCCACTCCTCAATCCAAACCAAGAGATGTGGTAATATGCCTACATTATTATGTAGCTAAAGATGTCATCCCTGTAAGGAACTTACCTGGGAGTCTGTCCCGCCGTGCCTTCACGCGCTCACTGGCGGCGCGGCCCCTCCGGCAGCCGCGCTGAGCAGCCTCCCCTCCTGCGTCGGCCGTGCACGTGCTCGCGTGCTTGCACGTTCCTTTTATTTCCCCCGGGGGCAGATTTATATTCGCCGGGGGCAGATTTAAAGGGACCAATCCTGGCCCAGGGATCCTCTGCTCTGGGGAGGTCAGGGACTGGACAGCCTGACTGGCCAGGGCGGTCCAGTCCCTGGGGTTTCTCCTATCAGGGGTGAGATTGTGTGTTGCACCAATCAGCACATTCCCCTTCCCATTGGTCAGTCACCATTTAAATATTTTCCTGCCCGGACCACCAGTGCCCGTTATAGCCATTTACTAGCTTGGGTGTGCTTCTGACTCTCGTCTTAGTGTTTTTGATCCGGCTTCGTCCTTGACTACTGCCTGAACCGACCTTCTGCCTGTCTGACTTCGTTTTCTGCTTAACCCCTTGGATACCGCACTTCTGTGATCACCCGGCCTTGACCCTTGCCAGTCCCGACTACTCTTTGCCTTGCCCCTTGGTTTGACTTTTGTGCATGAACTCCTGTTTTGGGATACCCCGCAGTTCATCCGTCTTTATCGTAAGCCAGCAATCTTTGCGCCAGTAAGTCCTGGGGGCAACCGAGTCTGGAGAGGCATAACCCGTGTCTCCAGCAAGCGGGGGCTTGTCTATAGGCACAAGAGGCGGTGGAGATTGGGGATTGTTGGCTCACGAGAGAAGGGTTTCCAGCAGTCCCTGACAATTCCTGCTGCAGTTCACAATAAGAACCAGTTATCTTGTGGGGGCTAGAACAAGTTATAGGGGAAGATTTATGCAGATTTATCCCCTATAACTTTGCAAAAAAAGAAGACAACTGGAACCTGTGACAGATCATTTAAAAGCATCACAAATACAATGTAGATGGGGTTTCCCATTCTGCCTAATGGTCCAGAAGGAAGGCATTACACATTCTCTATATACATTTGAACAGGCTCCAAAGATTCCAGAACCGAAATGATTGACTGTTTCAAATTCTCAGCTGAATAACAGGTTCAAGAGTAATAGAGGTTCCAGCAAAGTTCTTCCCTTAATTCATCCTCACATCAGGCCCTTAATTCATCCTCACATCAGGAGATAATTTGATTTGATCCCATTGAACAGCATTGATTTTATTTTCCTCTGGATCCTGTTTTTTTATATTCAGTAAAAACTTGCAAATTAACTTTTTGTGGTTTGGTTGTTTGATATTGCTGAAGTTTATAAACATTACATGATGTTTATACAAAAATTGATAGGTTTATGCTCAGTAGTTCTCTCATACCTCTGTTTAGCTGCTGAAATAGAAAAAGCATAATGGTCTGATCATTCTATTATTACATTAGAAATGTCTGTCAGACAAACCAAAATTTGCCTTGGAAAATAAAGGATTCTGTTTGGGGGTGGTGGAGGTGAATGATGCAGCGGTCTATTTGAAAGAAGGGAGTATTTTGCCTACACCTGCCATATTACCTGCATTGTTATGGGCAGCTCTCAAACCTGTTATAAGAGGAAAGCTAATTTCTGATTTAATGGATAGATTACAATCTCTGGGTAAACTGGATTAAAGAAACCCATCCCCAACTTTGAAGGCTCAAATACTCTGTCAGATTATCTTTAATGGAGCACAATCGCAAAAATTGCCAAATGATAAAAATCTCTATAAATATATTGGATATTGGGCGGAGGGGTCACTTATACACCCGGCAGCAAGAAATATCCAGCCAGACTTGCTTTTCTTTCTTTTAATGGAAAGAAAAGGACATCTGGGGTGACAGGCTACACCTGTCTACCCTGTATTTTATTTCTACCATGAGAGAATAAAGGGGGGAGTTTTTTGCGATTGTGCTTCTTTAACAGCTATTCAGTTGCAAGATGCTGAGAAGGCTAAAGCTCAGACTAAACATTGTTCTACTTAGAAGAAAATAACCAATCAATTTTCAAAATGTTTGCTAACAAACTAAGAATGCAAGAAAAGGATTCCCTTACATGTTCAATTAGGGATTCTGGAGTTCACCTTCCCCAGAGCATCAAAAACCAGTTACAATCAAATTTCAATTTTTTTTGGAGGTCAGATTTTCTCCCCTATTTGGGTGTCAAGCTGGCCTTCAATTATCACAAACGTTATACCCTCAATTACCCCTCAGCTTTTACAAAACTCAAAGAACAATTTGAGGAGTGATTCCAGTATGCCATATCTTGGTAGATGGGTAGGGTTACTGCTCTAAAGATAGTTACTCTTCCTAAATTGTTGTTCTTATTCTGTTCCCTCCAAGTAGCAATACAATGTAAAGATTTATCTCAGTTTCAAAATAATATGTTTAGGTTTTTATGGAACAAGTGGAAACCTTGATTGATGAAAGCTGTCTTGGATAGGCATATGATGGAGGTGAGGGTTGGGAGTCCATGATTTGCTTTGTTATTATAGAGCCACTCAAATTGCTTCTTCGATTAACTGGAACTTCCCAACCCTTTGCTCAGAGCAAGGATTAACTGGCCCAACTAGATTATCAAATCTGTTATAAATACCACATCTCTCTTGTGGAAAGTTGGATATCAGCTCACCTGTGATTGTAAATTAGGTGATGGTATGGCGATTGTGCAGAAAAAGTATAAATGATCCTCCTCATACAGTCCTATGATTTATTTTGAAGTGAACCCAGATTTCACACCTGCAGTTGATAATCAATAATTTCTGGGTTGGTTCACCTTGGGTGTTACGAAAGTTCAAGACATTTTTTCTGGTTCAACCATTAGATCTTTTTTGGAACTATGTATACAATTTATATTTGTATTTATAGGGGACCATTATCTGATCATATGACTTGATTTGAGAAAATATTTGCATTGAATGAGCCCCCCTCATGGATTAATCTCTATTCTATATGCAAAATTTGCTTTTCTGCACTCCACTATTCACCACTTTATTGTATGGCTTGGGAGAAAGATTATCAATCTTTATCTAGTAATGATATATGGCCTAAAATCTGGAGAAAATTCTCATTCTAATATGATTAAGGAAACCTCCCTGAAGGTCCTGTATAGCTGGTACCTGACACCAGATAAGAAACATAAATATCATCAGTCTTGCTCTCAGTCTTGCTTCTGAAATTGATTTTATACATACTTTGCGGTGGTGTCCGGTGGTTCAGGAGATTTGGGATAAGGTTTTTAGGAATATTTCATATATACTTGAGGTGGATATTAATGCAGATCCAAAACTGGCTCAAATCTTCCTGCAGATACCCTGTCTAGAAGTGAAAATGAATTGGTAATATTTTTTCTGTTTTTTCTCATGCACAATTATTTATTTAAGAAAGGATAGCGCCAGTGAACGCTGGGCGCTGTACGCGAAACCACCTTTAAGAAAGCGAATCTGGTGAGCGCCTCTTACAGCGTCATGTAGCGTCACATGTATTACTACAGGCGGCTCAGCATATAGCGCTGGCGCTCTAGGTTCAGGAGCGCCATGTAGTACCTACCGCTCTGTAGTGCTGTCCCATACATTTCAATGGGGTTTCATTAGTAATGTATAAATTTTTTATTGTGCTCAAATCATTGTGTGACCAGCGTCTGGCACTTTATGCTAGAGCGCCCAGCATTAGAGCGCCGATGCTGTGTGTGTATATGTGTGTAAAGTTTTTTGTTAAGTATTGTGTTGAGTGCTGAGTGCCAGATGCACTGAGCTGGCGCTACCTCTCGCTGTCCTCTTGTTAGATGGGGTGTAGGCTTCGGCGCTCTAGCTCGGAACACCACCTTGCGTTTGCTGCGGCGTCGTTCTCCCCTGTAGAAGTAGCGTAATGTTGTGCGCTTCGGTCTAGGGGCATTCTAGAGCGTCCATACCTTGTGACGGGCGTTCCATAGCGTTCGCGTTTGCTTTCAGTTTCGCTTTATGCACTTCCGGTTTTCCTGTGTGGAGCAATGGCACCTGCAAGGCGTCGTGTGAAGATTCCCCAGCTCATTCTCATTCTCCTCTTCAGAGGATCATAAACCAGATAAGAAGAGGCAGCGGGTGGACCCTAGGGCCGAATTTTGAAGGTATGCTTTTTTTTTGTTTTTTAAAGTTTGTTGTGCTGTGTTGCGGCCTTCTTTAAAAGTGCTATTGTTTTTGGCTGTGTTTTCGCATTTATGCGTTAATATTTGTGCTGTTATTTAGAAACATTTGCGTTTTTGCTGCTTAGTGTAAATTTTTTTTTTATTGTTTTTCGGTATATGTTATTTTTTTTTAAAATGTTACTGAAGTGGATCCCAACCCATGGTACCGATCTTAGTAATGTATTGTATTACTCGTATTGTAATTTCTTTATACCCCAGGGCATCTAAAATTGGAATGGCACACTGTATTGAAATCCCCAGGTTGCACATAAACTTTTTTCATGGTATAACCCTTTCATTGCCAAGCACGTAGATTCTACGTGCTTGCTTCCACTCCACTTAAGTGCCAAGCACGTAGAATCTATGTGCTTGAATTTTCCCCCTGCTACAGTAAAAGTAAAATAACAAAAACATTCACCTTACCCCTTGTTCGATCCGGCCGGGTCTCCTCTTCATCTGGGGGGGGTTCGATCCTCCACCCAGGCCCCACCGGGTGCAGGGGAGGGCCCGGAATAGCCCCCCCTTCAGCAGCCGCCGAAATACAAGTAAAAATAAAAATAAGAATAAAAATGACACTTAACTCAATGTTCGATCGCTCCTGCAGGGTCTCCTCTTCACCAGGGGGGCCTCCGATTGCCCCCCTGGCTCTCCAGCTTCAGGAGAAGCTCTCCCTGTCCTCCTCGACGGGCGCCGCCATCTTGCCACTAAGCCCTGCCCCTTTGGGGGCCTTTTGACGTCACGCCCGGGTGTTCATCCGGGTTCACTTGTCATTGCTGGCCACAGGAGGAGGAAGGCAGGTGATGATCTGATCGCCTGCCTCCCTCCTCCACTGGCCAGCGATGACAACAGACCTTTGGCTCATCAGAGCTGCTAGGGACACAGGAGCTGAGGATCAGAGGTGAGTAAAGTAAAAAAAAGTTTTTAATTTTTAATAAAGTCATTTTTTATTCTGTGTGTGTTTTTTTTTTTACTGTTAACTCCTTGTGAACTGGTAAGGGGTCCATGAGACCCCTTATACCAGTTCACAAGGCTCGGGGGTCTGGCAAGTCACCTGCGGCTAGCGGGTGACTTGCCATTAACCCCTGGCACCCCCATTACCTGCCTCCCCAAAGCCCAGGGGGGGGCAGAAGAGCCCATGGCCATGGGCTATGCAGGCTTGTAGCCTGCAGGGCCAGGGGCCACAAAAGTAGTAGTTTTGATAAGTGATGTTCATGACTGTATTTCATATCAATATCTTGATAATAGTGATTTAGTAGATGTGTATATATGGTTGCTATATATATATTTTATATATAATATATATATATATTTTTTATTCTAGAGTATCACATTGGTAGGTGCTGACAGGCAGTACTCACCTCTCCGGGGGGACCAGTCTGACGCCGGCGGGCCGGGGTGGGCTGCGCCGCTCAGAACAGGCTGGCTCGTCACAGGGCGCAGGCTCTGCACTCCATGCTGGAGCGCACGGCTACTTCCGGTTTAGCGGCCCGACGCGCTTCCGGCCGGAGTGCGTCAGGGCCACCCCTTCCTTACCCCAGGTGAGAGGTGTATTTAAGGGGAGTTTTCAACTCCCAGCACTCACTACCCAGCCTTGAGAAAGAGCCCCACGGGCTCGGAACGCGTGGGCTCGCTGCAGGGGCGACATCCAGGTCAGCATAACAGTAAGGATCTTTAATTGTGTGTTTTTATGTGCGGTCATAATTTTTGCACCTCATCCTCCGATTGGTTTTACCCTCACTGTTATTTGATTGTGAATTGATGCACTCCGTTACCTAGCACTTAGAACTTTATTGTATATATATGTATTTAGTATAGACAGCACCTTGTAATTATAGTAGGTAGGATTTTTCACTGTATATTGCAATAGATTGTACCTGGCAGGGTGGCTCCCCCATGTGGCTGGTCATGGTAACAGCACTGGGCTAATGTTGTTTTAAATGCTTTTAATGAGATGATTATTAATAAAGATTATTGTAAAGATTATTGTATGTACTGATTATCCGAGAGTGCAAGGGTTAGTCCCCAGGGACCCATTCTGTGGGGGGTTTTGGAAGGGCACCCCCAATTCTTTGGCGCCAGATTGAAATTAATAAAGCTCAACACCTCTATGCATCCTGTGTTGCCTGCCTTTATCATTATATTAGAACGTGACATGCAATTCTGATGTGAAGTGCCCATGTTGACTCTAGAACATTAGGGTATCTTCTGGGGTCCGACAAGATCCAACAGTTTTGGGGCTTGCTCATGTATCTTGCAAAGGAGTTATGTTACTGCTAACACCTCTATCTTATAGTTCTATAGAACTAAGTAAATGTGTACAACAAACCAAACTATTTTTAAATCACTATTTCTTATGTTTGTATCTGTTGTGGTTTTTCCTACACATAGATGTTGCTACACAGATGGGCCCAGTGCTAATACCCCCCACTCAATCTTGCCAGCACCACTGGATTTTTTTTCCCGCCTGCGGTAAAAATTGCCAGGCATTGCTCTATTCTGGCATACGATTGGTGCCTATTGCAGGCCTTTAACTTCTGGGTCCCAAGCTGAAATAACTGGGCACTAGTAGGTACATCCACATTAGGGCCAATATCGAGTGGATTTATTACATAATCATGTTACATGATTACATGACATTTATAGTCCATGTCCTATATTGACCATAATGTGCAACATCAACACCTATCGTTTGTTGTGTTAGAGGTTCTTGTTGGGCACATGGCAATGTCGATTGGGCTGGAATTTGGGTAGGATGAACCAATGCAGATTCCTAAGAAAAACATGGGTGAATGTAAATGTGTGTTTTGGTTTGTGAAACACAGTCCAAAATTAGACAATATATGTACTCCAGAAGTATGACATTTAGACATACCTGTGTGTTGTCCTCAACGGAATTGGTGGACCTGTGACTGGGTGGAGTAGGCATCCTCGTCACTGATTGGTGGTATATCTGCGTAAGCTGGAAAAATATACAAAATGTGTGCATAATAACCATTTTTATATTAACCTACGTTAAAGTATCAGGTTCATTTGTTTAAAAGTATAATTTACATTTGCATTTGAAAACCAAACATCACAATGCAGGAGGACAATTGACTATAATACATACAACATTTATGAGTTTTGATGCAACTACCAAACCTAAAACACAGTTTAGTATGTACACATAGTGGTCATGTCCAAAATGTCCTGACTAAGCCCTGTCAGATCTGAGATTAAGCCTAAGAAAAAAAAAATAACACACATGAGTGATCCATTTTTTGGACAACATGAGTCACCCAGAAAGCTTAGATAATTAAATTTCGAGCTACAGAGAAAAAAATTACTACTTACCAACATCCGTAGCAGCCTCAGATACTGCAGGCGTTTAAGGAGCAACAGTCATTCCACTTCCAGCTATTAAATTGAAAACACACAAAAACATTTACCAATTTACAAACAAACATTGGTACCAAATTACACAACAAGAACAATTCTAAAAAAAAAAAAATTGTTATTGCTGTGTGTCCAATGTAGGCATTGATGAAGTCTATGATTTCTGTGAGTCTGGTGCAAACAATATGGCACATATGCAATGCACATCAGCAACAATGTAAAGTAAAACAAGCTTTGCTTTAGGGCTACCTATGGTAAAAGCATAAGCAAATACTAGATATACTTACCAACAGGGACAATGAAATACAATGTTTATTAAAGAAGAACAATTTTTAAAAATCCATCCACTTATAGTGTTCAGCAATTGCGGCAGAAGATGATTCGTTGCTGAGGGCACGCTGATGTACCCTGAAAATGCCATAACAAAAACATTAAACAAGCAAAACTACTATTGCAAGCTAGTACACAATGCAGGAGTAAATGTACAATTACCAATGACATCTGGCTGGCTTGAAGTGGTGGATGGGGGAGTGGCTCCTGCAGTAGTGCTGGGTGGTTGAGATGTAGGAAGGTCAGTATTTAGTGAAGTGCCTTCCTCCGAAGCTTCTGATACACATGGTGCCTCTGCAGGTGGACAAACATCAAGTGCAATTTCCAGTTAATTTATGTTATGTCTTAAATTGGCACCTAAACCCAGGATACACAAAATCCAGGGCTGGGGTACACTTTAAATACATGATAGTGAAAAGACTGGCACTTACCTACACCCCAGGCTTTAGTGTCATCCCCAACATCCACACCCTGCAGCCGACATAAAGGGATCTTGCACCTCAACATCTCCCCATATGGCCGATAGTTGCTCTTTGGGCCCTCCTTTTTCCCAATCAAAAGATCTGCCTCCATTTTTTCATCAAGGCCCTTAATGTGTAGAACCATTTTTTACAGGATGCACCGCTCCTATGATAATTTGCAGAGCTGTACAAATCCTCTGCAATAGCATCCCACAGCTTCACCCTTTCTTGTTTACTGATGCCCCGACTTGGTGGCCCAAATAACAAGGGCCACTTTGCCAGGGCCAGCTTCACAAGGGAAGTATTGATTGCCAAATTGAACTCTGGCTCCTGCTTTGCATAGCTGTGCTTCTGCTGTGCTGCAGGAGCAACCACCCGCTGGGCCCTCCTGCTGCCAACACCTCGTCTGTGGCCACCAGAAACACCACTGGTACTGGCCCCCCAGGGGATTGGGCAGCCGCAGACTGATCACCAGCACTGGGATCCATCGAAATTTGAAGATATTCACTGCCAGAGACAGAATTGTACCCGCAAGAAAGTAGGAGTAGTGAGTAGTGAGGAAGGCGGTTACCGCCGAAACGTTGAGTATGATTTAAATGTTGTCTCATGTGTTCCTGCCTGCCTGCTGCTTTATATTGCTTTCTCTGTGCTTGATTACTTGCTTTGCATTTGCCACTTGGCATTGATACTGCATACCTCTCAGCTATCTAAGCATTATGCTATACTGTTGACACTTTCATTGTCTGTTTATTCCCTATGAGAGATGCAGGGTTAGCATTTGGAACCAACTCAATTGCGCCATCTGGTGGCCATTTATTGTATATAGATGTATTCATGTCATATTGTCTGTCCTTTTTTTTGATATTTTGCTGTAATATATATGGTTTCCATGTTATTAAAATCACCTTGTTTTGGCATGCATAGCTTTGATGTTGGGTGTTCATTTTTTCTATTCAAATTTGGTTTCCTATTGTGTTGAGTGTGCACTAGGCAGGCACACTAAGGAAAAATAGAACCCCTCTTGTTTATCCTATTTTCTTGAATTGATTCTGGTGTGCTGCAACCATTCCACTAATCTTTTGTAAGTTTGCTCAAATTCCATCATTCCCTTTTCACTGTATGGCTTATTTTTTCCCTTGATGACATGTTAAACAATAATGTTGCTTCTGGATATCCAGGGGATTCTGGATATCCGCTTATGCCCAGGCTCCTAACGCCCATTCTTCGCCCGCAGAATGCGGCACAGGAGTCGTATAATCGGGCTCACCGCAAGACCCGGGCCATAGTGGAGAGGTCCTTTGGACTGCTGAAGTCCAGATTCAGATGTTTGGACCATACAGGGGGAGCACTGCAGTATGATCCCAACAAAGTCATACAAATCATCACAGCATGCTGCATGCTGCATAATTTTGCCCTGATGCAGCGTGTCCCCTGTTATGTGGATCTGCCCCCCTCTCCACCCAGCCAGGAGGCAGATGACATCAATGATGGCACCCCTAGTGCCTCTGGCCAATCTGTGCGTGCATGTTATTTCTTCTTATTTTCTTAACATTTGTTTATTTTGTTTATGTTTTTGTGTGTTTGTAATATTTGGTGCCTATGTGAAGGCCTTTTTTGTTTTGTTTACCAATTTAGTAATGCTTTAATTACTAAACATTTTACACATGATTTGAGCGTCATGCAGTTTATTTTCTCATGTTTGTTATTCCAAACCTTCATTGATATCCAAACAACACAAACATCAATGCATCAACTTAGGCAAGAACAGCAAAAGTAAAATTCAATATATTCTCTTGAAATATGTCAATTTTTAGTTGAAGGGCACTTGAAGACTCCATGTACATACATTTTAAAACAGAACTATAAATTGGGGCAGACTACTGGCCTCTAGCAATTGGCTACATCCAGGAGTTCTAAGGTAACTGACTCCAGCACGAAGTTTCCCCGCCCACCAACATCCAGATCTATAGGGAGCAAGAATGTCAGGGGAAATTGTCGCCCAGGAATACATAGGGCCACATACACACCCTCTCCTGCTTCTAATTTTCCCAGCCTATGACAGCCAGACCCCATGCCAGTCCAGTCCAATCTTTGCCATGGGCAAATGTTTTTTTTTTACAGCCAAGAATGTCCCCCAATATTGCCAACAAACAGGATGAGGCAGCCAGCATTTCCTTAGGCCCAGGCCTGCTGCGTGGGAGCTTGAGCGTCCGCTTTAGTGAGGCTTAAGCTTAGCCATTGGCTAGTGGGGTATGTGAGTACTCTAATGAGCTATATGGGCGCATTCCAAAACAAACCAGCAAAGCCATAAACCACACAATCTTGGTTGCACTCACCGCACAGGTAAATAGAGTTGGGATGTAGAGGGAAGATGTTTAGCAGATCCAGGTCAAATTGAGATTAATGTTGCCCATAATAAGGTTGTGGTGGGCTTTGGAGGTGGCCCAACACCTGGGCATGTGTGGCATTCATAATCTGCCACTGCTCCAGCATCTGTCTGTTGCTAGTTCAAAATTCATCTAGCATGGCAGTGAAGTTTGCATTTAAGGTGGCTGTTTGTTCTGCCATCTGTCTGTTTAAGGTGGCCATTTGTTCAGCCACCTGGCTGTTGCTCGTCCTAAAATCAGTCAGCATGGTGGTGAATGTAGTATTGAAGTTCTCTAATTGTGCAGTAATCTGCTCTGTTGTTCGTTGAGTCACCTGCCTAAAGTAACGTTTGTCATTGCGCCATTCTAGCTCCAGGATCGGCACGCGCCTCCCCTGGGAAACTGGTCGAAGTTGTTGACTGCGTCTTCCACTTCCCCGGATTTGAGCACCTGCAGATGTTGGAGTTCTAGGGCAAGCAAAAGTACCAGATATGCTTGGCAAAACCTCTGCAGCAGAGCTAGCACTGGGGACTGTAGGCTCTGTCTCAGCCTGCTGTCCACGATGGGCTGGCAGCATGCGTCCAGCTTCACTCTGCTGCAGAGGATTTGGTGGAGAAGGATGCTGGGGCAGTGGCAGATTAGGTTCCAGGGGGGTAATTTGCGAAGGTCCAATCCGGCTGGCATCCACCTCCTCCATATCCATTAGTGTGGGAGTCTGTTGGGACATGTGAAAAAGTGTGTCAGATTGGGGCCAAAATATCTTTTAGAACAAAATTAGTCATGTGCATTCACATGCATCACCAGTTTCAGCACTTACCACAATCCACTTACCCTATATATCTGGTCCTGTGTCCTAGGCAGCAGAGAAGTAGACGGCGTGCTCAAACTGGAGGAGGCTTCCACACTTACAGAGGCTGGATGATGTGCTGTGTTAAAAAGTAAAAGGCACGTAAACACACAAACATCCCTTGATGAGCCTGATGAGTACATATGCATTACAAACCACGTGGGCAAGCAGGAATGACAACTCCCCCAATGGTCAAAGTTGACCTCCACAATGATTCTGAGTCTTAAATGTATGCCTCACCCTGTACATACAGATTGGTCACCTTAAATAATACAAACATGCATGTACTGCATGTTAGGAGGCTTTACAGATCCTAAATGGTGCCTTAGGGGCCAACAGTCAGCTTGCAAATAGCATTTGGCTTCTGTGTATGCTGCTGTGCATTCTTGCAATGTTGACCTTTCCCTGACCCCAGCTCAAGTTTTTCTGACCAAAGCATAGCTACAACCCCAGTGATAGAAAGTCAAAGAAGTAAGTGTTGTCAATTATTGACTATATTCACATCACATGCAGTGCTTTGGTAAGATAAGTTGGTTAATATTGTCCATAAATAATGTCAAAGGTCGTGTATGGGCTGCAAACCTTTCCAAGGACCATTAACTACTGCACCCTGGGAGAGTGTCCATCATGAAGGCCATTCCTCACACACCCGCCTAAAACAGTAACCTCCCCTCAAAGCCACTCCCTAGGTGCCTGTGTTCATATCTGCCTGTGAGCCTCATTTCACAAGTTTACAAAAGTTCACATTAAAACAATCATTACTAACCTGCAGAAATGTCCTGGGTGTCCATGTCGTGTCTGCCAGAGAGGCCCTCTAATGCTATGGGGTGGATTAAAGCCAGGACCATTTCTTCAGCTCTCATGTATTGCAATTTGGTGGGGAAGCCTCCGCCAGTTTGGAAGCTGAAAATTAGAGGTTAAAAATTATTTGGCATTGTGGTCACTACAACAAGCAGCAAAATGCAAGCCCTAAATATGTACCTGTGATTGCGCCATTTATTCTGCTTCTTCCATACTGCATACTTCAGGTCAGATATTTTTCTCTGGATCTGCTCCACATCTTTCCTCTCGTCCCCCACTGCATTCACCTGTCTGGTGAGCTCTTCCCAGATTTGTTTTTTTCTTAATTTGCTGGTTGCTTTTGAATGGCGCCCAAATAGCTCATCATAATGAAGTGTGAGGCCACTTGCCAAGGCTAGGGTTTGTGCCTCACCAAACCGTCCGCTTTCTTCTGGCTCATCTCCGTTTGGTGGCAATTCAGGGGACATTCTTGGCTGGCTGTGTGGTGATGAATCGGCTGTCACGTGGCTGGAAAAGACTGGACTGGCATTAGGACTAGGGGTCATTGGCTGGGTGGCCACCGAACTTCCAGGCGTGGATGTTGCATAGGTCTCTCTGGTTTCCACCTGTGCCGGTGGCAAATGTGGCCGAGGAGGAGAGGGTGTGCTTGGGGAGCTCGGGCTTCTGGCCCTCTGCTTCTTTTGGCCCTTGGAACTTGTGCTCTTGTTAGGCGCCGGACACCCTTCTCTCTTAAGCCAGATAATACCCAATCTCCACCGCCGCTTCTGCCTTTAGACAAGTCCCCGCTCGCAGGAGACGCGGATTGTGCCTCTCCAGACTCGGTTACCCCCAGGACTTAGTTGGCGCAAAGATTACCGGCTTAAGGTGGAGACGGGTGAACGGCGGGGTATCCCGAATATGGATGCCGGGATGTAAATGGGATTACAAACGGAGAGTCAATCAGAAAGGTCCAGAAACTAGCCAATGTCAAGCCGGGTGGTCACAGAGCGCGGTATCCAAGGGGTCAAGCGAAGAATAGTCAAAAACGAGCCGAGGTCAAACCAGGTGAGCACCAAAACGCAGTAACAGAGGGATCAGGCACAAGCGGAGTCAGGACAGGCGAAAAGGTCAGGACGGGCAGCAGACAAGGATGGTCAGAGACGAAGCCGAGTTGAACACAGTAAACGCAGACTATAACGCACACCCTATTAACCAGAGGCTATAACGGGCACTGGACAATAGGGCAGCAGGGTAATAAAGGGAGGACTGGCCTATGGGAAAAGGGGAAAGGAAAGGAGAGGGAAGTGTGGTGATTGGTGCAAACAGACCCAATGGGAATGGTCCCAGGAACTGGACCTGCCCAGGCCAGACGGGTTATCCAGTCCCTGGGCCCATCTCCCATCAGGACAGATCAAAACTAATTAGAAGCTCGCCCCCCGGCGGATGCGCTGGGAGCAGCGCCGCCTGGGGGCATATACAGAGCGTGCTCGCGCGCGTGCGCGAGCACGTGAATGGCTGGGCGCGCTCCCGGGCGGGAGAAGCGTAGCCACGCCAGCCTGGGAATCCCTGGGGCCGCCTGCCCCCGCCGCACAGCCCGCAGCGAGGCCGCCACAACCCGCCGCCGCCATGCCGGGGTCAGAGAGGCGCCGAGGACCCGCAGCAGGACGGGGCCGTGACGCGCCGTGGGACCGGGGCCGGAAGGCAGGTAAGATCCTTACATTACCCCCCCCCTGAGGAGGGGCCACCGGACCCTCCAAGCTGGGTTTCTGAGGATTCTCCTTATGGAATTTTCTCACCAATCTCTGTGCATGAACTTCCCTAGCCGGAACCCATGACCTTTCCTCAGAACCGTAACCCTTCCAATCAATCAAATACTGAAGGGAATTACGAAAAAAGCGAGAGTCCAAAACCCGAGCAACCTCAAATTCCTGTTGCCCGTCAACTAGAATGGGATCCGGAAGATTATCAGGTTCAAAGTTTCTGGCAGGTTTCAAAAGGGAGACGTGGAATGCGTTACAAATCCTCATAGAAGGTGGGAGATCCAGGCGATAGGTAACCCGATTGATTCTCTGCAGTATGGAGAAAGGACCAATAAATCTCGGACCCAACTTGGCAGATGGCTGGCGTAAGGCCAGATTTTTGGTCGAAAGCCACACCAAATCGCCGACCAAATAATCAGGATTATTATATCGCCTACGATCAGCAAAATTTTTTTGTTGGATCACAGCCTTAGACAGGTGTTGCTGAATTTTATCCCATAACTTTGGCCACTGGGACATCCATTCATCTAGAGAAGGCACTCTAGAAGGCTGGTCCGACAAGGACGAAAATTTCAAATCTTTACCGTAAACACAACGAAACGGAGATACCCCGGTGGAGGAATGTGTGGCATTATTAAGGGCAAATTCAGCAAACGGAAGAAACAAGACCCAATCCGTCTGGACATCAGAAATGAAACAGCGTAAATATTGCTCCAAGGATTGGTTCGTTCTTTCCGTTTGCCCGTTGGACTGAGGATGAAACGCAGATGATAGGGAGACAGTGAAGCCCAACTTGACACAAAAAGCCCTCCAAAAACGGGAAACAAACTGGACCCCTCTATCTGACACAACATCCTCCGGGATACCATGGATTTTAAATATGTGTGTCACAAAAAGTTGGGCCAGGACCTGAGCAGTAGGTAGCTTTTTTAATGGGATGAAATGAGCCATCTTACTAAACCGATCTACCACCACCCAGACGACAGTGCACCCTTGGGAAGGTGGAAGATCGGTGATAAAATCCATGGCCAGATGGGTCCAGGGGCGGGAGGGAATGGGCAATGGAAGTAGAGAACCCTCAGGAGAGTGTCTTAATGACTTACTCCGGGCACAAATCTTACAGGCTCGCACGTACTCTTGTGCGTCTTTTCTAAGGGACGGCCACCAAACCTGGCGAGACAGCAAGGAGATGGTTTTCTTGACACCAGGATGACCTGCCAACTTAGAGTCATGGAACTGATGCAAAACCGCAGCCCGATAGGCAGCGGGCACAAATTGGGCGTGACTGGGTTTTTCGGGCGGGGCTTCAGACTGGAACTGGGTTAAATCAGGAAGCTCTGGCTGGATAGCAGCTACTACCAGAGCCTGGGGCAAAATGGGTAAGTTTTTCCCTTCGGGTACAGTGGAAGAGGAAAAACTACGTGACAAGGCATCAGCCTTCACGTTCTTGGATCCCGGTTTATAGGTAATAGAAAAATTGAACCGGGAGAAGAACAGAGACCAGCGAGCCTGCCTTGGGGTCAATCTTTTAGCGGATTGAATGTACTCTAAGTTCTTATGGTCAGTAAAGACAGTAACGGGAAATTGAGCCCCTTCCAGCCAATGTCTCCATTCTTGAAACGCCAATTTAATAGCCAATAGTTCTCGATTCCTAATATCGTAATTTCTCTCGGCAGAGGTAAATTTTTTGGAGAAGAAGGCACAGGGATGAAGGCGCTCAGGGGAACCTCTATATTGCGAAAGCACTGCTCCTACACCGAGTTCGGAGGCATCCACTTCCACAATAAAGGGTAATTGGCAGTCCGGGTGCACTAACACCGGGGCGGAACTAAAAACTTCTTTTAATTCCCTGAAAGCCAAGACGGATTGCTCTGGCCAAACAGCAGAATACTCCCCTTTCTTGGTGAGATTAGTGAGGGGGGCTACCAGGGAGGAAAAGTTTTTAATGAATCTCCTATAGAAGTTGGCAAACCCCAAAAATCTTTGTAAACCCTTAAGATCTTTGGGTTGTTCCCACTCTAGTACCGCTTTAACCTTGGATTGGTCCATGGAAAGGCCGGTATTAGAAATGATGTAACCCAAGAAGGGAACTTCAGTAACCTCAAATTGGCATTTTTTCAGTTTGGCAAATAAATGATTCTCCCTGAGCTTCTGTAGAACCAGACGAACATGTTTACGATGTTCTGATAGCCAGGAAGAGAAAATCAGAATATCATCCAAATACACTACAACAAAACGGCCCAAGTATTCCCTAAAGATTTCATTCACAAAATCCTGAAAGACTGCGGGAGCATTACACAAGCCGAATGGCATTACCAGGTACTCATAATGCCCTTCATGGGTATTAAAAGCTGTTTTCCATTCATCTCCCTGCCGAATCCTAATAAGATTATAGGCCCCGCGGAGATCTAATTTGGAGAACACTTGGGCCCCAACCACCTGAGTGAACAGCCCATCAATTAAAGGCAGGGGATACTTATTCTTAACCGTTATTTTGTTTAAACCCCGGTAATCGATACAGGGCCGGAGTCCCCCATCTTTTTTCTCGACAAAGAAAAACCCTGCCCCTGCCGGAGAAGAGGACGCCCGTATAAAACCCTTCTTTAGGTTTTCTGCGATATACTCCCGCATAGCAAGATTTTCGGCTCGTGTTAAATTGAAGATTTTCCCCCTAGGCGGCATAGTACCCGGGAGAAGCTCGATGGGGCAATCCCAAGGTCTATGAGGGGGAAGTTTATCAGCCGCTTTTTCAGAGAATACATCAGAAAAATCTAGATATGGGCTAGGCACTTCTTCAGGGGATAACTGAGTGGCTCGCACTGGAAGTTCCAGACAGGAATGAAAGCACAGAGGGCCCCATTTAACAATTTGCCTAGTTACCCAATCGATTTGGGGATTATGTTTCTGTAGCCAAGGTAGCCCAAGAACTAGAGGGGTAGAAAGCATTTTTAGAACTAAAAGGGAAATTAATTCAGAATGCCCCGCTCCCACTTTAAGCAGGACTGGTGAGGTTCTATATTGAATGAGCCCCCCCGCAATGGGTGTGTTGTCAATGGCAGAGACCCGAATGGCTACAGGAAGGGACTGGAGCGGAATTCCTAGGCTTTGAGCTAAATCAAAGTCAAGGAAGTTCCCCGCTGCACCACAATCTAAGAGAGCTTCCAGACTGATACATTCTAGGTCAAGTTTTACCTGGACCGGAATCATAAATGGAGACAATATACGAGGAGATACCTTACAGCCTAGGTGGGTCCCCTCGATTCCCCCTAGGCTCTGAAGTTTCCCGACGGCTTCTTGGGGCAGGCTCTGACCATGTGACCTATTCCGCCACAGTAAAGGCAGAGACCTTCTGACAAGCGCCGACGTCTCTCAGCTTCAGTGAGCCTGGTGGCGCCCAGCTGCATGGGCTCCTCTGAGGAAGGCAAGGCTGGAACTTCGGCTCTCAAGCTGGAGTCGGGATGTGACCCTTTTTCCAGGCGTCTCTCCCGCAGACGTCGGTCAATGCGAATGGCCAAATGCATGGTTTCGTCCAAGGTCTGAGGAACTGGATAATTCACAAGAATGTCCTTGATGGAGTCAGACAAGCCTAGCCTGAACTGACCGCATAGTGCTGGATCGTTCCAACGTGAATCGACCGCCCATCGTTGAAACTCTGAGCAGTATTCTTCCGCTGGCCGTCGTCCTTGGCGTAAGGTACGAAGCTTTGCGTCTGCTGTGGCCCCTCTGTCAGGATCATCATATAAAATCTCCATAGCTGAGAAGAAACTATCCACAGAAAGACGAGCTGGATCCTGGGGCGACAGACTGAAGGCCCATGATTGTGGATCCCCTTGGAGGAGGGAGATAACGAGACCCACGCGCTGCTCCTGTGACCCGGACGAGGTTGGTCGAAGATGAAAGTAGAGCTTACACGAGTCCCGAAAATTTGCAAATTTGGCTCTGTCTCCAGAGAACTTATCTGGAAGTGGAATTTTGGGTTCCACTGATGGTGCGGCCGAAGCCCCTTGAGGGCTGGTGTTAATCGGAGCTGGACGGTTCTCCTGGGCCGCCACGCGATGGGCCAGGTGCTCAACGGCCGCGGTTAAGGCCTGCACCTGCTCCAATATCTGGTCCATTCTTCTGGCCCGTTATACTGTTAGGCACCGGACACCCTTCTCTCTTAAGCCAGATAATCCCCAATCTCCACCGCCTCTTCTGCCTTTAGACAAGTCCCCGAATATGGATGCCGGGATGTAAATGGGATTACAAACGGAGAGTCAATCAGAAAGGTCCAGAAACTAGCCAAGGTCAAGCCGGGTGGTCACAGAGCGCGGTATCCAAGGGGTCAAGCGAAGAATAGTCAAAAACGAGCCGAGGTCAAACCAGGTGAGCACCAAAACGCAGTAACAGAGGGATCAGGCACAAGCGGAGTCAGGACAGGCGAAAAGGTCAGGACGGGCAGCAGACAAGGATGGTCAGAGACGAAGCCGAGTTGAACACAGTAAACGCAGACTATAACGCACACCCTATTAACCAGAGGCTATAACGGGCACTGGACAATAGGGCAGCAGGGTAATAAAGGGAGGACTGGCCTATGGGAAAAGGGGAAAGGAAAGGAGAGGGAAGTGTGGTGATTGGTGCAAACAGACCCAATGGGAATGGTCCCAGGAACTGGACCTGCCCAGGCCAGACGGGTTATCCAGTCCCTGGGCCCATCTCCCATCAGGACAGATCAAAACTAATTAGAAGCTCGCCCCCCGGCGGATGCGCTGGGAGCAGCGCCGCCTGGGGGCATATACAGAGCATGCTCGCGCGCGTGCGCGAGCACGTGAATGGCTGGGCGCGCTCCCGGCCGGGAGAAGCGTAGCCGCGCCAGCCTGGGAATCCCTGGGGCCGCCTGCCCCCGCCGCACAGCCCGCAGCGAGGCCGCCACAACCCGCCGCTGCCATGCCGGGGTCAGAGAGGCGCCGAGGACCCGCAGCAGGACGGGGCCGTGACGCGCCTCGGGACCGGGGCCGGAAGGCAGGTAAGATCCTTACAGCTCTATTTTTCATTGGATGTGGTAGGCCGGGGAGCAGGAGAGGGTGTGCTCGGAGGGTTCGGGCTTCTGGCCCTCTGCTTCTTTTGGCCCTTGGAACTTGTGCTCCCTTTTCCTTTGAATGTGGTAGGCCGGGGAGCAGGAGAAGGTGTGCTTGGGGGGCTCGGGCTTCTGGCCCGTGGCTTACTTTTACCCTTGGACGTTGTCGTACCTTGCTGTTTGGATGTGGGGGCGCGGGGAGCCTTCTTCTTGGAGGATCCTTCCTTGCGGGTGCTTGATGTTTTGGATGGGCTTGGAGTTGTGGCCAATGTAGCCTTGTGTTGGCCACTTTTGCTCCGCATTTCAGGCACCTTTGTAGTAGATTTGTGCAAGCGAGTGCTTGGTCTGGAGGATGAAGTGTCCTCATGCCGCTCTGGCCTTTTGGTCTTGGCCTCCTTTGCTGCTGGTTGCTTTGCGCTAGGTTTTTTGGGTGCCATGATGAAAATCACAAAGAGAATGAGCTGTGTGTCCATGACCCTTTAAATACAAATGACTGGGTATGACACGTACGCGTTCCGGCTGTGCGTCCGGCCGTGCAGAACCTGGAAACCACTGGGGCATTACCTATCTGCTGCGGACAAGAAGAAAGATGGCGCCCACGATCTTCACCCGCCAACAACAAGAGCTCATTATGCTCGTAAGTGTATTGTAAGGACATTGATTTGACATCTAAATGCATGCATAGGCCTTAAGGAAGAAACAGTTGTTTTTAAAAGTGATTTAAACTCCGTGCCAAATAGAAGTGAGTGCGCACATGTGCAAACCAACTCACTTGCATCTAGAAGGATGGGTTAAGGCTAGAAATGTGTTTGGGAATGTCATTTAGTCAACTGATCTAATTGTGAATAATATTTGTATGCTAGAAAAGAGGAAAAAGTAATCTCTACTTCAGAAACTAACTCGTGGATGAGGCAGTTGCTGGGGGAGAAATTCGTTTAGGTGCGCTTGGGACTGTATCAGACCGAGGGTTATCCAACAAGAGTGTGTAATTTCTTATTGGAAGTCTTCCTCGTCTGATTTTTTCTATCTGCTGTTTTTCACTTTTATAAATTTCTTATCGTTTGTATTTGTGTGAATTCTGCAGATATTATAAAACTGGTTATACTAATATATGAACATGAAATGAAATGACAAAATAAATTACTTGAAATAAATACTTATTTGTCTGAAAAAACTCAGTCCGGCCAGTGCGGCATGAATCTGCAGCAGCAAGGGAAGGTGTTGGATCTCCAGGGCCAAGTTCCTACCCCTGCGTCACGTCGTGGGCAGTCGTACGAAACGACTGAGCCATTGGCCTCTGGTATGTGACTCTTAATGTAACCCCACACACATACATGCTACATGCTAATCTCTTTTTATAGATGAATATGTAGCGGGTGATCGATCTGGAGCAGAGACTGCAGCAGATCATGCCCAGGAGGAACATGGAGAAGGTGGGTGATGTCACACACACATTCTAGGTGTCATTTGCTTACTGTTGAATCAGACATTAGAAGTGAGCCTATTTTAAATGTCTCTACAGCCTCACATTCCCAGCAGTGGCAGGACCCAGAGCGTAGGGTGGTCCCCCAAGCAGAGGTCGCCGACCACAGAAGTAAGTTGTAATGTAAATATTTTGAGTATGTGTAAAATAACATCATCACCAATCAACCTAAATCCATTGTCAATGTCCTTAGCATAATGACATATGGCCTCTTCCTTTAAGAAATTCCTTAGCATAATGACATATGGCCTCTTCCTTTAAGAAATTCCTTAGCATAATGACATATGGCCTCATGAGTTAGCTTTCAACCTAATAAGCATTCCATCCACAGCTGTTAAACATGTATTTGCAGAACAATAATTTTCTTCTCTTTTTTTTTTACAGACACTGCACATGCAAGATTGGCACAAATCACTGCGACGGTGTTTCGGTTGGTGGGCGAGATGCAGGAGCTGCGTGACCACAGATGAAAAATAATTATCTGGGGCCTGCCATGGCTTTGTATATAGTTTACTGTATTTATAGTTTTTTTAAACAATTTTAAACATTTGTTATGGCTTTTACATTTTTAAAACAACATTTTTACAAATGTTTGTACATTAAAATTTTTTTTAAACATAACCAAAATAAAGGCAGTTCATAGTAAAAAAAAAAAACTAAAACTTGTTTCTGTGTCATTTTATGTTCCAAAAACATTCATTAAGGGTTGGCTACTAGAGATGAGCGAACTTTTGAAAAATTCGATTCGACTGATTCGCCGAATTTTCCGACAAAAATCGTTTCAACCCGAATAAATTCGCGACGAATCGCTATTAAAAACGGCTATTTCTGAGCCTCCTAGAGCCTCAATAGGGTTGTAAACCATTCTGCCTTGCTGTAACACGCACAGGATGCGTGCTGGGTTAGTTAAATAATACTTTGAAGAAATATCACATGCAGATCAGAGGCATCGCTAATAGAATCGCAGAGCTGCACAATTGAATTCAAGAAAGTTGAAGTGGCATCACTATGAGGGGCAGGAGCCCAAACATTGCTTTAAAGAGACACTGGAGTTGGCAGCAGCAGGAGACCAAAAATTGGATGAATCACACCCTGGAGTTGGCAGCAGCAGCAGGAGCCCAAACATTACTTTAAAGAGACCCTGGGGTTGGCTTCAGGAGCCCAAAAATTGGATGAATCACACCCTGGAGTTGGCAGCAGCAGCAGGAGCCCAAATATTACTTTAAAGAGACCCTGGGGTTGGCTTCAGGAGCCCAAACATTGGATGAATCACACCCTGGGTTGGCAGCAGCAGCAGCAGCAGGAGCCCAAATATTACTTTAAAGAGACACTGGGGTTGGCTTCAGGAGCCCAAACATTGGATGATTCACACCCTGGAGTTGGCAGCAGCAGCAGGAGCCCAAACATTACTTTAAAGAGACCCTGGGGTTGGCTTCAGGAGCCCAAAAATTGGATGAATCACACCCTGGAGTTGGCAGCAGCAGCAGCAGGAGCCCAAATATTAATTTAAAGAGACACTGGGGTTGGCTTCAGGAGCCCAAAAATTGGATGAATCACACCCTGGAGTTGGCAGGAGTTGGCAGCAGCAGCAACAGGAGCCCAAACATTACTTTAAAGAGACCCTGGGGTTGGCTTCAGGAGCCCAAAAATTGGATGATTCACACCCTGGAGTTGGCAGCAGCAGCAGCAGGAGCCCAAATATTACTTTAAAAAGACGCTGGGGTTGGCTTCAGGAGCCCAAAAATTGGATGAATCACACCCTGGAGTTGGCAGCAGCAGCAGCAGGAGCCCAAATATTACTTTAAAGAGACCCTGGGGTTGGCTTCAGGAGCCCAAAAATTGGATGAATCACACCCTGGAGTTGGCAGCAGCAGCAGCAGGAGCCCAAATATTACTTTAAAGAGACCCTGGGGTTGGCTTCAGGAGCCCAAAAATTGGATGAATCACACCCTGGAGTTGGCAGCAGCAGCAGCAGGAGCCCAAATATTACTTTAAAGAGACACTGGGGTTGGCTTCAGGAGCCCAAAAATTGGATGAATCACACCCTGGAGTTGGCAGGAGTTGGCAGCAGCAGCAACAGGAGCCCAAATATTACTTTAAAGAGACCCTGGGGTTGGCTTCAGGAGCCCAAAAATTGGATGAATCACACCCTGGAGTTGGCAGCAGCAGCAGCAGGAGCCCAAATATTACTTTAAAGAGACACTGGGGTTGGCTTCAGGAGCCCAAAAATTGGATGAATCACACCCTGGAGTTGGCAGAAGTTGGCAGCAGCAGCAGCAGCAGCAGGAGCCCAAATATTACTTTAAAGAGACCCTGGGGTTGGCCTCAGGAGCCCAAAAATTGGATGAATCACACCCTGGAGTTGGCAGCAGCAGGAGCCCAAATATTACTTTAAAGAGACCCTGGGGTTGGCCTCAGGAGCCCAAAAATTGGATGAATCACACCCTGGAGTTGGCAGCAGCAGCAGCAGGAGCCCAAATATTACTTTAAAGAGACACTGGGGTTGGCTTCAGGAGCCCAAAAATTGGATGAATCACACCCTGGAGTTGGCAGGAGTTGGCAGCAGCAGCAACAGGAGCCCAAATATTACTTTAAAGAGACACTGGGGTTGGCTTCAGGAGCCCAAAAATTGGATGAATCACACCCTGGAGTTGGCAGAAGTTGGCAGCAGCAGCAGCAGGAGCCCAAATATTACTTTAAAGAGACCCTGGGGTTGGCCTTAGGAGCCCAAACATTGGATGAATCACACCCTGGAGCTGGCAGCAGCAGGAGCCCAAATATTACTTTAAAGAGACCCTGGGGTTGGCCTCAGGAGCCCCAAAATTGGATGAATCACACCCTGGAGTTGGCAGCAGCAGCAGGAGCCCAAACATTACTTTAAAGAGACACTGGGGTTGGCTTCAGTAGCCCAAAAATTGGATGAATCACACCCTGGAGTTGGCAGAAGTTGGCAGCAGCAGCAGCAGGAGCCCAAATATTACTTTAAAGAGACCCTGGGGTTGGCCTCAGGAGCCCAAAAATTGGATGAATCACACCCTGGAGTTGGCAGCAGCAGGAGCCCAAATATTACTTTAAAGAGACCCTGGGGTTGGCCTCAGGAGCCCAAAAATTGGATGAATCACACCCTGGAGTTGGCAGCAGCAGGAGCCCAAATATTACTTTAAAGAGACCCTGGGGTTGGCTTCAGGAGCCCAAAAATTGGATGAATCGCACCCTGGAGTTGGCAGAAGTTGGCAGTAGCAGCAGCAGGAGCCCAAATATTACTTTAAAGAGACCCTGGGGTTGGCTTCAGGAGCCCAAAAATTGGATGAATCACACCCTGGAGTTGGCAGAAGTTGGCAGCAGCAGCAGCAGCAGGAGCCCAAATATTACTTTAAAGAGACCCTGGGGTTGGCCTCAGGAGCCCAAAAATTGGATGAATCACACCCTGGAGTTGGCAGCAGCAGGAGCCCAAATATTACTTTAAAGAGACCCTGGGGTTGGCCTCAGGAGCCCAAAAATTGGATGATTCACACCCTGGAGTTGCAAGCAGCAGCAGGAGCCCAAATATTACTTTAAAGAGACCCTGGGGTTGGCTTCAGGAGCCCAAAAATTGGATGAATCACACCCTGGAGTTGGCAGCAGCAGCAGCAGGAGCCCAAATATTACTTTAAAGAGACCCTGGGGTTGGCTTCAGGAGCCCAAAAATTGGATGAATCACACCCTGGAGTTGGCAGGAGTTGGCAGCAGTAGCAACAGGAGCCCAAACATTACTTTAAAGAGACCCTGGGGTTGGCTTCAGGAGCCCAAAAATTGGATGAATCACACCCTGGAGTTGGCAGCAGCAGGAGCCCAAATATTACTTTAAAGAGACCCTGGGGTTGGCTTCAGGAGCCCAAAAATTGGATGAATCACACCCTGGAGTTGGCAGAAGTTGGCAGCAGCAGCAGCAGCAGGAGCCCAAATATTACTTTAAAGAGACCCTGGGGTTGGCCTCAGGAGCCCAAAAATTGGATGAATCACACCCTGGAGTTGGCAGCAGCAGGAGCCCAAATATTACTTTAAAGAGACCCTGGGGTTGGCCTCAGGAGCCCAAAAATTGGATGAATCACACCCTGGAGTTGCAAGCAGCAGCAGGAGCCCAAACATTACTTTAAACAGACCCTGGGGTTGGCTTCAGGAGCCCAAAAATTGGATGAATCACACCCTGGAGTTGGCAGCAGCAGCAGCAGGAGCCCAAACATTACTTTAAAGAGACACTGGAGTTGGCTTCAGGAGCCCAAAAATTGGATGAATCACACCCTGGAGTTGGCAGAAGTTGGCAGCAGCAGCAGCAGGAGCCCAAATATTACTTTAAAGAGACCCTGGGGTTGGCCTCAGGAGCCCCAAAATTGGATGAACCACACCCTGGAGTTGGCAGCAGCAGGAGCCCAAATATTACTTTAAAGAGACACTGGGGTTGGCTTCAGGAGCCCAAAAATTGGATGAATCACACCCTGGAGTTGGCAGAAGTTGGCAGCAGCAGCAGCAGGAGCCCAAATATTACTTTAAAGAGACCCTGGGGTTGGCCTCAGGAACCCAAAAATTGGATGAATCACACCCTGGAGTTGGCAGGAGTTGACAGCAGCAGCAGCAGGAGCCCAAATATTACTTTAAAGAGACCCTGGGGTTGGCTTCAGGAGCCCAAAAATTGGATGAATCACACCCTGGAGTTGGCAGGAGTTGGCAGCAGCAGCAACAGGAGCCCAAACATTACTTTAAAGAGACCCTGGGGTTGGCTTCAGGAGCCCAAAAATTGGATGATTCACACCCTGGAGTTGGCAGCAGCAGCAGCAGGAGCCCAAATATTACTTTAAAGAGACCCTGGGGTTGGCCTCAGGAGCCCAAAAATTGGATGAATCACACCCTGGAGTTGCAAGCAGCAGCAGGAGCCCAAACATTACTTTAAACAGACCCTGGGGTTGGCTTCAGGAGCCCAAAAATTGGATGAATCACACCCTGGAGTTGGCAGCAGCAGCAGCAGGAGCCCAAACATTACTTTAAAGAGACACTGGAGTTGGCTTCAGGAGCCCAAAAATTGGATGAATCACACCCTGGAGTTGGCAGAAGTTGGCAGCAGCAGCAGCAGGAGCCCAAATATTACTTTAAAGAGACCCTGGGGTTGGCCTCAGGAGCCCCAAAATTGGATGAACCACACCCTGGAGTTGGCAGCAGCAGGAGCCCAAATATTACTTTAAAGAGACACTGGGGTTGGCTTCAGGAGCCCAAAAATTGGATGAATCACACCCTGGAGTTGGCAGAAGTTGGCAGCAGCAGCAGCAGGAGCCCAAATATTACTTTAAAGAGACCCTGGGGTTGGCCTCAGGAACCCAAAAATTGGATGAATCACACCCTGGAGTTGGCAGGAGTTGACAGCAGCAGCAGCAGGAGCCCAAATATTACTTTAAAGAGACCCTGGGGTTGGCTTCAGGAGCCCAAAAATTGGATGAATCACACCCTGGAGTTGGCAGGAGTTGGCAGCAGCAGCAACAGGAGCCCAAACATTACTTTAAAGAGACCCTGGGGTTGGCTTCAGGAGCCCAAAAATTGGATGATTCACACCCTGGAGTTGGCAGCAGCAGCAGCAGGAGCCCAAATATTACTTTAAAGAGACCCTGGGGTTGGCTTCAGGAGCCCAAAAATTGGATGAATCACACCCTGGAGTTGGCAGCAGCAGCAGCAGGAGCCCAAATATTACTTTAAAGAGACACTGGGGTTGGCTTCAGGAGCCCAAAAATTGGATGAATCACACCCTGGAGTTGGCAGAAGTTGGCAGCAGCAGCAGGAGCCCAAATATTACTTTAAAGAGACCCTGGGGTTGGCTTCAGGAGCCCAAAAATTGGATGAATCACACCCTGGAGTTGGCAGGAGTTGACAGCAGCAGCAGCAGGAGCCCAAACATTACTTTAAAGAGACCCTGGGGTTGGCTTCAGGAGCCCAAAAATTGGATGAATCACACCCTGGAGTTGGCAGCAGCAGGAGCCCAAATATACACTGGAGTTGGCTTCAGGAGCCCAAAAATTGGATGAATCACACCCTGGAGTTGGCAGAAGTTGGCAGCAGCAGCAGCAGGAGCCCAAAAAATGGCCTAAAGACATAAATATGTTTTGCACCATTTGGAAAGTGTAAAACGTGGCACCATGCTGAATCTAGTCGCATGCATCAGGCATTGGTGGGTGGAAATCCTGGCTGATCCATCCCTGATTCATTTTGACAAAGGTGAGTCTCTCCACATTTTTAGTTGACAGACAAGTTCTCCTCGCCGTAACTATGGCCCCCGCCGCACTAAACACCCGCTCAGATGGCACGCTACTTGCCGGGCAGGACAGCTTTTCCAGGGCAAACTCTGCTAGTTGCGGCCACAAATCAAGTTTGGCTGCCCAGAAGTCCAGCGGATCCTCAAGGTGTGTTGGCATGGTCATGTCAAAGTATGACATGACCTGCTGGTTCAGGTCCTGCTCCAGGTCTTCCTGCTGCTCATGAGTAGCCTCACTATGCGGGTGTAGAAAGCTACTCATTAGCGACTGAGGCTGCTGCTGCTGATGGAGCTTCTGCTGCTGCTGCTGCCAACCCCCCCAGCGGCCATGGCAGTGGAAGGTGAGCGCAGAGGTCCCCTCGAGTCAGACCTGCGAGAGTATGGACCATGGCGCAGATAGGCATCGGCCAACTGCCTACGTAGAATGTCTTTGTAGTAGTTGAGTTTGTCCTCCCTCTCGGTGGGTTTAAAAAATGCCCCCATTTTGTGCCGGAAGCGAGGGTCCAATAAGGTGGACAGCCAGAAGTCATCCCGCCGACAGATGGAAACAATTCTGGGGTCACTACGCAAGCACGCGAGCATGCTTCGTGCCATTTGCGCAAGTGACTCGGATGGACTACCTGTCTCCATCTCCACTGCATACTGCCACGGTGTGCCCGGGTCCTCTGTCTCGCCTTCCTCAAAAACCTCTAGCTCCTCTGGCTGCTCCTGCTCCTCCTCTCCTGTCCGCTGACTAGATAAACCAGCCATTTCGCCAAGCCTAAACTGTGTTTCGCTGGGCAACTCCTCCTCCTCCTCTTCCTCCTCCTCCTCCAGTTCAGCTCCAGCGGGGTTCATGTGGCCGTAAGATGTAAACGCCATGTCTCCAGTGCCCTGACCAGCCATGGTTTCCAACATGTGCTGTAGTACATGAAGCAGTGGAATCACGTCGTTCATCCCGTAATCCTGCCGACTGACAAATAAAGTGGCATCCTCAAAGGGCCTGAGCAAACGGCAGGTGTCACGTATGAGCTGCCACTGGTTGACATTGAAGTTACACAGGGGAGTCCCCCTATCTGCTTGGATCATCAGGAAATCCGTGATGGCTTTTCTCTGTTCATATAATCGGTCCAACATGTGAAGGGTGGAATTCCAATGGGTGGAAACATCGCAAATCAGACTATGTTGGGGGATACCATTCTGACGCTGTAGCTCAAGAAGGGTGTGTTTGGCGGTGTAGGAGTGGCTGAAGTGCATGCAAAGTTTCCTTGAAGTTGTTAGGATGTCTTGCAGATGGGGGGAACACTTCAGAAACCGCTTGACAACCAGATTGAAGACGTGAGCCATGCAGGGGGCATGGGTCAGGCTTCCTTGGCGCAGCGCAGACAAAATGTTCTTCCCATTGTCGGTAACCATGATTCCCATTTTAAGTTTTCTCGGAGTAAGCCATGTTTGGATTTCCTGATGAATACATTTAAGCAGTTCCTCCCCTGTGTGACTCCGTTCGCCAAGACAAACCATGTGAAGCACTGCGTGACACCTCCGTGCCCTGCACACATGGTAGACTGGAGGGGCACTGAGACTTGAGCCTACAGTGGAGGGTGAGGAGATGGCGGAGGATGAGGAGGCCGAGTCGCACGGTGTCACAGGCCCAATGGGCAGAGAGCGCGGAGGCCGAAGCGGCGTGACCTGTCCAAGTTGCTGCTGCTGCTGCAAAGGGACCACATTCACCCAGTGGGCCGTAAACGACATGTACTGCCCCTGACCGTAGTTACAGCTCCAGATGTCGGCGCTGCCATGTATTTTGCTACACACCGACAGGCTCAAGGACTGGCCCACCTTCTGTTCAACAAAAGTGTGCAGCGCTGGTACTGCCTTCTTGGCAAAGAAATGACGGCTTGGGACTCTCCACCTCGGCTCGGCACAAGCCATCAGTTCTCTGAAAGGTGCAGATTCCACCACCTGAAAAGGGAGCGACTGCAGCACCAGCAACTTGGACAGGAGCACATTCAGCTTCTGCGCCGTAGGATGAGTGGGCGCATACTGCTGTCTCTTGGACATGGCTTCGCTGATGGATTGCTGGCGGGATGCATGACTTGGAGGAGGAGGAGCAATAGCGACAGAGGATGGGTATGACGCACAGCTGCCTTCGGCTGAGGTGCTGGAGCCTTGGCTGGCAGAAATTGGGAGCTCACTTGGTGAGGAAGCAGACTGGACCACCCCTTGGGAGCCTCGGTTCTCCCAGGTCGCTTTATGGTGACGCATCATATGTTGACGCAGGGCCGTGGTGCCAACATTTGGACCCTGGCCACGCTTCACCTTTTGCCTACATATCTTGCATGTGGCCATGTTACCCTCCTGCGGATGCCTCAGGAAAAACTGCCACACTGCCGAGTAGCTACTTTTCCCACCCCCTGGCCTCACTGATTCACTGCTGCTGTTGCCAACTCCAGGAACCCCTGCTCCACTACCTCCCGATAAGGTAGACTGCCGCACAGCAGGTGCTCTACCCCGGCCCCGGCCCCGGCCGGCTCCAGCCTTTGGAATTGTGCCCCCATGCTGACTGCTACCACCTTGCTGCCTCAGCTGCTGACTCCGGGGCAACCTGCGCCCCTCTTCTCCTGATGATGACGATGAAGCCCCTTCCTCACCCGGCTCCCAAGTGCGATCGGCTTCATCGTCATCATCATCATCACCGAGTTGTGGCTGTACGTCACTGATGTTCGTGGATTCGTCAACAGTGTCTGGCGCAGGAGCTGGAACGCTCGCAGCACCCACGACACTGTCCACATCACTATTTGTCTGCCTAGCTAAAGAAGCCACCTCCATTTCTTGGCTGGACAGTAGCTGCTGACTGTCCTCCTGTATCTGATCGTCCTCCTCACTAAAGAGTGGAGCTGAACCCAAAGCATAGGATACGTCGCTGGGGGAGGGAACGGCGTAGGACAGAGGCAATGGGAGGACAGGGACTGCTCTCGGGGCATGCCAACTCAGGGTTGTGTCAGAGGAACCTACCGACCCTAGACTGGGGGTCTCAGACGTAAGTTGTGATGATGTTGTTGATGAGCGCGTCAACCAATCTACCACGGCAGATGCGTTACTGGTGGAGACCCGACCGCTAGCAGATACTGGCAGATTAGGTCTCTCAGCGTGACTCCTGCTGCTACTGGCCCCCAGTCTGATGCGAGCTCTGCCTGCGGAATCTTGGCCTCTGCCACTCCTCTTTTCACTTCCAGGCACTTGTCTGCCCGACATAGTCTAACTGGCGTGGTAGTAGGTGATATTTTAAGAACCCCCAGGCAGCGGTGGGTCTATATGAAACAGAATATAATGCACACCAAAAGTGAGCAGTAACACTCAGCCTCCAACAGGCCTGCCTAGTGTAAATAAGAGAGCTTCTTAGTGTAAAAAAAGAGGGGTATGCTATGTTACAGAATGGGATGCCCCAACAGCCAGCAGTGCACCTGGCAGCAGTAAGACTATGCACAGCAAAAGTGTCTTTATCAGGCCTAATTTCTATTAGAATAAGTGCAAATGGTTATTATAGTATTAAATAGAGGCTGGTGTAGTCACAGAATGGGATGCCACAAAAACCAGAGAGCATGCACAGCAAAAGTGTCTTTATCAGGCCTAATTTCTATGAGAATAAGTGCAAATGGTTATTATGGTATTAAATAGAGGCTGGTGTAGTCACAGAATGGGATGCCACAAAAACCAGAGAGCATGCACAGCAAAAGTGTCTTTATCAGGCCTGATTTCTATGAGAATAAGTGCAAATGGTTATTATGGTATTAAATAGAGGCTGGTGTAGTCACAGAATGGGATGCCACAAAAACCAGAGAGCATGCACAGCAAAAGTGTCTTTATCAGGCCTAATTTCTATGAGAATAAGTGCAAATGGTTATTATGGTATTAAATAGAGGCTGGTGTAGTCACAAAATGGGATGCCACAAAAACCAGAGAGCATGCACAGCAAAAGTGTCTTTATCAGGCCTAATTTCTATGAGAATAAGTGCAAATGGTTATTATGGTATTAAATAGAGGCTGGTGTAGTCACAGAATGGGATGCCACAAAAACCAGAGAGCATGCACAGCAAAAGTGTCTTTATCAGGCCTAATTTCTATGAGAATAAGTGCAAATGGTTATTATGGTATTAAATAGAGGCTGGTGTAGTCACAGAATGGGATGCCACAAAAACCAGAGAGCATGCACAGCAAAAGTGTCTTTATCAGGCCTAATTTCTATGAGAATAAGTGCAAATGGTTATTATGGTATTAAATAGAGGCTGGTGTAGTCACAGAATGGGATGCCACAAAAACCAGAGAGCATGCACAGCAAAAGTGTCTTTATCAGGCCTAATTTCTATGAGAATAAGTGCAAATGGTTATTATGGTATTAAATAGAGGCGGTGTAGTCACAGAATGGGATGCCACAAAAACCAGAGAGCATGCACAGCAAAAGTGTCTTTATCAGGCCTAATTTCTATGAGAATAAGTGCAAATGGTTATTATGGTATTAAATAGAGGCTGGTGTAGTCACAGAATGGGATGCCACAAAAACCAGAGAGCATGCACAGCAAAAGTGTCTTTATCAGGCCTGATTTCTATGAGAATAAGTGCAAATGGTTATTATGGTATTAAATAGAGGCTGGTGTAGTCACAGAATGGGATGCCACAAAAACCAGAGAGCATGCACAGCAAAAGTGTCTTTATCAGGCCTAATTTCTATGAGAATAAGTGCAAATGGTTATTATGGTATTAAATAGAGGCTGGTGTAGTCACAGAATGGGATGCCACAAAAACCAGAGAGCATGCACAGCAAAAGTGTCTTTATCAGGCCTAATTTCTATGAGAATAAGTGCAAATGGTTATTATGGTATTAAATAGAGGCTGGTGTAGTCACAGAATGGGATGCCACAAAAACCAGAGAGCATGCACAGCAAAAGTGTCTTTATCAGGCCTGATTTCTATGAGAATAAGTGCAAATGGTTATTATGGTATTAAATAGAGGCTGGTGTAGTCACAGAATGGGATGCCACAAAAACCAGAGAGCATGCACAGCAAAAGTGTCTTTATCAGGCCTAATTTCTATGAGAATAAGTGCAAATGGTTATTATGGTATTAAATAGAGGCTGGTGTAGTCACAGAATGGGATGCCACAAAAACCAGAGAGCATGCACAGCAAAAGTGTCTTTATCAGGCCTGATTTCTATGAGAATAAGTGCAAATGGTTATTATGGTATTAAATAGAGGCTGGTGTAGTCACAGAATGGGATGCCACAAAAACCAGAGAGCATGCACAGCAAAAGTGTCTTTATCAGGCCTAATTTCTATGAGAATAAGTGCAAATGGTTATTATGGTATTAAATAGAGGCTGGTGTAGTCACAGAATGGGATGCCACAAAAACCAGAGAGCATGCACAGCAAAAGTGTCTTTATCAGGCCTAATTTCTATGAGAATAAGTGCAAATGGTTATTATGGTATTAAATAGAGGCTGGTGTAGTCACAGAATGGGATGCCACAAAAACCAGAGAGCATGCACAGCAAAAGTGTCTTTATCAGGCCTGATTTCTATGAGAATAAGTGCAAATGGTTATTATGGTATTAAATAGAGGCTGGTGTAGTCACAGAATGGGATGCCACAAAAACCAGAGAGCATGCACAGCAAAAGTGTCTTTATCAGGCCTAATTTCTATGAGAATAAGTGCAAATGGTTATTATGGTATTAAATAGAGGCTGGTGTAGTCACAGAATGGGATGCCACAAAAACCAGAGAGCATGCACAGCAAAAGTGTCTTTATCAGGCCTGATTTCTATGAGAATAAGTGCAAATGGTTATTATGGTATTAAGTAGAGGCTGGTGTAGTCACAGAATGGGATGCCACAAAAACCAGAGAGCATGCACAGCAAAAGTGTCTTTATCAGGCCTAATTTCTATGAGAATAAGTGCAAATGGTTATTATGGTATTAAATAGAGGCTGGTGTAGTCACAGAATGGGATGCCACAAAAACCAGAGAGCATGCACAGCAAAAGTGTCTTTATCAGGCCTAATTTCTATGAGAATAAGTGCAAATGGTTATTATGGTATTAAATAGAGGCTGGTGTAGTCACAGAATGGGATGCCACAAAAACCAGAGAGCATGCACAGCAAAAGTGTCTTTATCAGGCCTAATTTCTATGAGAATAAGTGCAAATGGTTATTATGGTATTAAATAGAGGCGGTGTAGTCACAGAATGGGATGCCACAAAAACCAGAGAGCATGCACAGCAAAAGTGTCTTTATCAGGCCTAATTTCTATGAGAATAAGTGCAAATGGTTATTATGGTATTAAATAGAGGCTGGTGTAGTCACAGAATGGGATGCCACAAAAACCAGAGAGCATGCACAGCAAAAAAGTCTTTATCAGGCCTGATTTCTATGAGAATAAGTGCAAATGGTTATTATGGTATTAAATAGAGGCTGGTGTAGTCACAGAATGGGATGCCACAAAAACCAGAGAGCATGCACAGCAAAAGTGTCTTTATCAGGCCTAATTTCTATGAGAATAAGTGCAAATGGTTATTATGGTATTAAATAGAGGCTGGTGTAGTCACAGAATGGGATGCCACAAAAACCAGAGAGCATGCACAGCAAAAGTGTCTTTATCAGGCCTAATTTCTATGAGAATAAGTGCAAATGGTTATTATGGTATTAAATAGAGGCTGGTGTAGTCACAGAATGGGATGCCACAAAAACCAGAGAGCATGCACAGCAAAAGTGTCTTTATCAGGCCTGATTTCTATGAGAATAAGTGCAAATGGTTATTATGGTATTAAATAGAGGCTGGTGTAGTCACAGAATGGGATGCCACAAAAACCAGAGAGCATACACAGCAAAAGTGTCTTTATCAGGCCTAATTTCTATGAGAATAAGTGCAAATGGTTATTATGGTATTAAATAGAGGCTGGTGTAGTCACAGAATGGGATGCCACAAAAACCAGAGAGCATGCACAGCAAAAGTGTCTTTATCAGGCCTGATTTCTATGAGAATAAGTGCAAATGGTTATTATGGTATTAAATAGAGGCTGGTGTAGTCACAGAATGGGATGCCACAAAAACCAGAGAGCATGCACAGCAAAAGTGTCTTTATCAGGCCTAATTTCTATGAGAATAAGTGCAAATGGTTATTATGGTATTAAATAGAGGCTGGTGTAGTCACAGAATGGGATGCCACAAAAACCAGAGAGCATGCACAGCAAAAGTGTCTTTATCAGGCCTGATTTCTATGAGAATAAGTGCAAATGGTTATTATGGTATTAAGTAGAGGCTGGTGTAGTCACAGAATGGGATGCCACAAAAACCAGAGAGCATGCACAGCAAAAGTGTCTTTATCAGGCCTAATTTCTATGAGAATAAGTGCAAATGGTTATTATGGTATTAAATAGAGGCTGGTGTAGTCACAGAATGGGATGCCACAAAAACCAGAGAGCATGCACAGCAAAAGTGTCTTTATCAGGCCTAATTTCTATGAGAATAAGTGCAAATGGTTATTATGGTATTAAATAGAGGCTGGTGTAGTCACAGAATGGGATGCCACAAAAACCAGAGAGCATGCACAGCAAAAGTGTCTTTATCAGGCCTAATTTCTATGAGAATAAGTGCAAATGGTTATTATGGTATTAAATAGAGGCTGGTGTAGTCACAGAATGGGATGCCACAAAAACCAGAGAGCATGCACAGCAAAAGTGTCTTTATCAGGCCTAATTTCTATGAGAATAAGTGCAAATGGTTATTATGGTATTAAATAGAGGCTGGTGTAGTCACAGAATGGGATGCCACAAAAACCAGAGAGCATGCACAGCAAAAGTGTCTTTATCAGGCCTGATTTCTATGAGAATAAGTGCAAATGGTTATTATGGTATTAAATAGAGGCTGGTGTAGTCACAGAATGGGATGCCACAAAAACCAGAGAGCATGCACAGCAAAAGTGTCTTTATCAGGCCTAATTTCTATGAGAATAAGTGCAAATGGTTATTATGGTATTAAATAGAGGCTGGTGTAGTCACAGAATGGGATGCCACAAAAACCAGAGAGCATGCACAGCAAAAGTGTCTTTATCAGGCCTGATTTCTATGAGAATAAGTGCAAATGGTTATTATGGTATTAAATAGAGGCTGGTGTAGTCACAGAATGGGATGCCACAAAAACCAGAGAGCATGCACAGCAAAAGTGTCTTTATCAGGCCTAATTTCTATGAGAATAAGTGCAAATGGTTATTATGGTATTAAATAGAGGCTGGTGTAGTCACAGAATGGGATGCCACAAAAACCAGAGAGCATGCACAGCAAAAGTGTCTTTATCAGGCCTGATTTCTATGAGAATAAGTGCAAATGGTTATTATGGTATTAAATAGAGGCTGGTGTAGTCACAGAATGGGATGCCACAAAAACCAGAGAGCATGCACAGCAAAAGTGTCTTTATCAGGCCTAATTTCTATGAGAATAAGTGCAAATGGTTATTATGGTATTAAATAGAGGCTGGTGTAGTCACAGAATGGGATGCCACAAAAACCAGAGAGCATGCACAGCAAAAGTGTCTTTATCAGGCCTGATTTCTATGAGAATAAGTGCAAATGGTTATTATGGTATTAAATAGAGGCTGGTGTAGTCACAGAATGGGATGCCACAAAAACCAGAGAGTATGCACAGCAAAAGTGTCTTTATCAGGCCTAATTTCTATGAGAATAAGTGCAAATGGTTATATGGTCTTAAACAGAGGCTGCTGTAGTCACAGAATGGGATGCCTCACAGCAGACTTAAGATCAGTTCAGTATATATGCACAGTTAGTTAGTATAAGCAGCCTGAAAACGCTAACAAAGCCTGTCAGGCTGGATGAAAAAAAAAAAAAAAAACTCCCTGTGACAGGCTGACAGCCTCTGATTTTTCTACCTTTCCCTGTTTTTCGCTGACTTTCTGTCTGTCTCCTGTCTGTCTCCTGCCTGTTTCCAGCCTGTCCCTGTCTGTCCCTGCCTGTCTAACTGTCTCTCTCCCTGCCTACAGCAGCGTCCTGTCTCTCACGAATGCAATAGAGAAATGAGGAAAAGCAAGATGGCCGGCCTTAAATAGCGCTGTGACGTCACCGGGCTTGCTGGCTGCTGATAGGCTGCTTGTGACTGTCCCAGCTTGCACTGGCGCGGGGTTGATGTCTGGACATGTCCCGTCCGCCATCTTAGAATGCCTGTAATGTAAATGAATGGATGTTAAAGGAAAACTTCGAGCGATCGAATCGCGGGGAAATTCGGATTCGATCCGAATCGAATTTTTCCTGAAATTCGGATCGAATCCGGGTTCGTCCGGATCGATTCGCTCATCCCTATTGGCTACAGCAAAACGTAGGAAGAACAAAAAAGCAAAAAATGAAGAATATCCAAACTGCGATGTAATTGAGGTAAGCATTAGGTCCGCAAAGGGAAGAATATCCAGACCGTGGTGTAATTGAGGTAAGAATTAGGTCCGCAAAGGGAAGAATATACAGACCGCTATGTGATTTAGGTAAGCATTAAGGGCGCAAAAGGAAGAATATACAGACCGCTATGTGATTTAGGTAAGCATTAGGGGCACAAAGGGAAAAATATACAGACCGCTATGTCATTTAGGTAAGCATTAAGGGCGCAAAGGGAAGAATATACAGACCGCCATGTGATTTAGGTAAGCATTAAGGGCGCAAAGGGAAGAATATACAGACCGCTATGTGATTTAGGTAAGCATTAAGGGCGCAAAGGGAAGAATATACAGACCGCTATGTGATTTAGGTAAGCATTAAGGGCGCAAAGGGAAGAATATACAGACCGCTATGTGATTTAGGTAAGCATTAGATGCGCAAAGGGAAGAATATACAGACCGCTATGTGATTTAGTTAAGCATTAAGGGCGCAAAGGGAAGAATATACAGACCGCGATGTAATTGAGGTAAGCATTAGGTGTGCAAAGGGAAGAATATAGAAACCACGATGTTATTGGGGTAAGCATTGTAGCAGAAGTGAGTGATCAAAATATGGAGACAAGCACATTAATGAGTTAATTTTGTTGTGCGCAGGCGTAAGGTCTTAAAGATTTCCGTCTGAACGTTTATTTATAGAAAAAGGAATTCAGAATCTAACGGGAAACGTAAATCATTTGTTCGAGGCGATGTTGGAAAAAGGCAAAAAACTGAAGCCTACGTTGTTTCCTAAGTAACCTAAACAAAAAACGAAAGCTGAAAAATGACATTCTCGTTGACGTACGAATGAACGAACACTGTACAGAAGGTTTGCGATGCATGTTTAGAATCACTCTTACACTCATACGCAAGCGGAACAAAAACGAAAAAAAGACAAATCGACACAAAAGCGAAATTCATTTTATGTCTCTCTGAATCAACCCTATTCTGTCAGGTCGTTCTGACCATATGTGACCTGATATCAAAATATATATACATTCCTGAGGAGGAGGAGAAAGTGCAACACATAAAGCGGGACTTCTACAGCATGGCGGAAACAACAAATGTCCTTGGGTGCCTTTACGGCACACATATTCCATTCTGCCCACCACGAGCACAGGAACTTCACTATCACAACCGCAAACAATGTCATGGCGGTGTGCAATCATGATATGAAGCTGCGCGCAGTGAGGTTGGGATTTCCAGGATCTTGCCATGACTCATATGTCTTGCATCAATCTGCCCTGTGCTGGAAATTTGAAAACAATGAAATGCCGGCAAGATGGCTACTAGGTAAGTACTGGGAAACATTGGGAAACAAATATAAAGCAGAACTTAACAGCACTAGGTGGGAGTCTTAGGTACAGAGAAATACAATCAGCCAGCAGGTGGGGTTGTGTGGATAACAATTACTGATTTTTTTTTACTTTTTAGCAAATAAGGGATATGGTCAGAAGACATGGCTGATGACACCCGTGCAGAACACAAACCACATCAGATGTCCGCTACAATGCAGCTCACCGCAAAACAAGATGTATTGTGGAAACAACTATCGGCCTGCTGAAAGCTTTCTATGCTTGGCACGTCCAGGAAGGGGGATGTTATACCGCCCACAAAAGGTCTCAAAAAACATCTTAGCCTGCTGTGTCCTACACAATATTTGCATTTGCCATCGAATGGAAGAGCCAGAAGAGACAGCACTGGTGCCAGAACTACAAAACATGCCGGCAGACACAAATGAAGACGCACAGACTGGCTTTGCCCGGCGGGCAGAAATGATTAATTAATTCTTTCAAGTAAGTGACCTAAGCAGTGATAAAAAAAAATCTATTTTTACAAACAGGGACAATTTTTTAACATTCAAGCAGACCTTAAGAGCTTAATGAAAACATGACAATAACTAAAGAAAAATACAAAATTAAGGACAGAACCAACTTTAGCTTACTTTATTAGAATTAAAGGTTAACAAATTAGACATGACACAGAGACATATGGGGAAATGCATACAAGTTTCAAAAATAACTTGTAACACTTTTGTCTCTATTACAGGCACCATGAAGATAATCTTTATTTGTTGATGTGGAAAATAACCTTTATTTTCGATCACAAAAAAACAAACTAATTATAAACATATGCACATGTTAAGATAAATAGACATTAACATAATTAAACTCAGGTGTCATGTAAGCTGTTTGAGTATTGTGGGTGGAAAAATACACTGCTAAAGATGGGTTTGAAAACCATAGCAGCACTGGAGCTCTAAGCTCCACTATACAGATGCTCATCTGGCAATATGTGGCGCTAGTAGTGAATCAGCCTCCACATCTTAAATTCATGAAATATGGATCAATGAAAAATGATTAGCTTGGAGAATAGCTAGGATAAATTATTTCATAAAATATTGTGGGTCTTGGCAGAATTTTTCTGGATTGGTTTCTAGCACTCATAACATTTATTAGAGTTGTTAAATGTTCTGGTTCTTGCATGGCAGAACTTTCTTTTGTATAGAATTATTTATTTTATTTTTCTGATTTTAAATGATTTATGCATTTTCAGTCTTACTAATAGATATATTTTACTTACGTATAATACATCAAGAACAACAGCTTTGGAAAATGTATAATTGCTCTTCCTTAGTATCTTTCTGTAACATGCTATACATTGGGATTGAAATGGTTACATGCTTGTTACAAAACTCTCCATGCTTGACATATAGAAATATGTCAAGCATGGAGAGTTTTGTAACAAGCATGTAACCATTTCAATGCCAATGTATAGCATGTTACAGAAAGATACTAAGGTACTTAGCAAGTACTGTTGTTGTATGCATGAATATGTAGAAAAAAATCCGTGAGAAAAAAATGTTATTTTCATGCTTTTTAATTAGATCTATGATCCAGAAACATGAAAATAAATACTATTGGAATACAGTTATTTATGGGATAAAGTTTAGTTATATATATATATATATATATATATATATATATATTATTTTTTTTTAATATTGTTATTGATTTTATTTACTTATAATTAGTTTAGGAAAAGTCTCATGTAACCCTTGTTGTGATGTCTGCTCTTTTGTTCTTCATAAAAAAATAATGACCTTTGCAAAACCGATTGATATTAGCAAACAAGATTAACCAGCAGTAAACATGCACCACTTGGCTACCCCACACTGAGCATCTTTGCCTCCCTGGGTGGGCGGCATCTCAGTGATGTGATCACATGATCCCTGGGAGGTGTGCCCAGGACGGTTTGCTCTGCCAGTATACTCCAAATTGAAAATTGACACAGTCGCCAACAAGTGCCCAGTGTTCCAGTAATCTTTCAGTCCCAAGACCTTTATGCATATGTTACTGGTTATGGGCAGACTGGGGCCAAAAATCAGCATGGCATTTTTCTGCCCCAGGGCAGCCTATGACCAGCCCATTACATTTTTTACTGAGCCCCACTCCAATTTACTTCATGGCCAGTCAATATATATATATATATATATATACTCTATGGATTAGGCTATAGCATTGCAAGGGAAAATCATGGGCAGGGACAAATTTGACCACTGCTAAGAAGGAACAAAACTCATGTAAATTACAGTAGTTGGTCCTCTGTGGGCATTCAAGTCTGCTGGGTATAACGGCTGTGCAGATCAGGGATGTCTCCAGCAATGTTCAGGAGCTGGGCAATGATTCAGTAAAGATGGTAGATCTGAAACCTCAGCCCCTCTTCACAGCTCCTGCAACCATGTGGCTTCCCTCAGTTCCCTGTGCCATTATCTGACCCCAACCCGGCATCCCATTACACCCCAGACCGCTGCATCTCTCTACTGACTTAATTCCAACCCCTGGCTGACTTAAAAAAATAAATTTAAGGATACTTGATGATACATAGAGGACAGAAATATAAACAACAGATAGATAGATAGATAGATAGATAGATAGAGGCCGACTGAGGCCAGAAATAATCTCTGGATTTTACCAGCCCCTGGTCGGCCTGAGACATCCCTGCTGAGCCCCCCAACCATGATGCTGGGGCTAAACTATTGGGAGCTGGGGTTCCAGAGCTTGTGGGTACATTGGGGCTGGGTATAGGGGGCTGAGAGCGAGACTAAGAGGGTAGATATTATATATGGGTTTAAAAGCAGCAGCCCAACTTGTCCCAAAGCAGTGTGGTCCAGCGTGCATTGTCCCAGGTCTCCCTATGGCCAGTCTGCCACTGAATAAAAAGATAGATAGAGAGATAAACAGATAGAAAGTAAAGATAGTTCGACAAGTAGATGAAAAGGTACAAAGAAGATGGAAATAAAAACTAGATATATAGATCGGTTGAAGACTTAATGAAAGGAAGAATAAAAGATAGATATATAGAAGATAGTAGAAAGAATAGATAAAAGATAGCAAGATAAACTAGACAAAGTGCAATTTCTGGGGAAATTGTGTGAAGTGTTCTTGCCTCCACCAGTTCTCTACAACTGGAGTGGGCAGAGTAACTGGGTGGAGTAACTTGAGTAACTGTTGTGTGGTTGGAGTGGCTGGAGTAACTGTGGAAAGGTTTGACTGGGCAGAGTAACTATATGGATTGTTTGGAGTGATTAAAGATAGTAGACATTAAATTATGAAGTATTTATATCTTTCTAAATGACTGGCTATGTCATTTGTCTAACCTGTTTTCCATAACATGTTTTCATGGGGAGTTTTCCTGAGACTGGCTGTGTGGGCGGAGCAGCTGTAAAATGAATGTAACGAGCCATGGCAGCTCACTCTGAGGTAGCCAGAGAATGCACTTTTCTAATTCACTGGTGGTTGTATAGCTGTAGCTTCAAAAGTATCCAAAAGTATTCAAAAGTACCCAGGACTATAATATGTTATATAGCATGTCTCTGAAATATTAAAAATGAAGGCACAGTCGCAGTTTAGAAATTGCCATTCAAATTTATGGTGTCTAGAGTGGAGTTTCAATGAATGTCAATGGGAGGTGTGAGTTGCAAACAAAAGGTCATATTGTGAAAACTGTTAGGGCTATGGCTTAGCCTTGGACATTTTTAGCGGCAGCAGGGATAGCTGAACGTTTTGATATAAGATTTGTGTAGGTGGGCTTAAAAATGAGGGAGAGGTCGCAGTTTAGAAATCATGTCCTGATTTTTCACTTCACACTCATCTCCCACTCTAGTTTTGAACATTCCTCCCATTCATTCCTATGGGAAAATTGCGCCAGAAAAACACCAATATTTCGGAAACCGTTTGGCGAAACGTTCCACAAAGTAATAGCACACCATTCGGGAACGATCCGCACGTTTTGGTATATTATGGTCTATGTAGTGATGTAGTGTAAAAACTGTGGGAGGAGTTACAGTGCAAAATATGGTGGAATAATATATCAGCAAGAACAATAAGTGATCTTGCCATGCAAGAACACTTAATAATATATCAGCAAGAACAATAAGTGATCTTGCCATGCAAGAACACTTAATAATATATCAGCAAGAACAATAAGTGATCTTGCCATGCAAGAACACTTAATAATATATCAGCAACAACAATAAGTGATCTTGCCATGCAAGAACACTTAATAATATATATGTGAAAGAACAATAAGTGATCTTGCCATGCAAGAACACTTAATAAATAATGGATAAAAGAATAGATAGATAGATAGATAGATAATAGGTAGAAAGAAAGGATTAATATAGATAAATATATGCATAAAAAATAAGGGGGTCATTTACAAATGTTTGCTGACTGTTCGACGGCCATTCGCCATGCATTCGCTAGTTAACTTATTTACTATGCTAAAAATAGCCGATTCACCAGGCCAAGTCTGTGTTTTTTCCGTATTTACGTCCGTCCATCTTCACCGGCTGAATGCAAGCAGTGCACCAGCTTTTAGTGGCAAACCCCATAGGAATCAATGTTATTTTCGTCGAGACTGGCTGTTTATGTTATATTTATGTGTATCTGTCATCTGTAATACATTGAGCGTGAAGGTCAGATAGATAACTAGTATTGGAGCAACAACTGGTTTTCACATGATTTTTGTCTCTCTAGAGACACCACACATACATTGAGACAAATTCCATGTTACCATAAGCAGTTAAGTGGGTTTCCAGCGCAATTTCTGGTTTTGTTACTGCAAATTCGCGTGCCGCAGTCTGCCCGCTGTCAAGAGCACCCTGTTCGCTAGTAAATAATACACAATTTGACGTTCACTAGTACCACACATTTTGACCAGCGAACTGCAGCGAAGACACAGAAAAATGCATTGCACAGTCTGTGTTCACTGGTGTTGCAGTAAGTTTTGCTTGCTTACCGGTCTGGCACGCATGCGCCATGCGTCTGGCAAACATACTCCTTCTAATCACCCCCTAATTAGAAGGAAATATCAATAGGTTGATAGACAGATATAGATATAGGAATAGATGGAAATAAATAGAAAGTAAAAAGAAGGGATAGATAGATAGATAGATAGATAGATAGATAGATATTATAGATAAAATATAAAAGCCAAAGACATGGATATATATATATATATATATATATATATTTTATATATATATATATATATATATATATATAGAAGATTTGGCACAACCATAATGCTTATAGTCCCTGTCCAGACATGTGCTAACGTTCTCCCTCTATTTCCCTCATGGGAAAAGCTCTGATGTGACATAAATACCTTGTGTTTACTATGTAAAGCTGCTTGCTTTTCTTCCATTTCTGGGTGCGGTTGAGTTGGGAGTCATGCACACACTCTGCTGTGGCCAGAGTCAGCTGTGGAAACACTGTGGCTCACTTGTGCTGAGAGCTCCAATGAACAGGGTAGCTGTTAGATTGATTTTTTATGTGGTACTGGAGGAAGGGAACTGAAATTTCAACTGAAATTAAAATGAAGCAGAGGCACACAGGGCAGGCATCACGTGAGCTGCTTGCTGCCTAATGATTGCTGTTGCATTGATCCTATACTCAGTAAAGACGTTTATGTCATCACCTTCTATCCTCAGCCCAGTGGCTTTTACTAAAACCTTTGCCCAATATTCATGTCAACACTAACTGATGCAGTCGCTCCCTGGCCGAGCAGCCCTAATACATTCAGTTATAGTACACACAGATAAGCATTGGGGAGCACTTCAACCTAACTGCTATTATGTGACAGTTTAGTTGTAACGAAATTAATTAGCAAAGGGCTGCCGGACACCATACTGCTTCCTGTTAGTGTTTTCATGAATATTAGGCAAAGTCTTTAGTATAAAAAAAAAACAGGCTGTTTTGAGGCACTAGGCTGGGGATAGAAGGTGACATCATAAACTTCCTTTCTGAGTAAAAGAGGCCGATTCATTAATAGCGCCAGGTAGCGACAGATGAGCGCCAGTAGCGTGATTTTCACAGCGCCAGCTAGTATTCGCTGTGCTTGGCCGGGGTTTGCTTGTTGACAGCGACTCAGTCGGTGTGCGGTAATGTTGAATACGGGGTTAGGGGTCGATGTTTCACAGGTTCAGCGTTGTATGGGTGCGCCTGACAGCGAATGGCCAGAGTGAACGGCTTGCTGCAGATTCATTAACAAATCACGCTCAAAAATTTCTCGCGCTGTGAATTCCTTGTTTAAACCCCAGAGCGCTGGCGGCGATGTGTGTAAAGTAGTTTTTAACCCCCAAACAACCATTTTTTTTTAATGTAAAAATTATACAAGTTTTTCTAAACATTTTGTAATATGAATACATTAATATCAGAAAATCCTAACATTGCAGAAGTGGTCACAGAATTTTTGACATTAAAAAAAAAAACAATTAATTATGATTATTTCAAGATTGCTCCATTGAAATGCATTGGACAACACCAGGGAGCGCCAGGTCATACCTTTCGCTGTGATGGGATTATCAGCGGCGCTGTTTGTTGCAGTCGGCTACATGATGAATCCCGCGCTAGCTGACGCTCTCGCCGGCGCTAGCCTCATTTAGCGTGATAAATGCGTCATTGTGACCGCCGCCGGGCGTACTTGAGTCGGTAGCTGCCGTTAGCTGGCGGTACCTGGCGCTCGTCAGACACTACCTGGCGCTAGCCCTTGATAAATAAACCCCTTCGTCTAGTTGACTGTGTTACATCTCCCTCAATTGACCCTACCCAACATAGGGTTTTAGCTCTTAGTATTTTGACCACTGGTCCTGCCATTCAGTTATTGTTAGAAGGGAAAGCATTGCTCTGCCCAGAAATAGGCTTCAGAGATTTGATTTATTATGAAGACAAGCAATTGTTTACAGTGTTTTAAAGCCATTACTGCTCTACTCCATCAATCCAAACTGAAATGCTTCATGTGTTCCCAATCCATCTTGCCTTCTTTTTGGCAGCTTTCAATTGTTCTTGAAAAGACCCAGCCTTGTGGAATACAGGGACAGGCTGGAGGGGTTACTGTATATAAAAAGTAATATTGAAGTTTTCTTGATGACAGATTATGGAAGGATCACATTGGGTGCAGGCTGCTTGGTTGCAGAGCATTTATTTTGTACAGATGCTGCTGGAGATGGAAGCTTATACTTCTTTCACAACAGGTTGTAAATCATAAAGAAAATAGCAGTCATTGCTTTCTTAAACACCAATGATTACAACCATAATATAACAATATTGATAGTTGCTTTACAGAAAGTCCTCTTTTGGTGGCATATATAAAAGTGTATATTATTTTGTGTCAAAATGATGTCCTCGAGGAGCTGAGGCAATCTAGTAGTTTTTTTTTTCTTATGTTAGAAAATAGATGTTTTTTTTAATCAGTTTTTCTACCTGCAATCATATTGCAATTATTTATAGGTCACGAGCAATACAAGAGTTCAAACATAGCAGGGGATGGTGCACTTTATTCTGTGGTTTACACAATACATTTGATAGCAGAGACAATAATGTCACATTTCAGCAAGGTGCTCCGGGCAATCTTCCACCCCCCCATTGATCAGAGCACTACCCCTATCTTTCAGGCCAAGCACAACCAAAAAAGGGAGAGCCTCTCCAATACCAGGGAACACCATCAACTCTCGTGACAATATTTACACAATGGGTTCACTACTTCCATGGGGCTAGGGGTCTTTAGACAGGGGCTGCCACACCTTACCAAAGTCTAGGTACTGCTCCCTAGTTTCCCGATCCATCAGGAATTCTTCCACTCCATAGGGGCACCTGGTCTGTCATATCCACAACTGGGCTCCCTGGGTTCTGTCCTGCCAGGACCTTTGTCCCAGAGAGGTAGACCCCTGCTCTCCGCACCTCAGTGCAATTCTGCTACACCCCTGAACCTTGATTTCCTGCCCTACCTGGGGTTTTATACAATTTTCCACCTCTTGGACTTATATGTAACTCCGGCCTCTGTACCCCATTCTTAAGTAAACTTCGTCCCCTTTCACCCAGGTAATGGGAGACCCCACCCTCTTGCCCTCCTGTTAAAGGGAGGCTCCTCTCTCTGGTTATAGGAAAGCTTCTCCTACTGTCAACATGTTCAACTCCATCCACTTTTCTCTTTTCTCCACCATCTCCAGCATCCAGATGGCAGACAACAGAGATCAGACGAGGGGGGTGCGTTCAAGCTTGACGATGATGATCATAAGACCCAGAGGGTCATCCCAAACCCAGGAGTGCCTGGTGACCGCGGCTCCCAGACATCTGGACCAGGCCATGCCACTCCCTGCTGCCCTGTGCTCCAGATGTTCCCCAGGACATCCCTACGACAGTGGGGGAACTCACCTATCACCCAGGACCAGACTCAGACCCTGGACCATGTGGAGAAGGAGACCGAGGACGGACACCCCTGACAGGGTAAGCTACTCTCTCACTACTCCGCTACTGTCCTGAGGGTACACTGTACCTCCCTACTAACCTTTCACCCTCTACCTACAGACTCGGACCGCCACCAGTCCGGATCAGATGCTGAAGGGAACCCTTGGCTGGTGGGGGCACTACACTGGACCACAAGTAAAGGTCCTACAGTTTCCCTGTGTGCACCCATGTCTCCTTCCCACAACCTACCTAGTAAATGACTACTACTACATCAACGTTGTCTCACAGCCATTTCCTTGCAATCAGGTGTGGGGTCGTATAGTGACAGACTTGGGGGGGCATCCTGATTGCTGGAGCCTGAACCTTGATCCTCACCCAAATGGGCTGGCATTGACAGGCAGCTGGGAACGATGGCCCACATGACTGCCAGCAGCCAATCAGAAACAATGGGGTCGAGTCAGAGCCAGGTTAGAATTTTCACTCCCTTTTTAGGAGAGAAAACTGTCATTTCCTCCCGGGTGTAAATTTTCACCTGGCTCTGAATCGGCCCCAGGGTAGACAATGAAAGTCAATGCCCGTTTTCTCTCTAAAAAAGCAGTGAGAATTCTCACCTGGCTCTGAATTAACCCCAATTGGACGAGCGGGCACGCATGTATTGTAGGACCGGGAAGAGGTGAGTTTGTTCGGGCCACCTGGGGGGTTTCACACAGCGGGGCTAATGGGTAATGTATTAGGAAAAACTGCAAGTGCTAGTATCTGTCCTCAATATTGTAAGAATTGCTGTGCTGTCATGTTACATATCTATACAGGTTGTACAGACTAAGATAAGCATAGAGGTACTCATGTATCAAATGTTTTATGTGCATACAAGCAGTTAAACTGTAAAAGCATTAGCATATACAAAAGTGAAAATCCCGCAGAATCATATTTTTTCCTTTTATCCTCTTATTTTGTTCACCTTCTGCCGCAAGAAGAGGTAATACAGAGAACTCTTAGTCTTGGACAATCAAAGGGGTCAAACGCATTACTTTTGTAAAGCACTTTTTTCTTTTGATTCTTTGTTCTCAGGATAACAGCTGGGCGTTTTACAAATATGCCACGCTGAGTGCCCCGAATGCATTCAGCGCTATCCATTAGTTGTTTGTATGATACAGAGAAAGCATTCAACTTTTTTGTTTAGTGGTTGCTTTAACCCTTTATGTGCCAGCCTATCTAGAGTTTTTGTCACCTACTGTTGCCAGACCATTTTTCACTACTCATATTCAACTGTGATTTTTGAAGGGATTTCCCAGGAAAATTATATATAGTTTTTTTAAGCAGAGTCTGGGATTTAACATGAAATGTGTTATCTTGGGGGTAAAATATGTGACCAAAAAATAAAAAAATCTATTTGTTACAAGTTGTGGTGTTTTTTTGTAATAAACAATGTAAGTTTTTCAATAAAATCTTATTGCATGTAAATGCCCCATTTCTCCCTGTGTATAGGTAGACACCCTTTCCTGCCCAGGAGACTCCCCCAAACTGAAACAGCGCTTTAGGAGTTTTTCAGTTAAAATACAGCTATGCTATGCACACCTTACAGTTTTTAAAGAAAAACAACCCTTTACATTTGAAATACCCCAAACAGACTAAAAATTCTCTGGAAGTACACACCTCAAGCTTTCTAGGCGTACCAGGCTTGTGGACACAGTTTTCTAGAAATATTCTCTCAATTAATTCTTTGGTTGTGCAGGGTTTCCCTAAAAAAAGGTTTAAAAAACAGAATCAAAGCCACATTTATTAAAAAACAATATGAAAACAAGAAAAAAACAAGTTAAATATGAAAAAGCAAAGACCCCTGAACAGAACAATACACTTCCCAAAAGAAAACGCCCTCCCCCGGGGAGGGGGACCCCACTTACTATTTTTTTTAATTAAACGTTTATAATGTGGATAGTAGTTGTAATTTATTTGTAAATATTTTATTTGTAAGTGCTCTTTTTAGTTTGGGGGTCTCCTGTGCAGGAACGGGAGGATACCGATACATATGTGGTACTGTTGTAATTAGAAGAAATGGGGTTTCACATGCATTATGTTTTTTTTTTACTAAAATAAATGTTTTATTTAAAATTAATTAGACAATTTAGTTTTTTCTCTGCCGCAAAAAATATATAATTTTCATGGAAATTCCTGCAAATCACAGTTTTACAAGCTGCAGCAGCTTTATTTTTTAAATAATCGGTCCATAAGACACACTAACACCCCCACTCTTGGGGAAAAGTGTCTTATGGGGTGAGAAATATGTTAATACATAACACTATAATGGCTATAAATGAGCTGAAGTAAAGCTGAGTAAAATAAACCCTGTAGGTGAGCATCAAATAATCGTAAACGTCATTTCAAGCAAGCCAGTGATTGCAAGTCTGTCCAGACAAAGGGTTAAATTGCACTGATTTGGGGCCAACTGGGCTGGCACCTCACTCATACTCTGTGCCAGAGTGCACTCACTACACCCCCCTTAGGTCCAAGCCTCTCCCCCCATACCTGGCCCTATTGACCACCCAACATCATAGCCCACATGCTTATAGTCCCAGTATTATTGCTGGGGGGGGGGGGGGGGGGCATACCACCACCTGAAACAGTATTTGCCCCTACAATACTTCAGTACCAACTCTTTAATGTTGACCATCCTGAAAGCACCATGGGGGAGGGGCTCAGCAGGTCATAGGCTGGTCATGTGTTTGGCGGGGCCAGTAAATTCCTGTCTGAGTTATGGTCCATATCTGTCCCTGGTTACATGTGATGGACCATTTATATGCCACAGAAATGACATTTTTGAAAACTTTTTGGAATAATAATATTTTTATGCAGAATTGTCCTTACAGGTCTGGTATTAAAGTGTTCATGTTACAATGTTATAACAATGTCATTCCATTTGTTTTCGCTGTGTTACTAGTGGATACATGTTCAATAACAGCCTTTAATTACACAGCCTCTGGCGCTATGGGCTACAGTTACATGATTTTGTGGTTGTTTTTTTGATGCATGTGGTGTGAGTCAGTCGCACTGAGCTGTCGGTACGTTTCGCTCACATACAGCGTAGTATAGCGACTCACATATCATATTCATCAATGACAGGCAGGGACTGAGGCGCTCTGAAACAATGATCCATGGCCGAGCACAGCGACTACTAGCGGGCGCTCTGAAATCCGCTCTACAGACGCTCATCTGTCGCTACCTGGCGTTAGCAATGAATCAGCCTGCCCATTGACAATTTTTTGGGACAAGTTTGGAAAGCTTAAATCATCTTAGCTTAAAGTGGACCAATCACCCCAACAGTCTTTTTAAGATTCCAGGGAATCTGGGGCATCCTTATTTGGGGTACCCCTTACCATTGTGCCAGTCCCTTGCAGCGTTCACGGGCCCACGTCCCTGACATCCCTGCATTCCTGTCCACGCTCCCATTTAGATAGGCTGGGCGTATGGGAGTACGCACTCCACAGGGAAATATGAGATGCATCCACTGAAGTTCCCTATGCTGATGCGCAGCATAAAGCACTAAATGGACAAGTGCCCATGCATGTGCCATGGAAACAGCAGAAAGGTGAGTGAAGTGGGCACTCTGGAGGGTTTTAGACAGCGGGGCATCCCAAATTGGGATGCCCCCAGGGCAAGAACCAATTACTAAGATAGTTAAAATCCTGCTGATTGGTCCACTATCGATAGTGACAATGCTGTTTACACATCATTAACCTAGCGATTTAAGCATCCCAAATTTGTCCCTCTGAAAAAATGGTCAGCTTAAAACATACATGTCATAATGGATTGCCTCAAGGCAGAAAACTTCCTGTGAAGACCTTCAGCATCCACCAGCAATCCCCACCACTGACTTACATCTATTCAGTGAGCAGTGGCCTAACGGGGAGGCCGATTCATTAACAGTGGCAGGTAGCGACAGTTGAGCGACTGTAGCGGCATTTTCAGAGCGCCCGCTAGTAGTCGCTGTGCTTGGCCGTTGTTCGGTAGTTGATAGCGACTCAGTCAATTTGCCGTAATGTTGAATATTGGGTGAGGAGTCGCTATTTGACAGGTTCCGCGCTGTATGGGAGCGCATGATAGTGACTGGTCAGAGCAACCGGCTTCCACCATATTCATTAACAAATCACGCTCAAAAAATTATTGCGCTGTAAAATGCATGTTTAAACCCTAGAGCGCTGGCGGCGATGGGTTAAAAGTAGTTTTTTAACCCCCAAACAACCATATTTTTGGAAACCAAAAAAAAAACAAATTTTTAAAATAATTTTGTAATATAAATACATTAATATCAGACCTGTAATATCAATTCTGTACATTTTTTTTAAATTTTTTTTACCTTAAAAAAATTATTTAAAATGGCATAAGTGGTCACAGAATTTTTCACATTAAAAAAAAAAAAACATTAATAACCATTAATTATGAATATTTAAAGATTGTTCCATTGAAATGCATTGGAGAGCGCCATACCTGTCGCTGTTCAAGGTCGGACGCTGGCGCTGTGGGCTGAGGCTGGAATAATGATGAATGAGTGGCTATATGGCGCTATCTCAGTCGCTAAGCAGGATTGGCTTGATAAATGTGTGATTGTGGTGGGAAGCCGGCGTTCTCGTGGCGGAGCCCGTCATTACCGGCCTCTCACCAGTCGCTACCTGTCGCTATCCCTTGTTAAATAAGGGCCTAAATGTGACAGGGCCCTGGTGCGGACAATAAATGGGGCTCTTTCATGGCTCATAAAGTAAACTTTTTTCTGTCTTTAAACTCAGTTGGAAGGAGCTAGGCAACTAAAGACTGAAACAGCAAAGACAGATGGTGCTTCAATTCTCTAAATGATGCCAAGTGAACACATATGATAAATAAGTTGGAGGAGCATCAATGATACCTTCCTGACCTTCTGAGCCCGCACCTCAACTTAAGCCCCTACCGGTGAGAACTGCACATCAAGCAAGTTCCCTGGGGCAGATAATTGCATAACTTATGAGCTCAAGCTAATTTCTTGAATGTACAGTAGATTATAGGGATGTAATAAAATTCAAATGTGAAAAAGCATGACACAAGATGTTTGTAGCTAGAATATTTAATTTATTTATTTATTTTTTCATCACAGTTTGACTTATTTCTTATCTGTTGTTCTTTTGATCCACATACAGATTTGTATGATTAATGGTGCTTCTGATACTTTAGAGGCCGATTCATTAATAGCGGCAGGTAGCGACAGTTGAGCGACTGTAGCAGTATTTTCACAGCGCCCGCTAGTAGTCGCTGTGCTTGGCCGTTGTTCAGTTGATAGCGACTGAGTCGGTGTGCAGTAATGTTAAATACGGGGTGACGAGTCGCTATTTGACAGGTTCCGCGATGTATGGGTGCGCATGATAGCGACTGGTCAGAGCGACCGGCTCCCACCACATTCATCAAAAAATCACGCTCCAAAAATTCTCGCTCTGTGAAATGCATGTTTAAACCCCAGAGCGCTGGCGGCGATGGGTTAAAAGTAGTTTTTTAACCCCCAAACCACCATATTTTTGGAAACAAAAATTTTTTAAAATAATTTAGTAATATGAATACATTAATATCAGACCTGTAATATCAATTCTGCACAAAGTTCTTTTTTTTTACCTTAAAAAAAAATATCTAACATGGCAGAAGTGGTCACAGAATTTTTCAAATTTAAGAAAAAAAAAAAAAAACATTATTATGAATGAATTATGAATATTTAAAGATTGTTCCATTGAAATGCATTGGAGAGCGCCAGGTAGCGAGAGGTGATACCTGTCGCTGTTCAAGGTCGGACGCTGGCGCTGTGGGCTGAGGCTGGAATAATGATGAATGAGTGGCTATATGGCGCTATCTCAGTCGCTAAGCAGGATCGGCTTGATAAATGTGTGATTGTGGTGGGGAGCCGGCGTTCTCGTGGCGGTGCCCGTCATTACCGGTCGCTCACCAGGCGCTACCTGTCGCTATCCCTTGTTAAATAAGGGCCTTATTTGAACAATTATCCTGAGAAGGAGAATTGGGTTTCTGTCTCGGTTTTGAGTCTCGACATCAAATTTGAAGACATGGATGGAAGCACCATTATTATGTTCACAGTTGTTCACATGTTAATTTTTAGGATTGGATATTTTTTATTTTAGTTGTGTTATTTTTTTTTTTATATATTCATAATATTATATTTATTTCTTTTTGTTCACTTTTTGTTGATTTAAGGAGCAGTATGGTGTGTGCACAAAGAGCTACAATGTTGTTTGTTGTTTTTGGTCTTGATTCACCCAGTGGTGTTTTTTTTTTTTTTTTATGTTTATTATATATTTTTATTCATGTGGATATCGCCTGGGGTGTCATGCAGTCGGTTTGGGATATCTGTTCTTCTTATATCCAAATGAAATTGACATTATTGGTTGTGATTATCATATCTCTTCTGTAAATATTTGTATATATTTTGTGTGTTGAATTTACTCCAATAGACTCTATTGTGTTAAATATCATGGGGCCATGTGTTGGTTGATTTGTATTGTATTGTTTATATTTTTTTATATATTTTTTGATTTATTATACATTTCTAATTGTTCTAAATATTTGCATATATGATTTGTTTATCGTATATATTGGTTGTTGTTTGTGTGGGGTTACTGATATGGAGATGCTTGCAGCGCAGCCAGTGCCTCTCCCAGCGTGCGGTCTGTTTCTGTTCGCTGTTTCACCGCAGCGTCGGCTCTGGCACCGCCCGCCCCCCTCGCACTCCCAACCGTCTCCATGAACGCACGCTGTCATGCGGCGTTGCTGTGTGGGGCGTGATTTGGGAGACGTGCGGGGTCACGGCTTTGACGCTTTGTCCATCTTGGGGGTGGGGAGGGTGGAACGTGTACCTGCGCTACTCCTCCTCCGGTGTGGGCGCGGCCGCCGTCCAGGGCCGTTGCACGCTTCCAGGGGGGTGGAGATGTGGGCGCGTGGTGGCGCGTTTTGCTTTCCCCTGGACTATAAAGGTAGGAGCACTGACTGCGCTAGCTGTGGCACCTTGAGAAAGTGACTTTTTGTCACGGAACGCGTGGGTGAATTGAGTACTTTACTCAGCAGGAGGGGATCATTTTACACGGAGGTGAAGTTTTCTTAGGCAGTTTTCTATCTTGTTCATATTTAATTGCATATTTGATTTGCATATTCATTTGGCACTTTTACACTTTGCACATTGGCACTTTAATAGTTTTTGATAGGGCATATATATGTGGAATAATGTGGGTATAATGCAATTAATAGGGATTGATTAGGTCACTCCTGCTGGGGCTGGGTTTGTATATGTGTTTTTTAAATGTTTGTAGTAATGTTGTATTGTCCCTTATGTGGTTTTAAGGCAAAAAATATATTTTTGGATGAATTAAATAGATGGCTATCAAGTTCTAATGGTGTTATTGAGTTATTATTAGGGTGAGAGTGGTGCCTTCTTGGTACTTGTCCCTTTTCTGCGGAGTGCTGGAACCGCAGAAGCTATTTGGTTTATTGTTGTAACAATTTGGGATGCCGGTATTGGCACACTCTTAGTTTCCCTGTGCATATATTCTTTTAGGGGTTGTGCTTAACAGGACATAGTGTGTATGTAGAATATTTTTTATCTTATATTATATTATCTTTTTTTTTTAAAGACATTTGCCTTTTGGCCCTATATTTTATATACTATAAGAAATTAGAGCACTGTATGTTGGAGATACAACAGCCTAGCTTTTTCTGTATTTGCTAGATTAATGCAGTTTACAGTTATGACAGTAGATGAAGCTTTTACTGATGCTTATCTGTGATCTTTCTATGCATTTTTTCTGATGTGTTGCATTTCCTGTATGTTAAGCTGCTCTCTCACTCCCTTTTCCTGTCTGTGTTAGTCACCGTGTTAATGTAACATTCTCATACTACATGCATGTTCCAGCAAAGCCAGTTCCTGTTATACCACAAATGTCTATGTAGATTTGAATCCGCTGCACTCAGCACTCATACTCTGCAACACTGTATATACATATATGTAATCAAGTACACAATAGGGGTCATGCTAATTACTTAGTGAAGCAAGTGTAACTGATTGCAACCTGCATCTTGGTGAGATTCATCTGTACCTGCAATGGGTCATTTTTTATAGGTCAGGTACATCAATTTTCCAACAATGTAAGGATAATTTTCAGTTTGGAAACAACAGCATCCTATTTGGGATGCTATAGAATTTGCAATTTTTTTCTTCAATATTCATAGGTCAGTATTTAATCAGAAGAGCAGGTGATTTATTGAGAAGAACAACTATTTTGTTATTGCATTTTTGTTGCGTTAAAGATCTCACTGAGATTCACTTCCAATCATGCACCCAGAGTTACACTTTACCAAATAATTAGCATGACTCCAATATTTATCACTAGCTGCCAGCAAATAGAATGTCATATTTCCTCAACTTGACATTTTGATTCAACACACAAACACAAAAAAAACAAAAATGTAGCTGATCACTGCTAGTCTGAATATATGCACAGCCTATGCATCCCAGGTCACTCCGGACCTGAGCAGGTGAGGTAATTAATAGCATGTTAGGTTTACAAGCCGCCATCAGTCACGGGAGTATGCCCATGCCCTTTCCATTAATTGCAATGGAGGGGGTGTGCTAAGACCAGACACACACCCTCCACTGTTGTTAATGATAGGAGTGGCTGTGCCTCTGTGATGCATATGAACACTGTTTCACCAAGGGTGTTGGTCTGGTTTAAGCAATGTGTTGGTTATGGGCATGGTGGGTATGTGGTTTAGGGGGTGTGGCTTATTTCTGTGGTTACTGACATTCAGCATTCAGGCATTCGATGGAATAGTCTTCTTGTCAGCAAATTGGGGCATTTAGGCATCCCACAAGTGATCCGGACTTTTGGTTGATTTGGCTAGGTGATGGGCTTTTCTGAATAGGTGAGTTTTGAGGGCACCCTTAAAGGCCTGGGAAGTGGCAAATTTTACAGGGGAGGGCATTCCAAGGGAATGGGGTGACGCGTGTCCTGAAGTCCTGAAGGTAGGCGTAGGAGGAGGGGATTAATGTTGAGGACAGAACAAGGTCCTTAGCAAAGCGGAGGTTCTGTCTGTGTTGGATTTGTTGATAAGCAAAGACATGTAGGCAGGGACTTGATTGCAGAGTGCATGGTCAATTCAGATTAGGATTAAAAGAAGACTCAGTCCTCCGCATTCCTCTTCATCCGTAGCTGCAGCAGCTCGTTTATTGTCCCTCTAGTGAGGGCGGATATTCCTGCTGTATACACACATGGCTGACATTTGACATGAGAGTGCATTTGGCATGAAAGTGCAGACCAGTTGAGTGGAAATGCCTGTATTTTTGGGGCTTTGTTGCAGGTTTTTTGTGAACAAGCTTCCCAATTTGGGTGCTTAGGAGAATACAGTATCCCTGAGGTTAAAAGTCCACTCTTCATACATTATGAATTGTGTTTATGTATATTATTACAACTACAGCTACAACAAGCTGCATACAAATGTAAATATACAAATATAGAAACAAAATATACAAACATCAGCCTTGCTTCATTTCCCTTCTCCTGCAAGAAATAATACAACTGTTAGACAGCTCTTTGGACAATCATGATGACAAACACAATTTAACATTAATCCTGAGGACTTCAGAGCCTAGCATGCCTTAATTGAGGGTACAATTAGAGACCTAGACCCATCTTATAGTAGAAATATAGACCACTTAATAACATGTCTTGGAAACAAGTGTGCTAGGCACGATAAGTGAATCAGAGCTATCAACATAAATTACGCAGAGATTGGTCTAAATTATCTGGGACAGGCGTAATGAGTGCTAGAGCTCAGCAGTCCCTATAGAAACACTATTATTCAGAAGAATTGATGCATTTCATGAAATTGCTCATTAAGGCTTATGCAATTCTGGAAAAAAACAACAAGGTTTTAACCTGATCAACCTTCTTTGACATCTTCATGTTAACTATATGCCTCACTACTCTCTAAAGCAGGGGTGTACATGCTTTTGGTTATACATGGCCACATTGTCTTATTGTTCCTATTCAAGGTGACACAATAACATTTAGGCTGTCAACAATGCCAAACGATTTACTAGAGGTAAGCTTTAACATTAAAGCACTGAATATGCTTTTATGTATATGAAAAGGTGTGAAAGGACGGGTTGCGGTGAACAGAAGTGAAAGAAGTGAGGTGACCTGAGGTGAGGTGAAAAGGTGAGGTGGGAAGCACTGGAAAAAGGTAAGGCAGGGATAGGTACAGTGAGTAGAGATGAGGTGGACAGAGCTGATATGGGAAGAGGTAAGCTGAGATGGGTAGAGGTAAGCTTAGGCGAGGTGGTACAAGGTAAGATGTTCTTAAAGGTGATGGACAGAGATGTGGTGAAAAGAGATGTTTAGAGATAGTTTTAGGTGAGAAGAGGTGAGATGGGACAATGATGGAAGAGGTAAGGTAGGGAGAGCTGAGTTAAAGAAGGCAAAGCTAAACAGTTAAAGCTTGCACAGATAGGGATCAAAGAGGTAAGCAGAGGTGAGAACTGAGCTGGGAAGAGTCAACATAATCACCCAGTAGTACATGTGTGTCACCCCCCTCTACAGAGACAATCTTAGGTGCCCCACTTTCTTCTTTGGGAATTAAAGATGCACTGCCCTCAACTGACCAGCAGCTTGCACTGCAGGCAAGGCAAGCTCTACTCTCCAACTCTGCAAGGGGTACTGGGGGCCACAACTGAGGGCAGTGAGGGCTGCATGTGACCCCATGCCACAGGTTGTTCATTCCTGCTATAAAGCCTTATGCAGAAATATGGCAAGATATTTTTTAAGTACTAGGTTGAGTTCACAGATTTTCAGACGTTCCTTGGCCAAACATTTTCAGATTTTCAATAGCAGATCTAGAAACACCCTTTGACAGAGGCAGCAGTGCACCCCCCCCCCATATTTAAAGTGTGTACACATCTGATATCAGAACCTTATTCACAAGTTAAATTAACAATGCTCCTTTACAGCAATCCTTCAAAGTGATCCTTATGCTCAATGATCCTTATACCCAAAACATGGCCTAGAATGGGCCAAAATTAAAGTTTCACATGATTCTCCAGGAAATCCAGTGCATTCTTAATCAAAATGTAACTCCTTCCTGCGTAGGAAGAAAATAACGGGAGTCAAGTGCAGCATGGAGGGTCTGTATTTTAGGAGTTTCCTGGTTTGGGTATCAGGAAATGGGTTGGGGACCAGAGAGTGGAGTAGTAGACGAGGTACATACACTAGAGATGCAAGCCGTCCACCCCCTGGGGTGTAACTTACTAACGTCTCCAGCAATGTCCCAACTGAAGGAGAGAACACTTGGCCCCAGGCAGTCCTGTGGGTAAGGGAAAACAGAGGGCAGACGGTACACAGCAAAAACAGACAATCGTGGGTCTCTGCCCTAGTGTAGACAAAGAAGGGTCTGTGTCCCATTATAGACTATGGAGTGTCTGGGCCCTAAATACAGACAATGGAGGATTTGGGTCCCAAATATAGATAGCAGAGGGCCTGGGCCCCGTATATAGACAGTGGAGGGTCTGGGCCCCAAATACAGACAATTTAGGGTCTGGGCCCTGATGCAGACAATGGAGGGCCATGAACCAGTACAGACAATAGAGGGCCGTGGCCCCAGTACAGACAACAGGATACATACAATGGAGGGCCAAGGCCCAGCAAGGACTAAAAAGGGCATGAGCCCCCATTACAAACTATGAAGGACGTAAGCCCCAAAATATGATGTAAGCCAAAACATGATTCACAGATTGTTGGAGAGTACAGTATCACTAGCAAACACAATAGGCTCGATTCAGAGAGACAAAAATAAACCTATGTTTTAGTGCCGATCTGTTTTTTTTTTTAAATGTTTCCGCTCTCGTATGAGTGTACGAGCGATTCTATGCATGCATTGCAATCCTTCTGTAAAGTTTCCGTCCGTTCGTACGGCAGATTACGAATACGAGAATGTCATTTTCCAGCGTGACTTTTCCGTTTCATTTTCACATGTTACAACGTAGGCTTTCGTTTTTGCCCTTTTCCCATCGTATCCTCCCACAAATCCTTTACGTTTCCCGTTAGATTCTGTTTCCCTTTTTCAATAAATATTCGTCCAGACGGAAATCCTTACGATCTTGCGCCTGCGCACTACAAACTTAACTCATTAAAGTGCTTGCCTACATATTTGCCACCCTCAGTTCTACTACAATGTTTAGCTAAATCACTTAGCACTATCCTCCATCTTCCCTTTTGGACCCTCAACCAAATCACTTCTCGGTCATGTGAATATTCATCTTTAAATATTTCTGGGCCCATTAGTTTTGTGTTAATGTATTTTGTAAAGGAAATGACACTGTAACATTTTTTTTTTTATTCCATCATAAAATATAAAATGTTTAAAAATTTTGAAAATGTCATATTTTTACAACTATAAAAAACAAAATACGCAGGAAGAGATGGCTCCTCAAGTACAGCGTTCCGCTCCCTTTTAAACCATTATCACTTAGTTGACGCGTGGAGGGAACTCCATCCCGCAAGGAGAGACTACACTCATTATTCCTGCCCGCATAAGGTCTTTACCAGAATTGACCATGTTTTCTTGCAACTCCCCTCTCTGCCACATTTGTCCCATACCTCCATAGTGCCAATTGTCTGGTCTGACCATGATTTGGTTTCGATTCAATTGTCTTCTCTAACGCAAAGATCCTCACAAAAATCTTGGAAACTCTACGACCCTATGTTATCGGATGAGACCTTCCTTGAACGCACGCGTAAAGTAATTGAGGATTTCTACTTTGATAACACGGGGTCGGTGAGTTCTGATACCCTGCTTTGGGAGGCCCATAAGGCCGTAATCCGGGGTCATTTTATTCAGGAATCAGCCCGGCGTAAGGCCCTTTACAAAAAGCAGTTAGATACATTATTTGATGCATACCACTTGGCCTCTTCTGACTATAAAACCCACCCTACTAGGCACAATAGGATTGCTCTCAATCGGGCCGGGGATCGGCTTAATATGTGCCTTTCCGGGGAAGCTGAACGCCAAATAAACAGATCTAGGTTTAAGTGGTATCGTCTCAGTAATAAGCCTAATACACCTCTGGCCAGAAGGCTCAAGGGAGTCACGCAGAGGATTAAACCTTTGCGCATCAAGACCCTTGACGGTCCGCTTTCCAGTAATCCAGCGAGGGTGGTGGAGACGTTCAGTAAGCATCTTGAGGATCTTTATAAACCTAACACTGCACTTGATGAGCGCCTGGCTGAAAAATTGTTAGGTCGAATACAACTACCTCCCCTGCCTGAAGAGGTTAGGGAATCACTGGAGAGACCGGTTCAGCTCTCTGAGGTCCAGGTGGCTATTAACTCCCTAAAGATAGGGAAACAACCGGGCCCAGATGGTTTCACCGCCCTCTACTATAAAAAATTTTCCCAAATACTTGCCCCACGTCTGGTCGGTATGTTCAACTCCCTTAGGAGCGGCGACTCGTGGAGTACAGACGCGCTTACTGCTGCGGTATGTATGATACCTAAACCTGACGCTGATTCCACTCTCTGGTCCAGTCATAGACCTATTTCTCTCATAAACATTGATGTTAAGCTCCTGGCTAAGGTCCTGGCGACTAGACTTAATAAATGTATAGGGTCTCTAATCTCTAAAGAGCAGGCAGGCTTCATTCCCCAGCGACAAGTGGGGGATAATATTCGTAAAGTTATCAACCTGATCCATCATGCCAGGAAGGAGGGACGTCACACCATGCTATTAACATTAGATATACGTAAAGCATTCGATACCGTAGCATGGGACTACCTCCAGTTTATTTTGAGGAAGTGGGGTGTGGGTCCCTCCTTCATTGCATGGATTGCCTCATTATACTCCAACCCGGGAGCATTTATCAGATATTCAGGTTATTCCTCTAACCGGTTCTCCTTAGGCAGAGGCACTAGACAGGGATGCCCCCTATCCCCTCTATTGTTTGCACTCGCCATTGAGCCTCTCTCCAAGCTAATCCAGGCTAATGTCAACATTAAGGGAATCACGATAGGAGCATATGACCACAAGATATCTCTATTTGCGGACGATATCCTTATGCTAGTCGCGGACCCTATCACATCCCTCCCGAACCTCCTCCATACCCTAGAGGACTTCTCTAAAATCTCTGGCCTGCAAATCAATCCGTCAAAGTCTCAAGCGCTCAATATTTCTCTCCCTGAGATTACTTTGACTGCGCTCAAATCTTCTTTTGGCTTCTCCTGGCAAAAGCACCACATTAAATATCTGGGCGTACGATTAACAGCAAACTATGATTCTCTTTACGCCGCTAACTATCCTGCTCTGGCTAAGGACCTACGTACTCTAATATCTACCTGGACTAGATTACACCTGTCATGGCTGGGTAGGATAGCGGCGACAAAAATGACTTGGCTGCCAAAATTGCTTTTCTTATTCAGGGTACTTCCAATCCCAATCCCGGCTTCCTTTATCAAAGGCCTCCAAGCGTCCTTAAACTCATTTATATGGGGGAAACAGAGACCTCGGGTCAATCGGGGGACCTTATACAGAACTAAGCAGCAGGGTGGCCTTGGGGTCCCTAACATAGCACATTACTACTCCGCCTGTCAGATAGCCCAAATGTCGGCCTTCCATGCTGGTAATGAAAGACCATTATGGGTTGATATTGAGCAGACTAGCTGTTCTCCAATGGAGATTGGGAATCTGTTATGGTTGCCCCCGCGGATTTATAAAGATATCGACAACCCGGTCCTGAACCACTCCCTCAGGATATGGAAATCTAACAGACTGAAAGGAAACTTCTTCTCTCCCCAAACCCCCTTGCTCTCTATATTTGGTAACCCCGAATTCCCCCCAGCCTTTCGGGAGCCTTCGGCTTTTACCTGGTGGAGGGCACATAAATTAACAAAGTTCAAAGATTTTCTAACTTATAGGGGTATGATAACCTTCTCAGAACTTCAATCACATAGGGACATACCGAGCAAAGAATATCTCCGTTTTCTACAAATTACACACTATATAGGTACTAGATCGGGGTTGCGTATATTATCTAGACCTTCTTCCCCCTTTGAATTTATCTGTGAGAAACAGCCCCTAGGTAAAGGGACGGTCTCCACGCTGTACAAGCTGATGGGTGAAGCAAAGGGGCAATCCCCTCCGTCCTACACCACTAGATGGGCGAGCGACCTTGGTGTGGATCTCTCGGAAGAGGATTGGAAAACTGTATGGAGGAACTAATTTACTAAATTTCTGCACACAGGTGCCCAGGAGGTCAACACCAAGGTTTTGCTTCGCTGGTATTTGGTTCCAGAAAGAATTCACAGATTCTGCCCTTCGTACCCCCCAGAATGCTTTAGAAATTGTGGTATGCAAGGAACCTACCTCCATATTTGGTGGGAGTGTAGGCTAGTTAACCAGTTCTGGACCAAGGTTTTTTATCTTATATTTAAGGCAACAGGTCTGCGCCTGACCCCCTCACCTCAATTAGCCCTTCTTAATCTCAGACCCCCCGAATGTCCCAAACCACATTTTGAGCTCGTAAGACATATTTTAACAGCCGCTAAAATGATTATTGCTCAATCATGGAAGAGTGGGTCCATTCCTAGCGGACGTCTCATATCCCGCATAAATGAGGTGATGCTCTTTGAAAAGATGGCTGCTTCAATGCAAGGCGATCTCACTCCCTTCCTAGCTGTTTGGGGAGGTTGGATTACTCATTTTCAGCATAAAGACTTTGGCTCCCAACTGTTTATATCTTAGTTACAAGTCACAACCCTTTTGGATTGCTTATAGTATGGGCACTCACCCCTTCCCTCTCCTCCTCCTCTTCTCTTTTTCTCTATATTCTCTCCTATTCCCCCCCTTTTTTGCCTCGCTTTGAATCTCTTAGTAGCTGTTGATTATTAATAGTATAGAATGTTTTCTATAAGAACCTTTCTGCGCTTTGTTTTGTATGAGTATGCTGTTAATAGGACATTACTCTACCTGTTCCTTAAAATCTCTTGTAATATGCTTGTAGATGTAACGTTTGCATATCCTTAATAAAAAAATTGTGGAAAAAAAAAAAAAACAAAATACATAGCAATGGCAGGCCACAGAACATTATTCTTCATCTGTGGTCCCCAACGAGTTGCGCAGCTCCTGCATCTCGCCCACCAACTGAAGGACCCTGACACTCAGTTGTGCCACTCTGGCACGTGTGGTCCCTGTTAAAAAACCTAAATTAAAATATTCGTATAACCTTGTTGGGGTCATATTGCAGTGCCCCCCCCATATGGTCCAAACACCTAAATCTAAACTTCAAAAGCCAGAGTGCCCTCGCCACCATGGCCCGGGTTTTGCATAGTGCCCGATTAGAGAACCCCTGGCCCGCATTCTGCAGGCAAAGAACGGGCATCAGGAGCAAGGGCAGGAATGGATATGCAGAATCCCCTGAAAGAATTTAAAAATACTAACATAAAATACACATTCTAAGCTACAATATTGTTTAACATGTCATCAAGGGCTAAAAACAGCCATAGGTTAAGACATGAGTCATCAACTATATTCATTGCCATACAGTGAAAATGGATTGATGGAATGTGAGCAAACTTACTCTGGAGCCATCCACCAGATAATTCTCCTGACTCAAACTGACGAAATAAGCTGGAGCTCTGCAATATATAAGCATCATGGGACGACCCTGGATGCCCTGCAAGAACACTGAGGAATCGCATAGCTGGACCAAACACTGCTTGTATGTTGTGTGAGTGGCACATCTTGCGGTTCCTGCAACCAAATATAAAATAATTACACAAAGCAAAGGTAACCGACTAAAACTACAACAAATTAAGATTCAGTTTTAACAATCCAAATATAATTCACAAAGGACATAAGTCTAAAAAAATGGGGGAAAATAAATGTTTACATGCTAAGGAATAATTAAGGTCAGCATTAACCCTTCTAGCGCCAGCTACGTAAAATTCACGTAGCTGCCTCTCCTGTCGTTAAACGCCAGCTACGTGAATTTCACGTAGCTAGCATTCCCTTCGGGGGGGCATCGGGGGGGCATCAGCGGGCCCGTTGCTGTGGAGCAGCTTGCAGGGAGTCCAGGGGTCAGGGGGAGGTGACCTGGGTGTGACCCAAGTCACCCGATCGCTCCCCTGACCAATCAGCAGGGGGCGCACGGCAGCTGTCATCAGCCGGCGCCCCCTGCTTACCTCATCCGGCGCAGCATCGTTTCTGGAGCCCAGGGCGACGGTAAGGCCGATCGCCGGCAAAACGCCCTCCACCAGCCTAGCCTCCGCCGCCCCGCCCGTCCGCCCCTCGCCTCCTGCCTCCTGCCCGCCCCTCGCCTCCTGCCTCCTATTAGCTGGCTATACGCGCGACGCGCGCCCGACGGCTCTCCGCTCACCACCATGCCGCCATCCATCCATCCATCCATCCATCCTATCACCCCCAATGCTGCCATCCGTCCTCTCACCCCCAATCCAGTCACCCTGTCACCCCCAATGCATCCCATCCATCCATCTTGTCACCCCCATGCAGCAATCAATCCATCCATCCATCCTCTCACCTCCAATCCAGCCATCCTGTCACCCCCATGCAGCCATGCATCCTGTCACCCCCATGCAGCCATGCATCCTGTCACCCCCATGCAGCCATGCATCCTGTCACCCCCATGCAGCCATGCATCCTGTCACCCCCATGCAGCCATGCATCCTGTCACCCCCATGCAGCCATGCATCCTGTCACCCCCATACAGCCATGCATCCTGTCACCCCCATGCAGCCATGCATCCTGTCACCCCATGCAGCCATGCATCCTGTCACCCCCCATGCAGCCATGCATCCTGTCACCCCCCATGCAGCCATCCATCCATCCTGTCACCCCCATGCAGCCATCCATCCATCCTGTCACCCCCATGCAGCCATGCATCTTGTCACCCCCATGCAGCCATGCATCTTGTCACCCCCATGCAGCCATGCATCCTGTCACCCCCATGCAGCCATGCATCCTGTCACCCCCATGCAGCCATGCATCCTGTCACCCCCCATGCAGCCATGCATCCTGTCACCCCCCATGCAGCCATGCAGCCATGCATCCTGTCACCCCCCATGCAGCCATCCATCCATCCTGTCACCCCCCATGCAGCCATCCATCCATCCTGTCACCCCCATGCAGCCATCCATCCATCCTGTCACCCCCATGCAGCCATCCATCCATCATGTCACCCCCAATGCAGCAATCCATCTTGTCACCCCCATGCAGCCATCCATCTTGTCACCCCCATGCAGCCATCCATCTTGTCACCCCCATGCAGCCATCCATCTTGTCACCCCCATGCAGCCATCCATCCTGTCACCCCCATGCAGCCATCCATCCTGTCACCCCCATGCAGCCATCCATCTTGTCACCCCCATGCAGCCATCCATCTTATCACCCCCATGCAGCCATCCATCTTGTCACCCCCATGCAGCCATCCATCCTGTCACCCCCATGCAGCCATCCATCCATCCTGTCACCCCCATGCAGCCATCCATCCATCCTATCACCCCCAATGCAGCCATCCATCCATCCTGTCACCCCCAATGCAGTAATCCATCTTGTCACCCCCATGCAGCCATCCATCCATCCTATCACCCCCATGCAGCCATCCATCCTATCCCCCCAGGCGATCATGTGCTCCCTGGCGGCCGCGCTCGCACCCACCTGGCCTCCATCTTGGTCGGCTCTGACAGCCGGCATCTTGATTGGCCTCCTCGCCCTGCCTGCCCCGCCTCAGCCATTGGTTACAGAGCATTGCCGGCGTGGGACATGAGAGCAGGCCGCCGGACTCCGCCCACCTGCTGGGTCAGGGACGTGTGACTGACTGAAGTACTGAGGAAGAGACCCCGGAAGAAAAGGTATTTAAAAAAACGAAAAAAAAAATAGATGTTGATTTTGGAGAGGGAGTGTGTGTGTGTGTATATGTGTGTTTTTTTTTTTCAGTTTGGTCACGGGGCTCCCGAGCGCATGCCCATAGGGGCCCCGTGTCCCATGACCAACATGTAAATCTGGCCAGTTCGGTGGTTCCGGCGCTCTTCCCCAGGGGAAGACCAACCTCCACAACAACCAGTATAACCAGTGAATTTCGGGAAGGCTTGCGCCCAGAAAGCTGCAGCTACAACAACAAGCCTGGTACGCCTAGAACGCTTGAGGTGTGTACTTTCAGGGAACATGTGGTTTGTGGAGGGTATTTTTATTGAAAAGTGATGTTTTTGTTGAAAAAGCGCAAGGTGCGCACTTTGTCTGCAGAGCAGGAAATTTCAAGTGAAATGCCCGTTATGCATACGCTTTGCTTTGGGGTAATTGGCAACCCTACCCTTGGAGGTAGCTATGCATGTTGGGTATTGTTCTGTTCAGAAGACCTTGCCATTTCAGATTTGATTCGTTTTTTTTGGTTAGCGCATGTTTTTTATAGAAAAATTTGGTCTTAATGCTGCATTTTTGCTATTTTTTTAGGGAAATCCGGTACAACCAGTGAGTTTCGGGAAGGCTTGCGCCCAGAAAGCTGCAGCTACAACAACAAGCCTGGTACGCCTAGAACGCTTGAGGTGTGTACTTTCAGGGAACATGTGGTTTGTGGGGGGTATTTTTATTGAAAAGTGATGTTTTGGTTGAAAAAGCGCAAGGTGCGCACTTTGTCTGCAGAGCAGGAAATTTCAAGTGAAATGCCCGTTATGCATACGCTTTGCTTTGGGGTAATTGGCAACCCTACCCTTGGAGGTAGCTATGCATGTTGGGTATTGTTCTGTTCAGAAGACCTTGCCATTTCAGATTTGATTAGTTTTTTTTGGTTAGCGCATGTTTTTTATAGAAAAAATTGGTCTTAATGCTGCATTTTTGCTATTTTTTTAGGGAAATCCAGTACAACCAGTGAGTTTCGGGAAGGCTTGCGCCCAGAAAGCTGCAGCTACAACAACAAGCCTGGTACGTCTAGAACGCTTGAGGTGTGTACTTTCAGCGAACATATGGTTTGTGGGGGGTATTTCAATTGAAAAGTGGTGTTTTGGTTGAAAAACCGCTAGGAGAGCAAAATGGTGTATTTTCTTTGAAAATTAGCTCAGTCGCTCTTTTTAGTTTTACATGTCTCGTGGGCAGGAAAGGATGTCTACCAATACATATGTGGTACTGTTGCAATCGGAAGCAATAGGGCTTTTACACACAATATGATTTTCTGGAACAACTTGCATGTTTTATTAGGAAAACACACTAAAATTGTAAAAAAATGTTTTTTGGGTTTTTTTTTTACATATTTTCCATAAAAATATTTAAAAAACACTGACAATCTTACAAACAAGACACTTCATGTTAAAGCCCAGACTGTGCTGAAAAAAACTATATAATTGTCCAGGGAAATACTGGGAAATCTCTTCAAAAATCACAGTTGAACATGTGGAGCGCAAAATAGTGCAAAATGGTCTGGCAACAAAGGGTGACAAAATCTCAAGGTAGGCTGGCGGTTAAAGGGTTAAATGCATCTATAAGGCATACATGAAATATATTGATTTAGGTATGCATTGCTATACAATTTATGGCCTCGGCCATGCTGATACATGCAATGCCTTGGTGCTAAAGGCATGCAGACTCCTCCACATAGCAGCAAAACATGTTCAACAATAGCAATCCGAGCCCTCAAAGGTCCCGTAAGTGGATCGGAAATGAAACGGATTTATAGGGTGGTGGTCCGTCGGAAATCAGCTCTCTGAATCAGACGTAAGCCCACCCCAACAACGTAAGTTATCTGAACGAACGAAAAATATCAGATTTTGTTTGGAAAATGATCCGAACTAACGGAAATGATCCGATTTGCTTCCGTTCATCAAAAGCGCATATACACATTTTCCCGAACGTTCGTACGAATGAAAAATGAACGAAAAAAAGCAAAAAAACGACAAACACCCACTAAAACTTTCACAGACAGCTACGGAAGTCCGGACGAATGTGTCTCTGAATCGAGCCTATTTTTCCGAACGTTCGTACGAATGAAATATGAACGAAAAAAAGCAAAAAAATGACAAACACCCACTAAAACTTTCACAGACAGCTACGGAAGTCCAGACGAATGCGTCTCTGAATCGAGCCTAATGATCCAACCAGGAGGGGGGGCCAGGCACATACATTTATAGGAAAGACAGAAGAGATAATGAAACCCAGCTGTGGAAGAACAGGGAGCATTAGGGGAGATCCACACAAATAAAGCAGACATACACAAGCACAAAAGCAAGTGGCAGGGAGAGCAGTGGACTTGAAGAAATGATATATGGTGGATCGCCAGTTCAAGGCCCTGTCAATGTCAGTCCTTACAGCCCTGAACTGAAAAGAGGACGGAGGTGAGCTTTTTCTTAAGAGCAACTCAGACCGCAGGGAGAGGCTATTTATAGGCGAAGAGTGAGCTGGCAGGAAAAGCCCTTCACACCCCGCCACTTACAGTGACATCAGAAGAACAGGAGGCATGAAAGGCTTTCCCGTCAGCTCACACCTCACAATATAAATAGTCCCTCCCTGTGGCGGGAGCCTAGTGCAGTCTTCAGCAGATAGGAGAAGACCCACCGGACGAAGATGACATGATCAATATGAAGAGGAAGGATCCCTAGTCATTATAAAATATGTTTGAGCACAACACGTGTACAGTGTACAGTACATCTCATAACAGAACCTAATTCACAGGTAATCATGGTAATCGTGGCAGGGATCTTATGAGAGGTCAAAATATTAGATAGACTCACAATGATCCCTATTCCCCAAAACCTAGTCTAGGGTGGACCATAATATGAGGTAAGAGTGCACAACCCAACAGTAAGTCCAAACAATTCCTTCAGGTGCCTCACCCCTGGCTTCTTTCCCCCAAGGCAAGCCTGATTTGGATAGCAAAATAGGTCCTTAGCTAGTGACTGCGATCCTCTTCTGATCATTCCGGAAGCCCAGCACCCCTGCACAGCAGTAGTGGAGCTAGAACCTGCCCTGATCTCAGAGTCAGCCACTGACAGCAACGCAGCTGATGCCTCTGAGAGTGGCTGAGCCAGAGGTAATAGCAGGTCCTAGCTCCACAGGTGCCATGGAACACTGCAGGGCCTTGGAGTGATCGTAGGAAGATTGTGGGATCTAGGTAAGTATCTATTTCGTTTTTTAGTCACTTAAGTCAGGAGGGTGGGGGCAGCTGAGGGTTGAAGAAACTGCTTCGACTTCCTCTTTAACAACATGCATACTAGCACACTAAAATTGACACCCCCTACCTTTTTACAATTTCTGCAAAAGCATCCATTTACCCTGTTCCTTCATATGCTCTCCATGCAAGAGTCATGCCAATGTCCAGAACCAAATAGTCTCCAGAGAACAAAGGAAAATAGTCAGGTAACAATGTTGCTTGTAAATAGGAGAACAAATCTATATTTGTTCATCTCTCTTAGACACCATATACCTTTATATAGAATATAATTGTGGTTACCCTCATAACCACCAGGTCAGATTAACCCTTTGAAAGCCAATCCCGTAAAATTCACGCAGTTGCTTTTCCATCCGTGAACTGACAGCCACGCAAATTTCAAGTCCCTGGTGTTTATCCATTTTGCAGGAAAAAAATCCATTCACCTCCATCGGGAATCCAGCAACCTCAGTCTCCTCTTTCCCTGGGTGCCTCTGAACCCCCCTGGGGTCTTCAGAGTGGTAGAGAGGACCCATTTCCTGCCCTGTTTGCCAACTTCAGGCATGTAGCCGACCACCACAGGGAGGGGCCTTTTATAGGGTGAGTCTATCAGGCCATATAGATGGTGTCTGGGTTGGTTTTACTGAGAAGGGGGACCCCAAGCCATAAAAAAAGAAATAACCCATAAAAATTCAAAAAGAAACGGCATGCTCCCACCCCACACCAATTCTTTTTTTATTTAACCCTTGACAGTGTGCATAGTTTGTGTGAAAAAATATTTTATTTGCAATACATATGTGGTACCGTTGTAATCAAGAGAAACTGGGCTTTTATGCGTAATATGATTTTCTTGAAAAAATTGCTTTTTTTATTTTTAAAAATTGACAGAATTTAAAAAAATATATATATTTATTTAAACATTTTATTTCCCCAAAATATTATGAGTGCATTGAAAAAATGACAAAAAAATACATTTCATGTTAAAGCCCAAACTCTGCTGAAAGCAAAAATATATCATTTTCCTGGGAAATCCCTAGAAATTCCTGCAAAAATCACAGTTAAACATATCTAACCCAAAATGGTGAAACATGGTCAGGTAAGAGACGGTGACTTAATCTCTAGGTAGACTAGAAGCTAAAGGGTTAAAGTTGGGTTTGTCTCTCATGCAAAACATAAAGGTGTCTTCCACAACAACGTCCTCTTGTGAGTTATAGTCCACAATACCAAACTTCTAGGAGTACAGTATACTTAAAGGAACATTCCAGGCTAGGAGCTAAATTAGCCTGCTTTCTGCTTCCCCTGTGCTGGCTGTCAGGAGCTGCATCTTTCACCCAGCCATAATTCAACATTAGGTCTTAGGGAACTCTCTTTTCTGCTGGGCTTCCTCATCGGCAGAGGATGACTCATCATGACTCATGTATGTGACTGTCCCCTCAGAAGTGAATTAATTTTTGGGTCTGAGATGAGCAGACGGGAACAAGTTCTACAGGGGTTGCAAAGCCAGCATGGGGGAAGCAGGAAGCTGGGTAGTGGGGTTGAGCCTGGTGAGAAAACTCACTTATTTTTTAGGAGAGAAAAGTGCTATTCACTTTCATTGTCTACTTTGGGGCTGATTCAGAGCCATATTGCCTATCATTAAATGCACGGTTGGACAAAAACGCATGCATGAGCCATAGCACCAGGTAAAGGTATGTTTTTATGGATGATCTGGGGAGTTTCACATAGGGGCGCATCCCAAATTTGGGATGCCCCAGAGGCAAGAAACGGAACCCGATGTTGCAGAAATCCTGGGATTTGTTCACCTTTAAATAATAAATTGAATTCCAAACATTATAACTAAACACATCCTCCTATGTGGCGTGGGAAAGGCTTTATTATCAGGGGGGTTGTGTTGTCATTGCAGGTCTGCTGTCCATGGGCCCCATCTTTGTGAGATACTCACCTTTTCCGCTTTAGCCTCTGGTTTCTTACTTTAATTGCCACTCTTCTTTTCACTTCCTTTGTCCACGACCCTCTCTACGTGTGGCGCTTCAGAATCAGCCATCATGGGAGTGGCTCATACGACTGTGAAGGTTCTTCTCTGATCTTTAAACCTGTACATGTGTTTCTCAGTTTTTTTTTCACAATTCAGTTTGTGATGGAGCTAAAAACCTTTAACACATTATTCTCATCTGAGATTCTCTGCCACAAGGATTTCCTGTGATGTATGTACCCACCAGGGTGGGGGGTGCCTGTGAAGGGACTCCCAGAGGCAGAATCGGATTGGGACTGTTAAAGAAAAAAAATTGCAATGGCGGTGGACTGGTGGTGGCGGTGAGTGAGGGATGTGCTTTAAATTAATTTCTATGCGGCACATAGGAAGCGGCTGTATACTTACCTGAGCCAGCGGTCGAGTCTTCATTCTTTCTTCTCACAAATGTCCACAGCCGGCATTTTAATAGAATGGCCACTCCCATGAGTGAGGACACTGGCAGCTGTGGAAGAATGTAATAAGATAGGTTCCCATTTAAAAGAGAGGGTCTACCCATCATGCTTGCTGCAGAGAATTACTAATTAAGCCAGACAAAGCACCCAACGAGAGGTGATGGATAGAAAGAAAAAGGAGGGTAGAAATAAATCTTGCCCCATTCTGGTAACAAAGTTCACTGTGCATTTTCAGGCAGTGAAAGCTATTATTTTTAAACATCTTCCAGGAGATCCGATGCTAAAAAAGATCCTATATGATGGTGTACTGGTAGTAAGCAAAATATATCTGGGTATTGGTACATTATTATTGCCTAGCCTCTTTTCTAGTAGTATTAAAAAGGAGGGAGGGACAAGGCTTTCTATAGTAGGCAACCACAGTGTAGTTCTTGCCCTATAATGAGTGGTAAAAAAAACACATTTTCTACCAACACAGGGAAAGAGTTTAAACAATATAGTTTCAGCAATTGTAATAACTTTAATGTAATTTACTGCTTAACCCGTGGGATACACATCCCAGAAGAAGAGGACAGCAGATCATCTTTGTGGAGAAACAACAGAACTACAGACTAGAAGTATGTTTAACCTGTCATAACATCTAAGGGAGGTACATGGTGAAGGTTCCATCTAAGCCTGTATGGGCCTTGTTTTCCTCCACCTCCATGGTGTCATACTAAAGGTTAGTGTCCACCCTCAATTAACCCTCATAGGACCAGGTGCAATAATTATGTTGTCCCACATTTTCCAGGTATTTCTATCCTGTCCTCATTTCCTTACACATGGGATCAGGTAACTTTAGATTCATCCGATTGAGACCTAATGTTTTATCCTTTTCCTATCCTAATGTTTTATCTTTTTCACCATGGCTAAACAGTACAGTGCAACGTGGCAGAGGGTAGCCATATTTATAGTTAAACAGCATATGTGGGAGCACCTACCCTTTTATCGCTGACTGGAAGCCCTCATTGTCCATGGGAAAGAAGGAAATGTCCCCGATCTTACAAGCCTCCCAGCTGCAACAGCGACACTGGAAGTGGCCGGTCGGAGTCGGCGTGCGAGGCGCGCATGCACAGTGAACACAGGTTAGCTGACTGCCAACTTGGCTGCATGAATGTCTTTGCCAATGGTGTCAGGGCGAGGCAAAGCTGGTGCCCAGAACGGGATGGCATATTCGAGGTGAGGGAGAACCAGTGCTTTGAAAAGAGGTAAAATTACATCCCTATCCTGTGATTCCATGCCTTTTTTAATGCATGATAATATATGGCCTACAGGTTACTAGACCCCAGGTGCATGACTTTACATTTCTCCACATTCAACTTAATTTGCCAAGTGGATGCCCAGACACTCAAAGTGTCCAAGTCAGCTTGAAGCTTGTGAACATCTTCAATAGACTGCACTGTGCTACATATCTTTGTGTTCTGAAAAAATAGAGACAGTATAATTCCATGTTCTATTTCCTTTATAAGCAAGTTGAATAATAGTGGGCCCAGCACTGAACCCTGGGGTACGCCACTTACAACTGGTAACCATTCAGAGTATGTATCATTAACCACAATTCTCTGCACAGGATCCTTCAGCCAGTTTTCAATCCAGTTACAAACTGTATTTTCTAATCCTGAAGACCTCAATTTCCCCAATAAGCATCTATAGGGGACAGTGTCAAATGCTTTTTCAAAATACAGAAAAACTGTATCCACAGCCGCCCCTCTGTCCAGGCTTCTACTCGCCTCCTCATAGAAGCCAATCAGGTTAGTCTGGCAGTTTCTGTCCTTAGTAAAACTGCTGGTTGTCACTTATAATATTATGCATACTTACATATTAGCCCCTCAAACAATTTTGCCCACAATGGATGTTAAACTTACAGGTCTGTAATGGCCCAGAGAAGCCTTTTTTAAAAATGGGCACCACATTTGCCTTGCACCAATCCCTCGGTACTAATACCAGTTGTTAGTGAGTCTTTAAAGATCAAGAACAGGGGTAATGAGATAACTGAGCTGAGTTCTTTAAGAACTCTTGGGTGAAGTCCATCTGGTCCTGGTGTCTTATTCACATTTTATATAGTCTTGAGAAACCACCTTGTGCGAACCAAGGTACCCTCTTTAGCAACAAGTACATATAATTGAAGCAAAACATAGATTCTATGCACTCTCAGGAAGCTACCGTCCAAACCCCAAAGACTCAGCTCTTTTAAGGCTGGTATTCAAGGATTTTTCTGGTTCCCAAGAAATCAGGCACCTCAGAAAGCAAGACCCTAAACCACTACATAAGGTTTCCCAGGTATCAGATGGAAACTTTTCTCACAGCCCTGCAAGCCCTTCAGTTGGGGTCTAGGTCCTATCATTAGATCTGAAGGATGCATATCTCTATCCACAAGCACATCCAGAAATTTCTGAATTTTGACACCATTAATGGTTTCGCTCCCTCTCCCATTGGGTTGTCCACTTCACCAAAGACATTCTCGAAAATTCTAGTGGCACTCGTAGCATCTCTTCGAGAGAACGGAGTGAGACTGTTTAATTATTTGGACGCCATGATCCTGCTTGTGTAGGATGAGCTAACACTCACTCATCACATACAGATTCTCCTTTCAGCTCTGCAGTCCCAAGGATGGCTAATAAACTGGGAAAAAAGCCATCTTTTTCCACTCAGAAACAAACCTATTTGGGTGTGCTCATAGACAGAGTTGAGTGTTCAGTGTCATAATAGTCATATTGGAAAAGATGTATCAATTACGGGCTGTGGACAGAGTATCTGCAAGATGCTTCATGACGGTGTTTGGGACCTTGATGGCGACCATCCCCATGGTCATGTGGGCCTCAGGGCGTATGCGGATCCTGCAATGGGGTTTCCTCAACCTATGGGACAATCAGTCACTCTTGGAAACTCAAAGCAACTCCTGCCACTGCAACTCCTTCTTCTGGTTACCTGGGTAGTAATCACTACAGATGCCAGTTCCAGCGGCTGGGGAGTGCAATACCAGGGAACTGCTATAACGGACAGATGGAGATTCAGAACATGAGAAGTAGTTTTAAACGTTCTGGCTCTACTAGCCTGTCAACATCAAATAGAGGGGAAAGCAGTTATGTTTTAAATGGACAAAATCATAGCGTGTGCATATATATAGAAGCAGGACAGCCCATGTAGTGCCTCAACAATGAGGGAGCTCTCTCCCATAATGGAATGAGACATGGGCCACTTGTGTCACTTGTGTCATATCTCAGCATCTCACATTCCAGGGGAGAGCAATTGGATGGCGGATACTCTCTTGTAGACAACAAAGAATGGGCGCTAAAGGTCAGCATATTCAACCTGCTGGTAGAGACATGGTTCTTTACATAGATGAATCTATTTGCAATCTCGAGGAAATGCAAAATGTATTTTTGAAATAAATTGCAGGAGGCTCAATCTAGGATATGCATTTCCCCCGACTCCATTCATTTTCAAGTTTATCCAGAAACGGAGGCCTGCTTGGCAATGGTGATATCGATCCTCCTTTACTGGCTAAGGAGGTCTTGGTTCCTGCTCATACAACAAATGATGCTGGAAGGGCTAATCTGGCTACCTCAGGACCGGGGCCTGCTACACCAGGAAAGGGAACTACACCCTCAGCCTCTGCAACTGAGAGCTTGGCTGCTGAAAGGAAAAGCTTGCTAAGCCAAGGCTATTCCCTAAAGGTGCCGGAGATGCTGCTCAAATCCCATAAATCATCCACAAATGCTCTGTACAATAGAACATAGAAGACATTTCATAGCTTTCTGGCCGAATCTTCTGCAGTCGATATTTATGATGTCAATCATTCTCCAGCTGGGTCTCCAGAAATGGTTAGACCTGAGGACCCTCAGCAGTCGATAGCAAACTGTGTATCGCACCTTTTAACCATACAGTCGTTGATTAAGGTGGTTATAAGAATAGGACCATCGAGAATCAAAGTTTTCCCCCAGTGGGACCTTGCAATGGTCCTTATAGCCCTTAGTCAGAGTCCCTTTATTTCACTTGAAGAATGCACTGGAATTTAACACTCAAATACATTTTTCTTATTACTTTGACCTCTGCATCCGGAATATCGGAGGTGACGGCATTTTGGTCCAAATACTTCTATATATATTCCTGACCGAGTAGAACTAAGGCCTACAATGGACTTTGTTTGTTCCCAAGGTTGCTACTACCTTTCACACAGAAAATCAATGACATATGCCCACTTTTTCCGACAGAGCCAATCCTAACTATAGTGAGTAGTGATGAGCAGGTCTGTTGAAGTTCAGCTCATGAGAAATTGTTGACAAAGTTCAGATTCGGGTCACTGAACCCGAACCCATTGTAGTCGATGGGAACCCGAACATTGAGGCCCAAAATTGGCTGTAAAATGTAATTTTGCTGTCAGGGTACCTGCCGAGCATGGTGAACTATAGGAGTTGCGCTGCGCTGCCCTTTGGATGAAGGGGGAACATAGATTCATAACGGCTTGTAATTCCAGGGCTCAAGGGCTGCCCAGTTGGCCTCTGGCCCTGACCATTACATGTCCATATGCCCTATAGTACAGGTCCAGTGCTATGCTATGGGCCACTGGACTCATCCGCACCACCACAACTGGCTTAAGGGGTCCATGGAACCCCTTACCAGTTCAAAGTGAAAGTGGAAAAAACACAACTTTGATAAAAGTAACTTACCGTATATACTCGAGTATAAGCCGAGTTTTTCAGCCCACTTTTTGGGCTGAAAAAAGCCGCCTCGGCTTATACTCGAGTCCAGGGGCGGACTGCCAGGGAAGGCCGCTGTCACGCTCGGGGTAACTCCAGCCCTCTTAATAAGCTCACAACCCCCAATCTCCACAGCCAGCTTCACCTGTAGGAGCCCCCGCTTGCCGGGACGCAAGATACGCCTACCCGGGATCGGTTGCCCCCAGGACTTAATGGCTCAAAGGATGTAAGCTTATATGTGGGAGGACTGGAGAACCAATAGCAAGAGCGTGAGTGACGGAAGTCCAGAGACAGGCAATAGGTCGATAACGGGAAGGCAGAGATCGTAGCGGCACCAGGGGTCAGGCAAGACGTAGTCGGGGTTCAGGCAGAGGTCAGCAACTGGGGATCAGGATCTAGAAGCGTCAGTTCAGGCAAAGGTCGGCAACAAGGATTCAGGATCGAGAGGCGTCAATTCAGGCAGAGGTCGGCAACAAGGATTCAGGATCGAGAATGGTCGTATAATCAAGTCGGCAACAGACTAGACTTCACAGGAGTAGGTAACACAGGGTTCTGAGCGCTATCACAGGCAATTCACAACTGAGAGGGAATTGCCTTTATAGGAACAGGTCTGAGGGAAGCAGTGTACTGATTGGAGCACATAGGATTCCAAGGGTAATTGGCTGCAGAGCAGAAGAGGGCGAAGCCCTCAATCCCCAAGGATTCATTAACCCTTTAATTGATCCTCCGGCGGGTGCGCGCCGCACAGCGCCGCCGGAGGGCATAACAGACACGTGCTCGCGGCCGCGCGCGAGCACGTCTCCTGGAGGAGGAAGCGGGGGGCGTGGCTGAGCTGGGCGCCGCTCGAGCCGACGCTGCTCGAGCCGACGCCGCTCGGCGCAGCCGCCGCACAGTGACAGCTGCAGCTGGTCGCCTGGAGACGTCGCTGGAACGGGGATCAGGTAAGCGGTTCCTGACACTACCCCCCCTTCACGAGGGGCCTCCGGACCCTCACCCGGTTTCCCTGGATTGTCACGATGGAACCTTCTTACAAGAGCCTTGGCATGAACATTCCTCGCTGCCACCCAGCATCTTTCCTCCGGACCATAGCCAACCCAATCCACCAAATACTGTAAAGAATTACGCACTTTACGTGAATCCAAGATCTTATTCACTTCATACTCGGGCTCATTATTAAGAAGAATTGGTGCAGGACCAGCAAGAGGAGCATTCTTCGCCGGTTTTAACAGTGAAACGTGAAAGGAATTAGGTATTTTCATAGTTGGCGGGAGTTGAACTTTAAAAGACACATTATTCAACTTCTTGACGATTGGAAAAGGACCAATAAATTTTGGACCTAATTTGCTAGATGGCTGACGGAGCGCAATATTTTTAGTGGAGACCCAAACTAGATCGCCTACTCGAAGAGTAGGTTCCTGTGATCTGCGGCGGTCGGCAAATTTCTTATACCTCAAACCAGTGGTCTTAAGAATCTCCTGAACGTGTGTCCAGATATTCTTCCGTTCTTGAAGCCACTCCTCCAACGCCGGCAGATTGGAAGGTGACCCTGAAAGGGAAGAAGCTCTAGGATTTTTCCCTAAGTTACAATAAAAAGGAGATACCTTGGTACTCTCACTAGGCGCGTTATTGTAAGCAAACTCGGCGAAATCAATAAATTCCGCCCATTGTTCTTGGGCATCAGAAACATAACACCTTAAGTATTGTTCCAAAGTTTGATTAGTTCTTTCTGTCTGCCCATTAGTCTGGGGATGGTAGGCAGAAGAAAGAGAGATCTGTATTCCCAACCGCGAACAGAAGTGTTTCCAAAAACGGGAAGTAAATTGAACACCCCGATCAGAGACTATATTGGACGGAATACCATGAATACGAAAAATATGCGAAGTAAACAGCCGCGAAAGCTCAGGTGCAGAAGGAAGTTTGGCCAAAGGAACGAAATGTGCCATCTTACTGAAACGATCTACGACCACCCAAATGACAGTATTACCATGTGAGAGAGGCAAATCTACAATAAAATCCATAGAAATATGGGTCCATGGCTCAGCAGGAATTTCAAGAGGAACCAAACTGCCACTAGGAGCCTTGTGAACTCCTTTACTTCGAGCACAAATAGCACAAGCGTCGATAAAGGCAGTGATATCGCGTCTCATGGTAGGCCACCATACATGACGACGGGCAAGCATAAACGTCTTACGGTTACCCAAATGACCAGCAGTTTTGGCATCGTGAAATTCGCGAATTACATCCGAACGCAGGTGCGGCGGAACAAACTGGCACCCCAAGGGTACATCACTAGGAGATTCATCTTGAAACGGCGCCAAGGTATTGGAGAGATCAGGAAGTAACGCCCCCACCACACAACCTGTGGGTAAAATTGGTTCACCAGAATCACCCCGATCCTTACATTCACCGAACATGCGAGATAGAGCATCAGCTTTAGTATTTTTTACACCCGGCTTGAAAGTAATAATAAAATTGAAACGCGAGAAGAATAATGCCCAACGTGCCTGACGAGAGTTCAGCCTCTTGGCAGAACCTATGTATTCGAGATTTTTATGATCAGTATACACAGTTATAGGATGTAATGAACCCTCCAACCAGTGTCGCCATTCATCAAATGCTAGTTTAATAGCTAATAGTTCCCTATTGCCAACATCATAATTTTGTTCCGCGGTACTGAATTTACGCGAAAAATAAGCGCATGGATGGAGACGCTCAGGGTTACCAGAATATTGTGACAAAACTGCACCCACTCCCAGCTCAGAAGCATCCACTTCAATAATAAAAGCTTTATGAATATCTGGATGCACTAAGACAGGTGCCGAAGTAAAGGCCCATTTCAAGGTTAGAAAGGCCTCACAGGCAGAGGGGGACCAGTTAGCAGTAAAAGCCCCCTTGCGGGTAAGGTTGGTAAGGGGTGCAACCACATGGGAAAAGCCTTTTATGAAACGCCGATAAAAATTTGCAAAACCTAGAAAACGTTGCAATTCCTTTAAAGTTTTGGGTTGGACCCAATCCTGAACTGCTGCAACCTTCCCCGCGTCCATCTCCAAACCCTGGTTGGTAATAACATACCCTAGGAAGGGAACTGTAGTGACTTCAAACACACACTTAGACAGTTTAGCAAATAAGTTGTTCTCTCTTAATTTTTGTAGCACCAACTTAACATGGTGTCTGTGCTCCGGTAAAGAATTAGAAAAAATGAGAATATCATCCAAGTAGATGACTACAAATCTACCGAGATATTCCCTGAATATATCATTAACAAAATCTTGGAAAACGGCTGGCGCATTACAAAGACCGAAGGGCATGACCAGGTACTCATAGTGCCCATCCATCACATTAAATGCAGTTTTCCACTCGTCCCCCTGTCGGATGCGAATCAGATTGTAAGCCCCTCTCAAATCCAATTTGGAGAAAATTCGAGCTCCTGTGACTTGATTGAACAGATCCCCAATCAAGGGTAAGGGGTATCGGTTTTTTACAGTGATCTTATTCAAGGCTCGATAATCTATGCACGGTCTCAAGCCACCATCTTTTTTCTCTACAAAAAAGAACCCGGCCCCAGCAGGCGAGGTAGAGGGACGGATAAATCCTTTCCTAAGATTTTCGGTAATATACTCCCTCATTGCTTGCTCCTCGGGCAGGGTAAGGTTATAAATCTTTCCCCTCGGGGGAATTGTGCCAGGCAGCAAGTCAATGGGGCAGTCATAGGACCGATGTGGAGGAAGAGTATCAGCAGAGCGTTCAGAGAATACATCGATCCAATCAGCGTATGGCTGAGGTAATTCCTGTGGTAAGACTTGAACGCTTCTGAGGCCTGTATTAAAACAGTGACCTTTACAGTGGTCACTCCACTTGACCAACTCCCCAGCCCGCCAATCTAACACCGGGTTATGGAGTTGCAACCAGGGGTATCCCAAAACCACCGGAGTTTCCGGACAATCAAAAATAAAGAATTCTAAGAATTCAGAGTGAGAAGAGCCGACAATTAGTCTGAGAGGTGGGGTCTTGGTATTTATAGGACCTCCCTGGATTGCCTTTCCATTGATAGCTAAAACTTGTAGGGATCTTTCAAGAGGAACTACAGGGATCCCTAAGGTGGAGATCATGCTCCTGTCCAAAAAGTTTCCAGCCGCACCACTGTCTATGAAGGCGGAAACTGTCTGCTTAGAGGACCCCCAAAACAAATCAATAGGTACAAGCATCTTATTCTGGCGAGAGTTACAAACTGACTCACCCAGATCAGTACTCTCTACCTGGTCTGGGTGCGGAAGTTTTCCGCCGGTTTCCCCTTGTTGGGACAGGACCCTGCAAAATGACCAGAATTCCCGCAATACAGGCATAACCCCTCGGATCGCCTACGCTGTTTCTCCTCTTGGGATAAGCGGGTTCTCCCTAATTGCATAGGTTCTTCCTGGGAGGATGATGAGGTATTTTCTCCACGGGGAACCGGGGATCTATGACTCTGGACTGGTCTAAAGGACGTGGGAGCCCCGACTCTCTCCCTGGCCCTTTCTCTAAGACGTCGGTCTATTTTAATGGAGACCTGCATTAATTGATCTAGGTCCGCTGGCGGGGGAAAATTGACTAAGGCATCCTTGATGCTATCCGACAGTCCCACCCTGAACTGACTACACAAAGCTGGATCGTTCCACCTAGCTTCGATAGCCCAGCGGCGGAATTCAGCACAGTAGTCTTCAGCCGAATTCCGTCCTTGTTTTAAGGCCCGAAGCCTATTCTCTGCGGTAGACTGTATATCTGGATCGGCGTATAAAACGCCCATAGCATTGAAGAAGGCAGTCACAGATTGTAGAGCAATGTCATGGGACGGTAAACTAAAGGCCCAGGACTGTGGGTCTCCTTGAAGCAAGGAAATGACTAGGCCTACTCGTTGGACCTCTGTGCCAGAGGAGATAGGTCTTAACTTAAAATATAGTTCGCAGGCATTCTTGAAATTGGAAAATTTTGCTCGTTCTCCAAAAAATTTCTCAGGCAGTGGAATCTTAGGTTCGGAGAAATGAGGTGGTACAGCGGAAGTTGGCACTTGACGAGATTCCTGAGTGGCCACTCTTTGAGCGAGTTGGTTGATCGCTGTGGCCATAGCTTGCACCTGCTGTACCAGGTCATCCATTTTTGGGCCTGTGATAATGTCACGCTCGGGGTAACTCCAGCCCTCTTAATAAGCTCACAACCCCCAATCTCCACAGCCAGCTTCACCTGTAGGAGCCCCCGCTTGCCGGGACGCAAGATACGCCTACCCGGGATCGGTTGCCCCCAGGACTTAAGGGCTCAAAGGATGTAAGCTTATATGTGGGAGGACTGGAGAACCAATAGCAAGAGCGTGAGTGACGGAAGTCCAGAGACAGGCAATAGGTCGATAACGGGAAGGCAGAGATCGTAGCGGCACCAGGGGTCAGGCAAGACGTAGTCGGGGTTCAGGCAGAGGTCAGCAACTGGGGATCAGGATCTAGAAGCGTCAGTTCAGGCAAAGGTCGGCAACAAGGATTCAGGATCGAGAGGCGTCAATTCAGGCAGAGGTCGGCAACAAGGATTCAGGATCGAGAATGGTCGTATAATCAAGTCGGCAACAGGCTAGACTTCACAGGAGTAGGTAACACAGGGTTCTGAGCGCTATCACAGGCAATTCACAACTGAGAGGGAATTGCCTTTATAGGAACAGGTCTGAGGGAAGCAGTGTACTGATTGGAGCACATAGGATTCCAAGGGTAATTGGCTGCAGAGCAGAAGAGGGCGAAGCCCTCAATCCCCAAGGATTCATTAACCCTTTAATTGATCCTCCGGCGGGTGCGCGCCGCACAGCGCCGCCGGAGGGCATAACAGACACGTGCTCGCGGCCGCGCGCGAGCACGTCTCCTGGAGGAGGAAGCGGGGGGCGTGGCTGAGCTGGGCGCCGCTCGAGCCGACGCTGCTCGAGCCGACGCCGCTCGGCGCAGCCGCCGCACAGTGACAGCTGCAGCTGGTCGCCTGGAGACGTCGCTGGAACGGGGATCAGGTAAGCGGTTCCTGACAGCCGCAACCCTGAACCCAACAGATGCTGGAGGGTGAGGGGCGGCCGCTGCGGGTCCCTGTTTTCAATGTGGGTCAATGTTTTCATTGGACGCCGGCCATATGGGGCACGCCCACCGACAACCAGCGCGCAACAGCCAGGAAGTGCTGGTGTGTGTATGAGAATGGCTGGCGGCTGCCAGGCGGAGCTGAATGGAGGGTGTTGTGTGCCGAGCGACCGGCAGGAGGAGGAGGGGGACCCCGCTGGGGTAACCTCGGCCAAACCCTGACCCCCGACACCTGCGCGTCTGAGAGCGGCGGCAGCAGCAGCAGCAGGTACCCACAGTGTGTGTGTGTGTGTGTGTGTGTGTCTCTTTCTGTGTGTGTGTGTGTGTGTGTGTGTGTCTCTTTGTGTGTGTGTGTGTGTGTGTGTGTGTGTGTCTCTTTGTGTGTGTGTGTGTGTGTGTGTGTGTGTCTCTTTCTGTGTGTGTGTGTGTGTGTGTGTGTGTGTCTGTGTCATTTTCTGTGTGTGTGTCTCTTTCTGCGTGTGTGTCCCTTTCTGAGTGTGTGTGTGTCTCTCTTTCTGTGTGTCAACTCCAATTCCAATTGAAAAAACTGCCTCGGCTTATACTCGAGTCAATAACTTGTTCCATTTTTTTGTGGTAAAATTTGGTGCCTCGGCTTATATTCGGGTCGACCTATACTCGAGTATATACGGTACTTATTAATCTTAATTAACTCATACTTTCCCCTCCCCTCCCCAGGCAGGGCATCTAAGAATGCTCTGGCGGCATTTAGCAGGGAGGGGAGCCGAATAGCCCTGAAGAGGAAAGAGGAGACGACAGGGGACAAAGACCTGCTGGACCGGAGGAAGACAGCGCCCGATGTAGGAAAGAAGATGGAAGATGGGGATCGGTGAGTACAGTTATAATAAGAACAAAACAAATATATGTGTGTGGTATCTTATTTGACCATGGTCAGGAGCTGGCTTGGTGGGTGCCCTGCCCCATTTGGGGCATCGGAAGATCATGCAGAAGAGCCCCTGTGCCAATTGGTGTCCCGAGCCCATACCAACTGGTATAAAGGGGCTGCCAATAGGGCGACCTTTGAGCCCTGTTTTACTGAATGCCGCTTAATCAGCATCCAGAATGAGCATGGCTGTGGTTGCTAGAACAGGAAGGTCCGGGCCGGGTGGGGCCAAACATTAAACCTGTGCACAGGTTTCAGTTTGAAATTGACGCCATGGAGGAGCCAGGAAAACTGAAAATTGTATGAAAAATTGCATGAAAAATGCAGAACTAATTATTTTGTCCAGAACAGATGTAGAATTTTGCCTAGGACAGATGCAGATGCAAAATTATTTTGCCAAGGAAAGCCCCACAATAACCCCCCCCCACACACACACCTGGCAATAGCTACCATAGCAATAACCCCTGCAGTAGCTGTAGCACCACCCTCTGGTGTGGCAGTGGGTTGTGTGGGTTAGGTGGGTGATGGTAGCACATAGGCCCTGAACAGTTGTGGACTATAATCTTTTCACCAGCTGCTTTTAAAGTTATCACATCTGGGGGCTGGATTGGCAACTGTACTGTGTAGCATCACCTGGTGCCTCCATACGAAGGCTCCATGAGGTGCTGCCAATGTCAGAAGCCTTGGATTGATCGGGTCAGCTAGAGGTAGTGCCGCCCAGAAGGCTCCATCTTGCACCTGTCAGGGGGCCACATAAAAAGGCTTGGAGAGCTGCATACGCCCCCCGGCCTTGATATTGACATATGTGCTGTACATCTATGTGGTCTGTCACTTTGTGACTGCATTGCTGTATAATTCTGTAGTTTTAATTAATACAGTTAACAGTTGAAAATGGAAGAGGGAAGCAAATTTGCAAAGTTGTTGCAGTGGTGATCAATACTTGCTTGAAACTCAAAGCTTAATGAGACAGGGTGCCAGTTGCTTTGATTTTCTATGACAAGACGGCCGATTCATCAATAGCGCCAGGTAGCGACAGATGAGCAACTGTAGCGTGATTTTTTCAGCGCCAGCCAGTATTCGCTGTGCTTGGCCGGCGTTAGCTTGATGACAGCGACTCAGTCGGTGTGCGGTAATGTTGAATACGGGCTGGGGAGTCGCTGTTTCACAGGTCCAGCGTTGTATGTGAGCGCCTGACAACGAATGGCCAGAGCGAACGGCTAGCTTCATATTCATCAAAAAATCACGCTCCGAATGTGCTGTCGCTGTCCATTCCTTGTTTAAACCCCAGAGCGCTGGCGGCGATCTGTATTAACTAGTTTTTAACCCCTAAACAACCATATTTTTTGAATGTAACATTATACATGTTTTTAGAATCATTTTGTTATATGAATACATTAATCTCAGACCTGTTAGATCAATTCTGCACATATTTTTTTTTTTTTTTTTTTGACTTAAAAATAAATCCTAACATTGCAGAAGTGTTCTCCGATTTTTTGACATTAAAAAAAAAATATAAAAAAATAATACCGATTAATTATGATTAATTATAGCTTGCTCCATTGAAATGCATTGGACATCGCCAGGGAGCGACAGCTCATACCTGGCGCTGTGAGGGAATTTGCAGCGGCGCTGTTCGGTCCAGGCGGCTTCATGATGAATGCCGCGCTAGCCGTCGCTCTCGCCGGCGCTAGCCTCATTTTGCTTGATAAATGCGTCATTGTGACCGCCGCGGGCGTACTTGAGTCGGTAGTCGCCGTTAGCTGCCGCTACCTGGCGCTCGTCAGACACTACCTGGCGCTATCGCTTGATGAATAAGGGCAAAGGATTATTGATTGGAGATACTCCACACATGTCAAAGTGCACACTTCTCAGATATTTCACACTGCTCAGTACTAAGGGCAAAGAATGTTCCCATCCCATTGGATGGATTAAATGGGTAATTCACAATATTCATTTCAGAACAATTTCCATGAATAAGCCCAGAATCAACAGGACTAGATAATAGTGAGTCTTGCCCAATTGGTTCACACTCTTGATGCAATGTCCTTTTTTTCCAAGGTGTGGCAGGAAAGGTACTTGGTGCTATTTCCAAATTATATATACCCATAAATTTCCCTTCCACCAGATACCTCCTCGTACCATTATAAATACCGTATATACTCGAGTATAGGTCGACCCGAATATAAGCCGAGGCACCTAATTTTACCACAAAAAAACTGGAAAAGTTATTGACTCGAGTATAAGCCTAGGGTGGGAAATGCAGCAGCTACCGGTAAATTTCAAAAATAAACTAAAGACTGTGACAGCAGAGACAAATGACGCTTGCTTTATCTAAATGATGCTAAGTGATCACAAATATGATAAATAAGTTGGAGGAGCAACACTGATGGGGCCCACTGACCTTCTGGGCCCAGTGTGGTTGCACCTCCTGCACCCCCTCTAGTTATGCTCCTTTATATGCCCCCTCCCTATCCCTGGGGCATCCCACTTGTGTGAAATCTCTCGTCCACCGAGAAAATGCTGCTGGTGCAAGGAGCGACTGGCATCCCCGGCTGCTGCACGCTCACTAGTTCTGCCTATATGAATGGCTGGCACAGCCGGAGGGAGCAGGCAAAGGGATTCGAGTCTGGGCGAGAGACTGCACATGGAGTAAAGGAGAAATCTAGCAGCACTGGGGGCTTCACACACAGGGTAAATACCAAATCTGGGTGTTTCACCGCAGAACACATTGAATGTACTGCTTTTGTACTGGACCTCGGCTTGCCCATTTAGTTGCTGCCCTGAACTAGAGTCATGGTTACACAATATGCTGGTAGGTGTGGGTTGCTCAGGGGTTAATAAGCCCCCTCTCCCTCACCCTCCTTCCTCCCTGCACTCCTTGCTGACAGTGTTACCTCTCTCCAAGTAAACGAGCAGCCTCCGCTCCCGCCATCCACTGCCTGACAAGCAGCGCAGAGGCGGCTGGGAGAGGGTGACGTCACTCCCAGCAGCGCTGCTCGTGGAGACGGTAGATGGCAGAACCGGAAGCTGCTCGTTTACTTGGAGAGAAGTAAAGATTGTCAGCAAGGAGTGCCGGGAGGAAGGAGGGTGAGGAGGAGGGCTTATTAACCCCTCAGCTACCCATGCCTAGCAGCGTAGCGTTGTGACTGTCCTTCTGACTCGAGTATAAGCCGAGGCGGCTTTTTTCAGCCCAAAAAGTGGGCTGAAAAACTCGGCTTATACTTGAGTATATACGGTAATACACTTCTAACATCCCTGTGAAGGCCTAGGCCCTTATTTAACAAGGGATAGCGCCAGGTAGTGAATGGTGAGCGAACGGTAATGACGCTCACCGCCACGAGAACACCGGCTCCACTCCGCAATCACACATTTATCAAGCCGATCCTGCTTAGCGACTGACAGAGCGCCAGATAGCGAATCATTCATCATTATTCCAGCCTCACCCCACAGAGCCAGCGAGCGACCTTGAACAGCGCCAGGTATGACCTCTCACTACCTGGCACTCTCCAATGCATTTCAATGGAGCAATTGTTAAATATTCATAATTAATTGCTATTAATTTTTTTTTTTTTTTTTTTAAATGTCAAAAATTCTGTGACCACTTCTGCCATGTTAGATATTTTTTTTAAGCTTAAAAAAAAAAAAAAAAAATTTGAGCAGAATTGATATTACAGGTCTGATATTAATGTATTCATATTACAAAATGTGTTGAAAACGCTTTTATATGTTATATGGACATACATCTTATTTTACAAAAAAGTTTACAGTTAAGTGTTTGTTTTCTTTACTTTAGGATAAATGTACTGTATTTTTATCCCAGATTCAATTTACATATTGCTGATTTTCCAACTACCGCTAATGGAAGCATCTACTACTTTTCAGTACTATAATATTTCCTGACTTTGCTCCTGGTCCTCCATCCAACTAGCTTCAGACTGTGGCCCCTTCTTAAAAGTACTTACCTACCTCATTCAATCCCTTCACATATTCAAAGGTCTTGATCATGTCCCCCTTTTTCTTCTTTTCTCCAGGCTGTACAAATTAAGTTCTTTAGATCTAAGTTAAAGCGGACCTTCTCTCTGAATAAGAGTCTATATAATAATGTTTCCCCCACCACATCCATACAGATTGCCCACATTAAAAATCATCCTAGCTGCACCTATTGTGTTTTGTTTTTTATTACATTTTTTACATCCAAGATGGCTCAGGCTGCCTGCAGACAGGAAGTGCATTTTGACTATGCCGCTCTGTATTCTGGGATTGCTGTCCTTTCCCTGACCCCAACTCTTCTCGGTCTGTGCAAAGCACAGCTATAACCCACCCCCTGTACTTTATCCCACTCGCCTCTCCTCAGTATGTGATACTTCTGAGACAAGATAGCAGCGCCCGTTTCCTAGAGTCCTGAACAGAGTTTAAACCGGACCTTCAGCATCATTACATGAAAAGCCCAAACCCTTAAAAAACTATTTCCCAGCATCTAAAATTAATATATTTTAAGTTTTTAATCACTTACTTATTATTATTTTCCCCACTGGGCTGCAACTCTGTTCAGGACTCTAGGATACGTAGCCGCCATCTTGACTCAGAAGCATAACACTTACTGAGGAAAGGAGTGGAATAAAATACAGGGAGGTGGGTTATAGCTGTGCTTTGCTCAGACAGAGCAGAGCTGGGGTCAGGTAAATGTCAGCAGTCCCAGAATGCAGAGCAGCACAGTCAGAAGACACTTCCTGTTTGCAGGCTGCCTGATGTTCCATGAGCCGCCATGTTGGAAGTTTAAAGGCTTATAACATGCAGTAGATGCAGGTAGGATGATTTTTTTTATGTGAGCAATCTGTATGTACAGGGTGTGGGAAACATATAAGATAGACTCTTATTCAGAGTGAAGGACCGCTTTAAGCTCAGTGGGGGAAAGAATAATAAGTAAGCGACTAAAAACTTAAAATGTATTTATTTTAGATGCCGGGGAACTGTTTTTAGGGGTTTGTGCTTTTCATTAAATGATGCTGAAGGTCCGGTTTAAGTTAAGCTGAAGTTCTTCCACCTTTGGTCCCATTCTGTTTGAATAATGCATTTTTTTAGGGGAGGTGTCCAGAGCTGTATGCAATATTCCAGGTGTGACCTTACCAGAGTTCTCTACAGCAGCAGCATATACTCTCTTTTCTATTGGTAATGCTTCGAGCTTGCTTTGCCCACTTTTTAGCCCTTTAGCTTCTGAATTCATTTAAAAAAAGTAGGAAAAAAGACCCTTTTATATCCAGTAACTCGTCTACAGATAACGGTAGGGTTTGTCATTAGCCAGCATTGCTGGTTTCACCATGAGAATACATTGAATAACAATACACATGTATTAGTACAGCCTACCATATCATCAGACTGTTTAGACTTACTGATAAGTGTTACATTTCTTTATCAGACATTCCTGTCGCTATCACAGTTATCCAGTGCATCTAGCTATCAAATGATTTACGAGGTTCTGCAGTTTACCTTTGTCTCTCTGCAAGCAGGTAAACATTACAACCCAGCTGAAAAAAGTGTCCTTTCATTACTTTAGACTAAATTAAACATGAAAGGTTTCCACTTGCTTCTCCTCCCTGTGGCTAGAATTTGTGCTGCTTTTTTCAAATACTAAACTCATAATAAACCTTGGCATTAGTATTGCTGGCAGCTACTTGGGGGTCCTGTGATCAAATTCTGGGTCTGTAAAACGTTTTATTTCATCTTGAGTTCTGCTATTAGCCTGAATGTTCTGAGTTGTTCTGATCTCAGCTTGTTGGAAATGCTTGAGACCATCGTTTTGAATTCATTTTCAGACTTCATTTCCGATGGCATTTTTAAATGTTTCTATTATTGTGTGACAAAATGATGTCCTCATAATGCTGAGTTTTTTTCTTTTTTAATTGTTTGCAACTCTGTGTTATAAAAGAAAGCTGTTTTCTCTATCAACCTGTGTGTTTGGTGTACCTGCTAGAGACTTTCTCACTCTGGCTTGCTAATCATCTGAGATGACACACTACACTCCTGACCTTACATGTTTAAAGTGGACCAACACCCAGGGGTGATCGGCCCGGAAATCTATAAGATTCCCGGGCCGATCACCTCCCACCCCCCAGAAACCCCCAAAACATCTTACCTGATCCGCCGCCGCCGCCTCCCGCACGCGCCTCCAGACGTGCGCGCGCCCGCCGCCCTGTGAATGGCCGGCGGGGGCGCGCGCGCGCCGAGAGTGACGCGCGGGAGGCGGCGGCGGCGGAAGCGTCTTGGACGTTCCTGATCCCCGCCTGGACGTTGGCGGGGATTGGCTGCGGCGTTCACGTGGGAGCGTTGAGAGGTGAGTTTTTTGGGGTTTCTGGGGGGTTTCACACACGCCGAAGTGGACCAAAACCCAGGATAGTCAAAATCCTGGGTGTTGGTCCACTTTAAGCCCTCCTGCTTGAAGTCAGCCTCTGTGTTCCAGTAGCTGAAGGGTTACTGGCAGCATTCTCACCTGGGGGGTCATTACTGCTTCTTAATTTTGCCAAAACTGCTGTTGAGCTCATCTGTTACAGTGGAAGGCTTCTGGGATTTGTAGGTAAACACTATACCAAGGGCCAGGAAAACCACTCTCACTTGAGCAACACAGAGCCACAGGCACATAATGGAAACAGCATTCTGATAAGTAAACCCAGGTATGGGGGCATAATCCTAACACAAATGTTTAATTTAACAAAACTGGACTTCTCCTTTAAAGGCATTTATTGCATTATTTCTAAAGGCCTTACATGGTTCCTTTGAGCTAGGTGATTATACTACACAGGAGATCTTCTCTTGTTTTAGTCACTGGTATCTATCTATCTATCTATCTATCTATCTATCTATCTCTCTATCTCTCTCTCAATATCTATCTATCTATCTATCTATCTCTCTATCTCTCTCTCTATCTATCTCTCTATCTCTCTCTCAATATCTATCTATCTATCTATATGTCTGTCTGTCTGTCTGTCTGTCTTGTCTGTCTGTCTGTCTGTCTTGTCTGTCTGTCTGTCTTGTCTGTCTGTCTGTCTGTCTGTCTGTCTGTCTTGTCTGTCTGTCTTGTCTGTCTGTCTGTCTGTCTGTCTGTCTTGTCTGTCTGTCTGTCTGTCTGTCTGTCTGTCTGTCTGTCTTGTCTGTCTGTCTGTCTGTCTGTCTGTCTGTCTGTCTTGTCTGTCTGTCTGTCTGTCTGTCTTGTCTGTCTGTCTGTCTGTCTTGTCTGTCTGTCTGTCTGTCTGTCTGTCTGTCTTGTCTGTCTGTCTGTCTGTCTGTCTGTCTTGTCTGTCTGTCTGTCTGTCTGTCTGTCTTGTCTGTCTGTCTGTCTGTCTGTCTGTCTTGTCTGTCTGTCTGTCTGTCTGTCTGTCTGTCTTGTCTGTCTGTCTGTCTTGTCTGTCTGTCTGTCTGTCTGTCTGTCTGTCTTGTCTGTCTGTCTGTCTGTCTTGTCTGTCTGTCTGTCTGTCTGTCTGTCTGTCTGTCTGTCTGTCTGTCTTGTCTGTCTGTCTGTCTGTCTGTCTGTCTTGTCTGTCTGTCTGTCTGTCTGTCTGTCTTGTCTGTCTGTCTGTCTGTCTGTCTGTCTTGTCTGTCTGTCTGTCTGTCTGTCTGTCTGTCTTGTCTGTCTGTCTGTCTTGTCTGTCTGTCTGTCTGTCTGTCTTGTCTGTCTGTCTGTCTGTCTTGTCTGTCTGTCTGTCTGTCTGTCTGTCTGTCTGTCTGTCTGTCTTGTCTGTCTGTCTGTCTGTCTTGTCTGTCTGTCTTGTCTGTCTGTCTTGTCTGTCTGTCTGTCTTGTCTGTCTGTCTTGTCTGTCTTGTCTGTCTGTCTGTCTGTCTGTCTGTCTGTCTGTCTTGTCTGTCTGTCTGTCTGTCTTGTCTGTCTGTCTTGTCTGTCTGTCTATCTGTCTGTCTGTCTGTCTGTCTGTCTGTCTGTCTGTCTTGTCTGTCTGTCTGTCTGTCTGTCTGTCTTGTCTGTCTGTCTGTCTGTCTTGTCTGTCTGTCTGTCTGTCTGTCTGTCTGTCTTGTCTGTCTGTCTTGTCTGTCTGTCTTGTCTGTCTGTCTGTCTGTCTTGTCTGTCTGTCTTGTCTGTCTGTCTTGTCTGTCTGTCTGTCTTGTCTGTCTGTCTGTCTGTCTGTCTTGTCTGTCTGTCTGTCTGTCTGTCTGTCTGTCTGTCTGTCTTGTCTGTCTGTCTTGTCTGTCTGTCTTGTCTGTCTGTCTGTCTGTCTTGTCTGTCTGTCTTGTCTGTCTGTCTTGTCTGTCTGTCTGTCTTGTCTGTCTGTCTGTCTGTCTTGTCTGTCTGTCTGTCTGTCTGTCTTGTCTGTCTGTCTTGTCTGTCTATCTGTCTGTCTGTCTGTCTGTCTGTCTGTCTGTCTTGTCTGTCTGTCTGTCTGTCTTGTCTGTCTGTCTGTCTGTCTGTCTGTCTGTCTTGTCTGTCTGTCTGTCTGTCTGTCTTGTCTGTCTGTCTGTCTGTCTGTCTGTCTGTCTTGTCTGTCTGTCTTGTCTGTCTGTCTGTCTTGTCTGTCTGTCTTGTCTGTCTGTCTTGTCTGTCTGTCTGTCTGTCTGTCTTGTCTGTCTGTCTTGTCTGTCTGTCTGTCTGTCTTGTCTGTCTGTCTTGTCTGTCTGTCTATCTATCTGTCTGTCTGTCTGTCTGTCTGTCTGTCTGTCTGTCTTGTCTGTCTGTCTGTCTGTCTTATCTGTCTGTCTTGTCTGTCTGTCTGTCTGTCTGTCTGTCTTGTCTGTCTGTCTTGTCTGTCTGTCTGTCTGTCTGTCTTGTCTGTCTGTCTGTCTTGTCTGTCTGTCTTGTCTGTCTTGTCTGTCTGTCTGTCTGTCTGTCTGTCTTGTCTGTCTGTCTGTCTGTCTTGTCTGTCTGTCTGTCTGTCTGTCTGTCTGTCTTGTCTGTCTGTCTTGTCTGTCTGTCTGTCTGTCTGTCTTGTCTGTCTGTCTTGTCTGTCTGTCTTGTCTGTCTGTCTTGTCTGTCTGTCTTGTCTGTCTGTCTGTCTGTCTTGTCTGTCTGTCTGTCTGTCTGTCTGTCTTGTCTGTCTGTCTTGTCTGTCTGTCTGTCTTGTCTGTCTGTCTGTCTGTCTGTCTTGTCTGTCTGTCTTGTCTGTCTGTCTATCTATCTGTCTGTCTGTCTGTCTGTCTGTCTGTCTGTCTTGTCTGTCTGTCTGTCTGTCTGTCTGTCTGTCTGTCTGTCTGTCTTGTCTGTCTGTCTGTCTGTCTTATCTGTCTGTCTTGTCTGTCTGTCTGTCTGTCTGTCTGTCTGTCTTGTCTGTCTGTCTGTCTGTCTGTCTTGTCTGTCTGTCTTGTCTGTCTGTCTGTCTTGTCTGTCTGTCTGTCTGTCTGTCTGTCCTGTCTGTCTGTCTGTCTGTCTGTCTGTCTGTCTGTCTGTCTTGTCTGTCTGTCTGTCTGTCTGTCTGTCTGTCTGTCTGTCTTGTCTGTCTGTCTTGTCTGTCTGTCTGTCTTGTCTGTCTGTCTGTCTGTCTGTCTGTCTGTCTTGTCTGTCTGTCTGTCTGTCTGTCTGTCTTGTCTGTCTGTCTGTCTGTCTGTCTGTCTGTCTTGTCTGTCTGTCTTGTCTGTCTGTCTGTCTTGTCTGTCTGTCTGTCTGTCTGTCTTGTCTGTCTGTCTGTCTGTCTGTCTGTCTGTCTTGTCTGTCTGTCTGTCTGTCTGTCTGTCTGTCTGTCTGTCTTGTCTGTCTGTCTTGTCTGTCTGTCTGTCTTGTCTGTCTGTCTGTCTGTCTGTCTGTCTGTCTGTCTTGTCTGTCTGTCTGTCTGTCTGTCTGTCTGTCTTGTCTGTCTGTCTTGTCTGTCTGTCTGTCTTGTCTGTCTTGTCTGTCTGTCTGTCTGTCTGTCTGTCTGTCTGTCTTGTCTGTCTGTCTGTCTGTCTTGTCTGTCTGTCTGTCTGTCTGTCTGTCTGTCTGTCTATCTATCTATCTCAATATCTATCTCTCTCAATATCTATCTATCTATCTATCTATCTATCTATCTATCTATCTATTATCTATCTATCTGTCTGTCTGTCTGTCTGTCTGTCTGTCTGTCTGTCTTATCTGTCTGTCTTGTCTGTCTGTCTGTCTGTCTGTCTGTCTGTCTTGTCTGTCTGTCTTGTCTGTCTGTCTGTCTGTCTGTCTTGTCTGTCTGTCTGTCTGTCTGTCTGTCTGTCTTGTCTGTCTGTCTTGTCTGTCTTGTCTGTCTGTCTGTCTGTCTGTCTGTCTTGTCTGTCTGTCTGTCTGTCTGTCTTGTCTGTCTGTCTGTCTGTCTGTCTGTCTGTCTGTCTTGTCTGTCTGTCTTGTCTGTCTGTCTGTCTGTCTGTCTTGTCTGTCTGTCTTGTCTGTCTGTCTGTCTTGTCTGTCTGTCTTGTCTGTCTGTCTTGTCTGTCTGTCTGTCTGTCTGTCTTGTCTGTCTGTCTGTCTTGTCTGTCTGTCTGTCTGTCTGTCTTGTCTGTCTGTCTTGTCTGTCTGTCTATCTATCTGTCTGTCTGTCTGTCTGTCTGTCTGTCTGTCTGTCTTGTCTGTCTGTCTGTCTGTCTGTCTGTCTGTCTTGTCTGTCTGTCTGTCTGTCTTATCTGTCTGTCTTGTCTGTCTGTCTGTCTGTCTGTCTGTCTGTCTGTCTTGTCTGTCTGTCTTGTCTGTCTGTCTGTCTGTCTGTCTGTCTTGTCTGTCTGTCTTGTCTGTCTGTCTGTCTTGTCTGTCTGTCTGTCTGTCTGTCCTGTCTGTCTGTCTGTCTGTCTGTCTGTCTGTCTGTCTGTCTTGTCTGTCTGTCTGTCTGTCTGTCTGTCTGTCTTGTCTGTCTGTCTTGTCTGTCTGTCTGTCTTGTCTGTCTGTCTGTCTGTCTGTCTTGTCTGTCTGTCTGTCTGTCTGTCTGTCTTGTCTGTCTGTCTGTCTGTCTGTCTGTCTGTCTTGTCTGTCTGTCTTGTCTGTCTGTCTGTCTTGTCTGTCTGTCTGTCTGTCTGTCTGTCTTGTCTGTCTGTCTGTCTGTCTGTCTGTCTGTCTTGTCTGTCTGTCTGTCTGTCTGTCTGTCTGTCTGTCTGTCTGTCTTGTCTGTCTGTCTTGTCTGTCTGTCTGTCTTGTCTGTCTTGTCTGTCTGTCTGTCTGTCTGTCTGTCTGTCTTGTCTGTCTGTCTTGTCTGTCTGTCTGTCTTGTCTGTCTTGTCTGTCTGTCTGTCTGTCTGTCTGTCTGTCTGTCTGTCTTGTCTGTCTGTCTGTCTGTCTGTCTTGTCTGTCTGTCTGTCTGTCTGTCTGTCTGTCTGTCTATCTATCTATCTCAATATCTATCTCTCTCAATATCTATCTATCTATCTATCTATCTATCTATCTATCTATCTATCTATCTATTATCTATCTATCTATCTGTCTGTCTGTCTGTCTGTCTGTCTGTCTGTCTTATCTGTCTGTCTTGTCTGTCTGTCTGTCTGTCTGTCTGTCTTGTCTGTCTGTCTTGTCTGTCTGTCTGTCTGTCTGTCTTGTCTGTCTGTCTGTCTGTCTGTCTGTCTGTCTTGTCTGTCTGTCTGTCTGTCTGTCTGTCTTGTCTGTCTGTCTGTCTGTCTGTCTGTCTGTCTGTCTTGTCTGTCTGTCTTGTCTGTCTGTCTGTCTTGTCTGTCTGTCTGTCTGTCTGTCTGTCTGTCTGTCTGTCTGTCTTGTCTGTCTGTCTGTCTGTCTGTCTGTCTGTCTGTCTATCTATCTATCTCAATATCTATCTCTCTCAATATCTATCTATCTATCTATCTATCTATCTATCTATCTATCTATTATCTATCTATCTATCTGTCTGTCTGTCTGTCTGTCTGTCTGTCTGTCTTATCTGTCTGTCTTGTCTGTCTGTCTGTCTGTCTGTCTGTCTGTCTTGTCTGTCTGTCTTGTCTGTCTGTCTGTCTGTCTGTCTTGTCTGTCTGTCTGTCTGTCTGTCTGTCTGTCTTGTCTGTCTGTCTGTCTGTCTGTCTGTCTTGTCTGTCTGTCTGTCTGTCTGTCTGTCTGTCTGTCTTGTCTGTCTGTCTTGTCTGTCTGTCTGTCTTGTCTGTCTGTCTGTCTGTCTGTCTGTCTGTCTGTCTGTCTTGTCTGTCTGTCTGTCTGTCTGTCTGTCTGTCTGTCTATCTATCTATCTCAATATCTATCTCTCTCAATATCTATCTATCTATCTATCTATCTATCTATTATCTATCTATCTGTCTGTCTGTCTGTCTTGTCTGTCTGTCTGTCTGTCTGTCTGTCTGTCTGTCTTATCTGTCTGTCTTGTCTGTCTGTCTGTCTGTCTGTCTGTCTGTCTGTCTTGTCTGTCTGTCTTGTCTGTCTGTCTGTCTGTCTTGTCTGTCTGTCTGTCTGTCTTGTCTGTCTGTCTGTCTGTCTGTCTTGTCTGTCTGTCTGTCTGTCTGTCTGTCTGTCTTGTCTGTCTGTCTGTCTGTCTGTCTGTCTGTCTTATCTGTCTGTCTTGTCTGTCTGTCTGTCTGTCTGTCTGTCTGTCTTGTCTGTCTGTCTTGTCTGTCTGTCTGTCTGTCTTGTCTGTCTGTCTGTCTGTCTGTCTGTCTTGTCTGTCTGTCTGTCTGTCTGTCTGTCTGTCTTGTCTGTCTGTCTGTCTGTCTGTCTGTCTGTCTGTCTGTCTATCTATCTATCTATCTCAATATCTATCTCTCTCAATATCTATCTATCTATCTATCTATCTATCTATCTATCTATCTATCTATCTATCTATCTATCTATCTATCTATTATCTATCTATCTGTCTGTCTGTCTGTCTTGTCTGTCTGTCTGTCTGTCTGTCTGTCTTATCTGTCTGTCTTGTCTGTCTGTCTGTCTGTCTGTCTTGTCTGTCTGTCTTGTCTGTCTGTCTTGTCTGTCTGTCTGTCTGTCTTATCTGTCTGTCTTGTCTGTCTGTCTGTCTGTCTGTCTGTCTGTCTTGTCTGTCTGTCTTGTCTGTCTGTCTTGTCTGTCTGTCTGTCTGTCTTGTCTGTCTGTCTGTCTGTCTGTCTGTCTTGTCTGTCTTGTCTGTCTGTCTGTCTGTCTGTCTGTCTGTCTATCTATCTATCTATCTATCTATCTATCTATCTATCTCTCTCTCAATATCTATCTCTCTCAATATCTATCTATCTATCTATCTATCTATCTATCTATCTATCTATCTATCTATCTATCTCTCTCTCTCTCAATATCTATCTATCTATCTATCTATCTATCTATCTATCTATCTATGTCTGTCTGTCTGTCTTGTATGTCTGTCTGTCTGTCTCTAAGTCTGTCTATCTAAATATCTCAATATCTATCTCTCTCAATATCAATTCAATTCAATTCAAAAGAGCTTTATTGGCAGGTCCAAAAACATTTAGCATTGCCAAAGCAAAAGGGAATAACAAATGGTGGGGGTGTTGGGTTATAGGGGCAGGATTGGGGGTACATTGGTCCAGTGATGGTGGCAGGTGGAGAGGTATAGAGGCAGTAGGGGGTTGCGTAGGATTAAGGGGCAGTATATGGGTTTGAAATCCATAGATTCTAATAGTCCTTTTAGTTGTGGCAGTATATACGTAGGGTATAGGGGCAGTATAGGGGTATATCAGTCCATGGTCTCTTATGTTCCTCTCAGTTGGTGGCAGGTGGAGACATATTGGGCGGCTATTTGCAGGGTGGGCTCCTCTTCTCCCAGCAGGATGTGGAGTTTCCTCTCATCATCTATGGAGGTGAAGTCCGGGATGAGGGTGGAAAGTCTCTGGAAGTAAGTGTCCCTGGTGGAGGAATATTTGCTGCAGTGTAGCAGGAAGTGGGCCTCATCCTCCAGGGCCCCCTGCTCACAGTGCCGGCACAGTCGGCTCTCCTGTGGCTTGTATGTCTGCCTGTGCCGGCCTGTCTCCATCTCCAGGCTGTGGGCGCTCAGTCTATAGAGACTCAGGGTCTGCCTGTGTTTGGGGTGGTGCAGCCTCTCCAGGTATGGGGCCATGGTGTAGTCCCTCTTTAGTGATTGGTAGATGGTAAGTTTATGGGAGTTACTTATTTCTTTCTTCCAATCCTCTATATATTGCTCCTGGCAGCTTTCTATCACCCCCTTTATTTGGGCTTTTGTTAGGGAATGTCGGGGGTTTTTGCTGGACAGGTGACTGACACTCTGTTGGAGGGCACAGGGTTTGTTCTGGGCCCCATGGCTCAGGGAGGCTTTGTGGTGGTAGGAGTCGGGGCTGCTGCTCTGTATGTGCCCCCAGAATGACAGCGCCCTCTTCTGCACCTGGAACCATAGAGGGAACCTGCCCAGCTCTGCCCGGCACGCCATGTTGGAGGTGCTGCGATGGACCTGGAGGAGGTACTTGCAGAACTCCAGATGAAGGGTCTCTGTTGGGCTTGGGTCCCATTTGGACTGGTCTGGGTAGGTGATTGGGCCCCAAACCTCACTGCCATAAAGTAGGATTGGGGCAATTACCCCATCAAAAATCTTCAGCCAGACCCTCACTGGTGGTTTGAGGTGGTACAGTCGCTTTCTGATGGTGTAGAAAGCTCTATCTATCTATCTATCTATCTATCTATCTATCTATCTCAATATCTATCTCTCTCAATATTTATCTATCTATCTATCTATCTATCTATCTATCTATCTGTCTGTCTGTCTGTCTGTCTGTCTGTCTGTCTGTCTTGTCTGTCTGTCTCTCTCTCTCTCTCGTTCTCTCTCAATGTCTGTCTGTCTGTATATCTCTCTCTCTCGTTCTCTCTCGATATCTATCTATCTATCTATCTATCTATCTATCTATCTATCTATCTGTCTGTCTCTCTCGTTCTCTCTCAATATCTATCTATCTATCTATCTATCTATCTATCTATCTGTCTGTCTGTCTCTCTCTCTCGTTCTCTCTCAATATCTATCTATCTATCTATCTATCTATCTATCTATCTATCTGTCTGTCTGTCTGTCTATCTCTCAATATCTATCTATCTATCTATCTATCTATCTATCTATCTATCTCCCTCTCTCTCTCTCTCAATATCTATCTATCTATCTATCTATCTATCTATCTATCTATCTATCTATCTCCCTCTCTCTCTCTCTCTCTCTCTCTCTCAATATCTATCTATCTATCTATCTATCTATCTATCTATCTATCTGTCTCTCTCTCTCTCTCTCTCTTTCAATATCTATCTCTCTCTCTTTCAATATCTATCTATCTATCTATCTATCTATCTATCTATCTATCTATCTATCTATCTATCTATCTTGATATCTATCTGTCTGTCTGTCAGTCTATCTATCTATCTATCTATCTATCTATCTATCTATCTATCTATCTATCTCTATCTATCTATCTATCTATCTATCTATCTATCTATCTATATCTATCTATCTATCTATCTATCTATCTATCTATCTATCTATCTATCTATATCTATCTATCTATCTATCTATCTATCTATCTATCTATCTATCTATCTCTATCTCTCTCAATATCTATCTATCTATCTATCTATCTATCTATCTATCTATCTCTCTCTCTCTCTCTCTCTCTCTCTCTCTCTCTCTCTATCTATCTCTCTCAATATCTATCTATCTATCTATCTATCTATCTATCTATCTATCTATCTCTAGGTATTGCATGTTAAATAAATATCCATTCCATTATTCATTTTTACAATATGATGTTTCTGAAATTGATTTCCTTTCATCTCAGCACAAAGCTATTTGACATGTCATTATGGCAGTGGCCTTGAAAATGATTGCTTGAAGCAATGGTATCAGTGGACCAACAAATGACAAGCAATTGCCTTAGATCAATCACTGGTTGAAACATAGGTGTTATCTTCATTAAACATTTTCTTTTACAAAAGGCAAAGTGGCTTCAAGAAATTGACTGGAAGACTGTTCATGTGTGTGACAGAGAATGACGCAGAACCTGGTATGTACTGTATGACCTGACAAAGTCTTGTACCAAGTGACATCATTTCAGTTTGTCATCTAAAGAGCAGTATTAACCTTGGTTCTGTGGCAAATACTGTTTTTATGGATTTTAAAGTGAAAGCCCCCTTTTAATGGCATTTTTTAAAATATGCAATATATTATTGTGTGTATTGTATGTCTTCAAGGTACTAAGCTTATCTAGCTTTTTTTTTTCTTATATTAGCAAATGTGGGTTTTAAGGGAATGGTTTTCACTACCGGCAATTCGTTGTTATTAGCAACAGTACACGTGGAGGCTGATTCACTGCTAACGCCAGCTATCGGCAGCTGAGCATCTGTATAGCAGCGCTTAGAGCGACCACTAGCAGATGCTGTAAGTGGCTATCGGGCGTTGTAACAGAGCGTCTTGGTCGCTGTAGTAACCTGGCCAGCATTGATGAATGTGATGTGTGTTGGCCGCTCTAACACCAGTGCAGAACTGTAGTGAGCGAGAGGTAGCGCCAGATCAGTGCGACCGGCACTCTGCGCTCTATACCATACTTATCAAAAAAGGACACACACACAGCGTCGGTCGCTCTAAATCTGGTCGCTGTAGCATAGAGCGCCAGCCAATGTGTGATTAAAGTGTATTTTTGGACACATTACCACCAGTAACAAACACATGGAATGACATTGTTGGAACAATGTGACATTAACACTTTAGTGCCAGACCTGTAAATACAATTCTTCATAAAAATTAAAAAAATCTAAACATTTTTCAAAAATTCGTTTTTGCAGACCAGGAGAGGTGAAACAATTATTTGAGAGCAAAAAAGAAAAAAAATGTAAGATTATTAAAGAGATTAGAAGAAACGTTCATTGAAATGTATGGGAAAGCGATAAGTAGCGACAGGTAAGACCTTGCGCTCTGGAAGCTAGAGCACCGGTGCTATACGCTGATCCACCTGTAATGATGAATCGGACGCTACATGGCACTGTTAGAGTCACTCAACAGAATCGCTTTCATAAATGTGGTATTGCGTACATTGCCCAGTGTTCACCAGACGCTGCCTGCGTCCAAAATGTGCTAAAACACTCCATTACAGGCATTGTGGCATTTCCCATCCATCCTATTCCCCATGGGCAGTGTGGCATATCCCCCTTCTCATTTGCCATAAACAGTGTGGCACCCTCTCCCATTACCCATAGGTAGTGTAGCATTCCCCCTTCTCATTCCTATAGGCAGTGTGGCATTACCCCCTCCCATTTGCCATAAACAGTGCAGCATTCCATTTCCCATTTCCCATAGGCAGTGTGGCATTCCCCCCTCCCATTCACCATAAACAGTGTGCCCCCCATTCCCCATAGATAGTTTCATATTTCCCCCATCTCATAGGCAGTGTGGCATTCCCCCCTCCCATTCACCATAAACAGTGTGCTCCCCATTCCCCATAGATAGTTTCATATTTCCCCCATCTCATAGGCAGTGTGGCATTCCCCCCTCCCATTCCCATAGGCAATGTGGCATTCCCTCCTCCCTTTCACCATAAACAGTGCGGCATTTATCTCCCATTTCCCATAGGCAGCGTAGCATTCCCCTCTCCCATTCCCTATAGGAAGTGTGCCATTTCCCCCATCTCATAGGCAGTGTGGCATCCCCTATCCCATTTTCCATAGGCAATGTTGCATTCCCCCCTCCCATTCCCCATATAGGCAGTGTGGCATATCCCTCTAACCCCTTATTCAGTGTGGCATCCCCCCCTCCCATTCCCATAAGCAATGTTGCAGAATCACCCCACCCACAGAAAAAAAGGTATACTTACATGAACGCTGTCTGGCGCTGCCCTTTTATACAAAGAGGCAAAGTCTCTCTGATCTCCCCCATCGGACTACACACATCACAGGAGGGGAGGGTGATGGAGGGGGGTTTCCCCATGATGGCATCATTTTCAGAGATATAATAAAATTTGTATTTTAAATGTGTGGCCCTTGAGCCATGGAATTTCCAGCCCCTATGATTGGTTTGCTGGGTTGGTAAGCTTGGGGGGTGGGGGGGGGGGGGGTTAAACAATTTTTTGTTATCTTGATTTTTTGGGGTGGGAATCTTTTTTAGATTCAGAAAAAAATGTGTGCCCCCTTCTCAAGCTTACCAACCCATCAAACCAAGTATAGGAACTGATAATTCCAGGGCTCAAGGGCTCAACTACCAGCACCCAGCACTACACCTTATCAGTCCTTGGACCATATAGCACAGGTCTGGTACTCTGCACTAAGCCCATACTGTTGGCTGGTGGGCTCATCCGCGCCACCATGTGCATTGGTGCTGCAGGTAATGGTAATTTAACTGGTATAGGGGACCTTTTACTAGTTCAAGATTAAAGAATAAAGAAAAAACACATAAAATACTTTATTATACTCAATTAACTACCAGGATAAATCAGTGGGGCGGCATTTCAGAGCTGAGTGGATGAAGAATCATGCATGCAGATGAGGCAAGTGCGTTTTAGGTGTTTTCTTTCCAACTATGCAAGACTGTTGGTCTGGTTAAAAGTGGTCCTCCAGTCAAAAATTCAAAAGTAAACTGTTCCACTTATCTCGATGTAGATGTTGTTATGCTAATGAACTGCATGGGGCAGCTTTCTTGCCAAAATTTTGAAAGCCCGGCTTCTAAAAAAACAGTCCTATAGCCAAAATTAACCTATTTTTCATTGAAATAATGCATTATTTTCAGCAGAAGTAAAACGCCATCAGCTGTAATGATTCATCACTGATGAGAAAGCATTTAAAACAATAGGCTCGATTCAAAGACACATTCGTCCGGACTTCCGTAGCTGTCTGTGAAAGTTTGGGTGGGTGTTAGTCTTTTTTTTGCTTTTTTTACATCCATTTTCTACTCGCACGAATGTTCGAACTAATACGTACATGCTCTTTCGATGATCCAAAGGAAATCGGAAGTTTTGCGGAAGTTCGGAACATTTTCCAATCCAAATCGGAAATTTTTCGTTCGTTCAGATAACTTCCGTTATTGGGATGGGTTTCCGTCTGATTCAGAGAGCTAATTTCCGACGGACCACCACCCTATAAATCCGTTTCATTTCCGATCCACTTACGGGACCTTTGAGGGCTTGGATTGCTATTGTTGAACATGTTTTGCGGCTATGTGGAGGAGTCTGCGCGCCTTTAGCTCCAAGGCATTGCATGTATCAGCATGGCCGAGGCCATAAATTGTATAGCAATGCATACCTGAATCAATACATTTCATGTATGCCTTATAGAAGCATTTTAATGCTGACCTTAATTAGTCCTTAGCATGTAAACATTTATTTCCCCACACATCCATATAATTGCTATATTTTTTTAGAATTCTTTGTGAATTATATTTGGATTGTTGAACTTGAATCTTAATTTGTTGTAGGAGTTATTGTTTTAGTTGGTTACCTTTGCTTTGTGTAATTATTTTATATTTGGTTGCAGGAACCGCAAGATGTGCCACTCGCACAACATACAAGCAGTGTTTGGTCCAGCTATGCAATTCCTCAGTGTTCTTGCAGGGCATCCAGGGTTGTCCCATGATGCTTATATATTGCAGAGCTCCGGCTTATTTCATCAGTTTGAGTCAGTAGAATTATCTGGTGGGTGGCTCCTGGGTAAGTTTGCTCACATTCCATCAATCCATTTTCACTGTATGGCAATGAATATAGTTGATGACTCATGTCTTAACCTATGGCTGTTTTTAGCCCTTTATGACATGTTAAACAATATTATATATAAATAAATAATATATCCACTCCTGCCCTTGCTCCTGATTATAGATGAGCGAACTTTTGAAAAATTAGATTCGACTGATTCTCCAAATTTTCCAACAAAAATCGTTTCGACCCGAATTTATTCGCGATGAATCGCTATTAAAAATGGCTATTTCTGAGCCTCCTAGAGCCTCAATAGGGTTGTAAACCATTCTGCCTTGCTGTAACACGCATAGGATGCGTGCTGGGTTAGTTAAATAAAACTTTAAATAAATATCACATGCAGATCAGAGGCATCGCTAATAGAATCGCAGAGTGGCACAATTGCAGAGAGTTGAAGTGGCATCACTATGAGGGGCAGGAGCCCAAACATTGCTTTAAAGAGACACTGGAGTTGGCAGCAGCAGGAGCCCAAAAATTGGATGAATCACACCCTGGAGTTGGCAGCAGCAGCCCAAACATTACTTTAAAGAGACACTGGGGTTGGCTTCAGGAGCCCAAAAATTGGATGATTCACACCCTGGAGTTGGCAGCAGCAGCAGGAGCCCAAACATTACTTTAAAGAGACACTGGGGTTGGCTTCAGGAGCCCAAACATTGGATGATTCACACCCTGGAGTTGGCAGGAGTTGGCAGCAGCAGCAGCAGCAACAGGAGCCCAAACATTACTTTAAAGAGACACCGGGGTTGGCTTCAGGAGCCCAAAAATTGGATGAATCACACCCTGGAGTTGGCAGCAGCAGCAGCCCAAACATTACTTTAAAGAGACACTGGGGTTGGCTTCAGGAGCCCCAAAAATTGGATGAATCACACCCTGGAGTTGGCAGCAGCAGCAGCAGCAGGAGCCCAAACATTACTTTAAAGAGACCCTGGGGTTGGCTTCAGGAGCCCAAAAATTGGATGATTCACACCCTGGAGTTGGCAGCAGCAGCAGCAGGAGCCCAAATATTACTTTAAAGAGACCCTGGGGTTGGCTTCAGGAGCCCAAAAATTGGATGAATCACACCCTGGAGTTGGCAGCAGCAGCAGGAGCCCAAACATTACTTTAAAGAGACACTGGGGTTGGCTTCAGTAGCCCAAAAATTGGATGAATCACACCCTGGAGTTGGCAGCAGCAGCAGCAGGAGCCCAAATATTACTTTAAAGAGACCCTGGGGTTGGCTTCAGGAGCCCAAAAATTGGATGAATCACACCCTGGAGTTGGCAGGAGTTGGCAGCAGCAGCAGCAGCAGCAGCAACAGGGGCCCAAACATTACTTTAAAGAGACACTGGGGTTGGCTTCAGGAGCCCAAAAATTGGATGAATCACACCCTGGAGTTGGCAGCAGCAGCAGCAGCAGGAGCCCAAACATTACTTTAAAGAGACACTGGGGTTGGCTTCAGGAGCCCAAAAATTGGATGATTCACACCCTGGAGTTGGCAGCAGCAGCAGCAGGAGCCCAAATATTACGTTAAAGAGACCCTGGGGTTGGCTTCAGGAGCCCAAAAATTGGATGATTCACCCCCTGGAGTTGGCAGCAGCAGCAGCAGGAGCCCAAATATTACTTTAAAGAGACCCTGGGGTTGGCTTCAGGAGCCCAAAAATTGGATGAATCACACCCTGGAGTTGGCAGCAGCAGCAGGAGCCCAAACATTACTTTAAAGAGACACTGGGGTTGGCTTCAGTAGCCCAAAAATTGGATGAATCACACCCTGGAGTTGGCAGCAGCAGCAGCAGGAGCCCAAATATTACTTTAAAGAGACCCTGGGGTTGGCTTCAGGAGCCCAAAAATTGGATGAATCACACCCTGGAGTTGGCAGGAGTTGGCAGCAGCAGCAGCAGCAGCAACAGGGGCCCAAACATTACTTTAAAGAGACACTGGGGTTGGCTTCAGGAGCCCAAAAATTGGATGAATCACACCCTGGAGTTGGCAACAGCAGCAGCAGCAGGAGCCCAAACATTACTTTAAAGAGACACTGGGGTTGGCTTCAGGAGCCCAAAAATTGGATGATTCACACCCTGGAGTTGGCAGCAGCAGCAGCAGGAGCCCAAATATTACGTTAAAGAGACCCTGGGGTTGGCTTCAGGAGCCCAAAAATTGGATGAATCACACCCTGGAGTTGGCAGCAGCAGCAGCAGCAGGAGCCCAAATATTACTTTAAAGAGACCCTGGGGTTGGCTTCAGGAGTCCAAAAATTGGATGAATCACACCCTGGAGTTGGCAGCAGCAGCAGGAGCCCAAACATTACTTTAAAGAGACACTGTGGTTGGCTTCAGTAGCCCAAAAATTGGATGAATCACACCCTGGAGTTGGCAGCAGCAGCAGCAGGAGCCCAAATATTACTTTAAAGAGACCCTGGGGTTGGCTTAAGGAGCCCAAACATTGGATGAATCACACCCTGGAGTTGGCATCAGCAGGAGCCCAAAAATTGGCCTAAAGACATAAATATGTTTTGCACCATTTGGAAAGTGTAAAACGTGGCACCAGGCTGAATCTAGTTGCATGCATCAGGCATTGGTGGGCGGAAATCCTGGCTGATCCATCCCTGATTCATTTTGACAAAGGTGAGTCTCTCCACATTTTTAGTTGACAGACGAGTTCTCCTCGCCGTAACTATGGCCCCCGCCACACTAAACACCCGCTCAGATGGCACGCTACTTGCCGGGCAGGACAGCTTTTCCAGGGCAAACTCTGCTAGTTGCGGCCACAAATCAAGTTTGGCTGCCCAGAAGTCCAGCGGATCCTCAAGGTGTGTTGGCATTGTCATGTCAAAGTATGACATGACCTGCTGGTTCAGGTCCTGCTCCAGGTCTTCCTGCTGCTCATGAGTAGCCTCACTATGCGGGTGTAGAAAGCTACTCATTAGCGACTGAAGACTGAGGCTGCTGCTGATGGAGCTGCTGCTTCTGCTCCTGCCAACCCCCCCAGCGGCCATGGCAGTGGAAGGTGAGCGCAGAGGTCCCCTCGAGTCAGACCTGCGAGAGTATGGACCATGGCGCAGATAGGCATCGGCCAACTGCCTACGTAGAATGTCTTTGTAGTAGTTCAGTTTGTCCTCCCTCTCGGTGGGTTTAAAAAATGCCCCCATTTTGTGCCGGAAGCGAGGGTCCAATAAGGTGGACAGCCAGAAGTCATCCCACCGACAGATGGAAACAATTCTGGGGTCACTACGCAAGCACGTGAGCATGCTTCCTGCCATTTGCGCAAGTGACTCGGATGGACTACCTGTCTCCATCTCCACTGCATACTGCCACGGTGTGCCCGGGTCCTCTGTCTCGCCTTCCTCAAAAACCTCTAGCTCCTCTGGCTGCTCCTGCTCCTCCTCTCCTGTCCGCTGACTAGATAAACCAGCCATTTCGCCAAGCCTAAACTGTGTTTCGCTGGGCAACTCCTCCTCCTCCTCTTCCTCCTCCTCCTCCAGTTCAGCTCCAACGGGTTCATGTGGCCGTAAGATGTAAACGCCATGTCTCCAGTGCCCTGACCAGCCATGGTTTCCAACATGTGCTGTAGTACATGAAGCAGTGGAATCACGTCGTTCATCCCGTAATCCTGCCGACTGACAAATAAAGTGGCTTCCTCAAAGGGCCTGAGCAAATGGCAGGTGTCACGTATGAGCTGCCACTGGTTGACATTGAAGTTACACAGGGGAGTCCCCCTATCTGCTTGGATCATCAGGAAATCCGTGATGGCTTTTCTCTGTTCATAATCGGTCCAACATGTGAAGGGTGGAATTCCAACGGGTGGAAACATCGCAAACCAGACTATGTTGGGGGATACCATTCTGACGCTGTAGCTCAAGAAGGGTGTGTTTGGCGGTGTATGAGTGGCTGAAGTGCATGCAAAGTTTCCTTGAAGTTGTTAGGATGTCTTGCAGATGGGGGGAACACTTCAGAAACCGCTTGACAACCAGATTGAAGACGTGAGCCATGCAGGGGGCATGGGTCAGGCTTCCTTGGCGCAGCGCAGACAAAATGTTCTTCCCATTGTCGGTAACCATGATTCCCATTTTAAGTTTTCTTGGAGTAAGCCATGTTTGGATTTCCTGATGAATACATTTAAGCAGTTCCTCCCCTGTGTGACTCCGTTCGCCAAGACAAACCATGTGAAGCACTGCGTGACACCTCCGTGCCCTGCACACATGGTAGACTGGAGGGGCACTGAGACTTGAGCCTACAGTGGAGGGTGAGGAGATGGCGGAGGATGAGGAGGCCGAGTCGCACGGTGTCACAGGCCCAACGGGCAGGGAGCGCGGAGGCCGAAGCGGCGTGACCTGTCCAAGTTGCTGCTGCTGCTGCAAAGGGACCACATTCACCCAGTGGGCCGTAAACGACATGTACTGTCCCTGACCGTAGTTACAGCTCCAGATGTCGGCGCTGCCATGCACTTTGCTACACACCGACAGGCTCAAGGACTGGCCCACCTTCTGTTCAACAAAAGTGTGCAGCGCTGGTACTGCCTTCTTGGCAAAGAAATGACAGCTTGGGACTCTCCACCTCGGCTCGGCACAAGCCATCAGTTTTCTGAAAGGTGCAGATTCCACCACCTGAAAAGGGAGCGACTGCAGCACCAGCAACTTGGACAGGAGCACATTCAGCTTCTGCGCCGTAGGATGAGTGGGCGCATACTGCTGTCTCTTGGACATGGATTCGCTGATGGATTGCTGGCGGGATGCATGACTTGGAGGAGGAGGAGGAGCAGGAGCGACAGAGGATGGGTATGACGCACAGCTGCCTTCGGCTGAGGTGCTGGAGCCTTGGCTGGCAGAAATTGGGAGCGGCGTGCCACTTGGTGAGGAAGCAGACTGGACCACCCCTTGGGAGCCTCGGTTCTCCCAGGTCGCTTTATGGTGATGCATCATATGTTGACGCAGGGCCGTGGTGCCAACATTTGGACCCTGGCCACGCTTCACCTTTTGCCTACATATCTTGCATGTGGCCATGTTATCCTCCTGCGGATGCTTCAGGAAAAACTGCCACACTGCCGAGTAGCTACTTTTCCCACCCCCTGGCCTCACTGATTCACTGCTGCTGTTGCCAACTCCAGGAACCCCTGCTCCACTACCTCCCGATAAGGTAGACTGCCGCACAGCAGGTGCTCTACCCCGGCCCCGGGCGGGTCCAGCCTTTGGAATTGTGCCCCCATGCTGACTGCTACCACCTTGCTGCCTCAGCTGCTGACTCCAGGGCAACCTGCGCCCCTCTTCTCCTGATGATGACGATGAAGCCCCTTCATCACCCGGCTCCCAAGTGCGATCGGCTTCATCGTCATCATCATTATCACCGAGTTGTGGCTGTACGTCACTGATGTTCGTGGATTCGTCAACAGTGTCTGGCGCAGGAGCTGGAACGCTCGCAGCACCCACGACACTGTCCACATCACTATTTGTCTGCCTAGCTAAAGAAGCCACCTCCATTTCTTGGCTGGGCAGTAGCTGCTGACTGTCCTCTATCTGATCGTCCTCCTCACTAAAGAGTGGAGCTGAACCCAAAGCATAGGATACGTCGCTGGGGGAGGGAACGGCGTAGGACAGAGGCAATGGGAGGACAGGGACTGCTCTCGGGGCATGCCAACTCAGGGTTGTGTCAGAGGAACCTACCGACCCTAGACTGGGGGTCTCAGACGTAAGTTGTGATGATGTTGTTGATGAGCGCGTCAACCAATCTACCACGGCAGATGCGTTACTGGTGGAGACCCGACCGCTAGCAGATACTGGCAGATTAGGTCTCTCAGCATGACTCCTGCTGCTACTGGCCCCCAGTCTGCTGCGAGCTCTGCCTGCAGAATCTTGGCCTCTGCCACTCCTCTTTTCACTTCCAGGCACTTGTCTGCCCGACATAGTCTAACTGGCGTGGTAGTAGGTGATATTTTAAGAACCCCCAGGCAGCGGTGGGTCTATATGAAACAGAATATAATGCACACCAAAAATGAGCAGTAACACTCAGCCTCCAACAGGCCTGCCTAGTGTAAATAAGAGAGCTGCTTAGTGTAAATAAAGAGGGGTATGCTATGTTACAGAATGGGATGCCCCAACAGCCAGCAGTGCACCTGGCAGCAGTACTACTATGCACAGCAAAAGTGTCTTTATCAGGCCTAATTTCTATTAGAATAAGTGCAAATGGTTATGGTATTAAATAGAGGCTGGTGTAGTCACAGAATGGGATGCCCCAAAAACCAGAGAGCACCTGGCAGCAGTAAGACTATGCACAGAAAAAGTGTCTTTATCAGGCCTAATTTCTATTAGAATAAGTGCAAATGGTTATGGTATTAAATAGAGGCTGGTGTAGTCACAGAATGAGATGCCCCAAAAACCAGAGAGCACCTAGCAGCAGTAAGACTATGCACAGCAAAAGTGTCTTTATCAGGCCTAATTTCTATTAGAATAAGTGCAAATGGTTATGGTATTAAATAGAGGCTGGTGTAGTCACAGAATGGGATGCCCCAAAAACCAGAGAGCACCTTGCAGCAGTAAGACTATGCACAGCAAAAGTGTCTTTATCAGGCCTAATTTCTATTAGAATAAGTGCAAATGGTTATGGTATTAAATAGAGGCTGGTGTAGTCACAGAATGGGATGCCCCAAAACCCAGAGAGCACCTTGCAGCAGTAAGACTATGCACAGCAAAAGTGTCTTTATCAGGCCTAATTTCTATTAGAATAAGTGCAAATGGTTATGGTATTAAATAGAGGCTGGTGTAGTCACAGAATGGGATACCCCAAAAACCAGAGAGCACCTGGCAGCAGTAAGACTATGCACAGCAAAAGTGTCTTTATCAGGCCTAATTTCTATTAGAATAAGTGCAAATGGTTATGGTATTAAATAGAGGCTGGTGTAGTCACAGAATGGGAATGCTCCAAAAACCAGAGAGCACCTGGCAGCAGTAAGACTATGCACAGCAAAAGTGTCTTTATCAGGCCTAATTTCTATTAGAATAAGTGCAAATGGTTATGGTATTAAATAGAGGCTGGTGTAGTCACAGAATGGGATGCCCGAAAAACCAGAGAGCACCTGGCAGCAGTAAGACTATGCACAGCAAAAGTGTCTTTATCAGGCCTAATTTCTATTAGATTAAGTGCAAATGGTTATGGTATTAAATAGAGGCTGGTGTAGTCACAGAATGGGATGCCCCAAAAACCAGAGAGCACCTGGCAGCAGTAAGACTATGCACAGCAAAAGTGTCTTTATCAGGCCTAATTTCTATTAGAATAAGTGCAAATGGTTATGGTATTAAATAGAGGCTGGTGTATTCACAGAATGGGATGCCCCAAAAACCAGAGAGCACCTGGCAGCAGTAAGACTATGCACAGCAAAAGTGTCTTTATCAGGCCTAATTTCTATTACAATAAGTGCAAATGGTTATGGTATTAAATAGAGGCTGGTGTAGTCACAGAATGGGATGCCTCACAGCAGACTTGAGATCAGTTCAGTATATATGCACAGTTAGTGTATAAGCAGCCTGAAAACACTAACAAAGCCAGTCAGCCAGCCAGAAACACTCAGGCTGGATGAAAAAAAAAAAAAATCTCCCTGTGACTGCCTCCGATTTTTCCTAACTTTCCCTGCTTTTCGCTGACTTTCTGTCTGTCTCCTGCCTGTCTCCTGCCTGTCTCCAGCCTGTCCCTGTCTGTCCCTGTCTGTCTAACTGTCTCTCCCTGCCTACAGCAGCGTCCTGTCTCTCATGAATGCAATAGAGAAATGAGGAAAAGCAAGATGTCCGCCAACTTAAATAGCGCTGTGACGTCACCGGGCTTGCTGGCTGCTGATAGGCTGCATGTGACTGTCCCAGCTTGCACTGGCGCGGGGTTGATGTCTGGACATGTCCCGTCCGCCATCTTAGAATGCCTGTAATGTAAATGAATGGATGTTAAAGGAAAACTTCGAGCGATCGAATCGCGGGGAAATTCGGATTCGATCCGAATCGAATTTTTCATGAAATTCGGATCGAATCCGGGTTCGTCCGGATCGATTCGTTCATCCCTACTCCTGATGCCCGTTCTTTGCCTGCAGAATGCGGGCCAGGGGTTCTCTAATTGGGCACTATGCAATACGGGGGGGGGGGCACTGCAGTATGACCCCAACAAGGTTATACCAATATTTTAATTTACGTTTTTCAACAGGGACCACACGTGCCAGAGTGGCACAACTGAGTGTCAGGGTCCTTCAGTTGGTGGGCGAGATGCAGGAGCTGCGCGACTCGTTGGGGACCACAGATGAAGAATAATGTTCTGTGGCCTGCCATTGCTATGTATTTTGTTTTTTATAGTTGTAAAAATTTGAAATTTTCAACATTTTTAAAATTTTATATTTTATGATAGAATAAAAAAAAAAATGTTACAGTGTCATTTCATTTACAAACTACATTAACACAAAACTACTGGGCCCAGAAATATTTAAAGATGAATATTCACATGACCGAGAAGTGATTTGGGTAAGTTTTAGGGGGCTAAAATGGAAGAAGAACCTAACCGCGAAGTGGTTTGGGTGAGCTTTAAGGGTCCAAAAGGAAAGATGAAGGATAGTGCTAAGTGGTTTGGGTGAGCTTTAAGGGTCCAAAAGGGAAGATGGAGGATAGCGCTAAGTGATTTAGCTAAACATTGTAGTAGAAGTGAGGGTGGCAAATATGTAGGCGAGCACTTTAATGAGTTAAGTTTGTAGTGCGCAGGCGCAAGATCGTAAGGATTTCCGTCTGGACGAATATTTATTGAAATAGGGGAAACAGAATCTATCAGGAAACGTAAAGGATTCGTGGAAGGATACGATGGGAAAAGGGCAAAAACGAAAGCCTACGTTGTAACATGTGAAAAGGAAACGGAAAAGTCACGATGCAAAATGACATCCTCGTATACGTAATCTGCCGTACGAACGGACGGAAACTTTACAGAAGGTTTTCAATGCATGCATAGAATCGCTCGCACACTCATACGAGAGCGGAAACATTTCCAAAAAAAACAGATCGGCACTAAAACTTACGTTTTTTTTGTCTCTCTGAATCGAGCCTAATGTGTCAACTCCATAGACAAGTCTGAGGTAGCCAAGGTCATTGGCTTACATTGAAACAGTAGTTAGATTCATCCCGTCCAGCAGCTGTTGATTGATGCATTGTGTGGAGAAACAATATCACACAGACACACTGCAGACATGCTGCATTAAAACAACATAATTGCTGCCAGCTAGAGAACCATATTATCTCATTCTGTGTGGAAACAGATAAAATGTATCTCTGGCTGGATGGGCAAATTTTATGGTAGTTCCCGGCTCAACTGCAGTGTGTCTGTGTGCTAGCAAATGTTCTTGCCAACTGCAAAAGTTCTCCCCAACCCCCCAGTCATGCTTATGTGTAAGCAGGGCTCTCAGGTATAACCCAAGATGTCCGCTACCATGTAATTCTAGGGGCACAGCTATTCTACAACCAGGGCCGGATTATGAGGGGGGCGCAAGGGGCAGGAGCCCCGGGGCCTCCACCACTTGCCCTGCAAAGGGGGTCTGGTCCAGGAGGCTTTTCAGTCTTCGATTTGACGGGCCGCTGGCTGGCAACAAAGCATCAGTGCCCCCCCCCCCCCCCAGGTTCCTAGGCAAACCTTATTTTGTAGCCAAAGCAACCACAGGGCAGACTGAATAGTCTAGAGCAGCAAAGCCGCCATCAGCAATGCTACAGTGATGGGGGGGCAGAGCTGTAGCTGCACATAAGCCACCAAGCACAGCCGCTGGTAGCTCAATGCAAGGAACTGTTTCCTGCTGGACCAGCTGGGAGACTTCACTACCCCCCACCCAGAATGGCAAAGCACACACCTGCACAAGGGTGGCACTAGGGACTCAATCTGACTTTCCAGTAAGTAGGCGGGTGCCAGACAACCTTGGCTGGACTATTATTTTATAGGAAAAAAATACTGTATCTGGGGCCTCCTCCAGATTTTGTGCCAGGGGCCTCCACCACACTTAATCCGGCCCTGTCGACAACATCTGCATGGGGTTAAGCCCTCTCAAACAGCATACGCCACTGATTAGCAAAGGGGGTCTTTAGGGGAACAAATTACTAAACTTTAGTTTCTTGACTGGAGGTCTACTTTAAGTTTGTGGCTTTAAAAATCCCTTTAAAGCCATCTCTACTGGCAATCAGTAGCTCGATATGCATTGCAACAGAATCCCTGTTCTCTCTACTCCGCAATCACCTGCCAGCAGATATTCAGGTCTGCCAGGCAGGGGGAGGGCACAGAGCTTGGATGCAGTGGCAGAGCACCAATATGATCGCCTTGTAATTCTGGGACTTGGTAAGTATTACTCTGTATGGCATTCCAAATCAGGTGCGCACAGAGCTCTAGTTTTCCTAGGATGGATTTTGTGGTTGCTGCAGACCCAGTTTTTCATTTGAACTTCTTACTTCTCAGCCATCATGGGGTTTCTAGATATTTTATTTCTTTAGTGTTTGTTGCTGTAGTGTTGATTCCATTTATTGCTGTAGCCTTCAGCACCTTCTAGTTAATTTACACTGTATTTTTTGCAGTCTCTGAGAGTCCTCTCCTCTGTGATACAAGAACATTGAGGTTATGTACAGTGCACACAGTTGTTTTTCATTAGGGCACATCAATAACTGAAGGTTCAATATAAAAGCAATATACTAAATCGTAAATTCACCAAGCAATTAGATTGCCACATACCTATAAGGCATCTGGTTTAATACATACAATAACTGGTTTAATACATACAATTAACATAGTAATAAATTACTATGTGCTTCATTAAGCAATCATCAACTTGGCATTAGCATGTAACCTACCAATACAATGCGTATTGTATATCATCTATCTCCAACCCAGGAGTCATTAATATTTGTCCAAGGCATGGGCATTGTATAACAAAGTTTACCTTGTGCCTACAAAGCATCATACTCATCATACTGAAGCATCCTCCTTAAGGTTATTCAGCAGGCACATAAACAAAAGGGTACTTACCTTTTATCTCATGCAGCTTATTGGTGCCAGTCCTGCGATAATTAACTCACCTGATCACTGGATCTGAGCAGCCACTGCATCCTGCACTGTTCAGGTCTCAAACGCCATTTACCAGTGATTCTGTGTCGGACCACGCCCCTCCATTCACTACAATAGAGAGGGGTTGTGTCAGACCTCGGCCCACTAACTCCATTGCAATGAATGGAGAGGGCATAGCAGTGCACCTGTGATTGATGGTGAGTTGCGTATTCGACCCACCATCAAACCCATCTACATGGTCAGGCCCCGGGCAGGGCAGGATGTGGCAGCTGCTGCAGGGACTAAGCTCCAACGATCAGGTGAGATGCTGAATGCCAGACTGGCACCGATCAGCTACGAAGGAGAAAGGGTGAGTACCTTTACAGGGTAACTCCACTTTCAATTCTGTATCAAAATGTCTTCTAGGTGCTGAGCTTATCTATTTATTTATTTCTGATTTGTTTGATCTGTGTTTTAAAAGAAACATTTTTCCCTAGCAACATGTGTTTACCTTAGCAACATACATCAAACACATCAGTTTGTACACGGTTGCTAAGTTAAACACAGAGACTTTCTGAATCTGGTATGCTAATCACAGAGATGACATCTCTAATTTTGAGCTCCCAGGTTTAACCGCTCCTGCTCTAATTCAGCCTCTTCAGATAAGGAGATCACAGTTTTGTGTTTCAGTAGGTAAATTGCTAATGTCAGTGTTCTCATCTGAGGAGGGACATCTGTCATTTACTCCTGTCTGATTCTTCCAAGCTCTACATTCTGATGGAGGGGAGCTCACCCTTGTCAGTGGAAGGATTCTGGAATTTGTAGACAGAAGCTATACAAAAGGGCCACTCCCACTTTAGGCACGCAGAGACTTACCGAAGATGATCAGCGGTAAAAGCAAAAGTCCTCTTTATTTACAGAAATCTGTAGATATAACCCTAATTCCAAATGGATGCTGTGTAAACTGTAAAGTGTAAAGAAAATTGTTATAACAATTTATTCACAATAGAAACTAGAACACCTATTAGAAGAGACAAGTTTGGCATTTTGCCATTTACTCATTTAGAATTTAATGGCAGCAACACAATAATACAAAAATCTGGGTCATAAGGAGACCAATTTAGACGATGGCATTAAGAGTTCTGTCTCTATTTTTGCAGACGATACTAACATGTGTAGCACAGTGCAGTCTATTGAAGATGTTTACAGGTTTCAGGCTGACTTGGACACATTAAGCCTGATTCGAAGTCTCTCCATGATTGTTCAGTTGTGTGCGGTAGCAAACTCGCAAATCGGGAAATCCCTTGTATTATTCTTAACCACATCCAAGATTTTCTGGGCCAGGTGAATGCGAGTTTCGTTTAAGCTTTCATTTTTGCCGAGCAATTATGTATTCGGTTGGTGAAATAGCCTCTTAAAGCGGTCCTTCTCTTTGAGTCTATCTTATATGTTTCCCACACCCTGTACATACAGATTGCTCACATTAAAAATCATCCTATCTGCATCTACTGCATGTTATGAGCCTTTAAACATCCAAGATGGTGGCTTATGGAAGCCGCCATCTTATCAGGCAGCCTGCAAACAGGAAGTGCCTCCTGACTGTGCTGATCTGCATTCTGGGATTGCTGACCTTTACCTGACCCCAGCTCTGCTCTGTCTGAGCAAAGCACAGCTATAACCCACCCCCTGTACTTTATCCCACTCTTCTCTCCTCAGTAAGTGTGATGCTTCTGAGTCAAGATGGCGGCACCCGTATCCTAAAGCCCTGAACAGAGTTGCAGCCCAGTGGGGGAAAGAATAATAAGTAAGTGACTAAAAACTAAAAATATATTAATTTTATATGCTGGGGAATCGTTTTTTAAGGATTTGGGCTTTTCAATAAATCATGGTGAAGGTCCGGTTTAAGCCGTGTGTGTCCCTGTTTACAGAAATATGTATAAAGTACTCTGGGTTCTAAAAGTATCCCAAATGAGCCCCAAACAATTAGCCGCACTCCCAAAATGAAAATATATTGGTAAGTTTATTCTATATCAAAAAATCACAATACTCCATAAAGACATAAGACAAATTTAAGACACATTTAAAAACACATACAAACAAAAGCTATGGAGAATCTTATATATGGCTGTAACCTCTATACATGTCCCTGTTTCCAGCCATATGTTGCCGCAGAGTCCTTGGTTCTTGGCACTGTGCGGCTATTTCGCTTACATGCTAGCATACGCTTACGAGTTGGTGTTTTTTTTTCTCTTGCTGAACCCCAACTTTGGAGCATCCCATGTAGTATGTGTCCCTAGTGTCACTCACCTTCTCCCTCCTGGTTCCTTTAGGGGCATTCCATGTAGTGTGCATCCCCTCAGTGTTACTCACCTTCTTCTTTCTGTTTGTCCTGGTTCCTTTATGGGCATGCCATGTATTTAGCATCCCTGCAGTGTCACTCACCTTCTCCCTCACGGTTCCTTTTGGGGCATCACGTTTAGTGTGTGCCCCCAGTGTCACTCACCTTCTCCCTCACGGTTCCTTTTGGGGCATCACGTTTAGTGTGTGCCCCCAGTGTCACTCACCTTCTCCCTCTTGGTTCCTTTAGGGGCATCCCATGTAATGTGTGTCCCCAGTGACTCACCTTCTTCCTTGTTCTTACCTGCTTCCCTCTAGTGGTTTCCGCCACCTTCCCCCACCCCAGCTTTACCTTCTCTGCCATGCATTAATCATGTTTGTTGCAAAAAACACACCACACTGTATAATTTTCTGGTTTACTGTTGGTGTTTTATTTTGAATCTTTCTTTTTTTTCTCCTTTGTGACTCCTTTGGCTTTTTTTATTTGTCTTTAAAGTTTTTTGATTTTTTTTTATAAAACGGTTCAAAACTGTTAAACCTTTTGAAAAATGTGTAACATGACAAAAACTTTAAACATTTGGGGGGCATATGGTCCTCGGCCGCTCGTTCTGCTCCACGGAACCTGTGAAGACAAAACAAAGGCATCTACTGTAACACATGTCCTCCAGTTCTCTCTGGCAAATGCCCCCAATTTCTCATTACTTACTGCATCCCTGTTGTTCGTTTTATGGATCCACCCTCCACCTTGACGCCATGCCATGCCTTCGTCTGGGTCTGAAAGGACATGAAAAAAGATTTTAGATCTTGGCACATGTGTGATGTTAGGCACCTAGGCCTTCACCTCCTTGGCTTGTTCCTGTGCTACCCACTTGGAGAGGTTCTCCCCCAGTAGTGTGGCCCGGGAGCAGTGGGAGAGTTACACTCAGGGCTCCCGTCACACACTACCGCTCTCCAGGCACTGATCTGGACAGAGCCCAGTGCGCACCCCAATGTAGAGCCCAGGGCGGAGCAGCAGAGCCACAGCCAGTGTTGTACGTTCCCCTGTCAGCCTGCACATTACCCCTTCTAGGCATGGGCGGATTAAGAGCATCCCGGGCCTGGTGCTGTAGATTTTGACGGGCCTATTTATTGAAGTATATAAAATGAAAACGCAACACAAAGCAATTTTGTTTAAGACAACAGCAAGAGTGAGTGGAGATGAAGTATATGCAGCAAAGGATACACTTAAGGAACTGTCTGCCACATTCTTTTCCTGTATAGCATTACCCAGCCAGCACCAGCTTTTGTAAACACTTTAGCAGTGCGGGATTTTTTCTTTTTTAACTCTGGCTTCACAGGGGTGACACTTTAATAAACTATATATAGCTTACTGTGACATCACACCTATACATTTATGTATTTAGGGAGCTGGCCTCCAGGCTTTGACATGACACATATATATCATACAGTGACAGGGAAGCCCACCTGAGCAGGTAGGCAGCTGCCCCCTATAGAGAGGTCCCTATATACGGTCACCCACCTGTAGAGCCGCATGGTGACCGCGTCTTCCTCCTCCTGCACACGATGGTTTCGAACCTCCGAGCGAACCGCCGCCATCTGTCACCTGTCCCGGCCTCACCTCATCTGCCCACACCGGGGAAACGCCCCGCCCACTGCCCGATACAGCCTCGCCCACTGCCCGCTACTGCTCAGTACTAGATACAGCTCCGCCCATGGCAATTTCCCCCGCCCACTGCCGACACACGTTCCGCCCAGCACCTGTAACCGACCCGCCCAGCACTCGATAATGCCCCGCCCATGACGTCTACAGCGGCCGGAACTGGGGGCCTAGGCAGAAGCGGACTGACACTACTCAGGGCTCCCGGACCGAAAAAAGCAAGGGCCCCCAGCGAGACCCCACCCCTGGTCCCCCCCACTGTCCCGCCCAAATCACTCCATATGCCCCACCTCTACATATCAGAGTACAAATTCCATTTTCCATTTTGGACCTGCCTGTCAGTCCGCCCCTGCATCCAGGTATAATATTCAACTCAATTCGAAATATATCAAAAGCAGATTCCTGCCCAACACCATCCATGGGTCCAATACATTCAGTTTTGTTGATCTATTCTTCACACTTGTCTTATACATAAACCCTGGATACACAATATTACATACAACTTCCTAACAAGCTCTAGATAGCTGTAGAGGGCCGATGGCACAGCACAACAGGAAGTGGCGCGCAGAGGTTGCAGCAGAACACATCACTGGCTGATGACAAGTTATAATAGAGAGACTTTCTGCTGGCATGTAATACAGAGTCATCAGGTTGTGGGTCAGGTGGCGGAACACTTGAAGCAGACAGCAACACAGGCACGTAGGGCATGTAGGGGTGCAGAGGGATTAGTCTGCAGGATGCTTAGTGATACCAAGTAATTTAAAGAGGAACACTGCCCAGTATATTCATTCTCCTGGGAATTGTTCCTCTCCATTGTACCCTGCTGTGTGTATCACCGGAATACCTGATGCTAGTATGTGCCTCAGCCACGGGTAGCCATGGAGGCAGCAGTGCCGCTGTGAGATTGCGGCAGGGTAAGATTTATCTGCCATGCTTGGGAATATACGCTGTGGGGCATCCCAATTTGGCATCCCAGGGATGGGGAAATCATCCGATGTTCCTCTTGAACTGGACATTGGGTAGGTAGTGGTAAAGATAAATAGCGCATTTTGAGTGGGCAGGGGTAGCAGATGGAGAATAAGTGGGTAGTGCCACAGATAAAGAGGTATTTTTTTCATTAAAGCGGACCTTCACCCTGAATAAGAGTCTATATTATATGTTTCCCACACCGTGTATATACAGATTGCCCACATTAAAAATCATCCTACCTGCATCTACTGCGCGTTATGAACCTTTATCCAAGATGGTGGCTCATGGAGTCTCAGGCTGCCTGCAAACAGGAAGAGTCTTCTGACTGTGTCTCTCTGCATTCTGGGATTGTTGTCCTTTCCCTGACCCCCAGCTCTGCTCTGTCTGTGCAAAACACAGCTATAACCCCACCCCCTACATTATCCCGCTCTCCCCTCCTCAGTATGTGTGATTCTATTGAGTCAAGATGGCGGCGCCCATATCCTAGAGTCCCCTGGTGGGGGAAAGAATAATAAGTGAGTGACTAAAAACTTAATATATATTAAATTTAGATGCTGAGGAATATTTTGTTAAGGGTTTGGGCTTTTCATTAAATCATGCTGAAGGTCTGGTTTAAATGGACATCACAGGCTGTAAAAATGGGCACTTACCTGCCAGCCCACAGACTCAATCCCAGAGTTCTGCACGGTGACATATGAGTATGGTCTACGATGGGGCTGGAGGAGGGGAGTGTTCAGAGTGTCAAGGGGAAGCCTTCTATTTGGCATAACCAATGGTGTAGCAGACCTCCAGTCAAAAATAACTGGAAGTCCACCCCCCCACCTCCATTACGATTTGCCACAAAATCAGGCAGAACAACATACCAGGTCCATGTTCCTGTGCCGCTTATGTGTCTTCAGGTTTCATACTGGTTTCTGGTGAAGCAAGGAAGGCAAGAGCAGCACATGCACATAGATCAGTTGGGAAGAGTAATTACTTTGCCCCATTAGGCATCCTCTGCTTTTTTTTTTAACTAGAGTGGCCCCCAGAAATAGAAGGGGCAGACCTCCTGTCATTTTTTCAACTGGAAGCCTCCATTTATAAATGTTAGTGTGTCCGGCCAAGCTGCGGTGACCTTTAGGCTGTGTTTGTGGAGCAGGTCGGGAATCAGCAGGGCACTCCGCCAGGTATATTTTGGGAAAGGCCTGGGAGGAGGAGGACCTGTCACTGTCCAACTGACAGCTGCAGCATCATCCACTGGAGCCGGCTCAGTAGGAAAGTTTCTAAGCTAAACAGCTCCCGGGGTGGAAAGGAAAACATCCCCCCCAATTCTTTCTACATGTTGTTGTTGTGCAATGTCACCTCCCCCCCACCCACTGTGACTGCCATCAGGAACTTCTGGGCCCCAGAAAAATTGTCGGAGCCCCCTATTACCATCTATTTATGCACCCCCTTGCTACTATTACTAATATAATCCTGATGATTGGGCCTTGTCCATGGGGCATCGCAATTACAGATACCCCACTGTGTGAAACCCCCCAGATCGCCCACACAACTCACTTTTCCGCTGTTGCCAAGGCACATTTGTGGGCTCTTGTCCAGTCAGGGCTTACCATCAGCATAAAGAGTGGGGCAGCTGCATCCCCAGCATCTCTGCAGCTGAGGCATACTCCCATGTCCAGCCATTCAGATATGCTTGTGTGGTTCAACTGCAGTGATGCGGCTCATGATCACCCAAGGGGCCAACGGAAAGGTGGCAATCTTGGGGGGGGTGTCACACAGTGGGGCATCCCAGAATTGGGGCACTAAGTCGACCGGCCCTGGAGTCTAAGTCCGGCAACTGCAGTGATTGGTCTACTTTAAAGGAAGCCACCTATCATTCAAGGCACCATCTTTTTACCGTGGGTGGAGCTTGTAGAGGGGTGGATGGATGAATGAAATTTGGAGGGGAGGTGGATGAATAGATGGACTTTGGAGAGGGATAAACAGCGCTTAGAGAGGGGCGGATGGATGGATGAACAGCGCTTAGAGAGGGGATGAGTGGAGCTTGGGGAATTGTGGATGGCTGGCTGGAGCTTGGAGAAGGGTGGATGGAGGGAGGGAGAGCTTGGAGAAGGATGGATGGAGAGCTTGGAGAAGGATGGATGGAGGGAGAGCTTGGAGACGGATGGATGGATGGATGGGGGAGAGCTTGGAGAAGGATGGATGGATGGATGGGGGAGAGCTTGGAGAAGGATGGATGGATGGATGGGGGTGAGCTTGGAGAAGGATGGATGGATGGGGGAGAGATTGGAGAAAGATGGATGGGTGGAGCTTGGAGAAGGATGGATGGGTGGAGCTTGGAGAACGATGGATGGGTGGAGCTTGGAGAACGATGGATGGGTGGAGCTTGGAGAAGGACTGAGGGGGTGAATCTTGGCTACACCAGGTTAGGTGATTAATCTGATGATGCGGCAGCACACTGAGTGGGTGAAGCAGAAGTTGCTGCAGGGCTGATATGTGGGCCCCCTTTTATAGAAGTGCCCTATACAGGAGTCCTCCCTGTACTGCCCTGGCCAGGTCCCATATGGGGGGTATGATTGGAATGGCTGGGGTCGTGGTACTTCCTATAGGGGAGGGGTCTGATTGGTTCCCACCCAGAATATCTGGAGTTTTTGTGCCCCCTGCTGTACTCTCAGAAATATGGGGGCAGTCTGGTTGTTTTCCAGTAAGCACATGTCATGCTGGCACTTGCAGTCCAGTTCCACAGACACAGCCACAATAACAATAAATGGCCTCCACTGAGGGGGAGGGGCGGGAGCTGTCACCTGGAAACCCCGCTCTTCGGAGCAAAACAAAGGTCCGGGTTGGCTTCCTGCGCTTATTATATAACCGCCTCCCGCGTTACCCTTCTCTAACTCCCCTCATAACAGCGCACAGCTCCTACCTGATTCCTCTGCAGAGCTCTGTCGGCCTGGTGACGTCACAGCTTCCTCATCTGCAGGCGTCCTCTGCACGTGTCAGTTACCGGCAGCACCGCGCCCCCGCCTGGCCATCGACTGCACTGCAACCAGCGGCATCAGTGACGGAACTGTCAGGAGGGATAATCTGCAAATATCAGCGGTGTCCTCCAGGGTAACGCTGCGCCCTGATTCCAGCACTGACTGCGGGAGGGGAGAAGCCGGCCTAGGTAAGGAGACGGGCCGGCCCTCTTCACTTGTTAACGGCGGCCGGCCCTTTTCCCTTCTATAGTGGGCGCAGGGCGGCCTATGCGGGCCGCGTTTGCAGGCTGCTGGGCCTGTTTTAACGTAGGGGCCTGGAGCGGCAGCTCCATCCGCCCCTACGTTAATCCGGGCCTGCTTCTAGGTCTGGGGGTGGCTGCAGTGGCTCCGCATTCCCTGCCCCCCCAATTCCCAGGGAGCAGCTGCTACCGGACCGTGGGTAGGATTTTTCCACATCGGAGTACATTGAGCGCCCAGGAGGCAGCCTGCCGCGCACTGCAGCCTGACGCCACATATCAATGGCACACAGGTGCCAAAATGATGGAGGCAGACTGGTGTGCCAACACATCCACTTTCTGCTGAAGCTATACAAGGTACTGCCAGTCTGATCCATGTGGACCTGGCTACAGGGGTGGTTGAGCAGCAGAGCCTCAACACAAATTTATAGGCAATGACTGCCCAATGGGACAGCCACAATAGCAACACAGAGAGAATGCTGGCCCTCCTACAGGCAAGACAGGCACACCAGGACCAACCTCCCCCTTTATCTGTCAGGGCTGACTAATTTGGTTCACTAAAAATCATTTAGTTTGGTATGTTTCTTTAGACACAACAAAACAAAAACAAGGGGGGTACAGTAGCAAACAAACAAACAAAGCAGACACAAATTAACTAAATGAAGTGTCCAACAGGTGTCGGCAGACTGACTGGCCAGCACAGCTTTGGGTTCCAGAATATAGATGCCCAGGCACATACTTAGCAGCTGTGGTGGTTTCCTAGTTAGTCAGCACCTTCTCCAGCAAGGCAGAATTGTGGAGGGCAATGCAGGCAATGATGATCTTGACCACCTTGTCAAGGTACTGTAGCAGTCCACCAGTATGGTCCAGGCAGCGAAACCAGCTCTTTAAAAGCCCAAAAGCTTGCTCCACCATGGCACAGGTATGGCGGTTGGTACAGTTATAGGCCCTCTGGGGTGCAAAAAAGGGGTCATAACCAGGGTACCAGAGGGTATCCTGAGTCAGCTAAAAGGCAAAAAAAGCAAAGAAAATACAATCAAATAACAAGGCCAGGTCACAGTTGCAAGAGTCAAGAATTTCATTTGGATTAGACAGACAGTTTGCAGGACAAACTAAAGGTAAAGCACACTACAAGGCTAAAGGAGTTAAAGTAGGAACAGGGGGGATGGGGACTAAAAATAGGGACATGATCACTCAATTACAGAGGGAGGGCAGGGAGACAAATAGGCAACACAGAAAAACAGAAGTATATCCTCGGGGGCCCAGCTGATAACAACATACCACATTTTATGTTAAAATAACCCAACTTCACCACCAAATACTGGGTTTTGGTCAACTTAAAATCTGCTCATATGGGGTAACCTGAATGTGTCCAGCAGCATCCCTGGAAGGAAGGAGTGCATCAAGTTTGTAGGGTCCTTAAGGGTCTCTGCAGTGGCCACAAATACTACAAAGGGGGGACAAGCAAAGGGTTAACTCACAAAAATCAGTGCTTTTGGAGGCATGGTTCACTTCCTGCTCTCTGTCCTCTCCTGTAGCTGTGTGAAGATCAAACACACAGAGAGGGGAGGGGTAGAGACAGGGAGCATGAAGCTCTCTATACCAGAACTATATCAAAAGGAGAAAAACACAGGGGGTCCTGTGTGAAGGGTTTACTCACCAGTGTCTCGGGAGGCAGCTTTATGTTTCCTGGAAGTCCGGAGCTTTGCAGTTTGTGCCTGTTGCCCTCACCTGTTCTCTGTGAGAGATCTATGCTTTCTGTCTCTCCCGCTGGCCTCTCTGTGTGTGTGATTTTCAAAATGAAGCCCTCTTTTGCTAGCAGGCACTGGCATACACACATGAACGATGGAGCCCCTTGACGAGTTCTTTGAAGAGAAGAAGTGCCTGCAGCAGCTGGGGCTGTAAACCATGTACCTTCCAGGGCTTAGGCATACCAGCCATCAGCATTTTCTCATGTAAATGAATAAAGGGGGATGGGAGCAGCTCAATTACTATTATTTATACAAAACTATTATTATTATTCAGGGCCTGGGAACTAATTTACCGCCCAGTTTAACCCTCTTATCAACTAAATATCAAGCAACAAACATGTCTAGCTATGTGGAAAGACGGAGATTTGGTTGCATATATCTGCAGATACATGTGGAAGCCACACTGCCCCGGCAAGGCACTCTGTGTTTAGTGTGGTCCCTACTCTTAATTCTGAGTCCCCAACATTGGGACATGCAATGCAGACAAATATTTGAGAGCTGCTCAGCTGGGAAGCTGCCAGCCTCCCTTTAGAACACTTCACAGGGAGAAATCCATATTGACTGAATTCCTCCCTGCTTGTGCTCATGGCAATTCAAATGAATAAAGGGGGGTGGGAGCAGCTCAATCCACATGTATCTGCAGATATATGCAACCAAATCTCTGTCTTTCCACACAGCTAGACATGTTTGTTGCTTGATATTTAGATGATGAGAGGGTTAAACTGGGCGGTAAATTAGTTCCCAGGCCCTGAATAATAATGATAATTTTGTGTGAATAATAGTGATTGAGCTACTCCCACCCCCCTTTATTCATTTTCTCATGTACCCCCTTTACGTCATTTTTTTGGGTGTGGATAAAAAGCTTAAAAAAAACTATTTGCTTATATTTATTTGTGGTCTATGGAGGAAGCAAAGGGGGTGATGAGAGGGTTAAACTGGGCGGTAAATTAGTTCCCAGGCCCTGAATAATAATAATAATTTTGTATAAATAGTGATTGAGCTGCTCCCACCCCCCTTTAGTCTATGGAGGAAGGCTGGCTGGCTTCCTCCATCTCCTGTATATCAGTGTTGAAGGTTCCTGATACCCCCTGGTAGGTGTTGGGCTGCAGCCCATCACCAGTTTGCAACATAAAAACAAACACAAATGGATGAAGTTGAGAGTGGTCCAATGTCTCAGGCCAAAATACCCCTCTGGTCCCTTATCCCTCAGCCTATGTGGGTTTTCTACCAGCTCCACTGTTTTTAGGTCGTCCCATTTAGATTGTTGGAGGCACTGCTGGGGCAAATGGGGAAGGCGAACCAGCAAAATGTCAAAAGGCTGACACTGCTGCATGGACGGAAAAAAGGATAGACTGTGCACCAGACCACCTCCCTCTAACCCTAGCTGGTGGACATTGGGGGGGGGAGGAATTTCTTTCACCCAACGGACAAACTTTTTTTGTTCAAACATTATGGCCCCCCCTAACTGGGGGCACCCTAGTTGGGGTGCATTGTAAAAATCCCTCTGGTCCCTTACCCCTCAGCCTGTGTGGTGCTGATTTTCTACCAGCTCCAACATTTTTAGGTCGTCCCATCTATTTTATGATGATCAGTATCTTTGGGCTTTGGTCTCGCACCCGTCACGTTGCGGGGCAATGTCAGCCTACATCTGGTCCTACAATGCTTTGGGGGTAGAGTGGGACCGGGGGCCGGCCAGCCAGTCATAACTGCCACATACACCATCTAGCAAAACCTCCAGTTGGACGTCATAAAATTGGTCACTCAGCTTCCCCCTGGTGAGCTTGTGCCCAATCAAGGTGGCCGATGCAGGAGTCTGCTGGGTGGCATGTTGGGTGGAGGGTAAACTGCTGTGGCCACTCCTAGGCCTAGAAGGGCTGGTTAGAAGGCTACTGGCTGGGGGCTACGACACCATTGTGTGCTCCACAGGGGGCTCTGCTGTGAACTGTAACATACAAGCAAAGGCACAAGGGGGCGCACAATAATGGTGGAGGCCTGGGGTTCCAATGCAAACAGGGTTTTGGTTGAATATTGTTCTTAAAACAGGCAAGAACAAAACCCCACCTACCTGAGGAATGTCCAGACGTGGAACAGGCCAACATTAGTATGCTAACTCACATGTGCAAAAATGCTAATGCCGTCAGGCATACACTGCATTCACTATTATATGCTGTTTGTAGGGGACGCTGGGGTGCCGAAGTCATGGGTTGTTATATGGATTTGTGAAACGGGTTGCCGGGTCAGACAGGATAGAGAGCCCAGACCTTACAATCACCCAGTAATGGCGGAAGGGAGAGCTAGGTGCCCCACTTGGCCTAAGTGCGTCTGCTACGTCTATCTGCCAGTACTGTTGGATGTACTGTTGGATGGGAGAGCTGCGTCTGCCATGTTGGTGAGCGATGTCAGCGAGCACTATCCAACAGTACTAGCAGGGGGAAGAGTTAGGTGTGCAACTTGCTTAAGTGCACTTACTTCTATCCGCCACTATTGCTGGATGGGAGTGCTGGGTGTAATTGAATTTTGTTTTTGCAGACATTCATTTAAGACGGAGGTTAATAGAAGACGTGGTAGCACATCTGAGCGTGCATTGGCTTACACCCACCAACAAATTATGCAACACCGGTCAAACCAACAACAAAAGTGGCCCTGGGTGTGCCACTTCTAAAGCCAAAATCTCCCAGCTAAGGAGATGTTCAGGAGAGAAAGGGAGCAATCAGGCAGAACATTGTAATTTTTTTCTCTTGTAGCTGGGGAGTTCTGGCTGTACATAAAGGCCACAGTGCTGCAAAGAAGACGGGGTGTGGGTGCAAGACCTTGACCCTGACTACTGCCAACTTCATCTTCCTCCTCTTCAGCATCCCCAACAACAGCCCCAGGACCCACAAAAGAGGAAGAAGTGTTGGGCTTGGAGAAGCCAATAGTCCAGCAATAGTCAGGTAGGGCAATAGAATACAAACACACAGGTTGGGGTAATGGATTCAAAATTAACATATATGCTAAGTGCTGGTTAATATGCTGCGATGGGGCCACCTGAAACGGGTACAGCGCCAGATTCAAGTGACCCGCCAATACACAAGCAGAACACAAATAATACATGAGCAGTTATGTAACATCAGATTCCTTTTCATTCCTAGCCCTGATGAAGGGATGGCGCCACAACGGAGTGTAACTCTTTAAAGCACCGAGTTAAGCCTATAACTACTTGACAAGAAAACATTCTTAAGGCAAAATCAGTAATGCCACTGTTACAAAATCCAGCCAGCCATCCATTGTTTCATTTATTTAAAATGCTCTAGATGTCTGTGCACCCATATGTATAATTGACTGATTGACGGATTTCTTTTTAATTGACTGTTTCTAGATCTGGTCTCACTACAAATAATGATGGCCACAATATGAATTTTGAAAAGTAAGGATTAAGTGGGGGATTGAATTGAAAAAATATAGCTGTTTGCCATGGCCGTTGGAATTAATGTATGTATAAATCATGATTAAGCTGATTATTTTTTCAGAGCGACACATTTAGGATGCTTAAATAGTGACAGTTTAGCAAATCACTGATTTGTTTAGCTGTCACAATTTAAGCTTCCCCAACCCTGTAGTTGATAATATGTGAGTTATATCATCTCAATAACCAATAACATATCTAAAGTGCATATGAAAGAGGACTGGAGGGGGAAGGGAAAAAAAGAGATCTGCTACATAATAGTAAGCAGTAGAAAATAAATTGCATGCACAGCATTTTGTCATTGAAAATTCATGGAGTTGTAAAGTGTAAATTATTGACTCTTGAAAACAAAGTGAACCTGTCCTGTGTGGAGCACAGAATGTTAGACCTCTACCCTGCTAGAAGCATGCTGATCAAAACCTTTCAGAAAAGGTCAGGACGTTTATGTAGACTTGTTAGCTTCATATGACAAAAGGTAAGAGCAGGAGTAATACTGTGCATATAGAGAAGTGTGCTGGTATTTCAGAGATTTGATGACAGGTCTACTGTAAATCAGGGGGACTCAACTATCTCCTCAAGGACTGCCAAAAGGCCATGTTTTGCATGATACATAGGTTAAGTAATTAGTGCAGGAGAAGCAGAGCTTTAGAGCTGGCTATGTGGAGAAAAAAATATGACCTGTTGGTGGGCCTTAAGGGAAGGTTTGGGGAACACTGCTGTAAAGCAATTTACAAATTTAAGTTGTTATTTTAGTTTGCCTTAGATTTGGTGTTTAAGGCTGTTATTGCTCTGTTCTCTGCATGACCCTATTGGCCAAGGGTCCAGCATTGCCCTTGGGTCTCTGGCCAATAAATCCACACTGCAAGTGTGACGTAGCAGGGTTCAGGTCATTCAGGTTCTTTGTCACATTTATATATTACATAAAAGATCTTCCAATCAATATCTCTTAAAGTCACTGAGTAGTGGTGCACCCCTCTTATGTATGTAGAAAATACAGTCTTTTGGAACAAAATCTCACATCGCGAGCTTTAAATCATTCAGGTGGATATCAGGTATTAATGCTACTGTGTGGGTGAGGAGTTAATATAGTTATGTAATAAGTAATAGTTGAATGGACTGACCTGGTAAGTAGGGCACTTGTCCAGTCCCTACAGCTGGGCAGCAGGGCTAGGTGGTTGTGTGGTGTTACCCTGGGGCTTTGGCTGTGAAGGGCTTGCTGGAGATATGATCATTCAGTAGCAACCAATAAGCTGTCAAGTTTGTAGCCCTGGCCAGTGATACCCCTGACTGGTTAGATAATATATAACTAATTTAAAAAATGTAATTTATGTCTCCAGAGAGTACATTCCCACTGTTTCAGTAGCAGAAACTTGTCCTCTTTCACAGTGTGACATATGATTTTGGTTCAGTGGATGTCTATAGAGAACACTACCTGCCTTTGTGCATAGTAATGTTACAGTGAACACAAAAATGACACGACATTCTAGAATGATGCGTGCTACAGTTTAAAAAGGTGTGTGCTGCTGGAGGAATATACAAGACACCATTCTATAATAAATAGATTATATGCTATAGAACCAAGGTTTCTCCAGATGACACATTGAAATGATGCAAACTGAAATAGGTCTTTGTCAAGTCATACAATACATACTAGATGCTGTATCATTCAAGTTGTGTATTCAGTTCCCTTGTCACAGACGTATTATTCAATAACAGTCCTTTAACCCTTTTGCTGCCAGCCTACCTGGAGTTTTTGTCACCCTTTGTTACCAGACCATTTTGCACTATTTTGCGCTCCCATGTTCAAATGTGATTATTGAAGGGATTTCCCAGGAAAATGATATATTGTTTTTTTCAGCATAGTCTGGGCTTTAACATGAAATGTCTTGTTTGTAATTTTTTAGGTGTATTCTCAATATTTTTGGGTGAAATATGTGAAAAAAAGCTATTTTTTACAATTTGTAGTGTTTTCTTGTAATAAAAAATGTAAATTTGTCAATAAAATCTTATTGCGTGTGAATCCCAATTTCTCCTGGTTACAGCGCTACCACATATGTATTGGTAGACACCCTTTCCTGTCCAGAAGACTCCCCCAAACTGAAACAGCGCTTTAGGGGATTTTCAGATAAAATACAACTATGCTATGCAATATGCGCACCTTGCAGTTTTTCCAGAAAAACAACCCTTTACATTTGAAATACCCCCAACAACAACAAACTATATATTCTCTAGAAGTACACACCTCAAGCTTTCTAGGTGTACCAGGCTTGTTGATGTGGCCACAGTTTTCTGGAAGTAATCCCTCAATGTAATCTTTGGTTGCAAAGAGTTTCCCTAAAAAAGGATAAAAAAGCAGAATCAAAGCCACATTTTCCTAAGAAAACTATATACAAACAAGAAAAAACAAGTTTAATCTGAAAAAGAAAGGTCTCCCAAACAGAACGATACCCAACATGCATAGCTACTGTCAAGGGAAGAGTTGCCAAACACCCCAAAGTAAAGCATGTGCGTAACAGCAATTTTACTTTGCGATTTTTCAACCAAAACAACCCTTTACATTTGGAATATCCCCCATAAACCATATATTCCCTGAAAGTAAACATGTTAAGCTTTCTAAGCGTACCCAGCTTGTTGTAGTGGGCTCATCTTTCTGGAATTAATCCCTCAAAGAATTCTTTGGTTGCGCAGAATGCAAAATGTATAAAAAAGCTGAAAAAAAACACCTTTTCCTAAAATATAAATATGCAAACAAGAAAAAACAAGCTAAGTCTGAAAGCGCAAGGTCCCCCAAACAGAACAATACTCAACATGCATAGGTAATTTTAACCCTTTTAATTGCCAGCCTACTTGAGTTTTTGTCACCCTCTGTTGACAGGTCATTTTTCCCCGTTTTGCACCATTTTTGCTGGAATTTTCAGGAAAATTATTTATATTTTTTTGCAGTAGAGTTTAGGCTTTAACATAAAATGTCTTGTTTGTAAATTTTCAATTTTTAATTTTTTTTACAATATTATTATTAAGTAAAAAATAAATAAATAAATACATTTTTTTTAGAAAATTGTCTCCTTTATTTTAAATAAAAAATTTATTTTATTAAAGAAAACCATATTGCATGTGAAAGCCCCATTTCTACCGTTTAGAACGGTACCACATATTTATCGGTAGCCCCCATTCCTGCCCAGGAGACTCCCCAAACTGAAACAAGTACTTTATAACATTTACAAATAAAATACAACTACCATCCACACTACAAAGGGTTAAATTGAGAAAAAAAGGGGGGTGCATTTTTGGAGGGGATTTTTAAGGGTTAAAAACCCTTAAAAATCCCCCCAAAAAATGACATGGGGTCCCCCTTACCCGAAGTAACCAGCCCGGGACCAGCTATGCAGGGCTTGTAGAAACAGGGCACAGGGGCCAGCTTTTGTGGCCCCTGGCCCTGCAGGCTACAAGCCCGCATTGCCCATGGCCACGGGCTCTTCTGCCCCCCCGGGATTTGGGGAGGCAGGTAATGGGGGTGCCGGGGGTTAATGGCAAGTCACCTGCTAGCCGCAGGTGACTTGCCAGCCCCCAGCCTTGTGAACTGTATAGGGATCTCTTGGACCCCTTACCAGTTCACAAGGGTTAAGTGTAAAAAAAAAACACACCACACACAAAAATATATATATATATATATATATATTTTTTTTTAATACTTACCTCCCATCCATCCTGGAGCACTGTGTCCCTTCCCAATCACTGGCTTCTGCTCACCTGCTGCTTACCTTTTATAGCTGCTGGGCAACAGAGCATAAGGGGTTAAATAAAAAAAATGACATAGGCTCTTCTGCCCCCCCCCCCTGGGCTTTGGGGAGGCAGGTAATGGGGGTGCTGGTGGTTAATGGTAAGTCACCCGCTAGCCGCAGGTGACTTGCCTTCCTCTAGCCTTGTGAACTGGTATAGGGGTCTCATGGACCCCTTACCAGTTCACAAGGGGTTAAATGTAAAAAAAAAAGACACTGACACAAAGAGAAAAAAATGATCTTTATTATTATTTTTTTTTTTACTTCACTCACCTCCGATCCAGTGTCCCCTGGCGATCTCCGATTACAGCTGACAGTCTTCTCGGGTGTTTGGAGGAGAGAGCCTGGGGAGGGGGGGCTATCACAGCCCTCTCCCCCTCCCTGCCTCTTTCCTCCAAGCACCCGAGCAGACTGATTCAGAGTCTCGGGTGCCGGTATTATGACAATTACAATGATGTCACCTGGCCCCGCCCCCAGGGGCAGCACGATGCAGGAAGTGGGGGGGGGGCGATTTCTGCCCTCTCCTCACCACGGAAGAGGCTTGGGGGGGCGATCGGAGGCCCCCCCAGTGAAGAGGAGACCCGTCGGGAGACAGCGCGGCCACAGGTAAGTAAATGTCATCTTTAATTTTAATTTTTTTTTTACAGTTAGCAGCTGCTGCTGAAGCGGGGGGTGGGGCTATTCCGGGGGCTCTCCTGGAGCCATCCGAGCCCCCACGGGGCATTGGATGGCACCAAATTAAAGAGGAGTACATATCATAGACTTCCCCATCTGATTGGCTAAGGCATGGGTGACTGGTTTAACTAATTCTTCTGATATTCATTTTCAGTTAGGAACTATCACAGTCCTGTGTTCCAGTAGCAAGAATTAATGGCCGGGTTCCTGGCTAGATAAGTCATTAAGCTGCTTTAGACTTAGCCAAAGCTGCTAAAGACTTCACCTGTTACATTGGAACAATTGTGGGACTTGCAGTTCATGTTTTTTACTCAAGGCTACTACTCTCACTGAAGGAAAACAGAGTCCCAGGAATATGAGAATCATGGAAACAGCCGATAAATAAATCACAGGTATGGGAACACAAATGAATAAAGCAGAACACCAGAAACCTGCCAAAAATTGAGTTGTCCTTACAATAGGATTAATGCCAAATCAACCAGTTTTCAGTTTGACTATTGATTTGTTGTAGCACTACACTACCAGATTGATACCAGTGGGCAGTAGTGATAAGCTGCTAAAAAACATCAAGTGATAAACATACACAGTGACATCTATGCTTATGGGCGCTACCAGTTGCTAGGCTCTGGGGAAATCAGTATTACTACTTTGCCAGTTAGTGACAGGATCATTGCATATCTAATGTACATCCAGCTTCTTAGATATGAAAAAGAAAGTAGAAAAGAGAAACATCAGTACACATGAGGATTCACAATTCTCTTTTTCTGGATGCAGGGCCTGTACAGGTTACAATTAAAAATACATTCTATCTCTTCCCAAACAGACAACAGTCTGACAGAGAAAGCATGCTACACATATAAATAGAGGACAGCCCAAGGGGATGATAGTTCTGATAGAAAACATGTTATTTCATATGTTATATTCAATTATTTGTGTGTTACAAATTAGCATTTTACACTACTAAAGTGAAAGTCCAATCTACCAATCACTGCCTCCCTCCAGGCAGGGGCAAAAACCTTGCTCATATCCAGTGATGTTACCACCAGCGCTCCTGGGGTCCCGACTCTCTTCGGGTTTCTGCTCTATGTATCCTGTCCAGAACTCAGAGTGCCACAAGACCAGCACAGGATCCAGGGTGGGGTAAGCAGTTTTTTTTCTTGTAACTCCCCCACCTCAGCACCAGGAGAACGAGGCAGGCCAGGGGTGACTGTTTGGACTCTAAAATCATTGTACAGTCAGCATATTTTCAAATAGCCCTGATCATGCTGATGTTCCCAGGATATTTCTCTTTTAAACAAGGCTGCTAAGCCTCTAAAATGTTACCTGGAAAGACAGGTTTCGGGGATCGGGCAGAGGGAGGGGCCGGAGGCAGAGGAAATTGAACGTGATTTCCACTTCCTGACTGCGCACTGGAGAAAACTACACAGCGATCCTGATTCAGCACAAGATAAGCAGCTTTAGACTTATTTTATATAACAAGGCTCGGCAATCCCTTTAACACTCACAAAATTGGAGGAGATACTATGAACAGGGCGAATGAGTGGACATTCCAAATCAAAGAAGATGTGTTTTATGAATATTCTTTGACAAGTATCTAATGAAATAAATTATACAACTGTATAATTGAATGAATGAAAAGTAAACCCATGACCAGTAACCACTAAAAATAAGCTTAAAACTGACCTTCGGCATCATTTAATGAAAAGCCAAAACCCTTAAAAAACTATTCCCCAGCATCTAAAATTAACATGTTTTACGTTTTTAGTCACTTACTTATTATTCTTTCCCCCACTGGGCTGGAACTTTGTTCAGAACTCTAGGATATGGGCGCCGCCATCTTGCCTCAGAAGCATCACATACTGAGGAGAGGAGAGGGAACAAAAGTGCAAGGGGTGGAGTTATAGCTGTGCTTTGCAGAGCTGGAGTCGGGAAAGAACAACAATCCCAGAATGCAGAGCGGCACAGTCAGAAGACACTTTCTGTTTGCAGGCAGCCTGAGACTCCATGTGCTGCCATCTTGGATGTTTATAGGCTCAGAAAATGCAGTGGATGCAGGTAGGGTGATTTTTAATGTGAGCAATCTGTATGTACAGGGTGGGAGAAACATATAGAATAGACTCTTAATCAGGGTGAAGGTCCGCTTTAAAGGGAAAGTCTACTTTCGATGGCACTTTTGAAGGTGTCTGTTTTTATGTGCCAAAATGATGTCCTCAAGGTGCTGAGCGTATCTATTATTTTTTAATTTATTTTCTTATGTTGGCAAATGTGTGTTTTATGAAAGTAGTCCTTACAATTACAATCTGTGTTACCATGAGCAACTGTAGGAAAGAGAAGAAGAGAGAAATGAACCCTGTACACACAGAATGCTGCTACTGGGCATGTGTAAGGTTGAGTGAGTTATCAATAGTGGCCATAGCAACAGATTATACACTACACAAGAAGGAGTCGAGGAATCAAGCCGCGACAGCCTCCAATAAGGGAGCACAACCCTGTAATACAAATAATCACTTTTATTGAGAATACAAAAGACACCTAAAAGCTACATACAACATGAAAGACATTTAAAAATAACTGCTACAACTCCAATCATGTCCAACCTCTATATAAACCAAAAAAACATATTTGATATCCAAAAACATATAAAAGGATCCATATGGGTAATCACTATTTTATTATTATATTGTGAGCACCCTTGATGTTTTGTGTCAACACAAAAAGAAAAATACAAAAAATACCCTAAAAAATAAAGGTAAGTAACACAGTGTGATAATGATTTGCTAAATAGAAGAAACTCAACACCTTTCTGTGAGACCTACTGAGAATGATCCTGTTGAACAAAATATTGGCCAAACGTGCAATGAACGATTAATAGAGCAAGACAAATAGTAAATAAATAACAAAGTGAAGTCAAATAACAGGTGTTCATGTGATAGAAACCAACAATAAAGTGCAGTGCTAGGGCTCAGATACAATGTTACCAGTTTGATGGTAGTCAGCACATGGCGTCTATAAAGTGGGGAGGGAGGGCTGGAGGTAGCAGGGAAACAGTACACCTGTGCACGCGGCTACCCGTGCCGCTTCTTGCTAGGGTGAACACAATAGCAACAGTTTTTTTGTGGTTCAAGCATGTCTTTCTAAAAAAATGTTTAATATAAATGTGTTTATAATTGAGTTCCAGCTTATTTTATTGTTTTCATTAGATAACTAATAGTCTGTTTCAAATGTATTAGTTGCGTCATTAAAGTGATATTAAAGGCAAAGGTAATTTGTTACACCATTGCGTCGCGCTGCATTTGGCACTGTCCTAAACAGTTTTCCATTTTAAAATTGAAGAAAAAATTGCTGAGATATCAAGGTTTATTGGTTCTCATTATGATTTCTCTTCTGTAGAAAGTGGGCGTGGCCCCTGGCTCTGTGATGCTCCATAATAATCAGCATAATGGACGAGGTTTGTAAAATTCCCAGAACTAGCTTCAGACACCCTGGCTGCGCTCCCCTATCCCCCTGTTGCTAGGCGACATTGGAGCATAGACCAGCACTTACAGACACACAAGGCCGCAATCCCAATCGCACATGCGCACACTCCCAAACTTGTTTGTGTGCACCCTCAAAGCGCATGCAAACTCTCCCAAAGCACATGAGTGCACTCCCAAAGTGCATGCACACACTTCCAAAATGCATGTGCACACCAAAACAAGTGCACCCACCACTGCACTCCCAAACACGTGCACACACCCCCACACTTCCAAACAGGGTAGGCGCGCAGGCTGGTGGGTGACCTGGTAGATAGGTAGGTGAGTGGGCAGGCTGGTGTGCGATCTGATAGGTAGGTGGGAAGACTGGTGGGTGTGCTGGGTTCAACCGAAGTCCCTACTGCCCAGGAGAGAGTGTGGGTAATCAGGCAGGGGTTATTGGCATGGCACTCGCCAGTGCTGGCAGGTGAC